>OU745304.1:11305000-11905000 GCA_916618145.1 Emmelina monodactyla
AAAATATTATTTTATCTATTTTTAGAGAAAAAGAAAAATAAAACTAATGATATTGAACGAGTCTAAAATATATCATCACAGTATTGTCAAAAAGTTCAAATATCAATGGTTTTACCTTTGGGTAAAAAAAAAATTAAGGAAATGTTAACCAAAAATTTTACGAATATTAGATTTCAAAAAAAATATGTATAAAAACATTTTTTTACAAATTAAATTCGAGGTCAACTTTTAATTATAAATCAATATTTCTTTATTAGAAACATAAATTAGTTCAAGTAACCTTTATCCTGTACGCGTCTATTTAACATTTAAATGATGTAATAAAATAAAATTTGAATGATTTTTTCTTTATTTTTTTTAAATGTTTTTAGGTTTTAGTTATTATCTCTAGCTCTAATGGTTTATTATTTTCTAAGAGGAAGAATCAAAATAACCTATTTAATGCAGAATCCCTGTATACGAAAAGGATCCATTGCAAATTAAGGATATTTATTTTATTTTTGAAATTGTTGATTATGGGTCAGCCATATTTATCTTTTTTTTGTAATACAAAAATAATTAGGGGTACTGTACTGTTTTTTGCCTCTGTATATAACTTATTAGCAATCTGACCCTGGATAAACTTACTAATGTGCTTAAAAATATTGACATAATTGAAATGACAAATTGACAAAAGGGATGGTACATTTTTACACTCACATAAATAAACTAAAAAAAATAAAAAATGAACTTTATGACCATCTTCAAAGATACATACAATTATGTATAAAGAGAACCACTTCCGAACTTAAATAAAAATAAATTAAGTCTGGAACAACGATGACGATGTCTTTGTTTATCGTGTTAAGAAATACACGAAATTAGACCAATTATACATCAATAATGTGACAGCGTCACGTTGAAAAATAGTTTCATTTAATTACAATCTAAAGACGTAAGACAAAGGTCTTGCTGTTATGCACAGCCTTTTTAAGTCGTCAAAAAAAGTCATAAAATCTTGAGAACTGTACCACAGAAGCGCATAACGAAAATAGTTTCGTTCTTGTCTCGTGTGAACAGTAACTTGCTTATTACGTTTGTGGCTTGTTCTGATTACCGGGAGACTTCGCAACTGGCAGTGTCGATGGTGTTTAGCAAAAAGTCAAGCTATTGGGGTCACTGTGTCACTGTGCATAGAAGAGATACTGCGAATTACGTGAATCACGGGACCTAATGATGGTGCTATCAAATGCATGTAACTATGTAACTTATTACCGTAGGTTCATGTTACCTGATATTTAGGAAATGGTCCCCTTAATTGTTTGTGTTAAGTTCAATGTTTAAAATCAATCACAGAAGTGTGAACATTTTTACGTCCACTGATTCTGAGGCTGATTAGAGTGCCTCAGCGACGAAATAATATTTCATGTGATTTTGATTGACAAAAAAAAAATACACGTTTTTTTATCAAGTTGTTAGTATTAGAAAGATGCCTGATAGACTAAGACGAATATTATTGAAAGATAAAAAGACACTATAGATGTCAGTTTGTAACATAATAATTACAATTCTTATATTTTCTTTTCCAGAAATTAACAAAAAAAGAGAAATCTGCTGTTACCAATTACAATACTTGTTGTAACCGTTTTTCTCTTTTTGTTTTTTACTTTCCCAAAGGTTAAAAAAGTAAAATTTATAAACAAAAGCAACTCAGCAACAGCATCACAATATGGCAGCTGTGCGTTTACCTCATAACCCGATATTTCCTCGAATACTTAGTAGTGTCTGTCCAAGTATTGAGTGTTGAATCCGGCTGGTTGCGCAACTCCCGCGCAGCGTCACTCTCCTCTCAGCTGACCTAAAGACTGTCACAGTGTACAACACGCAGTGGGTTAACTCAAGCTGACCCACTCGAATGTAGGCTACTATTATTTAAGGCTTTATGCAACTGTTGTCAGTGCAATTACATTTTGAACAAACATTACAAGATTGTAATATGTTTTTACATTTTTGGAATATTTTTTTACAAAACTGTTATGTTATTATTATTTTTTTATATTTTATTTATTAACTTACACACAAAGAAAATATGAAAATATTCTATACTATGTAATTGTGAAGCGGATTTATCTGTGTCACAGACAGGTTAGCGAAATAACTTTCGATTTCGTCTCGAGTTAAAGCTTGTGTTGTTATATAGCCGTATGCGCATGCTTTAACGATCGTCGACGAGCAATAAAAAAAGTCGTTATTCTTTATATCTCTATTGGGCTTTCTGAAACAATAACCGTTATTATTATTGCACTAAAGACTGTAATTTGAAATTGAAAGAATGTAATTTCTATAGTATTTTTATAAGTGCAAAATATTTATTAATGTTAACTAATATTAGATCGTAAACTGGACGATAGAAGATTGCCATACTTACATATTGACATCTGTAAATCTTACCTCAATTATGAAAGTGTTGTAATTGTTTTCGTGCAGGCAACAGTTACCCAATATGACGTGTGTGACGTCACATGCGCGGAGTGGACTACCGCGTGACGCTGTGTGTAATACCTCGATCGTTTTACTACGCAGCCGAATTACTACCGATTGATATCAACGGTCGTGTAGCTATCGTAGATCTATATCTATTGGATATGTATCGTCATTTGGTATTGCATATAGTGGAGATATGCAATATACGGTAAGAGGCAATTCAGTTAGAAGGGAGTTTGATAAATGTAACGAGAGAAGGCAAAAAGTGCTTAACCAAATATGTTCAAATTGTTCAAGTATTTAACCAAATATGTTCTTATTTTTAGTATCAAGATAAATGTGTGTTTTAATATAACATTTATTATATTAACTCTGGCTCTGCAATTGAAGCTTCTTAAATAATCTTTATCGAATCATAATAGCTCAAAATCCAAAATTGTGTTATTTCTTAATAAACTGTCATATTTAAACAGTACATCACCCTGCAGAGCCGCCGCGACCTGCCTCGAAGGCCCTTCAACAAACAATGCTTCAACTACATGTATTAGCTGTCCCTATTGCATGTTATAACTTCAAAATTACACACTAATCTTGTACAAGTTACATGGAAACTTGAATTAAGCTGTCGGCGCTGTCAAAAGGAGACACACAATTTGTTAGAATTTTTACGGTGGTAACATCCGCCGAATTTAGTAACCTCTTAATTATTGCTTACTCAAGAAACTTGCTTCAAGGAGCTTTGCGACTTATAACAAGTATAAAATGCAAAAAACACGTAGATTTTTCTCAGATCAAACTCAACAATCTTAAAAACATCGACAAAAGATTGTTAATTTACCAATAGTTTATCCATCTAACTCGTTGAGTATATAAGTTCCTCTTCACCCGCGCCGGCCATGAACCCGGTGTAAAGTGGCCCATGCGCGCGGGCAGCGTGGAAACCTTCGTGCAACACTGCAGCGCCACCACACGGTAGCGACGATAACTATACACCGTGGAGGATCGTAAAACTGCCTGTGTTAGGAGGTAGATGTAAAGAAAATTGTATGGGTGACGACGAATATGGCGAACTTTGAGGAAAAGCAGGTTTATTGTTAGTGCTATTGGAATTAAATAGCAATATATCCACTAAACTCAAAGTGCAGCGTGGTGGATTTTGAGAAAGAAGCTTAATTACTTGGACGTATATAGGTTGCTATTATAAAGTTCGGCTAAAAATTTTATCCATAAGTAAGTAAAGAAATCAACATATCACCAACTTCGTGTGGTTCTTACATACTTTTACAAAGTTTGTTTATAGTCACCACTCCATAGGCCTTAATTTAATGTATAATCAAGATCTACTACACGATACGTTACATCGATCCCTTGATAAAAGCATGTTGGCGTCGGGTTCAACTGCATGCCTTTCATGGCGACTAAAAGTGAAAACTTGAAGACAAGTCGGTGGTTTCACTAACGTCCTTTGATAGGATTGATTTTATCTAGTATAAAACATTGGTAAGTTTTCAAAAACCACATTGTTTATTCCTTACTTAATATTCCAAGATTAAGTAACCAAAAACGTTCTTAGACAAACACCCAATGAACAAAAAGACTGTACCTTATACAAAGTGTGTCTTAGTGCTTATTTATAATGATACAAACAGATGTGAATTTTGACTTGGTTTTGATATTTCGATATTTTAGGCAATACCAAGAGCAAAGCTTGCATCCAGCAGTCTTTCATCCAGCAGTGGACGTCAATTGTCTGATTGGTTGATAGTCATTTCTGCAATTAAATTAACAGACGGCTCAGTTCCGTCTGTTAGTTTAATTTCTCTGCTTAAAGAGCCGCTTTCGAATAATAGCTACAGAAATCGTAACTAGTTTTATTTCGCCTCGACCTAGGCCCCGGGCTAGCGTGAGTTCAAGTCGATGTGTAGTGGTTGTGCGCCTAAATACAAGTAATGTAACGTTACATGCATCCTTTGGTAATGAATCGTTAATTAATGTTAATTTCTTTATTTACTTTGCACGTTTTAATATTTTAGATATGTTCCTGTAGATTATTATGATGATATTTTCGTCAAATTTATTTTTTAATAATATTTTGAAAATATTATGGTATTCCTGTTTTTTTATTACCTTCGTCTGGTCTACCTCATATCATTAAAGTAGTTGACATTTCAAAACATGTTTTAATAAAGGCAGTTTAAAAAAACAAGGATCAACTAACCCCAACACAATTAAGAACACTTTAATGTTTAATTTAACCCATTTATAAAACACTTTACCACCGTGTAATAGTTTATTTCATACAAAAGACTTCAACGCGTTACTATTCAAATTATGTTTTAATTTCGTAGAAAATTTCCAACTGTGCAAGGTAAAAAATATTATATAAACCATATAATTACCATATTATTACCAGGGTAGATGTCAAAGTAAATTGACAACACGTAGGTACTTACGTTAATCGTGATTCGTGTCTCAACGATGTTAAATAGCTCTGCTTGTTTGCTTTATGATTTGCACAAGTTTAAAGCCTGTCGCTATTTGCGGATGAATTTTAAAGTAAAATCAAACAGATTTTTTGGAGGTATCAGGCGCGTTTGTGCGATTATGTAATCAAATATCGTGATCAGAGGCCCTGTATAGTGTTGGTTTACGCAAAACGGCGTAAGCACGAGTAACAATAATTTGTAAAATGTCATTTTAAAAAAATTTGTGCCAGCTCTTAATGCCCAGAATAAAACGAAAAAACTTTTTTTTATATAGTTAGCAAACGAGCATGCGGGTCACCTGATGGTAAGTGATCACCGCCGCCCATGACTACCCGAAACACTGTGGGTGTTGGGGGTGCGTTGCTGAGCCTTTGAGAAAATTAGGCACCGGATACCGCACTCACCGAACGAAACGGAACATCGTCGTAGGGACGACGAATTCACGTCGGTTTTCTGTGCGACGGTGGTATTTCACCGGTCGAGTCAGCCCAGTAATCGCTGCAGACAGAGCCTACAGCTAGACTCTACCACTGCATTTGGATATTTGCCGTCTTTTTAACTATGGTTTAAATGAATGTGTCATTTGTTTAACTAAACACCAATAAATATCTATCATACCTAGAAAAGAAAATAGTTAATAACTTAAACCGCCTCGTCAATATTCAGTTCAAAATATCAAAATTCATATAACGACACCTCCGATGTGGTATCAGCAACAGGAACTCAACAGCGCACTGATTATAAGCAGATAATTTCCACCACTTGCCCAATATTGCGTATTGAAGCCCGGCAAACCCAGTTATTTGAGTATTAGAAAGATCTGCGCGGCCCTAAAGGCCGGTGATCTGTTGAAATAACGAGTCGGCGCACGCGCATTCTTGTAGACACTCTTACACCACTGCGCAGGAACTACGCCATAACATTATACACACTTACTTCTTGCTACCTATATTAATTAGAGGTAAATATTGTGAATGGATGAATAGGATATACATCTCCGGTTTTTTATGTTTTTTTTTTAATATTTCATAACAGAAAGCAAAGTTCTCAATTTGTACAGTTTCGGCACTTTTTAGTATTAAGTATCTATAAGTAAGGACATATTATTGGCCTAGTGAAGCTATAAACTGTTAATTACTTTATGTTTTGGCTGTTTGTCTCTCCAGAATTAAATAAATATTATTATCAATTACTTATATTTCAACACGAGTGAAAGAACTACAAATCTAAAAGCTTAATTGTTTTCTTAAAACTTTAAACATTATAATTGTAGAAATCTTCCGGTGAAGGAACGTGATATATAAAGGTCTTTGTCTCAAAAATATCGCCTTTTAAACTAAAGGTTCAAGGTGATTCTCGGAAGTGCTCACTTCCCATGCGCCGGCGCATCGACCCCTGACCTCCCTCACCCCCCACCCTCCCTTCTCCACAGTTTTCTCCTCAGACATTGTTATCGTTTCCGGAGAGATGAAAGCCGTAGATTGCCTTGAGTATGTACCATTGTTTTAAAAATGATCGGATATCTTACACATCCATCAAAGAGACTTATAAGTTTTTTTAAAAAAAATTTTTATGGGTCTTACTACGCTAACGCTACATCGCACGCAATATTTAAAGCCTAGTTACTGTAGTAGTAGCAATCGTAGGTATTGTGCATAGAAAAGTAAAAGTAGGCAACATTGCTTCAACCCACACCATTATCATTTATCATAAAGTATAAGCACTAGTTAGTGTCTGCCTAAAACAGGCTTTGCAGCAGAAATCGAAACCAGACTTTCGGTATTGCTCTCAGTTCTAGACAAAACACAACCTCCTCTCAGTCATAATGTCTGTGTTCATTTGTCAACTTCAAATTTACTAAACTTACTTACGAAACGTTCTTAAATAAATATACATCGTGTCCTTAAGTTACTGCTATTGTTATCAAAGAGTTAGATGTATCGAAGTTCTTTGTTACATAACGTGACACTGAGCATAGGCACGACTAGTTGGGCAACTAGTTGGTAGTAGATCGAAAGCTTTGTTTTTAAAGTGTCAGCCAAAAATGGTTTATAGGCTCAGTCACAAAAACAAAAGTTACATACTTAGGTACATTGTAGTGTGCCTTTACGCTGCGATTCAATGTTCAAAGTTTAGAGAAACTATTGAAATTAAAAAAACACCCCTACTTCACTAGAGAAGATGGTTGGAAACTGTCACCAACGTGGGATCCAGTATTTAGCAAAATAAAAAAGAACCGTCAGCGCCTATTGTGTGATCCCGGGAAATTATGCGAGAAAATTACGCAGATGGCAGTGAATTCGAAAATCGTGTTTGATACTATGTAGACGTCAAACATCTCAGTCTACCCGTGACCACGGCATTTGTAAAAATGTCGAAACGTCGGATAAACAAAAATAATATAATAAACCCGTAAAAACCCGTTAAAACGAGTTTAATTTCATGCTATTATAATTTTTCTTTGGTCTGTCTATACCTCAGGGTAAGGATATTCACAATAGTTTAAAGTTTATGTATATGCTTTTAACAACCAACCAACAACCAACTTCACAGCTTAACTTTGAAAGACCAAGGTTACTTATTGATTAATATTTTAAATAAACCTGACTCATCTCAAAAACTTCAGTTACATGGTGGTAGGTAGAAATGGTCGGTGAAGGTTGCATGTCGTAACGATCATGTGAAGAACGTGCAGAAACATGCGCGCGCGCACTTCCTTATAAGGGAAGGGATCTCACAGAAATTGGGGGGTATTGTGTATCAGGACTGAGTATATAAAATACTGTAGACAGTTATGATACAAAATTAATCCAATAAATACGTCACTTTTAAAAGTTAAATTTACTGTAACATTGGGAAAAATATATTTAAAAGAGCAAATAAATTGACGAGATATTCTCCTCCTATTTGAAGTCGGTTAAAAATAAAGGCAAAGTACAAAATAATGCTGCAAATACTTGTCCAGTTGATTACCTTCCAAATTATATTTTAGAATATGCTTCCTCAATATTAGTTCAATTAACGGAGTTACTATATAAATAGTAGGTATAATAATTGCAATATTTGTATAATAGAAAAAATGTATCCCTAAATAAAATATGAATGTGAAGGCTTTTGTATAAAAAAGTTTTGCATAACGTTCTCTTTTGCTAAATCAGTTTATCAAAGTTTTTTGCAAGTTTTATTTGTCTTCAACAAAGTGACTGGTAGTGTTTATATGCGTAACTAATGTTTCTCACATCGTTTAATGAACAAATACATTGTTATATTTATATAAACAAATACATAAACTAATCAGTCGAGACTTGGATCTTATGAGTTAAACAATAAGAATAAAATTGCAAATGTTTAGTATACAAATTTAAAAGAAAACATTTTTCAATTACACGATTGTTAAGGTTCTATATGAATGAATGTTGATCATCAATTGAAATGTAATACAATACCTATGATAGTGCAGCTATTCAGCTATATCACTAGAAAGATAGGAATAATATTTAATTAATGTTACCAAGTTATTCCAAAATATAGGTACATTGACAACGATGTTTTTTTTAATATTAGATACTTCAATGTTAAATAAAAGTTTGTAAAAAATGTTTAATTCTCAATAAACGGAGGTACATTTTAAAAATAAAGTAATAAATTAGTACAAACTAACTATTTAGCTATGGCCATTTATTAGTGTTGAAGGCTACCTTAGGGACTTCGGAAAGAAATTATTTAAAGTTGGTAAAATGGCCTGCCTTTTTCTAGTTCAGTTTCACTATTAGGATTAATAATATTGGAAAAAGTTATTACCTTAAATAGCCTGCAATATATCTAACGCCTATAAGTTAGTCATGTAATATAATAATTAGGTTTATGGGCCTTGTAAACAATAAGTTTTACAGTTACGTCGTCGGTTTTCTTAACAAATGTCCAAATTCTTACAGATACTGACTACGATTGCGTTTTTTATTATAAATTAGGATTATTGAAAATTGTTGTTTAAGTTTTCATAGTTAATAAAAAAAAAAGGAATCCGGCCTAAGTTTATATATTTTTCAACCAGGAACTGCGTACGCGTCGTTTCGAGGTGAGGCTGAATATTTGCTTTATTGAGTAAACGTCGAGTGTTGATCTATCGGAATGAGAGGCGCAGGCGGCGCGGCGTATTATGACTATACTTCATTTGTTTCAATAATCTATAGATATTCCATTTTATCAAAACTCGGGCTAGCGTTCGTTAACTTTGTAAAATTACTTTGTGCCTCGGGGATTAAATTGTCTTAATTTAGGTGTGTTGAGAAGACAAGTTTTTCATTTCTCTTTTCACGAAAGACTAATAGTAACTTTTTTTTTTATATAAATCGGCTGAAGATAAAATGCCAGTCGAATTCAATCGTAAAGGCATCATTTTTTTATTTTTGTTTGTTCAATATTCTACTGAGATACTCTGCAGCGGAGGCTCTTAGGTCAGAAGTAAGTCTGAAGCACAAAAAACAAGCATCTTCATAGTGGGTGTCGAGTGTAAGATGTTCTTAAACTTTCTTTTTATTTTGTCGATCGCCCTCCTTTTGAACAAAGAAAAATTTGGACAAAAGCCTCATTCTGTTGGTCATTAGCATATTATTATGGATAACCCATTAGGAACAACGTAATCCTTGCATTATGTCAACGTGCATCGATTGAGGTCAAACTGATTAATTACTAGAAAGGATCTAGCTGCGAGCATCTCAAAGAATTAATTTAGAGTTATGTAATGTACGGAGGCTCGGCGCGCGCGCAACCTGCCCCAGATTCGATGCTTTTCGGACATTACGCAAATCCTCTCTCGGACCAGCATTTTTGTAATATTATACAAGGTTTCATTAATTTCTTAAACACATACTATGGGATTTCGTTTGTCTTTTATTGATGTGTCCAAAGCGTCGAATAGTTTAAGTGGAGGGGCTTGGCCTGTAGGTAAGTAGGTTACCGAGTTACTAGTGAGAGTAAAAGCAATTACAGAACCGATTTGAATTTGTATCTGGGTACAATTTGCGAAATATTTGAAAAGGAAATCGTGGTTTGTACGCTTGCAACATAATTAATAACGTAAGACACTGGTTTATTTGTGTGAATCATAATTATGTAAATAGCATTACACATTGGAAAGTTGGTACTTACTCTTGAGCGCCCAGAGTTTGTTCTGGTGCAGTCCGTCCACGTACTGCTGCAGGTCGGCGCGGCAGTCCCCGGAGACGCTGGTCTGCAGCCGCGGCCACTGCGCCGTCAGCAGCTCGGCGTCGAACACCCGCAGCATGTTCTCGATGCCCAGCACCTCCGTCAGGTTGGCGCGGTCCTTCTTCAGCACGTGGTGCTTGGACTCGTTGACGGTGTTCCGGATCGAGTCCGTCAGCTTACTGAGCACGTCCCGGCCGGGCTTCGGACTCGTCTTCTCGACGAGGCTCTTGGCGGCCTTGACGATGTGCTGGACGTTGTGCGACTTCTCCGTGCTGGAGGCCCGCTTCTCCTGGGCGACGTCGTCGTCTTCGAACGCGTCTGCGAACGTGAGCCCGACGTCGTCGCCGGATAGATCAAACTTTTCTACGGTCGGAAATTTGGGTTTCGCGGCCGCCGCCGGCGTCGATATCATGTCCAGGTCGGACGTGAGGGGGCTCTCATCATCGATGCCGCCCTTAGCGGACGCTTTTTTAATACTCTGAAAAGCGTCGATCAAAGCCCCCCTCAGCTTCTCCTCTCTCGCATTCTGGTTGCTATCCTGCACGGGCGGGTCGGCGCTTACGAAAATTGATGCACACAAAACTATCAGCACTAAACGAGACATATTAAAATAGTTAACGTTTTTTACACTTTCATACTGGCACGAAATTCGAGGTTCGATATTCGGAGAGTTCGCGGGAGTAGGTGTCAAAGGTGCGCACGCGGCGGCATAGTCCGTGCGACTGGTGGCGCGCAGGCGGTGACATAACGCGGCGCGGTTACGTGCGCGCGGGGCACTTTCACTGCGCGCGCGCACCTGCCGCATCCTTGTAGGGCGCCGCTCTACATCGCGCCTGCGCGCATCTCGCCTCACTCACTTGTCATCAACAATGATGAGACACTTTCTATACCATCACTCTTGCTTCCTACTATTTAACTACTACTGACACAGGGACCGGCTACGTGTACCAACAGTTTAATGATCGTATTCAAATTCTGAAGTTTCTACTTAAACTCTTTCCCACACTTTCATTATAATGACCCAAATCACTTTTATCTTCCCTTTTTAGATGTCGGTCTTGCGCAGGGTCAAACGGAAATCCATTAACTGAAGAGAGGGCTATTACCTACATGCTACATTGTGTTTTATAAGACGTTGGAGCGAATCATGTTATATAACTAATGTTTGATGTAAAAATGAATGGATTTCACCGTGACATTTACCTGCAGTAGTACAGTTTAGGATCATAGTACAAAGCCATTACTATAAAATTTTATGAAGTTTAATCACCATCGCAATTAAAACTTGTAAAAATATACTATAGGTTTTAGCTATGCTTAATGAATTAATCCATATGCCCTAAATGTAAAAAAAAAAGAGAAAATGTATAAAGAAAAAGAAACCTTTAATTTATTGCAACTGAAGTGTGTGTCACATATTGAAGTGAATTGAAATATTTAGGTAGTTAGTAACAATCAAAATGATAAAAAATATTTTCACAAAACTAGAGTTTAAAGAAAAATATTAACTCAATTACAAAATTAAAATTTTAAATTTTGAAATTACCATAAAGACCATTTGTGAAAATAACATTTTTGAACAAAATCTAATCTATGCTTAGATACTTACAAAATAACAAAACCTGACCGATTCATCTTCGCCGAGCGAAAACATTAAAGTTAGGGACGTGAAATTTGGTACAGACCTTCCTTTTTTGATGTAAGTGAGCAATAGGAAAGGATTTTTAGAAATTTCTACGGGAGAGGCAATTTAACTGCGGGAGAAAACGCAGGGCGGAAACCTAAAGTGTATATTTGTTAAGCAAAAATGAAATTCTGATTTCATATGATTGTGATTGTTAATAACTACGAACGAAATGTTATAATGATTTATGAAAATACATAATTACATTCAAGTGCGTAAGTACTAATAATGGAGTTAAATTGAATAATATTAGATAACTAATGCCGTTTTCTAAAAAAAGTTTAACTTGCTAATTTATGTATTTACTGCATAATTTTTACATTATTTTAATGATTCAATTTAATAAAGCTACCTCTAGTTTTAGTCCATATGTTTCCCTTATTTTTAATCTTTAAAGTACTATAGTTAATCATTCTAAATATTGTTTTATTTTCAATTCATATGTTATCATCATATTTTATATGTATTAAGCCTTAATTGCATATTTTCACGTTAATTATTAAGTTCATAATTTACATTCTACATTGTATGTAACACTCATTTAAGAAATTCCGCGTAAAATCTAATAATAACTTGAAGCGTGAAGAACCTCAAAATCCTTCCTACGGCACAAACAGACAAACAACTTGCAACACATACTAACAATAGGCAGTAATAAAATTAGCAAGCCTTAATTGTGTGCTTATGTAATAGTTATAATAACAGAAGTTGAATAACGCTGCGTGTGATCGTTGTTCGGACTTTCTGTGGAACCTTTCTCAGAAACATTGTAGTAATTTATATGAGGAATTAATAAAAAATATTTTTGATTTAAGCTATTTATTTTTTATTTCAGATCCCGACTACGAAAACAGTGTTTCTTAGAGTTATACTAGGTGAACACAGGTTTTAAAACTAAGATAGATTCTTATATAAATTTAAAGTTACTAAACGAACTTAGGAACCTAATTATAAATGATAATGTTACAATGTGGTCCCACAGTGCGCGATACGATGCACAAAGCATCTATATAATTCTGTTTTTTGCAGCCCAAAGCGACTTTGAAGCGCTGACCGGTGCGATGCGTAATTTTGCTCACAGTGGGTTCGCAGCTTAAGAGTCTTGTACCTATGGGAACATATCCCAAGTATTTTCCATCGTATCATTTAGCTTAAATCAAACACTAACTACCAAATAGAAATATAATCTTGCTGCTCCCACAACATTGCCAAATATTGTTTTGTGAATTCGATACGTTTGTATTTGAATTCGAAACTAAACACCCGAATATTTTCGATTTCAATTTAACGACAGCTGGACTTGGTATGTGAGAAGTGGTATGACTCTGTTAGTTACTTTCTCAATAGCAACCCCAAACGACTCTTGAGATAAATTAAGCTCATTTAATCTTGTATGTATGATTCTCTGATTACAATATATCCCCCTTTCTTTTTCTCTCATTTATATCATAAAGAAGAAGATTCTTTAAGGAAACATAAATCGTCAAGTGCAATGTGGTATTCTGTAACTGCCATGTTTCATAAACAGCTATCAAAAAACGTCAAAACGCCGGTATGACCCTAAAATACTGTAATTTTGACATGAGATGATGCAGCATCGCTGGTAAAGGTGGCAGAAACACGCTAGAAGCCAACCGCATCAAACTGTTTTTTTTTATGATATAGGGAAACTAGCATGCGGGTCACCTGATGGTAAGTGATCACCGCCGCCCATGACTCCCCGCAACACTGTGGGTGTTGAGGGTGTGTTGCTGAGCCTTAGAGAAAATTGGGCACCGGATACCGCACTCACCGAACGAAACGCAGGAACATCGTCCCTACTTCACGTCGGGTTTCTGTGTGACGGTGGTATTTCACCGGTCGAGTCACCCCTGTAATCGCTGCAGACAGAGCCTACAGCTAGACTCTACCACTCTACCACAAGGTGACTCTGGACATCAATTAAGAAAGGCATTTATTTATCCAGCGATAGAAGATTTGAGCTGAAACCACAGCGGGTGAACAACACAATGAATTTATGTTTATAAAGAGTTTTCTCGTTCTATTACAATTTCTAGAATGAACTCTATTATTGTTTTTTTTATTGAATATAATGACAATGGTAAAATTGGAAAACATGAGAATGAAACTATCAGCATTCATTGAATAAACACTATTGATAATTCATTAATTGATAAGTGATTGACAATAGTAGCTGAAGATCGAAAAAAAGATTTTTCAGATCGATATAACTTAACCAATAGGTTTAGATTTATGTATGAATGGTGTTCTTGCTGAATTGTCTTTTGGAAGCAAATAAAAAATCTTTTTCCAGTAACTGGATGTATTTATGTCGTTTCACCTAGCCTATTGCTACACGGTGGTGCAGGGCATGTAATAGAGTGTTTCACAGGCCACCAGAGTTTACTCCATCATTTACTACTTGTCTCCGTGACGAGCCCCTACTACGGACTTCTAACTGCTATAGGTATTCTTAACTAGGTACTTACTAATGCTGTACGATATCAATTTTTATAACAACTTCAGGTGTTCATTTAGTTTGTCTTGTTTTCAACCTCATTATTTTACAATAACACCTCGTATTGTTACCAAACTAATGGCTAGTTCAATTCTTTTGTTTTTCTCAATAAATTGGCATTTTTGATGAGGGGCGAGGCAGTAATACGCTTTATACCAACTGTGTACCAACCAATTGTTTTTATTAAATCGCTGTAATTTAAGTGTTTATTTAGTTTTGAAATTTCACTGTCAATACGTTACATTAGTTTCGCGCAAGTCAACTGAAAACTTTTAGTTTGATCATTTTAAGAATTTGCGTTTAGGTACCTACAGTATTTTATATTATTTATCATCGAGAACTGAGAATTCAGTTTTTATGCAATTTTGTATTTTGTAAGAATCTACCAATAAAATTTATTCTATTTGATTAAAATAATGGGTTCTAAATAAATAGGTAATATCTTTTTTTACTTAACACAGTTCAAAAAATTTGGAGTCATCCTAAGTAGGAAGGTGACAATTTTAGTATCTAATCAAATACTGATTTTACTAGTGGCCGCCCGCGACCCCGTTCGCGTAGAAGTCGATTTCCCGTGGGAAGGAGTAGTTTTCCCGCGGTAAAAAGTACCCTATGTGTTCTGATGTATGTTGTATACTGAAAAGTTTCATAAAATCCGTCCAGTAGTTTTTACGTGAAAGAGTAACAAACATTTATCCTTATTATATTTTTATTGCTGTCGCGACTGAAATATTTCAGTAACAATTTTACGTTTATAAAAAAATATCTTACTCAGTTTATTTTACTCTAACAAATAAATTCAGCGAGTTTTTTTGGAAGGTAGGTATCAAACTTGGCATTGCGTACCAAATTTAATTTCCTGAAAACAATCTCACCTTTAATTAGGCAGTTAAAATTATTCTTATTTGTCGTAAAGGTAGGGGTAGAGATAGAAACTAACTTGGTACACAAAGAAGGTTAGGTAATAGAATAATCAAATAAATCTTGTTTGGAATTTAAAGGTCTTTGGGACTGCAGTTCTTGTATGGCTTCAATAGAGTCGCCTTTTTGCAAAATAAGCCGAGAGTTAATTTGACTGTAGGGTTACTTTACCTCTTGTACCTAGCTAGTTATTTCAGCAACCATTATTTTTATATGTTAAAAACTATAATGTAAGTATAACTTCTTTCAGCATTGCTTACTGCAGTGACCGTAACTTGGTTAATATTTAGAATTGCTAAAATCATATTCCATAAGTTTGAAATTTTGTGAGAATTTATCTTCATAGATATAAATCTCCTACTTATCTAGTAAAACATTCTAATCTTGGTACGTAACATCCAACTTTAAGTAACTATCAAAAATCTTTTTTTTTCTTTTGGCACAAAATCAAATACATTTTTATTCTAGGTATGTAATTATTATCAAATACCTCACCTCTAGTAATCCCAATGTGTAGCATTTATTACCCGCGTCTGGTTAATTATTTTTATATCCTTTAGCATTATTCAAACAGCTTTCTAACAAAAAAGTAATGTTCAAAAACTAAGAAACCATTAGTAGGGCTCGTGTCACGCCTAGAACATACCACAAACAACAAGACGAGGAAGTCCGTTGCGGATGATCGCTGACATATCATACCATCCTACAGTTACATTAGTTACGAACTACCATCTATTATACCTGCTTACACAATCGTAAGACACGTATGACAATTCGATTACAACCGGGTTGCGATTTCAATGTAATGCGACAGGTTGTTCCAATTGCATAAACTAATATTAAGGTTTCAATAGCTAGGGATTACTTATACGGTTAGTCGTGGGTTGTGCCTACGCCTACACAAAGAGCCTACAAATACAGTAATAGTTATATTTGGCGGTTGGACATAAATAAGGTGCTCTACTTTTACTAGCTCCATCTCTCAGCAATATAACGTGAGTTGAGTTGTTACATGTAACATGCTAAACCCCAATTATTCACATTGGGTATTAAAAAATCTTAAAACATTGAGCGAGTCAAATAACTTACTTAGATAATTAGTAATTATGTACTTTCTTATGAAAAGGAATATTACTTTAGTGCTAGTTAAAAGCTTTAGGATATTGCGGCCAAACCGTTGAAAGAGAAGCTTTGAAATAGCACTAAAGTTATTAAACCGCTATTCAACGAAATTCATTATAAACAATTTAGTAGGTGCGTAGTCATTTTGCAACCGGAAAATACGCTTAATCACATTTACGAGCCGGTAGCTCGTAGATTTGGTAATAACTACAGACAGAGTACAAAAGAGAATGTATTCTCGAACTTTGTACCCTGCAGTAAGTTTCATTTTTTTATAGCTAAGACATTTTTGGGAGTATTTAATAGTATAGTAAAGACATACATAGTATTTCATTGCTGAGTCATTGTTAGCATTGGCACCTACTTACTTAGTATAAAAACAAAATTGCTCTAGATTGCTTTCAAACATTCCAAGCGAAAACTCATCAAACGTTTAAAGATAAGAAAATAAGGTAGGTACAGTCAGCACCAAAAGTTGATGAACAGAATCAACTTAACAAAACACCTGTTCACAATAAAATGCCATAAGTTATAGTCGCAACTAGAAAACAAAATAGCCTGTACACCAGAAATTTGACAAAAGTCGTTAAGCACGAGTATCAAAAGTATCTGTGCACTAGTATTCTTAAAGTAGCTGTACACCATCAATCCAAATGTCGCTGAACATCATTGTAACAAGGTCACCAAACAGCAAATTTCACCTGACTAAACTAACTACTAATTTAGTAGTGTAATGGAAACTGTTGATATTGTTATTATAGAACAAAGTGTTTGGTGCTGAGTAAAAGTATAATTAAAAACGTAAATGTTTATTTATTAATAACACAATCGAAAATTCAAATGAAAATAGTTTAAATATTACAATATAAATATTAACGCAAAATCAAAATTTTTATTTTATTTATTTTGACAAATACCACATAATACGGCATTATTGTGATATTTATCGATTGATGCCTCAATAATAGAAATAAGCAATTATGCACATAACTACACAACGTTTCATTTACTTCATACTGTGATAGATTTATGACACCTGTCTCTGTCATCACTAGTTTTTGCTCAATAAAGCCTTATTTTTATTCACGGGTTTTCCTCACAGACTACGACAATAATACGGTAGACTAAAATGATCACATGTCATATGAACAGAAATAATAAATTAAAAATTAAAGGAACCTAGGTTTTGTAAGATTCGCGCAAAGTAAATTACCAGTAGGTACCGTCACTATATTTGCTTTGTAGATCATCAGAGTTATGTTTATGTTATTTTTCATATTATAGATTAGTATGATTACTGATAATAAAATATAATTGTTTTGTAAAAAGGTATTGAAAAAGATACTAACGTGTTAACATACATTATTGAGGTTAAGCAAGAACTGTCCCAAAAGTAGCTGAACAACATAAATGACAAAACTATATTAACACACGGCAACATTAAAATATACTTCGTTAACCTAATTTTGTCTTTACTGCTCTTTAGTGACTTTTGATGTTCATTTGTGACATTTGGATTGATGGTGTACAGCGACTTTTAGAATACTAGTGCACAGATACTTTTGATACTCGTGTTTAACGACTTTTGTTAAATTTCTGGTGTACAGGCCATTTTGTTTCCTAGTTGCGACTATAACTTATGGCATTTTATTGTGAACAGGTGTTTTGTTAAGTTGATTCTGTTCATCAACTTTTGGTGCTGACTGTACCTACAGTTACATTGAAGTAGGCGTTAATTGGTTTTAATCCAAAGATATCGAGTACTTATAATTTCTAGGTAGGCATTAATGATTACGGTGTTTATTTGTATTCGGTGGTCGGATACTTATCCTACTAATATTAAAAAACGTGAAAGTTTTTGTATGGATGGATGGATTTGTAATTCTTTCATGTAAAAACTACTGGACGGATTTGGATGAAACTTTACAGTAATATAAGTTATACGGGAAACTTCTCATCCCCACGGAAAACCGACTTCTACGCGAACGGAGTCGCGAGCGGCCACTAGTTAATTCATAAATTAGTCCTATTTTCTAAATTCGGTATCCAATCGGTCGGAGCCTAAAAGGTCCATTAGGTTTGATATTGGAGAGGTATATAATAAAGTGGAACCTATTACTTACCGAGTTTAAAATTGTTTAAATAACTTCAGTACAATGTTTTATGAATGAATGATATGAATGTTTTAATGCATTATGTTTCTTACATTTGTCTTAAACCACACGGAGTAAGAAGCATTCCAAATCCTCCAAAATATTTCGTACAACAGTTTTACCAAAGTAAAACAAAAAGTTTGTGCGTGTCACGTGCTGATCATCTACAGTTTATGAAAATATTTTTCAACTCCTACATTGCCTTTACCACATAAAATAAAAAACTTAAATGTCACTGTCATGTCAACGTCAAATATGACATCTATTCATTGTGGCGCGATTATTTGTTTACAATTATAAAGTTTCCTTGTATTTCGTAAATTAACTATGATTTATTAGTATAACAACCCACTTTTTGTAGGATTAAAGTCGTATTTAACTTAATCAAACACGTAATACAATTTGTGATAGCTCACGGTTATTGTGTCCACGCAGGTGCTTATTGATTTTCGCTTTTGACCATTTATTTATATATAACAAACTATTAATTATTCAGTTTCTTCTCATTTTATCTATCAATCAAATTCCGTGATGTAAAGCTACTTTTAAGCTGACGGACCTTCTACAAAGTTAGTGTTTACAAGTAGCATAACAGTGTATTTTTTTACAATTGAACTTACACCCCTCATGTTTATGTTCATTAAGGTGTAAAGGTTTATAAGATGGCTAATCAAGTAGCCAACGTGGATATACATGCGTCAGAAGACCCTTACCTGGAGGATCTTGAAGTTAGTGTGGACCTTATAGATGATGGACTATATTTAGGTATGTTTTAATAGGCACTATATGTTTATTTCCCCATGTATGGGCTGATCCCATACATTTCAAACTAAGAAATTAATTAATAATACATTATTTACTCCGATTTATTTTTTTAGGTAACTTAGCATGTGCAAGGGACCATAAAACACTTCAGCGGCTGAAAATAACCCACATACTTACTATAGACTTGGTACCACTGCCTCGGACTATACTGGATCGGCCCAACTTTACATTTCAGTTTGTTAAATGTATGAACAATAACTGTACTGATTTATGTTATATTTATATTAATAAGGTACTAAATTTAATTGAATTATGAATTTGATTGCAGTATCTGACACACCTAAAGATGACCTTATATCCCGATTGCCTGATACTATTGCATTTATAAAGGAAGCTATTGAAAGTGGTGGTATAGTCTTTGCACATTGGTACTAAACTTACTTATTTTATAAATCATTGCCATTTAAAAACCTATTATTTATAATAGGTCTTTTTGTTGTAGCTATTTTGGTGTATCACGGTCTGCAGCATTTGTGATAGGGTATATAATGCACAAATACGGTCTTTGTTACGAGGAAGCATATACTCTGGTGCAGGCAAAACGCAGGTTCATTCACCCCAACATTGGGTTTGTGGCTCAGTTGAAACTATTTGGGCACATGGGGTGCACAATAAACAAGGAGGATCCGAGGTTTAAGCAGTTCAGGCTGAAAATGGCTGGCCAGAAACTCAAACAAGGTATTTTGCAATAAAAAAAACATTCTATAAATTAATTTACTGCATGTATGAATCTTTACATGCATTTTTATCAAACATAATTACAAATTAAACTCATTTTAACGGGTTTTACGCGTTTATTTTATTATTTTTGATTTTCCGACGTTTAATTTCAAGTAATAATAATCGCGTAAATCTAAGAAGTTATAATAATTACAAATATTTGCAGTTTGATTCCCTCCACTTTTTCAACATGATAAGTAACAAGTGCGTTGCCTCACAATGTTTTCCCTCTCTGCTATTAAAGCCTCAAACTTTCATCCAGTTAACCAGTTCCAAAGCTTACAGGCCGGAAGCTCACTCCCTATCTAAACCACCGAGGTTTCATCGCCCCCAGTGAAGATCCTGCCGCAGCAGTTCTGCGACCTGGTGAAGGGCGACCCGGGCGTGGCCCGCGAGCGCCCCGAGCCGCGCGTGTACCGCTGCCGGCGCTGCCGCCGCGTGCTGGCCGCCGCCGGGAACCTGCTGCCGCATCTGCCCCGGGATGTCCGGCTGCAGCACGCTAGGAAAGGTAGCGGGCAAACTAAGAAGGATATAACATCTCAGTGTTAGAGTTCGTTGTATGAAACTTTGATTTCAAAATTCTTTGAATCAATAAGATTGAAAATGATTTGTAGAAAAGGCAATGTAGTCCTTATATTATAAATGCGAAAGTTACACACAAAAAACTCCATGAGATTTAAACTGCGGATTAAGAAATCGCAGGCCGGAAAGCTAGTACATTATATTCAGAAAAAGTAAAACAATGGAGAATGTTAACAAATTTTGATTATTATCTCTTCGTATACTCTGTCAAAAATAAAAAATACTGGTGAAAGAATTATATCGATGCGTCAATTAGTTTCCGATTTATAAGTAAAATAAGTTGCTACCGCACGACGCGGGCTGCCGGTGGCGGTGTGACGTCACACCACAACTCGCTCGGTCTGGCTCACTCAGTACGCTCGCGGTCGCGCGCACCTGTCGTTTAAATTAAACCTAAATACTTTTAAAAATGTCTAATCCAACTACTAGGAAATCATGTGTTGTGCCTAAATGTAAAAATACAACTATCAATTCGCCGAAAAAGTTGTTTTTTACAGTACCAAAGGATACATACATACATCACCAAATCTTTTAACTTGAACATAACCAATACCATTAAACAATTTGTTAGTAAAAATACAAATAAATAAAAGAGGTTTAGTTCATATCAACTACATTTGCAATAAAAAATAAATTAAATTACTTAAATAAAATAGTAAAGGTAAAGTGCATCTGTAACGTTCAACTACCTACATCTAGATCGTATAGGTATCCTACTTCCTAGTAATATAATAAACGCGGAAGATTGTGTTTGTGTTTGTTATCTTTCACACAAAAAGTACTGAACGGATCTGGACGATGAGTGAAATAATCCAAAGGCTTCTTTTAATCCTGGGAAAATTTACAGTTCCCGAGGGAAACGCGGGCGAAGCTGGTAACTAAAGCTATGTAGTTAGTACTAAATCAATGCATGTATTTATATAAATTTACTTAGAAGAGCGGTATCTTTGTATACATACTAGTGGCCGCCCGCGACTCCGTTCGCGTAGAAGTCGGTTTCCGTGGGAATGAGAAGTTTTCCCGCGGTAAATAGTACCCTATGTGTCATTCTGATGTGTAACCTACTGCAAAGTTTCATCCAAATCCGTCCAGCCCCCCAAGTCAAGTGGCAAGTGATATTTGCGATAGCAAGTGAATAGAATAAATTTTTGACAATCTTGCAATATGACAGTTTCATACATATTTTTTCTATTCACTCGCTATCGCAAATATCACTTGCCAATTGACTTGGGGGGCAGTAGTTTTTACGTGTAAGAGTAACAAACATTCATACATCTATACTCACAAACTTTCACATTTATAATATTAGAAGGACGTACCTACCTATAGCTACAAAACTATGATACATGATTTGTAGTCTTTAACGTAAAAAAAATAATGATAGGTAGGTAGGTACATACTTCTACTATTGGACTTGCATTCTTCCATTAGTATTTTTATTATATTGGTTATTTTGTTTTGATAAAACAGTTTAGAACATTTCAAACATTTCGGCGGCAACAAAATCACTATTTCTTGATAAATAATGCGCAGCCATTAATTCATCTATTTTAGATAGATTACACGATTACCTTTTTTCGAAACCTATACCCAATTTATTAATAGAATAATATTTACCATTAGCGTATAATAACGAATAATATTTATATTTACTAATACGCGACCGAAAACACAAAAAAATTATACATTAAATGTTAAATAAATAAAAAAATAAAATAAAATACTGCGCCAGCTATATGCGCCACCGCTGGCGCGTTGTGGTAAGACGTCACAAGCGGTCACGTGACTGTTAGCGGGACTCGATATTTTTCGAAACTTAGAATGCCTATAAAATCAAAACTACTGGGTATTTTTGATTACAACAAAAACTAGTGTATTTGTATGCATACAGGCTTTACTGAGACAATGACAATGATAAAGACAAATGAGCGATTTGGCATACCTAGTAACATTCTCCATTATATTCAAATAGTATACGTATTGTATTGGTCTGTACCAGGTGTTCGCCCCACTCCCAGCGAGTTATCCTCGGCCTCGTGTCCCGAGGAAGGCGAGTTGTTGCTGGAGAGGCTCCGCGCGCTCGCCACCACCATCATACAGCGGGACCCGGTCGACCAGGGGACCAGCGCCGAGGTATAAATAAAACTAGCTTCGCAATGGTGTATTTTTGGCCGACTTGATCGCAAAACATAAAAGGACAATGGGCAAATTGGGCCCACCCTCCAATAGCAATAAGATATATGTCGTTAAAAAGGTCTCTTCAATAGGAACAACTATTGCTATGACAGCTTTGTTGATACACCTGTACGTTTTGAGTTATGAGACAAAATAAAAATCTAAAAAAATACTACTTATTCAGTTTATTTATGTTAAATATATATGTATACCTATGTGCTTTTTATCTTAATTAAGCTATATTCCCAAGCAATGTTGTATGTATGTATCTTTAAGTTAGTTATATTAACAGTTGTTTATATCTGTAATTATATCTACTTTATTTTACCTATTTAAAGAATCTTATAAATCATATGAAAACATAATAACAGAACATTACTGTACGAGAATTGAACAGTTTGGAGACGATCTGCAAGTGCCTAATGCAATTATTAGTAGTTTGTTCTCATATAAATAGGTTTTTTTTATTTTTCATTTAACGTATACAAAATAATACTGTAATAGATGATTCTGTAATAATTGGTTGACAAATTCGCAAAAAAAGGGTTTACTAAATCAAAAACTTCTATTTCTAACCTAAAAAGAATACATTTTTTTTATATCAAATAACTCCAACCACACAGTGAATTCTGGCATGCGCCTTTCTGATAATGGTTGCTTGTAAACAGAGCTTTAATTTAATATATATAACACGTGTTTATTGGGCCCCCTGCCCACGGTTCATACATTTTTGCCCATTATCCTTTGGCTAAATTAACAAAACTTTTTTAAAATTTTCTACTTATTTATAAATGAATAAATTCCCTAAAAGATGGCGAAAACCGCATTTAAATCCCTCACGTAGTTTAGGAGGAGATAGCGGACAAACATACAAACAGACAGAATAAGCGACTTGGATTTATACTATGTAATGATAAGCCTTAATATAAGTAGTCCATGGCATTCTCTTTCTACGGGATAAAATATAAAAATCAAATATTTGCTCTCGACAAATACTCGAGGTTACCGTGACTTCTTCTACTTCTAAACATGACTTTAAACCTTTACCTTGCCATTATAGATTAACAAGCTCTAAGATTAAGCCGATGCACAAAATCGTTTTCCTACCTGCCTCCTACCTACAATATGTTTCCCTACTTGCAGGTACTAGACGGCTATACCGAAGACAACCTGGTGGACGCGTCCATCATAACGCGGTCTCCGGAGATGTGCTCGCAGATGTGGTTCGTGGAGCCCATGGCGTGGATGACCGGCGTCACGCACAACACACAGGTAGGGGGGACTAGTGCAACACAGTACACAGGTAGGGGGGAACTAGTGCAACACAGTACACAGGTAGGGGGGAACTAGTGCAACACAGTACACAGGTAGGGGGAAACTAGTGCAACACAGTACACAGGTAGGGAGGAACTAGTGCAACACAGTACACAGGTAGGGGGGAACTAGTGCAACACAGTACACAGGTAGGGGGGAACTAGTGCAACACAGTACACAGGTAGGGGGGAACTAGTGCAACACAGTACACAGGTAGGGGGAAACTAGTGCAACACAGTACACAGGTAGGGAGGAACTAGTGCAACACAGTACACAGGTAGGGGGGAACTAGTGCAACACAGTACACAGGTAGGGGGAAACTAGTGCAACACAGTACACAGGTAGGGAGGAACTAGTGCAACACAGTACACAGGTAGGGGGGAACTAGTGCAACACAGTACACAGGTAGGGGGAAACTAGTGCAACACAGTACACAGGTAGGGAGGAACTAGTGCAACACAGTACACAGGTAGGGGGGAACTAGTGCAACACAATGCACAGGTAGGGAGGACAATAGTATAACAGTATATTCAATTTATTATATACTAGTGACCCGCCCACGCTTCGCAATGGTGTAATTTTGGGCGACTTGTTCCCGAAACATTGAATTAAAGTTAACTTAAAAAACTTTTTCTGAATGTTCCTTATATACAAATTTAAATGTGAAAAAAATTCGTTAAGGATGGTGAAAACCGCATTAAAATCCCTCAACTGGTTTAGGAGGAGTTAGCGGCCGAACATTCAAACAGATAGAATTAGTGACTTGGATTTATACTATGTAATGATGACTAGCTTTTAGCCCACGCTTCGCAATTGTGTAATTATGGCGGACAAACCTAGTAATTCATCCTTTGTAATGATGATTAATATGAACAACTTAAAAGGTTTAATTCAGGTGAGTCTGTCCAACAAGTGGTACAGAAATATGCTATTTTGTACCATATCTTGTGACCCGCCAATTTGCACTCGAAAATATTTTATTAAATTTCGTGAAATAATTATAAAAAGTTTAACAGAAGTTAGGGTATAAACGAAACACACTTTAAATACACACACTTTACACTGCGTATAGTAAAAAAGAAAAAATCTATCGCTTGGTTTGTGTTTCTGTAACTTTAATCATAAGTTCTCACTGTTTTGCAGGGCAAGCTTCACTGTCCGCAATGCAACAATAAGATAGGCAGCTACAACTGGCTCATGGGTAAGCTAACAATAATCATTGATCACTTACTTCATATTTCTGTTTACCACTTCTTTTCAAAATCATCAAAGTTAAAGCTAGGGATACAATGTTAGTGTTATGCAACTTTACATACAAATGGTGTAAATCTTAACCTTTGAATACTGTGTATAAACATATTGGTTTTGGCAATTTATGTTACAAAATAATACGCATGACCATGAATACTTAGAGACATATTTTATTTCACCGGATGTTATATATATTTGTCAGGAAATGATTTGTAAATAAATAGAAACTAGTTTACCAATAATACGTGCCGCTAATCGTGTTTTGGGCAAACATTTTGTAATGTATGTTTTTTGGTGTTTGTTGGTATAAAAAAACAAATCTGAGGATACTTTAACATTATTTATGAGTTGAAAATCTATTTAAACCACTCAGCTGTTAAATTTACGCAATTGTGTTTCGTGAGTTTTCCATATCTTAATGTGAAACAAATGAATCCTCTAATAGGTACTGCTGTCAAAATCGTATAGTTAAGTTTAAAATTATTGCTAAAGAATTAGTGTGATGCTTCCTAGCACGACCACGAAGGATTACATTAACACTAATGCAGTACATATTCATGAAAAAAAGTGTACTTTTTGTACTATAAAGTTAAAAAAGTGTGCTCTCATAGTTTTCAAGTTATAACATATAGGCCGTGGTCGTGCTAGGTAGTACCTTCCTGGCACGACCTCAATAGATTTTAGTTATTTTTAGCAACCGTAAGATGTAAAATGATGTAAATTTAATGTACTCTATTGTACTGCATAAATTAAATAAGTTTAATTAGTATTTCATGCAATTATTAGAATTCTAATAGCTCATAATAAGTAATAAAATGTTGAAAAGCTACAAACGTTTAAAATTACGCATTTAAAAATTATCAATTGCTTATTTTTTTTACAAACTTATTTGATAAAAAATGCAATTTTCTGTAAAAAATCTCCTAGTAATGAAATGTGCAAATTATGTAAATAATATATCTATCTAACAAGCTTTCATTTGAGGTATAAAACTTACAAGTACTAAAGCTCATGCTAAGATAAAACAATGAAACCTGGCTGGATTTTTGAGGAATTATTCTGCAATTCTGTAGACCGATGAATCGAAGTTTGATAAGGACGGGATTACTAACTACCGTAATGCTCATTACCGGGCTGATAAAGAAGCTTTAAACCCCTGAAATAAAAACCGAAGGGGTCTCAGAGACGGTTTTCAGTCAATGTGTGGAAGGGAAACATTGATGGGTATTTAATTGGATCTCATTTCTTGCCCGACAATTTAAATGGAGAAGGGTATGAAGATTTCCTGAGAAATCACTTGTTTTCATTAATGGAAGAGGTCCTATTGGCGACGAGACAAAATATGCGGTTTATACCTCAAATGAAAGCTTGATAGATAGAGATGTTATTTACATAATTCGTACATTTCATTACTAAAAGATTTTTTACAGGAATTTGCATTTTTAATCGAATAAGTTAGTAAAAAAAATAAAAAATGATACTTTAAAATGTTTGTAGCTTTTCAACATTTTATTACTTATTATGAACTATTGGAATGTCCGTTATGCGACGATAACAAAAAACTCTAAATTCAGCATGTAGTTTTTTTTATTTAAATTTAACTCAAAAACGGTTAACTTTTGGATGGGACATTTTGGGATAAAATCGGTTGCTTTTGACCTAATCTATCACCCCTTAGCAGGAATACGTGACGTTACAAGTCACCCTGTATAAATTCTAATAATTGCATGAAATACTAATTAAACTTATTTAATTTATGCAGTACAATAGAGTACATTAAATTTACATCATTTTACATCTTACGGTTGCTAAAAATAACTAAAATCTATTGTGGTCGTGCCAGGAAGGTACTACCTAGCACGACCACGGCCTATATGTTATAACTTGAAAACTATGAGAGTACACTTTTTTAACTTTATAGTACAAAAAGTACACTTTTTTGCATGAATATGTACTGCATTAGTGTTTATGTAATCCTTCGTGGTCGTGCTAGGAAGCATCACACTAATCTTTTATTCGTTGAGACATGTTTTGCTTCGTCAGTTACAAAAACTTCTACATACCTACTCGTAGGATTGAAAGTGACAAATCATATTTAACATTCGTAGGACTCAAATGCGTTCATGAATAAGATGATGGTAAGACTTTTATCTTCATTTAGTAGGTATTGTATTAATTTGTTATATGTTTTTTATAAGCTACGACTGACCCGCCCATGATCACGAAACATTGAATTTTTTCCAACTTAAAGAA
Organism: Emmelina monodactyla; assembly: GCA_916618145.1. Taxonomy (NCBI): domain Eukaryota; kingdom Metazoa; phylum Arthropoda; class Insecta; order Lepidoptera; family Pterophoridae; genus Emmelina; species Emmelina monodactyla. The sequence continues at coordinate 11,332,676 of OU745304.1, forward strand.
ACTTTTTTCAAGTGTTCTTTATTTACAAATTTAAATGAATAAATTACCTAAAATATGGAAAATACCGCATCAAAGTCCGTCACGTAGTTTCGGAGGAGTTAACGGACAAACATACAAATAGACAGAATAAGCGACTTGGATTTATACTTTGTAATGATGATGATTTGTGTACAGGGTGTAAGTGTCCGTGCGGTCAAAAAGTAGCGCCGGCGTTCTACCTCGTGCCTTCCAAGGTGGAGTGGTCCAACATTGTGCAGAACGTGCAGGTCACGCTGTAGATATACTATATTAGTATATAATATATAGTCTATAATATTAGTGCGTTCCGTAAACCGCTTACAGAACTGTGAACGCTCAAATCGCTTACAACCGTTCCGATTACTTTTAGCGTGATTTCCACAGTTATTGCGTAAATTTAAGTTTTGACAGCGCTTACGCCGACCATACTCCAAAGTGTGGGTTCTCTGAGCGCAATGTTTATGACGTCATCGTTCTCACCCATCGTCGACCATGGACGCGCTCTCGCTTCAACGGAACGGTAATGCGAGCGTTCAAATCACTTTTATCTTTTGCGGAACGTAGGGTATTACAGTCATGTATGTAAATGTGTTGTATACAGTGGGGGGTTACAATGTGGGGAAATACGTGGAAGTATTTCTGAAGGAGGTGTATGAAATGTATCTACAAAAGATAGATCTTTTTATTGGTGTTTTTAACACACAATTTTGATTTATTTATGCGCAAAATAATTCATAAAAAGTATTCCGCTGAGGAAAATGTATTTATTTATGATTATAGTTGTTGGACTTTCATATTATATATTACGCATTCTGAATACTAAATTGTAAATAAAGATCTATAGTTTAGTATTTTGAATTCAGCATATTAAAGCAATGGATTGTTGTATGTAATTTTGATCGCATTAAATGTTGCTAGTAGCAAAACTGGCGATAGGCAGAATCGGAATGAAAGTTAACATATTTGAAATAATATATTTCGCTTGTCATATTGATACATTGGTTTGAACATTAACATAGTTTATGATATGTCAATGAAATTGTTGAAATATTTATTAATATAAAGGCAAAACATATAATAGTAGACAAAACTAACTTATTTCAGAATAGAGCTTTAAATATTAGTAAATATATAAGTCTTCTTACTATAGTGAAATAATATCTATGATACTTCCATTAAATATATTAGTAAACAATGACATTTAATTTAAATGAGATTGTAGAAGTAACTTAGTACAATAAATAAATAGTTACATTCGTTCCCTTTACATTTGTTTTGAAAAAACATTGCTAAGACTTTTGCCTGTTTCAAATCAAATTAGAATTTATCTTTATCTTCCTTGCTTTTCCATTAGATAATAAAAAATAAATACAAACCTTGTTTCTATTGATGCGAGATAGTTTGATAATAACTTGTTGTTTAATTAGATGAATGTAATAAAAATGTAAAATGTAAAAGAAATATTAAATGTTACCAAAGTGTATTTTATTGAGATATGTCATTTTATTATTGTTCCCAATTGACATTGATGTAGAAAACATTTTTGATTTTTATTTTGTTACCTATTATTTTTATTTTTTACGTTCATTACTTTTTACTACTTTGTATAAACAAGGAATTATTATATGTTATACACAGCTTATTCTCTAGTTTTATCTGTTTCTATCGTTACCATATCATTGTTTATTGACGCACAAACACAGAAAGTGGTTACTGTAGTAAAAGATTCAATAAAGCGTCGAAGGTAAGAAGATAATTGAGATTGGCCATTAGTGAACTGTTGTGTACAATAAAACTATAGAAAGCTAGCGATAGATTTGAATCTTACGGTAGGCCTAGCTCCCTTAATAACAAAACAGCTACTCGTAACGTTTTGTTTTTAACTTCGACTACTTCCATCGAATACAGTAACCGTGCATATATTTTTAAAAACGGCAAGGAGGAGAGGAGACTTCGACCACGAACCAGCGGTTTGAAGACGAATATATATTTAAAACATCTTTAAGGCCATTTTCCCTCCCTTTTCGACTTAGCGCCTTACCCAGAAAGCAGATAACTAAGCAACTTAATAACAATGACTTCAGACTCTTACGGCCGTAACCAATATTCTACTAACCTTTGACGCCTTGTTATTTGTGTAACCATGGTAACTATTATCCATGTTTTTGCCTCCTAACAAACAATGGTAGATAGCAGTTAATATTGAAATGACAGAAACACGTCACAGAAAACAAAACTATAGTCTATTCGCGTTAAGAAAATAGTGAGTCATCGTTGTCCGTCGGCCTGGCCACGCCCCCCAGCCAATTAAAATGCTAGAAATTAAAAAGTCGAGTTCACAGTGACCAGTTGAAGTCTAACCTTCGAAGAAAACGGTTTTGTATTTTGCGTGACTCGTCCAACAAAAAATTTTGAAAATGAATACTTCACCAATTCCAAAGAATAAAAGTGGATCAATAATCCATAGTGGAGAGAGACGCATAATTTACAATATTTATAAGTACTTTAAATTGTGTGATTTAAATGCAACTGTGGAGAGCATAGTCATAGAAACAGAAAGTGCATGCGGTGTGTCGGAAAACACTGTTTTATTATTTTTCTTTTGTACTTTTACTCCACTGTGAATACACCCTTATCCTGTAGTTGTCACTATTTTCTTAACGCGAACGGACTATATCAGTTTCCAATTACCAAGGGTTTAACTACAGTAGAATATTGGTTTCGGCCGTTAGTCATAGCTTAAATAACAATAGACTTGACAGTCTTATTCCCCTGCTCGGCGAGGACACTCCTGAGTTCCTCGACGCCCCCCCCGCCGAGCGGCGCGGCCTCCAGCAGCGCGGGCGCGGCGCGGAGCTCGCGGCGCAGGCGGCTGTACTGCAGCATGAGGAGAGCCTCGTTGCGCATCTGCCGGTACGCCGCGTCCATCTTGGATAGGACCAAGATGAACTGGAAGATGACGAGAGGAAGTAGTTATAGAGTGTAGGCCGCGTCCATCTTGGACAGGACCAGGATGAACTGGAAGATGAGAGGAAGTAGTTATAGAGTGTGGGCCGCGTCCATCTTGGACAGGACCAGGATGAACTGGAAGATGAGAGGAAGTAGTTATAGAGTGTGGGCCGCGTCCATCTTGGACAGGACCAGGATGAACTGGAAGATGAGAGGAAGTAGTTATAGAGTGTGGGCCGCGTCCATCTTGGACAGGACCAGGATGAACTGGAAGATGAGAGGAAGTAGTTATAGAGTGTGGGCCGCGTCCATCTTGGACAGGACCAGGATGAACTGGAAGATTATGAGAGGAAGTAGTTATAGAGTATAGGCCGCGTCCATCTTTGGATAGAACTAGAACTAACTAGGATGAACTGGAAGTTTGTGAGAGTGGAGTGGTAGAGTGTATGGGAGTAAGAGTATAGGCCGCGTCCATCTTCGGATAGAACTAGAACTAACTAGGATGAACTGGAAGTTTGTGAGAGTGGAGTGGTATAGTGTATGGGAGTAAGAGTATAGGCCGCGTCCATCTTTGGATAGAACTAGAACTAACTAGGATGAACTGGAAGTTTGTGAGAGTGGAGTGGTAGAGTGTATGGGAGTAAGAGTATAGGCCGCGTCCATCTTCGGATAGAACTAGAACTAACTAGGATGAACTGGAAGTTTGTGAGAGTGGAGTGGTATAGTGTATGGGAGTAAGAGTATAGGCCGCGTCCATCTTTGGATAGAACTAGAACTAACTAGGATGAACTGGAAGTTTGTGAGAGTGGAGTGGTAGAGTGTATGGGAGTAAGAGTATAGGCCGCGTCCATCTTTGGATAGAACTAGAACTAACTAGGATGAACTGGAAGTTTGTGAGAGTGGAGTGGTAGAGTGTATGGGAGTAAGAGTATAGGCCGCGTCCATCTTTGGATAGAACTAGAACTAACTAGGATGAACTGGAAGTTTGTGAGAGTGGAGTGGTATAGTGTATGGGAGTAAGAGTATAGGCCGCGTCCATCTTTGGATAGAACTAGAACTAACTAGGATGAACTGGAAGTTTGTGAGAGTGGAGTGGTAGAGTGTATGGGAGTAAGAGTATAGGCCGCGTCCATCTTTGGATAGAACTAGAACTAACTAGGATGAACTGGAAGTTTGTGAGAGTGGAGTGGTATAGTGTATGGGAGTAAGAGTATAGGCCGCGTCCATCTTTGGATAGAACTAGAACTAACTAGGATGAACTGGAAGTTTGTGAGAGTGGAGTGGTAGAGTGTATGGGAGTAAGAGTATAGGCCGCGTCCATCTTTGGATAGAACTAGAACTAACTAGGATGAACTGGAAGTTTGTGAGAGTGGAGTGGTAGAGTGTATAGGAGTAAGAGTATAGGCCGCGTCCATCTTTGGATAGAAATAGAACTAACTAGGATGAACTGGAAGTTTGTGAGAGTGGAGTGGTAGGGTGCATAGGAGTAAAAGTATAGGCCGCGTCCATATTGGACAGGACCAGGATGAACTGGAAGATAATTTACTAATAATAGAGTACATAAGACTAGTTGAGCATAGCCCTTGTCTTCTGATTGATAAACAACAGTCAATGAATGAACACAGATTGCCTTCTGTTAGAGTTTCAGATACTAGATAGTGAGAAGACTGTTAGGTACTCAAATCTTTTTCGTCTCTTTTCATCACAGTGGCTTTTCCCAATCAGGGTACATAATCATCATCTTGTCTGGTCATCTTGTCAAAATTCGAGCTCTAACATGTGCTAAAAACTAAGACAGGTAAGCATAAAAATTACTATTAACGTAAAAAGCTACCAAGAAGAAGAATAGAGTATGTATTTTAACATATTTTGTAAAAACAATACGCCTTATGAAAAACGTAGAGCAAAGTTGCAGTGAAGTATATTTACTTACCTTAGTATTCTTTAGTCTTGGTTCGGCAAGCAGAGTGTAGAGCATCACGGCTGCTGCCGATATTTGACACAAGTTGGATGTGTCCACCACAAATATTATCTGAAAGTATAAGTCATGTTGAATTAATAGCTTGTAATTTAATTGAACAAAATAAAATTAACCTACTTTTATAAAATCTATCGCTTTTTGTTATTACATTTCATTGCTTAAAATTACTTATCATTTCCTGAACTGACTGAGTTAACTGCCTTTTTGGAAAGTAAGCATACAAAACTAAGTTAACTACTGAATAATAACGTTCGTGCACAATTTTTTTACTTTAGTTCTAACTTTTAAATAACCTTGTTTGACATAAAAACATCTACGTGTAACATGTATGTATTAATCTGAATTATTTATATCCTCCACAATAGTTTTTACCCCAAGTTTTTACAATCCAAAGCGAAACTTCATTATACAAAGAATCTCTATTACATGTATTATGTTATAATCAATGCAGAAGTAATTATCGTACTTTCTCCACGCCGTCCAAGTAATTGTTCCACAGCGGGGCCATCTCGCCACCGAGCTCTCGCACGGACACCACTTGCTTCTTGCCATTTTTGTTGATGGTACTAATGTCGTAGATATTCGAGCCGTAGGTAGGCACTGGACTGAAAGTGTTGTCGATGCCTTCAGCGTCCTGAAGTTTCTTTAGCAGCGTGGTTTTACCGGAACCTTTTGGACCGAGACAGAGAATGGATATTTTGTTTTCTTGGTCGTCCATGATTGTTATTTAACTTAGTTGCTAGGACTCGTTTTGTCGATATAAAACATTTTACCAACATGTGAAAATTTTGAGTTTAGTTACGCTACTCGGTAACAGATGGCGTTGGTGAAAACATTCAAAGATCTTCAGGATCGTGTCGGGTAGATTGCACAATGTTGGAGAGACACCAGCCCTAACTGATTTGTACCCGTTCCTTACCGAAAAACTTTGATACATTTTACTTACATATATTAAACAAATTCAAACAAATATATAATATTCTATTCTATTCTATTCAAATTTAATGCCCGCCAAATATGTCTGTTAGGTACTACTTAGGTGGTTTGCCTTAGTTTATTTTATTACGTTTATATTTTATAAATTAGGTACTTACAGTTACTAGTTACTCGAAAGTCAAATATTTTACACTTTAGTAATGCAAATTTCAAGGGTAACAATTAGCAATCACGTAGTAAGTATAGACTTTTATAAAACTCCTTGGTGATGGATCTCACGTCAATCAGCCAGTGCTGGGACACGCGGCCTTAAACTTGGTTACGTAAGTGGCCAAACTTGGCCCAATGTCGCCGGGGAGCCGCGGTCACTAGCGCTAGTACCAAGCGATGGTCACACCAAACTTCACTCAAACTAGGCACCTTGTACCTACCTACTGAAACGGTTTCAGTATTGTTCAGAAATAATTAGTAGGTAAATACCAAGTTGATGGTTAGTGAGGTTAAAAGACCTAAAAGATTGCCTAAGTTTAGGTTTACTTACAAGGTACATGCTTAGTTTAAAGGTTGATTTATGTATGTTTTAATTGTTTATTAACTAAGAATCAAACAAGGCCATGTTGGCCTAGGTCGATTGGTACGTACGAATTTTATGTCAAAAGTTTCGCTGTACGCAAATATAAAGATGAAATATGTATTTAGTAATAATGAATGTAACGCGCCCCTCCCCACCGGAGGTTAGCAAGTGCAGGCGCGCGATTTTCGGCGCGCGGGCCTACGTAACTAGGCCAGCGCGGCCCTGACCCACTGACTCACTGCCACCAACCGCCCGCCATTGTTTTTCAACAATCAATAAATAATACAACGAGCAAAACTTTTTACATTGACAACTTTGCGCAACACAACTCATCGCTGCGTTCGCCATTTTGCGATTTTCGTTTTTTGACGTTTTCGCGCGCTGTCAGCTGTGTTACCTTTTTTTGGGATATGAAATAGTGCGCACAAGGCGTTTAGTTGCGTGCAGCCTAGTTAATTAATGTTGATGTGTTCCGACCTTCATCTTTGTTAGTGTTAAATACAATAACTAGGTACCTTAAGCTGGTAACTACCAATTGGGTTATTAAAAAGATATTTGTTACACGTTAATACCCTTGTAGAGGCTACTAGATAGCAAGTAGTGGTGATGATTGAATGACGATTATGATTGATATTGGGACCGCGTGATAGAGTTGTCCTTAGCCTTGGTAGGTTTTTATCTTACTAGCCAGCAACTTAATTAATTTGAATATTTTTCAATGTCTTATATGTATATTTTTTTTTAATGTTAGAATAACATAATGGGAGTAGCCTTTATTATGACTTTATAATTTTTGCCCAATTCCTTCTTATTTATTTCTTTTTTTTAATATTTCTGTATTTACCTACGACTTTCTAAGCAGACTAAATAGTTTGCTCTACCATAACTTGTTAGTGACTTTTTTCTTTTAAAAACGTAATATGATAAGCATTTGGTACATACCTAAGTACTTGCACGTTCCATTAAACGCGCACGCAAAATAATTTGAATGATAAATTAAATAAATACGTTACCTACAAATGGCCGCCAAAAGAGGTCGCGCGCGCACCTCCACACACACATACACACATCACACACACAGCCAAACAATTTTTTAACCAACACAATGTAGTTAGTATAAATTCGGTATTTATTTCCTTAATGTAGGCTGTAAGTATGTAATTCAATATTAAAAAAACTCAAAGTTAAAAGGTAGAGTACGTAGTAGAGTTTGAACATCGAAGGTTGTAACTTCAGCGGTAGGTATGATGAATAATTAATTATATTATAAATTTAACATTAATATCTAGACTAATACAGTAACTGAATAGGCTGTATTAAAGTTTAACTCAATGGACTAGAGGAAAACCTAGTTACATCTTGACAATAATAAATTTAAAAAAGACCATAGAGAAAAATAAACCTTATTTTTTAAAGTTTTTTTTTTTAAATATAACGGGTGTAAAATGACTTTCGAAGCCTGAAAACCACGTATTCTTGAGCCTTAATATTAAGGATTAAAAAGTCCTATTCGCTAGAAATCATCGCTCACACATAAACTGTTGGTTCAGGTGCGATTATTTACATTAAATTAAAACACTATTTAATTTGAAATAATCGGAAAATCTGATAGTATAAATGCAATTTTGTACATCTACGTAAAAAAAAAAATTTTTAATAATAAATAAATATCTATTTTTGCTCAAAACGTAACCAGTAAAGTACCCCTCTAGCAATTCCCAGTTTTTGTTTTCGGAAGCAGTCTTTTTACACCCCGTATACTATTTGCAGAGATCACTTGTAGGTGGGGCAGAATATGCTGTTGTAAATTGTCAAAATTGATTCCAAATGTAAATCTAATAATTTTTCGCTTTTTCGTTATTTTACATAGTTAACAAGGTATCCTAAGAAACATCCATGTTAAAACTATGTAGTTATTTTTGCTGATAATAAAAACAAAAATAAAAAATAACGTACAAAAATAAAATTACGTAATCTATCGGTTTCAGATTTGGATGGGCGAAATGAGAAATACTTAGACACGATTTTGCTTGAAAGAAATTCAGGTTCACTTCCCTGTTAGCTATATTCGCTAGACCTCAGAACAGTCTACTAAACATACCGCTGCGCTACAATATTTTAAAACATTTTAAAAAGGATTTTATAAAAAAAATTGAAATGTGCTGTCTTGGCATTTTGTTATATTATCGCAGCAAAAGTATGATATTCAAGTTTCCGAAGCCTGAAACCACAAATTCTTGAACCTAAATAGTTACCAAATTCACTAACAGTATACCCAGAAAACTAAGTTTAAAAAAGTTATTGAGGATTGAAAAGTGCTTTTCGCCGCTTGAGGTCATCGCTAACACTTCAGCTTATCGTTCATGAGCGATGGTTTACATAGCAAATGATACTAAAACACTATCTAATTTAAAATAATGCGGAAAATTGATAGTTTAAATGCATTTAGGTAAAAAAATATAAAAAAAACGTATTTTTTTTTCTTGTAACGTAACAAGTACCTTTCGAGCAGTGCCCAGTTTTCGTTTTCGGAAGCAGTCTTTCTAGACCCTGTATGTACTTTGTAAAAATGTTTAAATACAATTACTTACTTGTGTCTAGAAGCTGTTACAAGTCGACCAACTTGCACTAAGGCTTCGTGACTAAGCCATCATGGTACATTACAGCTTAATATTACGCGCTCATAGATACTGAAAGTTTATAAGCCATTGTTGTTTAGGCATATAAAAAACTAGTAAAAATTGCACTAACATACTACGACCTCTTCTAAGTTACTAGATTTTACATCTCCATTTTAACGGAGGGTTTAACGTGTGTCATAAAAAGGCAATAAAAGTTAAAACAAAAACCTATTAGGCACTAAATGCCATGGTTTGCTAGTGTCATAAGTCGTTAGTTTATGACCCTTCAGACTTATACGAGTAAAAACGTTATTTTTAGTTTGGTAACTAAGTATTCTTTTATAAATAAAATTTAATAAAAAAAACCTTTAAGCTGGTCAAAGGTCTGAAAGTAACCTAAACACTGAAGTATGCCGTTGTCAAGACGATCTCTCTGAATTCAGTGAAAGGACTGTATTGGAAAGGACGCCAATGAAAGTACTTCGTGACCACAACCTCTTGCAAATTGGTAAGTGTACCTATCAACTAACATGTTTTTGAAGTATAAGATGCCATATTTTTACTCATAAATAGTTATAAACACTTACTTACAAACTTATAGGTACGATGTATAATTAAATTACACGGTAAGCGAAAAAAAAACAATAAAATTACTTATGTAACCAAAGATCAACAGTGTGCTAAATAAACTGAAGCTTTCGTGCTAGTATAAATGCGAACAGCTTGCTACGTACGTCATGGGTTTTAATGAATCTTCGCTAAGGAAATATTGCACAATTTCGAATTTGGCCAAATTACAATTTTTGTACGGAGATGCCTGTTCGATCCTAGTCTATTATTAATTAAGATACATTTTAGAGTTACTGACCAATCACGAATTTCTGAAATAATTTGTCAAACTCTATTTAACGCTTAATTTACTTGCAATTGGTAATTTCGATTTTTTTTTATTTGATTAGTTAACCGATTTATTTAGTAAAAAGAAAATTTGATTTTAGTAACTCAAGTTTTTGATCCAATCTTGACTTTTAATTTGTTGTTTTTTTTTAAACCTTTAAAACATAAAACTCACCTTCTAATAGCTAAAAAAAACTTTGATTTGGTACTCGCTTAGTCGGAGGGATTATCTGTCTTTTTAAGCTTAACTCAACATGATGAAAGTACATATAAAATTGTGGGTATACTTTGAGGCAAAAAAAATAGTATGTTGGATCGAAAGAGACAAACGAAGTTACTACAATTTTTAATAATTAATATCAGATTAATTTCTGTAATCTGTATAACTTTCCTGCGTGGTACCATGTCAGTACCCTCTCACGTAAGTGACCATAACACTTTTATTTTCTTTTTTACGTAAGTGCAAGTGAATTATTAAATTTGTCTCCGCGACGATCGCGACCACGCACGGCTGCGCGCGCGACGCACGAAAATCATAAACAAGACATGCGGGTGCACACTTACTTCTGAACAGATTGATTAAATGATAGGTGTGAGGAATAAATGAATGGTTTTGATTAATCAATGATTAGTTATTTAAAATTAGCAAATATTTAAAAATAGTTTAGTTTTTATGACACACTATTATACACTTTTATTTTTAGAACAGTTATTTATTAGATACTTAATTCAATTGTATTAACTTATTGTAAATTTAAAACCATTTTCCAATTAAGATTTACAGTTTTATTCCTACATTCTTTAAACATATTTCAGAGGTTACAGCGAGTAGACAGACAAAGTTACGCAATATAACATAACTACGGATATTTAATACCGACTAACAGCAGGCTCATATGCCTATAACAACACAAAATATGCAACTTTACACAAGTTGTTTAAGCTGTAGTAAAAAAAATACTGCATACTGAATACTTACTGCGAGCACAGGCTACCAATTATATTGTACCTATTTAATAATAATAAAATTACCCGTGTGTGCCTCAAAACAAACTAATATTTATCTACTTCATCGGCTAGATTACTAAGACCGGTAGCAGCATAGAAGCCACTTGAACCCAAAATTAAATCTTGCACATACCATCATAGGTTCCCAAGCATTTAATGTCAGATTCCGAAAGCATATTGCAGCCGTCTCCTTAGAATCACAAATGTAACTGTCAATTATCCATCATCAGGTCCGCAGACCATTTATTAACTGGATTAATTGTCGGTACCCTGGCTAGATTAATCAAATATAGCCTTAGCCCTTTCTAACCTAGGCAAGCAGCGAAGTGCATCCCTTTCTAAATCAGCAAAGGGCATGTTTCAGTTGTATGTATTTACTGCTTCTACGATCATATTTGAAATGAAGACAGTATTTTTATGGTTAAAAAACGTAAAAACGTTTGTGAGGTTATTGTTAACTTAAAATAAATTAATTTATAATTGTTTATTGGCTTTCGGTCTTCCAAAGCATTTTCATGATGTTTCTTGTAACTCATAAATGGAATAACTACAAAACTAATGCTACATTTAAATATTTTCCTGATTTTTTTTGTTTTTTACTTTTAAAACATCAACGAAAATAAGCCCCAAAGATAGTGAAAAAAGTGTCAAAATCTTTAGGATCTTGATTTAGATGAAACAGACATACCAGACTTGAATAGCCACTTTGTTTATTACTATTTAAAGGTTACTAATTCCAACAAAATAAGTGTTTGTTATTATTGGTTTAACTAATAGATAATGAAGGGTTGAATCCACGGTGCGTACAGGAGTAGGCCCGGTGTTATCGTCGCGAAAGTGGCGGCGGCGCTGCGTACGCGTCGGAGAAAGAGTCGTCGACCCGCGCGGGAGCAACGAACGTCTTTGTGGCGGGGCGCGGGCGGGGCGCGGGGGCGGGAGCGAGGGGGCGCGGGGCAGGGGCGGGAGCGGGAATATACGGAGCAGTTGTGGTACCCTAAAGCTGATAGGGTTTTTTAAATTTAAAATGTTGGTTTTATTTTACAATCGCTGTTTTGGAATGCGGCTAGAAAGCTTTTGAAAGATCAAAATTTTCAATTTTATTGTTATTTTTATACAATACTCTGATAGCGTACTAAACGGTGGGCAGGTAAACAATTAAATATAAACATTAATATTTTCTTTATTAAACTATATGCAAGTTCATTACACTGCTCTATATGATATCACCTGAGTAATGCATTAGACCCACACACGCGCAGAGTGCAATCTGCGCACGCACACTACTACACATCGCCGATACACTTATAAGCGTGTGTTTAAACTAAAAGGCATTTTTTCATCAAATGTATACTTAAGCTGATTTACATTACGGTCGTTTAAAACATTGCAGCAACAACAAAAAAGCAATAATGCTCAAAAATTACATTAATAAAGTTCCAACTATCATAATGTATCGATTCTTATAACTTTTTTCCATAAATTAAAAACATCGAAATAGAACAATAGATTTTCTTAGTGAACGTCCCTTACGAATAGTTGGCTGAGTGAAAGTGAATGTGAGTTTGCTTGTGTGATACACGCACACAGCCGCGGCCTGCGCCCGCGCCGCGCTTTCAGACTGCACCGCGATCAGCGTGAAAATGGAGCTAGAAGCTTTGTTATACTGAACTATACTATAAATAAACATAGGTAAGTTTAGACACATAACTTAGTTTATCGCTGCGAGTATTTGCGGCGGTAAATGTACAGATTTTTATTCTTAGGGCTTAGAAGTTCAAAAGGTCCAGTCTTTACGTATTTTTGAAGAAAATATTTTTACGCATTTCTATTATCATACGATTTTTATGTTTGTTTAGGTGGATAAAATTACAAAGACTAATGTTTTTTGTTTAAACAATATGTGAGTATACCTAATTATTTAGTTGGGAACGTTATTTTTAATATATTTGTAGGTGCCAAAGGCTTACAAGATATTTTTTTATTATTATTATTAAAAATAAAAGTTTTATAAAAGATAAAATGTAGTCGTTTTCCAGCATTAAATTTACCTAACTACGAGCACTCGAAATGGTACAAAAAAACTTGTTAAAACATGCCTATAATTCAGTCCCTTCATTAAATAGACAACTGTAAATTCTACGTAGGTACATCATTATTTTTTTGCCTGCTAGAGCATCATCTGTCTAATATCGCATCGTCAGTATATTGAATTGTTACATATCTTGAGCTCGCATAAATCTGTCGTCAGCTTTTTCTATAGCACAACAATTAGCAGGCTGCATAACCCGGAAGAGTTGGGGGCGGTGTGCAGGGGGCGGGAGCGGCGGTGTGCGGGGGGCGCTGTGTGGTCTGATCGACTTTCTTGCGGACACTACGTATTGACGGCTTGTGGTACCTACTTAACTATATTGTATGAGTTATTTTCTGACACACTATCGGTTTGCATAGCTATAAAGCTTTTCATTTATTCAATGTAGTCTGGAATTCAATTAAACAATGATCAAGCTTCAAATTTGAGTTGTGATAAAGCATATTATTTTATTCACATATCTGTGACTTTGATGGTTGATTGAATAAAAATCGACGACTTTTCTTGAAGTAACTTAATTTTGAAGTAACCGAAGATGATTACTTACTATTTTTACTGACTTAACTATTTATTTTTAAATTATTTAAACATAACAATAGCTTAACAATAGCTTTTAAACTACATCAAACCGTACTTCGCATAAAACTCCGAAAGTCTCGTACAGTCGCTGGTTTGTAGATGCATTCCCCCCCCCCCCCTTCCCGCGGGGCCGGCGCGGGCGCAGTGTTAATGCACTCTCGCTGAACGTTATGTAATAGTGCACGCACACAGGCAAGCCACGGCGATGTGTGCGACGCCATTAGATTTTCCAGAAGAGGTTTTGATTGGGAAAATTTAAGAAAGTGGTTTTTATATAAATTATTAAGTTTACTTTTTATTTTCTTTAGCTTAAATAAAAGTACATACCTATTACATTTGGTAAAAACTATGTACCTACATAGTGCATAAGTTATTCAATTACAATTGAGTAGATCTTGAGTAATTTAATACAAGCTCAAGAAAAAGTACTACTCTAGTATTGAATATTACCTGAAACGGAACTAAAGCTTTGAACAAAAGGTTTAGATCTTAGAAGCTATAAAGTTACACTTTAAATTATTCTAGACTAGCTTATAACAGTATACAAATGTATTGTAAAATAATTGTTTCAGCAGACCGCCACACAAAGTAGAGCTATATGTTTTATAGAGACTAAAACTCTAATTAGTCCTTTAAATTCGAGTAAGCTGTAAAATACTAACTTATTTCAAACCCTACTTGAACTCCTATAACAATACAACACAAAGACAACTTAAACAGACATTTACTACAGTTTTATTATAGTATTGATTACTCTGTGTCCTGCTAGATGCAGTGAAAGTGTAGAATGGATGGTATCTGTCGTATGTAAACGAGGATCAGATCGACGGAGCGCTGCGCCGGCGCACTTTCTCAGCGCGGCCGCTGCAGGGGTGCAGGCGGGGCGGGGGGGGGACTATTTCACAATATATTATGTTACTAAGGTAACTGCTTTATTAAAGTAAACTGTGCGAAAAAGAGATTTTAAATTTTATTACTAAATATGGACGCGAAGGCATCGCTTATTAAAAAATATATGTTAAGCTGACAGTTTGTGCACATACGAAAAAGTCATTGTAGTACCTAAGTATTATAATTTTAAATATTGAATGGAACTATAAAGTTCATACTTACTTAATTATGCACACTTAATATAGGGTTTTCCTTAACAAAACTCAGGAGGTATATTACAAAAACAAGTACGCTTACCTATGTTACGATAAATCTATTTTCTACCGAGTTGAAATACACTTAAAGAAGTGCGTCTGTTTTCCCACTAATACGAGTAAGTGCAGAAAGAAAGTGGCGCCGCGAGCCAATATTAGTATTGTTTTATTAATAGCTCTTAATTGATTACTAGACAGTAGACACCGACATTGCAAAATAAAGATATAAATAAATCAACTGAACTATAAGTTTACCTGGCCATCGAACCCTAAACTTTCGTTTCACAAAACGATTACCTTCATAGCTTTAGCAGTAATTATGAGCATAATAGTTGTCTATATTATACATAGTCATATATATAAGACGTATTGCAATTTACTGAGTGACTCGACTTAGATAATAGCCCTGCGGTGGCGCGCGGATTTACGTAAAGCCGCCGCCGTTGTCTCAATATGATATAACATCTGGCCATCGACCCCTAATGGTATAGTTTTATATGAGAACAACTAAAATATGGACGGAGCTATAATATATTTACTTGAGGTTTGTTTGACAGTTCATATATTACTTTGAAGTAAATTTGCTTTAGTTAAAGCAATTGTAATAAAGAGACATTTGTCGTCTTATTGTGGTGCCTTTTAGCACAAGCACATTCAGTAAGACGATATACAAACATTTAAGTAAATGGTACCAACTTATATTGAAGTGTTTATTTGTTACAGCAAATTAAGAAAAATATCCTCACAACTAGGATTTGCCAAATTAAAAGAAACTTAGGGTGAAATAACTAGGCGTTGTGAATCAAACCAAATAAAATTCTGCAAACACATTCGAAAGAAAATGTGTCAATTCCAATTTAAAACTTGCTATATTAACATCGGAATACACAACCTTTTTGTACGAAAAATTGAGTTTAATTAAAATAAAAACAGTATCACGTCACAAGGTAAAAAAGCACTTTCTTCACACCTTTCATACCCTTGATCTTTACCCATTTGGACAACCAAATAAATCCTTCGGCCCCCGCAATCCATTAGACATTTGATTTGCAGTTGTCAATTCGAATGCGACTTTGAATCGAGAAAGGTCAATTATGCAGGAAGTAACTAACGAAGGTAGTCCGGGTAGTTAGGAGGCAGCCTTACAGCGTGGCGACCTTACCCAGGGTCAGGCGAGCAAAGTATTGGCCAATTTCGCGTGAGGTAGAAAATTTGGTTATGAATGCGTGGGCGCAGGTTTTTCGCTTGTGGCGAGAGGTTAGTTTGAGTTTTAAGTTATACCTGAATTAAGATATTGTTTATTTAGTTTGTGATTAAGACAATAATAATTGAATGTGCTGGTAATACTGATATACTTAATAGTGAGTTCTATTCGGTAAGGATTCAATTCGGTCGACATTGTTGAGTCGACCTTACAAATTTTAAATTCAAATGGATAAGTTGTTTGATTCGCACGGTCAGTACTCGTAATATAATATTAATAGCTATAGCATAGGCGTTGATATGTTATTAAGTTTAAGGTTTTAAAACCTTATGCAAGTCCGACTTGCCCTTAATTAATATATCTACTGGTATGTAAGAAAAAAAAAATCGAAAGGGAATTTCTATTTAAATCTTAGCAAATATTTAAATATAGAATTACGTAGGTAAAGTTATCTGCAATTAGCGATCAAGTCAATCAAGTAAGATCTTAACGTTACTTTTTTATACTTTCACTGCAATTAAAACTTAACTTGTCAATATTTTACTTAGTTTAAAATTATGAAAGTTTTGTTTTTATCAATACTGGCTGTATTATATTTAAATCACCTAAATTAACCAAATTATTCTTTGTTTTTGCGTTTTGTTTAATTAATTTAAAGACATTAACTGAAACTTTCCTTGAAGTTAAGTTTTAAGAAAATCGATACTAATTCACATATTAGTATTGAATTATGCTTTATTGTAAGAAAAAAAGGTACTAAAGAGTTCCTAATTTTAGCATTGAAAACATTTCATATGTTGTCTGTTTAAATCATTCATGGTTATTCAAGAAAGCTCAAGGAAAGAGTTTATTTGAGCCAAACCTTAAAGTAAAAGGAGGCAGGTGAATCATAACATCATCCTAAATTCTTTATTAAAATTAATATGAGTGTCCTTTCATCAGTTACGCTTTGTTTATATTTTAATAAAAAAGATTACTTGCATAATAAAATCCACACAATACAATGTTTGTAGTAATCGCAAGTAAGTCAGTACCTATACAAAGAGGTTTACTGTATAATTTTATGACTGATCACTCTTACCATATCTATTTATTGTCGATGAGAACTTAAATACAAAGCTTCAGGATTGTAACCTACTAATATTATAAACGTGAAAGTTTGGAAGTATGGATGTTTGTTACTCTTTCAAGTAAAAACTGCTGACGGATATGGATGAAACTTTACAGTAATATAGGTTATACATCAGAATAACACATAGGGTACTTTTTACCGCGGGAAAACATCTCATTCCCACGGGAAACCGACTTCCACGCGAACGGAGTCGCGGGCGGCCATTAGTCTGTAATAAAAAAAAGCAGTAACACCACTTGATGGTAGGAGATCACTATCATATAGACTTTGGCAGCAACGACTGTTAACAGACGGAGAGGAGTGTCGCCGACTCTAAAGACTCTAAATGTTCGTTCTCGGTGCTCTTCTCTTTATTCCTGTTCTATTAATCCTGCCCTACAAACTGAAAAACAGTTAAAGTGCTTACCGGTTGCAAAATATATCTCTAAAGCAACCGATCAATCAATCATTCATTTGTACTTTCTTATTTAAGAAAGTAATAAATATGAAAATATCATTTTGTGTAGAAAAAATACAAATTAATTCAAGAATGTTTTCGTATTTCATACTGGTCACAATTAATTATGTTAGGGACTTGCGTAGGTATGCCAAAGTTCCCAACGCAAGAGGCCATAAACACTTAAAGTTGTGATGCATCGTTTTCTCTTAACTCAGACGGTTATAAGCAATAATTCTATTTAAATCCAGAACGTAATTCAGTGTTGATTCATGGTCCAATACATACATTAAATAAAGATTGATTTGATTTTTGTAGCCCTTCATAACTATCAAGTAATGGATTTGGATACGGTGTTTAAAATATTTTAATTGTTTTTGTTAAGTTTGCTTACACTTACGTTTTTAAAGAGAGGGGCTGTTTGGAGATGGTTGTGTCCAAAATTGTACCATTGCGGAACTCAGATGTGCGAGTTATTTAATATTATTTAATAACATTTCAAGTACTTGATAAAGTTGGCTAAAATAGCAAATAAAGTAATCTCTCCCCTATGTGAAGTAAATATTTTCAAAATTATTTTTAAGTGATGATATTTAGTTTCTTATATAGTTTTTATATTATTTTCTGGCGGTAGTTTAAACTATTCCTTCATTAGAATACTCTACAACTTAAAAGTAAAGATATTAATTTCACTTGACATCATAAATCGTACCAATTAGAACCCACATGAACATTACCTATATTATGAAATTGTTTTAAATTAACAATTACACCGTATTGCAAGTACAAACTTTATTTGATTTGTATTTACTGGGCGCACCTGTCGATAACTATTCAAATATAGCTTTTTAATTGACGGTAAATCTATTTTCTTTAATGAAAAGCCATTACCCCTAAAGCGAGTTACAACATTATTTGATATAGTTTAAATTAATTGTAATGGGGAATTCATTTAATGATTGAAGTTATTTAAATGTATGTGTAGTTGCTTTATATAAACTATCAAAGATATATTATCATAATAGCTTTTTTGTAAACGCATCAATACATTATTAACTAGTGGCCACCCGCAACCCCGTTCGCTTGAAAGTCGGTTTCCCGTGGGAATGAGAAGTTTTCCCGCGGTAAAAAGTACCCTATGTGTTATTCTGATGTATAAACTATATTACTGTAAAGTTTCATCGAAATCCGTCCAGTAGTTTTTATGTGAAAGAGTAACAAATATGCATACATACTTACAAACTTTCACGTTATAATATTAGTAGGATAGTCTTCTTTTTAAGTAAAAATTGTCCTATCAAGGGCTAGTTAAGAAGCTTATCGAATAAACAATTAAATACAAAGTAAAAAGTTACCAGTAATCATTTTACCATAGTTAGTACAGTCATGACTACCACGGTGGATAATAACAATTGATAATAGAAAGCTTCAGGAACAGACAATATTAGAAAGTAGTATTTTCAGCGTTTAAATAAACTCGTGATTTGATTCAAAAGTGAAAATAAATTTGTACCTGCAATTATATAAATACAATAATTTTATATTTAATATTTTACTTTTATAAAAGTTTCAGGCACTTTGTTGTTCTTATTCTACAAATACATATTTAAAAACGCCGTTTTATTCTTCGTTATATTGCCCATGTAAACCGAAACTTCTGTGCCTTAAACCAAACTTTAAGCCCAATTAAAGTAATAAAGCCTTCTATTTCAAACTATGTTGACATTGGTTTTAAAACAACACTGTACTTAGTTATTTTCTCCGCCCAAACGAATTTAAATAGTCGATGTGAGATGCCCTTGCATTGGTAAAAGGCGAGTGGCTTCGAAGGTAACCGTAGGGTCGGCCCTACACGCTTTGGGCACGTGTATAGCCCTTTTTTTGTTCGTTGCAACGTAGAGGCTTTTCCCTGCCCTTGACTGCGTGTGATTTATTATGGTGTGGCATTTTAAATATGGGATATAGATTGTCTAATGTGGTAACAAGCTCTTTTGGGTAATGGATAGTGTTTCGTGAGTTTGTTTCGATTGGTAATAACTGCATTTTATTATTGTTTGATTTTAAATATAGTAATAAAACAAATTTAATGAACTGTAAGGTACTGTTTTAGAATCTTAGAAATATGGACTTATGTGTATGTCTAATGTAAAATAAAATGTTTAACATACCTTTTACTTCATAGGCTATGCTACGTATGTCTCTGAAAGACATGCAAGTGTTTATGAGAAGATTATTAAAACCTATAAAATTCAAATTTTAAACTACAGGAAAACACTATATAAAAAAAAAAGATATATAAAAAGAGGCTTATAGAAAATTGATACTCTAACCAGCTGTGAATGAGCGCGATTCCTGAATTTTAGCATAACTATATCGAAATATATTTATTGCAGCTTTTTCAAAGCAGGTGCTCTTTGCTCGGGTATTATTTGAATGTTGTCAGCTTGCTATGCTATGGATGTTTAAAACTTATTTAATAAATAGTGGTAGAACGCTGCCACTAACATGGTTTAATCTTTACATTGTAAGTTGCCATGAATGTCTGATCTTAGTCATGAATTGGCAGTTGCGATATTTCTTTCGCGAAGGTTTAAGTACAGTGCCTATTTCCATAACAGATTTAATAAATTACCTAAACTTATCAGTTTGGAACCACATCGTAAGCAATACGCACCCGTAAAAAGCTCGCACTAGTCCCAGTGAGTATAACTGTGACTTTTCTTGCACCTTGAATAATAAATCAAGACATCATATCACCATATTGTTGACACTGAAACTTGACATTGACAGTATAACCCCCTGTAGAAGCCAAAATTGCTCAAAAGTTGAAGTTCATATCACCATACAGACAATACCATCCTGCAACCTTCCCCACGGCGGCGCGGACTCGGCACTCGCGACATTCAGCCGCCGACCTTTGATCGGATCTCCGCAGGTCACGAGGTGTGAAGTGTCCGCCATTAACATTAGTAGTTAATGACGGTTCGGGTAAGTAATGAGTTTGGTGACCGTGTAGGTTTTAAGGTATGGGAGGTGTAAGGGCGTTTACGTCTTTTAAACTGAGGATAGATAGCAACAAAAAAGTTTTTTTAAATGTGTAATGATCTGAACTCAAAGCAAAAATAATGTTTCAACCCACAAATGTATTCTACGCGCTACGCCGTAGTAAGACATGCTACGCAAGTAAATTAAGCTCTACATGGGGGGTCCCGCTGCCGCTCAATGCTAATTCTCAGCAATTGGCGGCATATCGCCATTGTTTGACTTGGCACTCGGATAAAGATAAATAATACAAAAATGGCGTGACGTAGCCGAGGAAAGAGTTCACCTTGCGGTGACGCTTCCCGCGCTGGCCTCGCTGACGGCCGCCCGTGAGCGCTCGGCTGCACTCGGCCGTGTTCGGCTGCGCTCGGCGGCGCTCGGGTAACCTCGCTGTAGGAAAACACGCTCGGGACTAGTCGGGGAGACTCGTGGAACGCTGAAACTTGTGGGAGGGATTTTCAATGTTTGAACGCTACTGCTATTTTAGAAAACTCTATATACGGCACAGTTTAATAAAAATAGTTGCTGGTTATTAAGTTATTAGAATGGTATTCCCATATCAAATAAAATTTATATTATCCTGCTCAAATATACTTTTTATATTACACATATTTCGTATAACTACTTCACAAATTCGACATCAAGGAAGGCCATTGGTAAGGCTGATTCATAATAAATATGTATGTTCGCGAACCATTTTAGTTGTAGTATAAATTCCGCATTAATTTATCGGTAAATTTTATATCAGAAAGGTAAAAGAGGTCTTACATTTATATATTAAATCATCGTTTACTATAATTTCGCGTTATACTGTGAATGAAATCGCCAGCGCGGAGCCCGCTCCCGAGCTTCTCCCTGCTCCATCTTGAAACCACGTGTCGTTCCCGCCTGTCACATTTCAAATTTAGAAGTTCCGTCAGCCGAATCTCCATGCTATAGTTCGCAGATCATTGATCGCTTGACCCAATTCCTGAAATCCTCAAGACAATGATAACGCGAGTCGGGAGTTGTAATAAAAATACAGGCGGGGGGGCGCGGCGCGCGGGCTGTTTGGTTCAGTGACTCGCCGCCGGCTGACGCGCGCGCACGTACCGCTCCTGCGACCGAGCCGCGACTCCGCAACCTACACCGACCCAGTGACAGGTGTGCAAGTGATTAAACAAACAAATAAAAACAGTGTGTGTGGACTCTGTGACTATTTGGATTGCGTTGCCATTTCGGACGCGGTAAGTGCAGGGAAACTGTTTTCCAGAAACGCGGAAATATGTAGTTTATGCAACTATGTTTACTGTGCCTTTTGGATATGAAAGACGTTAAATATTGGATCTGGCTGTCGGACGACGCATTATTATTCATCAGCGGCAACAGTGAGAATTATTTAATTTCTTTCACTTTCTTTGGCTACTTTTAAATAAATAACTTGTTTTTAAATTCACTTTCCATTAGGTAGGTGTATTTTCTTACTAATATTATTTCGCGTTTTATATTTAGTAAAGTTACTTTTGATTGCTGGGTATGGAACTAAAATTAAAATACATTTTGAGTAGGTTAATTACTTCTTGATGTTACGTTACTACTTTTCCTTCGAAGTTTTGCAAATTCAATTTACTTTTTCTACTCATTAAATTTCTGCGTACGGTAACTAAAAATATGATTACTATATTCTTAAATTAAATTAAAAATCTGTTTACACTACAAAATTCCTGAACTTTCGTATTTCGTTTCAAGCATTGGATAAGCTTACTCTGTATGTTGCTTAAATGTAAATTTAATCCAAATTGGTTTAGTAACTGAGCTCTATAGATACTAGCAATACGTCGTAACCTTGTGGTGGGCGATGTAGGAACTACGCAGTTGTACATCCGAGATTAATACAATATTTACTAATATATTCTAAGAGAATGATCATTTTGTAAATGTTTCTAACAATTCGTACTAAGTAGGTGTATTTGTATCGATTATCATTTGAATCGAATGCAGAACTTGACTACAGAAAATATTTATTTTTATGTGTATCTAATATATTATATAACTAATATAATGACACTTTATACATACTTTGTTGAGCTAAGATTGAAAAAGAAGAATGCTTTTAAATATGCTTGTGCTGTAAAATTGAGAAATTAATTTAAATTAGGTAATTGCATTCTAACCTAATACTTACGAATAAAGCTATTCTCATAAATTCTGCAACTGATTCTTAATTCTGAATCTAGATATATTTATATAGAATATACCTACAGGTATTCAATAAAGCGAGACTCATATGGGCCTTAAACTATTTACCTTGGCTTTTAGAGACACAGATGAAAAAGAAACAATTACAATGTTTTCAATATAAAATTATGTTTATGCACGTGCACATACTATGTAGGAACGAAATATATTATCGCAATTGACTAGTGATGTACCTGCAAAGTTTACTATACATGTAACTCCTTCAAAGAGGTCAATCAAAAAACCACTGGAGCATCACTGTTACATTTTGCAACATTTTTCTATTAAATATTTGCAAATTAGTATTCAAAATTACCATAATAATAGATACGTATACGGTCGTATAGGTACTTATATAAAGTTTGTATATTATCTTCTGTTAATAAATTCAATTATTATCATATTAAAAAATCAAATGCACACATACTATCATCAACAGTACAACATCATAACAACCTGTCAAAAATGTAGCGCGCACTTGTCACCTAATTTGCATGTTGAATATTATTAATCTGGTTGCTATAGCAGGTTGGTGAATAGTATTACTATAATATAATAACTTAGTTTCGGACTTCATCTAATCATTCTAGTTTAAGAAACTTTGGCACTGAATCAGGAAACTATCAAAGATTGTTTTTGAGACGGACAGTGTATTTTACTACAAGTGGCCGCCCGTGATTCCGTTCGCTTGGAAGTCGGTTTCCCGTTGGAATGAGATGTTTTCCCGCGGTAAAAAGTACCCTATGTGTTATTTTGATACCTATATTACTGCAATGTTTCATCCAATTCCGTCTAGTAGTTTTTACATGAAAGAGTAACAAACATACATCCATACACAAACTTTCACGTTTTGAAATGTGTATTGTAGAATTGAAATGTGTTTTGAAGAAGCTTTAAGTTTACATTTAGTATGTTAAGTCGTTCTTTCGTTCATTCATAAACTATAGACTACAGCCTTTTATTCCTCCTTCTCTGACAGCGAGAGAGTTTACCCCGTAACCCACGCAATTGCATAGTTCTTTCTCTTAATTAGCTTCATCAACTATTAGTACTACCAGTTAGTACAATACAGTAATCCTCCAGGAAACCGTGATGTTATTATCTTTACAAACAATAACGATGACCTTGCCCTTATCGTGTTATCTACAGTAAATACGCTATATTACTACTATATCAATACGTGTATATTAGTAGTATAGATGTATAGTTCACAATGCAATAGCGAAGATTGTTACACGTTAGATTGAAATGTACGAGTATGGTAGATAGAGATATCAATAAGAAACAAATTTTATTATGGAATATTACATTATGGTATTCTGAAGACTAGATAATACTAGACATGTACCCAAAGGTTATTTTTTTAATACTAGTGGCCATCAAGGGTCCTTGCACTACTCAGCCTTCTGTATTCAATGTAGATTTTTATTTTCATTTTCATCTGCACCTTATTAAAGCTATGTTAAAAGTGAATTTTAGGATTACCTTCAAACAAACTTGACTATAAATACACATTTAACAGTTTTCTCAAATATTTTATTCATTGGAATTAATTGGATAAGTTGCTAAGCAAGGCAACTTCTATAAAATGACGTATTTACATTTACGTAACTTTTAAAGAGGTTGTAAAAATTGATGACAGATGTAAAAGTCATCAAACTTAATGGAATGCATGTAACGTTAGCAAAATTATTTAAAAAATCCAATCTTATGTTCATCTGAAGAATACAATTGTGCGGAAAATCGCAGTTTCATTGTTTTGCGGCTGGTACGTCGTCGTCACGTTAAGATGCGCCGGCGCACTCTCGCATGTTACGTTACGTTCGTTTTCTTCGCCGATGACAAAACGATTTGATAATGCTCTTTTTCATATTTCGAACGTTAATCCGATAACTGCATGCGATATTGAACCTTAAGTCGAATATATAAGGTTGAAATATGATTGTGTTTGTGTCTGGTTAAAATCGAAACTTTGTTACTTTCATTTAGTCAAACGGTCATCGTATTTTTGTAATAAAATGATATAATCACTCGTGAATTATGAATAGACTTTCTTGTTGCTATGAAATCATCTTATTGACATGTCATCAATAACTCGCACTTTTACATTCTCCATGTTTTTCCTTATGATAATTGACTTTAGTGTTGGAACGAGTACTGTCTATGATTAAATTTGAGAATCTTAGAATTTTACAGCTTAAGTAGGTAGGTTCTTAGTTTACTTCAACAAATAGATAAGTTTCTAAACTAGGGTAAGGAACTTAATTTGCATATCTATCAAAAGCTCCGCAATACAGAACTTTAAATTAAACAACAAGATAACTTATAAAATATTGCAAACATAAAATATAAATTTAAGTAAAATTATATTATTTATCTATCTGCGTTCACTGGCCGCTGCGCCCGCGTCACTAAAAGTGAAAGTACCGCTCCAAACGTCACTCGATTACGTACTCTAACATCTAGTTTTTTTTATAATAAACCTGCACGCGGCAAAGCATTGTTTTGAAACGGGTTTTTACTTTTTAAAACCTAAATGAGCTGGCCGGTATTCTGTTTACTTGCATCTTGGTTACTCACTTGTTTTAGTTTGAAATTCGAACCCTGATTTTGACATGTTTACTTTTTTATAGTCAACAGTTTAGCATTTTGTTGTTCGTAGTTACGCTAAAGAAAACACGTTCAGTTTATGTACTTTCGTGTTACAAGTATAAAAAAACTAATTTCCTTTAACTTTTTACTATTTATTTTATTAATCATGTCTTTTTTAATTATTCTAATCATAAATCTTTCATGGACGTAGTTACTAATTACTCGACATTAGTGCAAATATTTCAGTGCTGATTATTGACTTTTTCCATTCAACCGAGATTCGATCCCGTAAGCATATATTAATAGAACATGATGAATGTTAGATTAATTGGTAAAAAAGTAGTTTATCAGTTCCACGAGGGCTGCGCGCGCGCACGGCGCCGGAGTCGCCGCGGGGTCATTGCTTGAACCTCAATACTCCGTATTTGTGATCCAACACACGAGGGACGATGAACCCTAACAGTTCAAAACTAAATTTATCTTTGCACCGAAACTTGGCCATTATTAAAAGTATGTTATCTAGTTGGGACTTTCGATTTTATACCAATTATGAAGCAGATATTATTCGCCGTTATGAAAATACGAGCTTAAGATAACATATAGGAATAGAACACTTTGATTTTCTCTAGGGAAATAAGTATAAATATGTTTAAAATTTTACTAAAAACGAATATTTCCATTTCATATTGAGACAATTTGTAAATCCTTTTCCCAAAAGAAAAATATCATAAATTACAGCCACGTAATGGCCTTAAGATAAAAGATAACTTCAAACGTTCATAAGTAATAAAATATAATAAAATAAAAACAATAAAATTATTATTTTTACTTTCAATAAATTAACTTACCTTTTCACCTGTCTTAACAATAGTAAACCGATTGTCTTTTGTTTCGCCGACATAAAAATGATCGTATCGGTTATTGGTTTTCAAAGATTCCATTAATTAGTAATGCTTACCTACTTGTTTTTTGACTAAGCAAAGTTTTGCTCAAAAAAGGTTTCTGAGCTGTTAAAACAACTGTAAAGAATTGACGGTCACCGCAACAAGTTTTATAGTCTGAATAGCTCTATATTAACCATCATTACATAGTATAAATCCAAGTCGCTAATTGTGTCTGTTTGTATATTTGTCTGCTAGCTCTAAACCACTTAACGGATTTAAATGCAGTTGTCGCCAACTTATCGATATTTTTTTCGTTTAAATTTGTAAATAAAGAAAATTCTGATCTTTATTTTAAGTTAGCTAAAATTCAACTTAACGGGAACAGGTAACGCTAAATTACACAATTATATGAATACAAAAATATCAATTCAGAAGCTCTATATCTTTTTAATGTAATTGTACCAAAATAATTTATTTGTTAATAGTAGCCATTTCAAATATTTGTAAGTAATAAAACTAATCACTCCAGCAATATATCCATGTAATAGATTTATATTAATAGTTCTTCATAACAGATCATAATTACCTTCATTTGATCGAAAAATAGTTATAATGAATTAATAAAATATAATGTTTGTTATTTAAAACGCTGCTTAACCAAGTAGTTAGGTTACTGATTAAGCTATTGTTAGTAACTTAGACCAGGTGTCTCAAAAACACAATTGATGGAAACAAGGCTTAGTAGTTTACACATTTAATACAGTTGGTGTAATTTGTATAAGTTCGTCTGTAGACAACATTTAAGAAACACCGATTGCCCACGACGCTACCTTGATACATTTTTTGATTCCCTGCCCCCATTTCCCGCCATCTGTTTCTTTCTCCAAGAATAGAGCCAACCTAGAACAGTTTTTATTGACTTGTGATAAAGTGCTATTTAAATCGGTCGGTACTAATTTTATCTACGACATTCAAGGTTCGCGAATTTTTCTCCAACTCGCGCTGTCTCCTTGACATACATGAGAGCGATGCGCAGACGCGGGGTAACACAACCACTCATTGTTTGAACGAAGAATTAAAAACCCAAATTGCATAACTAATGTGAAATTTAAAAACAAGGGACGTTAGGTATTAATAAAGTTTTATCAACAGTATCTAATCATTTGAAGGGCACGCTTTTTGTAACTAAATTTGTAATGGAAACGTCGCAAATAAATATTTCGAAAGTAGGTATTTTATGTATTTTCTGTATCGTCTTCTCTGTCTATAAATTGCTGACTCACTATTATGCAACTCACGCGTTGATGAAAATATTTTCGTTTTTTAACTTTCATCTATAATTAATCTTTATTTATTAACAGCTTCACCTTAGAATTGACCTCTTAATGAATTAAAATTTTCTTGGAATATATCAAAGTGAAAATAATTTTAACATCATTTTTATTTCATAAGAAAATATATTACACTTGGACTACTAATCTTAGGTGTTCGCAAATACCATCCTACTAATATTATCAACGTGAAAGTTTGTGAGTATGTATGGATGGATGTATGGATGTTTGTAACTCTTTCACGTAAAAACTACTGGACGGATTTTGATGAAACTACAGTAATATAGGTTATACATCAGAATAACACATAGGGTACTTTTACCGCGTGAAACTTTTCATTCCCACTGGAAACCGACTTCCACGAGGACGGAGTCGCGGGCGCCCACTAGTAAAGTTTAAATAATTGAGAACACGTGCAGTTGCTTCTAAATGTTAGCCATTTATGGCTTACTCTATGGTAGGTAATGTCTATGACTACACGTGTAGTAAACTATCAGTATGTTAATAACACTCAATCAAATTTACCTCTCTTCTACCAAATGTAACAACTTAATTGTAAGGCAAAGACATTTCAAGTGCTTTCCAATGTTTGCAGTCTTCCATGTTAACCCTGCACTCACAACCAGCTATCTTGTACCAACATTAGGATGCTAAAGAAAATGAATTTGTAATTGTATTCAACTTAAAATTGGCAATCTTAATTCACGTGTTGACTCACCTGAACAATTAGGACATCAATCAACACTGGTGCTCACGTGAAGCGAAAAGACACGTATACAACAATACATAAACATGTGCACTGATAAAATAGTAAATAAATACTCTATGCACGTGAACTTTTTAGATTGCACTTCACTAAAGATAAAAAAAAAAACAAAAAGAAAAAATGTGTTCGTACTATCAGATAGAAACTGGTTTTGTTTAGCTTATCAAAAATCTACGCATATCTACGTAAATACATCATTCGCTAAGAAATACCGTAAAAAATATTTATGACTATTTGAATTTAAATTTAAAACAACGTACACTGTTTCGCAACTTTTTCACAGAATTTCTCTAAACAAACGAACAAATTTCAAACTAAATTTATAAACCCAATCCTTTTTTAGTTTCTAAAGTCTCAAAGACAATAAAAAAATATTAACCCTTTCGGACGCGCACTTTCTTTTACAATCATAACTTTTGACCAACAAGTTCTATTGTGACTAACTGGCCAGCCAAAAAATACAGTTAAAGGGTTGTTGTTTTACCGTTTTACGACGTTTTATGGGCCCCATAAAAATGTTTTGCGCAAGCTCCCAACAGCGTTATAACTTTCTTTGATGTTACAAAGTTTGGGATCTATTGTGGCCACATTATGAAAGCTTGTCAAATGAAATCGTTCGAACACATATGTCACGCGATGGTGTTTGACACGTGACAGTGACAGCACCAAAATATATTGTGCTTATTTACAAGTTAGGTATAATTTATTGGTGCTTTGACGACATCATAATTTAAACTTGTGTGCCTGATGTGTATGTTACGGCTAATACCCGAAGTGCGGCTACACCTAGTTTAAGCCGGTAAAAAAAAAAATATACCTATGTATGTCTATAAAAACTGGCTGCAATCATGAGTGGTATCAAAAAAGTTACCTAACTAACCTAACCTATTGATGTTCTAACCAGCTAAAACTAGGTGTAGCCGCACTTCGGGTATTAGCCGTAACATGTATGCGGAAATGTAAGCAGTTGTTTTTTAATTTGGTAAAAAAATTGTTAGGTATGTACTTTATTTGAAAACCGTATTGGTTAGCATTTCTTTAGTGTGCAGTGAGTTAAGGGAGTAACAAATATCTGCCTAGTGTATACTGTAGTGTATACTGAATGGAAACCAACTTAAACACAATAGCTTTTATTTTAAAAAAATAGGGTTGGTCAATATTGGAAAAAAAAACCTTTTTATCAGAATTGTCTTTTACTCATTTTTAATTTGCTCCAAGTCGGAAGCTACTTAAGAAACGACATGTATAGTTTTTATATTTTCACCAAAACATACCTTCATTTGGGGGTACCAAATGTTGTAATTACTCCCAACACATCTTGATCCCTCTCTCACTCTCCCAGTTGTAGAGTTCACGGGTCAGGTGATTCTGGTCGGGCACGCGGTCTCCCAGCACATCTTGATCTCTCTCCCCTCTCCCAGTGGTACAGTTCACGGGTCAGGTGAACTGGTTGGTGACGCGCTGGGTCGCTGACCTTGTCCTAGTTTGATAAGTTCTTCGATATCCCGGGCACTGCAGATAGCATTCGTGATAATCTACTTCCTATACGGTTCCGATTGTGTGGTCGTGATCGATTATTATCTTATAAAATTTAAAATAGTGTAATTTTATTGTAAATTTTTTTTTGGTTGGGCAATTGTAGGCTAATAAAAGGTGCGTAATTTTTTTTTTTCAAAAAATAAAAAAAACAATTTACTCAAATATTTCACCTAGTTGTAATTAAATAGCAAAGTTTTAATAATTAATTGCATATGTTAATTAGTATTTGACCTAAATAAGTTTGACCTCAAACAATGTGTGATTGGGAAAATAAAACGAAGGCTTTATAAAAATAGGCTTAAAACTTATGTTACCTAACTTAATGAGTAATAAAAAACCAATGGTCTCTATAGTTTAGCGGTATACTGGACTATAAGGTTAGTCTCATATCAAGAATAAGTTTGGGTGAAGATTTGGATCTTTCTTGCTAGAAAAGTAAAATTTCTTATGATCTTGGGCTAACTAACTTGGGGCACCCAACGTTTTTTTGACAGGGAGAACGAAACTTTGTGAGAGGAACCGGGAAACATGAAGTTTGATTTCGTCTATTTTTCACTATCGTATTTTGTACAGCAGTACATTAAAAATCATCCTTAGACAAACATAGCTAACAATTTAGATTTTATTTAGAAATAGATTTTATAAACACTGATTAATTAGAACGGGGTGAAAAACTTAAATATATTCTTCTCTTTCTAACGTATGATAGAAGTATATCTATCCTTGTCACATATAGTTGTAAAAGCTTCATGCATCCGACAATATAGTGGCACCGGCGTCAACGTCACTTTAGCCTTGATCTCTACCTATTACTGAAAAATGCCACACTAAACACCAACTTATTGTCTTCCAATTAATACAAATAAATAGCACGCATACAAGACACGGAATAAAGTTCAATTTCAAATAGCAAAGACCAAACAACAGACCTTGAGGACTGGCCTTGCCTCTATCTGACGGCGCCCGCTCTTTCCGCCTTTGCCGAATCGAATTAAACGTCATTATTTTTATTGAGCTATATTAAACACCGAAATAGCACACGATAATTGTAAAAATATTTCAGAAAAAACACAACTAAGCCTTAACAAAGCGAATGTAATAAAAACAGCGTATGACAACATCGCGAGTCAAATAAAAATATAAATTAGTATAATAAACAAAATAAATGCTTGTTTAACCTAAAAATTAATCAGCGCATCGCCGAAAATTCGCAAAGGAAAGCTGCGCATACGCCGCGCACACACAGGCGCGTGCGTAATCGCTCGAAGTGTGTCATGATCAGTAGGTTAAGTTTAAATAAATTGATTCGAGGGCGGCGCGCGCGTGTGTGCGGGCAGCCATACGAAGGTCTGCGTGTACCGACACACACACACATGCAAAGGGGTGAGTCTTTTTTACGACCTTGACTGCAAAATTCCATTTAAAAAAAAAAAAAAAAAAAAAATTCGGCAATCAAAATCGTACAAAAGTGTTAAAACTGTATCATTATTAAATAGTCTCTCGTTTGATTATAATTCTATTACACTCGTTTGTTTAGCGTTTGGCAACCTTGTGGGTGTAATTATTTCTGTGCATGTGTGCGTTTGCTCGTAACCACAGATAAACTTACAACTACCTCCAAATAGTTTGTTAAGGCTACAAACATTTGGAAAATTCCTTTGATTTTT
Source organism: Emmelina monodactyla (assembly GCA_916618145.1). Classification (NCBI taxonomy): domain Eukaryota; kingdom Metazoa; phylum Arthropoda; class Insecta; order Lepidoptera; family Pterophoridae; genus Emmelina; species Emmelina monodactyla. The sequence continues at coordinate 11,364,283 of OU745304.1, forward strand.
TTAACAATTCTTTCATTTCAATGCTGTGATTTTCTATATTAATTTTCGAATTTAAGAAAAACTCATAAAAGACATTAGTGCATATTACGTTTCCACAAAATTGGACTTAATTTACCTAAATCGAAGGTTCAAATTACCCTATCAATAAGCGATATATGCTGAGTCATCTGGTCCCATAATTAGGCCGGTTGCACACTCGGCGGTTTGCAGTCAAACGCAGCAGTTTTGTATGAACAATGCTGTTGCTCAATACGACCTACATATACAGTTCGGACAGCGAAATTAATTAATATCGTTCGCGAATATAGATTGTAATGACATCTGTGTCACTGTGTATTACGGTTTTATAAATAATATTTATCAATATATTGGGTTAGAACATGTAAAAACATATATTTTACTAGTGGCCGCCCGCGACTCCGTTCGCGTGAAAGTCAATTTCCCGTGGGAATGAGAAGTTTTCCCGCGGTAAAAAGTACAATATGTCCTTTCCCAAGTTCAGTGCTTTCTTCATACCAAATTTCATCAAAATCAGTTCAGTGGTTTAGGCGTGAAGGTGTAACAGACAGACAGACAGAGTTACTTTCGCATTTATAATATTAGTAAGGATGTTAAAAAAAATATAATTTTAAAGGTAATATATATAATTTTAGGTACCTATTTTACGTAGATTAATACGGATCCATAACAAAATGTTCAACTATAAAGAAATTGCATGTGGTAGTCAAAAATAATCAAACTAGCATGTATTATTAGGACCACAAAATGGACTAGGTGACAACCTTATTACACTAGTTCACAAGCCAATTCAGAAATTATTAGTTACTTACTATTACTAGTTTATTATTTTTACTAAACTAGACCTGCAATTCGCACCCGGGACTGTGGTTGTCTATAAAAAGTTAATGCAAGTTTAGATGTAGGCCTAAGCCTTGCACACCTTCACTTTATACGTGCAATAACTCGTGAAATTATGTCATCTACTACTACATAAATAAAAAAATGGTGTTTTTTTCTGTCGATTTGCATATGAATATTAGCTACACGACTGCTAGAGAGTACTTACAAGAAACAGAAGTTTATGATCTAATATAACTTTAGGGTTGAATGATAACAGAATTTAAATATCGAATAGTCTTAAAACAAAATAATATTTTTAGAGTATGGTAGTGTTTTAATTTTACTATAATATTAATATCATACCTTTTTGGTATAGCACCTGCTTAAATATAGTAACATTATCTTGCAGATGCAAATTAACACCAACTAAATATTATTTAAACTTGTTTTATCAAGTGTCAAAATATTAACCTCCTTACATTTGAATAATATCGGAATGATATATTTTTCTTGAATTCTACCTAAGATTTATTTGTTAAAATAAGAATATATTGCATTTATTAAGATTTGTATATAAATACAAGAAAAAAAGATTTTATTATATTAGCGACATAACTTTAAAAGGAAATTATTTGCCTTGTGCTGAAGGAATCCGGTAGTGTAGACTAGCACTAGCGCGGGAGCGAGACGCAGATATACAAGTAACACGTGGCGGAGCGAGACAGGTGCAACAAGGCTACGCTCATGGCCGAACAAGCCATCGTTGCGTGATTTTAATCTTCTAGTTGTTTTTAATTTCAAAATAATAAAAAAAAGTTATTAAAAACCAATAATTAACAATATGAGTGAATAAATGTATTTTATTACTGTCACAGAAACTTTTGAGCAAAACAATAGTGATATTTTTTGTTTTATGTAGGAGGAACTGGGTTTGTCTATGACCTTGATATTTGATACAATTTGGTAGAATTACGTACAATTTACTACGATAACACTTCTTCTAATAAAAAATAAACTTATCTAGCCCTATAAATAATTTCATTTACTTCAATACTTACTTACTTAATCATTGTTTTAAATATCATCATCCCATAAATAGCATTGTCTGTTACTGGTCGATATATTCATAAAACCACCCGGAAACTCCTCCAGCGTGCGCGCTCCGAACGTCACCTGTCAAAATGGGTGCAAAGGATCGCGCCAAAACGCGGTGACCCCGCGAAAAGCGCCAAATAAGGCCGCAAATTGTGTACCAACCTCCGCGGCGCCGCGTGAGGCCGCGCGCTGACACAGACCCAGATACTGGCGACATTGGCACTACATTCAGCGGCGGAGGTCATTCGTTGCGTTTAAAAATAAAACGAGACGCCAACTATTTTGTGCATTTAATTCGTGGATTTTAAATTTGAATTCGGAACTTCGGGGAATTGTTTTTAGGAAGATGTAGATTTGGGAAATAAGGTGGAATTTGGCTGTACCTAAGGTCGCTAATTTTGTACATTTTTTGTTGTCTTAATAAAATATATAGATTTCCTACTCTTATTAATTTACAATATTAACACAGCTTTAATATACATGGAAGAATTATTCAATAATTCAAATCAGCGGAGTTTATGAATCGTTTGTCGGAAATCCAATAACTAGTTAAATTATTACAAATTCTAAAAGTTACGTTACTACTCATTAACTTTCCATGACTTGTTATGAAACGTTATGTAAATCACTATGTTATGTTTACATTTTTAAATACATATTAATAATGGCTATAGTTTATTTTCACACTAGCAAGAAAAAACAAGAAAAACATTTTGTGTGAACTAAATGAAAAAAAAATCTACTTACCTACAGAAATTACATTATTGATCTAGAATAATAAATATTATGTTAGATCGAACGCTATTGGTTTATTTACCTGTAATTTTATTATTCAGAATTTCATTCTGGAACTTTCTATAGTATTCGGTTGCTTTCTATATCCCGAGTTTCTTCGTGCTTCGGAATGCACGTTGAGTCGTTGGTCCCGGGTACTATTCTACCTTGTACTCGTCAAGCCAAGTCAGGTGCCGGCGGCTTGAAACATACTGACAGTAGGGTGGCGACGACCCAACGTGAACCACGTCAGATGCCCTAAAAAGGCGACTCCCTAAAAGTCTGACACTAGATGAATATGTGCTGCAAAGTGCTTTCATTTCACAAAAGTCGTCACAAATAACAAATCAACACTAAACATTTCATTTCATAACATTCCTTTTACGTACCATAAACAAATCCCTTTCTACACAACCTACCTACAATTTCCCCCGAAACTGAAATGCTCGAAACAGTTCCAAAACTGCGTAGTAGTAACTTCTCCCAGGCCCGGTGGGGCGCGCGGGGGTGAGGCCGGATTGCTCCCGCGGGCGGGGGGCGGGGGCGGGGTCGTACACGTGTATCAATGGAGGGTGAACCGTGACGTCACCGCTAGTACTACGACTCGTGTGAAAGGAAATTTCACGAGAACAGAGGTAGAGAGAAATGATTGGTTGTGTAGGTTGAAAAAGGGTGTAGTAATGAAGGTAATAAGTAAGGTGTTATAGGGTGGCATTTAAAAAGTTTTGAATAGCGCCAACATGATTTAAGTGGGATAGATATAGATAGGTAAGCTACGAGAACTGTAATTTTTTCTCTAACTTAGATGGTCATTATTACCTCTACTTATGTTAGGAAATGTTTAGATACGTAAAATACTTACAATGCAATAACAGGTCAACTTAAAATTGTGTTGCTAATGCCTACCAAAATGTTGATTTAAGGTCATTCAAAATTAGGTTGATTGCAGCTTGACCATTGCTAACTTAATTTTAAGGAACTTCATTTCAGAAAGGGTTGGCGGGTGTATCAGTTGAAAGGTCAGTTTAGGGCCCACACATATTATACAAATTGATGACATTTAAAGGTACCATTGATTAATTGTGCTTAATATAATGTATTCGGTCGTGTTTATATGTATGGACAAAAAGCATTTTTACAATAAGAAAATATAAAGGTTTTTTTTGTGCGTACTATGTGTTTTAGATTTCTATTTATAACAGTGTCGAATTAAACAGCTGCAAAAGTAAAAAATAATAATTAAAATTTAACATTCTGAAGCAACAAAACAAAAAACTCGACTTTCGACAGTTTGCCATTTCTCAGTGTATTATTAAATAACAGAATTTTCCGTGCGCTCCATAATAAATGCTTGGCTCATTGACTTTCAAAACGGAATTCGGCAATGGGAGCTACGCTGCTACGAGCGTACTACGCCGTAGCGTTACATTATTTATACACGGTGCTACGAAGGGCCCACGTATTGTCAACTTATTTAATTTGAGCTTTTTATTTATTTTGTTAGGGTATACACTTATTTTTAAACAAACTAAATTGCTAAATTAAATGAATAACACGTAAAAAGTTCAAAAAAATACATGAACAGAAAGTTTTCTTAAAAGGTTTTTTTATTTGCAAATATAAATGTAATATGCGTTCATCATTCGATTTTATACAATGTTATTATTTAACTTTATTCCCACAACTTGAAATGTAACTACTCTACACCACATGTACACACCTTTACTGAAATCGTGAAAAAATGCCAACGTGCATTCCACGGGGTACCAAATATTTATGTTCCTGTTGCTAATCGATAGAGGGGCAGCCCTGTGCCGGTGCGTGTCAGAGGGCGGCGAGGGCACGGGGGGCGGGGGCGCGGGGGGCACGGGGGCGGGGGCGGGAAGGGCACTGCATTACGCTGAGTTGCGTAAATTATGTCAAACTAGCAATACTGTGTGCTAGTATTATAAACGAACTTTCGGCAGGATTTATTTAAACAAATTAATCTAGGTATGTGTTTATGTTTAAATGTGTACAGTTCGTCAAACAAAATAAATAAAGGTTGAAAAAATCGTTGGCGGATGACGTTTTACTCTTAACTAGTTTTTGAAACATTTAAATTCAAAAAACAAATACCTAAAACATAAAATTCTGCTCTGGTTCTAATGAATCCAAATTAATTTTTTGTTCAATGATTTTCAATATAATGCTTAAAATTGTTTATCAAATTCCATAATAAACACTTGACACATAAAGCCTTCGCTGCGGGTCAACACGTGTAAGAAATTCTAAGAAAAGCGCACTTACTATTTTAATTAAATAAATAATTTCTGAGAAGACAGAATTCTGAGAATTTTAAAATAAAGAGTGTTAAGAAATAATAAATATATAATACAATAACAACTTAGCAATTCGCGAATTTGTAAATTTAGCTTAAAGCAACAAATTGAAATAAAATAGGTTTTTAACGCGTTATGGCCGTTCGCAAGTTACATAACACAAACAGATAGCATTTCTTCAATTCCCGCACATAAACTTATCTATAAAATTCTCTTAACACCTTCGTGATAATATCATAAGAAATATAAATAACTATCAAATTAAGTGGAATCAGTTAAAAGTGCAAGTGGTTACGACACGCGGGAACCAGCAACAATACCAAATGGCTGCGCGAACGCACACCACAGCGACTTTCTCTCTCGGTGAAACAATTAAATGATCACACATAATGTCTTTTATGCGAATTTTAGGTGAGATAGCATCGTTGGACAGAGATGGATATATTAGAGTTATTTCGCCTAAAAGTTTTTTCATGACGATTGAAACTTTCAATAAAAAAGTTACAGTGACGTTTTTAACTTATTACTTATTTCATAAAAAAAACACTATACTTCAACATTTAAACTAGGTAAGTTAATATTTAATTTGCACGATTTACAATATGAATGTATATTTATCTTTCTTTACTTGTTATTTAAAACTCGAATACTATGTTTCTCACGCACTCCGTCTATTATAATGAAAACACATTTATGATATTTAATATACAAAAAACTAAAAACAAAGAAATCTTGTTTTAGATATTAGAACAATATTTAATTTCTATTTGTCAAACGCGGAAGCTAGGTTCCAGACTGCAGTCGTATAGGTTACACATTACATAAATATTGATTTAAAATACCAAAACTAACTTTTATTAGATATTGCACAGATTCGAAAGAATTAATGGTGGTTATTATTCAACTAAATAATTTAAACAAATCATAGAAATATTAAAAAAAAGAGAAAAAAATTAAGCTAAAAGTTCTCACTTTTTCGAATATAAACCTCAGTTCCTTGCAATAACTTAAACAATAGTCATTTGTATTAATTTTTACACTAATTATTTCAAAAGTCTAGTTAAAGTCTCCCAGTGTATTACACCCTAAATACTAGCACGCCATAACATTTATTGCATTCGATAGAACATTGAATATACAAATGGCAACCGCCAATAAAGATCCATCCAGCTAATGGTAGGCAAATAAACAAGTCGTGACGGAATAATCACTTCGGCAGGACTGGAGAAAGCATTTCAAGTTTATTTCATAGCCAATACAATAAAATATACGAAATCTTTATTGTATCGAATAGTGTCGTGCAAATTGTTTGGAATGTTGTTGCTAAGAGTTAAAACTACTGGTATTTTGATCGATTATTCGCTATATTGTTTATTGCGTTTAATATATGAGCATAATTAGTTTAAAACTTCATTTAGTATTCAGGAATACGCGTTAAATCTTGTAAAGCAAAGAAATATTTGTTGCCTAAATTTTAATTAAACTCTCATATAGTATTGCATTTATATCTAATTTCACTAAATATCTAAATGCACCTTTAATTAATCAGCTTTTGAAATATTCATAAAGTTTTTACGTTGATTTAAAGTTGAACCCATAAATTACTTCCTTGTAACTTTCCCGTGGTTTTTCGCGGCTTTCCTCGCAGAAGTATACCCGTCTCGCTCTCGCCGGCTGTCTCGCTCGCTCGTTCGCGAAGGTCGTCGACCGGGGCAATGCGCGAAAGTACTTTCACTGCGTGCGCCGGCGCACCAGAGTCTGCGCTCGACTTGAACATTAGCTTTGGCATTCTGTAGTTTTTCCTGATCTAAGATAACCCTTGGAGAAATGTTAGAAGCATTTGTTGGGTAGTTTTTTTATGTAACTATGTTTGTCGATGCGATGTGAGTTTGCACGCGATTAGACTTATTGCATCACTGTTCATTAACTAGTATTTATGATAGCCATTGCTTTACATTCTGTAGTAATTAAACCTTTTAAGATAATAATAGCTGAATCAATCTTCTTGCGATCTGCGCGGACGCATTGAATTAAACCACGGTTTATCTTCTTTGAAGTAAAGTCGGGAGGGTCGTCGTCCTCTAACAATAACATAGAAAAATGTGTTGTTTTTGTGTAATAATCGCGAGTCGGTGTAACGCGGCGAGGTAGGAAGTGCGCGGTGAAAGCTGTCACGCGTCGCACGCGCACCGAGAGTAGACCGCACTGCGCTGTGGTCGAGTAGGACTGCGATGTTATATAATACGAGAATAAACAAAATATTTGGAACTTAGGACCAAGCTTTTCGAAAATAATAAAACCTATTTAATCTTTCATTGATACTACAAGCCCTATAAAAATATATTCTTTAGGTACCTAATCGTGTGTCATTTGTTTCATCATATTTTTTAAAATTTACTTTCATGCTTAGTTAAGTAATAACATAATACCTACTTTTTTGTTATTAATCTAATTAATCTGGAATTAAAATATTCTAAATAAACACAAATTACAATAAAAAAACTTATAAATCACATGAAAAATAATATATTACAAACTAGTGTCAATTTAGGCAAATGGTTAGTTAATTTGAGTAATTTGCTGTCGTTTCCGTCATGCAGTAAAAGTTATGAGTTACGTAACGAAATGACCATTTACTTTCTTGAATGAAACACAAAGATTTTACGGTTAAAGTGCTTGATTGGAATTAGTCCACTTATTTTATCAATTGTTGGTCTATTGATTTCTTTTTTTATTCTTTTGACTATTGCTGTTTCGTTTTAATCGCGGTTTCTATTTCAAAATGTAGCTTGAAACACTTAGATATAACGATCAGAAGTAAGATGCCGAAAACTTTTGGAAATAAATTAATATTTTTCAAGTATATTTGTAAAAAAATATCCTTGCTAATAATGTTACGTAGGTTTAGTATATAAGCCAGACCATTAGTGGCAATTAGTGGGTAATGTGAAAATTAATCTGTTTTAAGTCGTAAGGTTTCGGTCGGGGGCAAGCGTCATTTGATACTCACTGATCTCATTATTTTAAGGTTTTCACACCTCAGTAATCACTATTTACTTTTAGTGTTTTACACGGTTTAAATTGTTCACGACTTTGAAGTTATAAATACTGGAAAAAGGAACGCGGGCCTCCGAGCATTACGCGACTGGGACTCGAACCCAGGACCTTTGGAATGCCGGTCCAATGCTCTTCCAACTGAGCTACCGCGCCGCTACGTTGACCCACCGGAATTTCTTCCAGTATCTATGTGCTTTCGTCATATAGCTGACGTTATTCCATCAAATGAGAGGAGTTTCCGCCTCTTCATTTCAGTAGAAATACCTTTACAGGATATTTAACTACTAATTAAGATGAAACAAGCTAATGATTGAGATTTTACTTTTAATTTTGCATTATAAATGCTAATTTATTAATTTTGAAGTTATAAATACTGGAAAAAGGAAAGAACGGCGTTCCTTGCAAAATTAAAAGTAAAATCTCTGTTCACGACCTCTTTGCATTACTTAATAATGATTATCTACTGTTTGCTTCTTGCTATTTTTTTTTGACAGTTGGTTTGATCATAACCGTCAAATTGACGCCTGAAAAGCCAACTTTGTGATTCAAACTCGTTATGAAAAAAAAAACGAACTACAAACACGACATAGTCCAGAATGCGTTATATATTCCCTAACTCTACACAGTGGTAGCACGTGTTGCGGGTTCAGGTCCGGGCGGTGTCTATTTGCAGTAAATGGGTCACAGCGCGCCCAACTTAGCTGCAAGAATGAATACAAAAAGAGTAAAGCGAGTTGCGCAGGCGACGGGCGGGCGGCGCCTCGGATATTACGACTGCGAGTAGACTGAAGAGCTACGATACAAAACTATGAGCAAATGGGTATAGGAACTTGAGTTTAACAGAAGAATAATTGTCTATTTAGTTATTGTGACAAAACGTCTAAAATAGTGAATAGTAGTGGTTCCCTAATCGTTTGGGATCTTAAGACATCTTTAGTGACAATTTTTTTTAAAGAAAGTCTTCTTATTAAGCAACCAAAACCAAATGTAACAAAACGACAAATCATCCCACAGCAAAAAGCTTCATACCAAATTTTAACAACACACTCATGACCATTTTCTTTCATATCCTTACAGTGGTATTTATAGAATCGTGTAGCACCTCGTAAATAAGCTACCTCAAGCTGCTCATTGTCACGACTTGTTCTCTTGATAAAATCACCGAGAACAGCCTATAAGGCTAACTGGCAGACAAGGTAACACTTCCGCCTCAAACCAGATCTATAGACATGCAATATGAAAATAATAACATGTGTTGAAGGTTGATTGTTGAATCAGGATAGAGTGAGACAGGTGACGTATGAGCGAGATGGAAAGTGTTTTGGCTTTTTGGTCATCGCGCAGAAAAGATACTCGTAGTTTCCCTGTGTTTACAAGAATGACTCAAGGGTCTCAACCGCTATTTTAAACGTCAATCGAGTTGTATCAAATTAAAAATGTGCAAAGCCAGTTTTCGTAGAGTTAGCACCCCGAGGTGATGATAAAGCTTATTTTACTAATTAAAGTATCGATATTCTTTTTTTATAATTTAGCTATCTACTAACACTTGTGTTATGCCTTTGACGAGTTATAAGTAATATCTCTCTATCCATTACCATCGAGTATTCTCTACGACTCGGCCTTGCTCCTTTGAACTACAGTGGTACACCTCCATTACACGTTATGGCCAACTAATTGTGCGGTACTGTGTTCCGTGTACACTTGACAAGTTACAGTCCTTAGTATTTTTTCTTTCAATAGTCGCTGCTAGTTACAAACTCGAAGTTTATAAAAGAGGATGCTATATGGTTAAGGCTAAAAGCGTCAGTAGTGGAGTAATCTCTAAGTTAACTAAAGAAGAATACTTAGTGAAGAATTACCTATCGATTGTGTAAGTAGTTACTTTCAAGAAGGCGACAGTATGTTGCGATACTAGCTACAAATCTATAAGTAGTTAGTAATTACGCTCATTATATCTGTTCTATTTATAATTAATTCGTTTTATTTACATTAATAATTTGGCAATGCTTTTGGCAAACATTGCATTTGATTTGCACAGTCTTTTTCATTAGCTGCACATAGAGACTAGGTTTATTCATTTATACTACATAGATACAGACTTTTGAACTCACACATAAACCACAAGCTCCAATAACATTGGTAAGTTAGTTCCAGGACCTCATGCATACAGATTGATCTTCCCTTCTATAATGAACAGGGTTAGCCGAACCTCATAACATACAACAGACATCTATAGCCTGCTATTCTTACTATCCCAAAGGGAGAAATAATTGAACATTGTTATTGTGTCTTCTTCATTAAGGAACGCATACGAGTTTACTAAACGTCCATCAACCTTAACATGCACATTCCTGCAGCTCTTCCTCGAGCTATCATCGACGACCACCGTTTGTCTAATTCTAATTTCGTGGCAGTGTGCCGTTGCACCAGTTGCGCAACTCCTCCTATTTATACTGCGCACTGACTAACGCGATGCGCGCGCGCATACACTCTGTTTAGTTAGATGTTGCCACCGATGATGGTTTATTTCATTTGGGTGATGACAAGATGGGTTTAGTAGGTAGCGCAGTATATTTAGATAAGACAAAGCTGTTGCTAGGGATTAGTAGATTAAAAATAATTACTCCGTTCCTCAATTTTGACAGAGCTTTGATTTCAATGCACAATAATACAAATAGGGAGTTATAGTCGAGTGTAGATTGACTGTTTACGACATTAGTTCCAACGATTTGATTTTCCACATTCACGGCAGTAATCGGTGCCTGAGACGTTGCATATAGCAAGCCTCCCATTAAGGTTGAACCTGACGCCCTTACACGGAAGTTTTATAAGCCTACGCATTGTTTGGAACAATTGTTTTCCCATTTTCATGCGGTTGTTCCCGCTGGTGCGCGGGCGACGCTCCCAGTGACCGGCGCGCGCGTCCGTCGACCTCGCCCGCCGACATACTACTGCAACTCTTTCTTTTCGCATGCTTTCACGCCATCCGATTCGTTAGAATTTCGAATTCGCGAACTTTTTCCTAACTTTTTTCATCCCGCCAGCGTCACGGTCAAAGGGTTCCTGATGTGGGATGGGATTATACGGTGGTAATAAATCAGTTTTCTATTATGTGTAATTATGAATCATGCTGGCTGGCTAGGTTCGTTATAACTTATAGTTAAAGCTTGTAAATAATTGACAATCTAGCTAGATCAAAACACAATGCGAGTTATAAGCTATCTGTAGACATTAATGTAAAAGTATAGAGCTAATCTATTTGTGCCCAATAATTGGTAGTGGGTAAGACAATGGCCGAAGCGGTCGTACAACGCCCTCTGGCGAGATTCCAGTCACACCCACTTACTACAAGAGGGTTCACCGCCAAACTTTCCTACAAACAGCGAGTCCAACAACCTTACTAATAAAACACCTCAGTAACTTTGACCTTTATATTCCTACTAATTACATCATGAAAATACAAAACAATACTGGCAGATTGACAATGCTGTCGGCAACAAAAAAAACAGATATTAAGATAACAGAATCATATCCACTCATTGTTGGTTTTTAAATCTCAATAACGTGTGATTCCCATGCCTAAAGTGCTAACATTTAAATAATATGAAGTAAATGCACCCACAGAGTATAAACAGGCATTGTTTAATAATTATTTATTAATTTTTTCGGCTGACAATACTGAGAAAGTGGCCGACTGAGAGAGTTCTTAAATACAGTTTCTTCCGCTTCCACCATGTTTGTTATTGCCAGAAAAGTGTTAAACACGGAACAACTTGTAATTTAAATACCCTGAGAGATATATCGAATTTATTTAAACGAAATCTGTTACTGACCCTTAAGCTTATGAACTTAAGAGCGAAACCGGCACAACGAGATTCGATCAATTCTAGAACAACCAATAAACTTTTACATAACTAAGTTTCGTTTGATTATGTAACGTTCCTAAGCTTATAAACTAAATATTTACAAATCAAGTCTTTATCAATAAACATAAGAAAAATATGCTGATTACGACACGAGTCACAATTTTTTTTTTTGCCAAGTTGCAAATTTAAGTTACGTGTTCCCTTTGGATGTGCCTGGTCTGTCAGCTGTCAAAGTCATGTCACGTTCGATGACGTTGACAAGCACGACGTGCTCGCCTCGCACCAGCAGCTGGGGGATATGTCTTGTGCATTCCACTATGTGTCTACCTACAGAAGTCTCCGTTACTATTGGGACAGGACTTATCTTTGCCGCTGTGCCCTTAGGGACAGAAGTACCTGGGGATAAATTTTAATAGCTGAATCTTAAAAAATCTACAATTACCGAAAACAGAAAAAAAAACTCAAGTCAGAAATTTAAGCGCTGGATTTGCAATGTCTACCGGTTTTTCTATTTATTATATGTAAATGAAAAAATATTTATTTAGAAAAACGTTACACATAATCACAATTCCATCTGATACCCACTGTAGGTTGCCCTTTGGTGTGGAAATGTAACCTTCTTCTACTTACCGGTGGTTGGTATGATCTTCCTCTTGTTGCTTGCCTTCCTCCGCCACACTTCCAGCACGTCAGTCAGAGCCAAGTTCCATTGCTTATCAAACGCCACCAGGGTTGCCAGCAACCATCCTCTCACACCACAATCCTTGCGGGTCACCACCTAAACATAGTTAAACAGTATAAATAATAAGGTTACATTCAGAAAATAATGTTCTCTCTTTGTTTTGTTACAGATTGTGTGAGTGTGATCACGCGCACCGAATGTGTTCAATGGTGACATTGCCTTTCCTCGAACTTCAGAAAAAAACTTCCTGGTAAGTGTGTTAAAATATAATTTAAAACTACATGATGACAAATATCATTACGGAAAGTCAGTTGTTGACCTCAGTCAAGAAAAACGCAAACCTATAAACAGTAACGACGCAGCTGAGAAGGTAGCTAAATTCTAAATTTAGACGACCATCTACGTACGTACTATCTATATCTACGTATGTACATCCAAATAGATGTAAACAATCGTTTTAAAACCGCTAATTTAGATGGCGGTAAACAAACACACGTAAACAGCGTGTGTGGAGCAGGAAGGCGGGCTGACCTCGACGCAGGACAACATGCCTGCTAAGTGTCGAGCCAAGGTCTCAGCAACTCCAATAATGGACGATCAACGACATACCGCTGATGTGAACATATGTAGGCATACAGACGAAGGAATATTTGACTCCAAAATCGGTGGTAGTGATACAAGCATCAGCAAAAGTAAAATAGACTTCTTATAAAATACGTCAATGGATTTAAGTAGTGGAAAAACTTTTTAAGGCTAAAACGGTAATATAGTAAACTCATTCAAATTAATAAGGAAATACAATTTTTAGCATAATTAGGATTCTATTGATATTTTATTCAACGAGAGCCAATGCCGTTGCCATTAACTTCAATGACAAATCCAAAAGCATCATAATTAAGATGGCCATCAAAATTCTAAACATGTAAACAAGGCCCTTATTGTTTATGGGACAGATTTTAAAGTTCCGGATTTGAATAACATAAAAGTAAATTGAACAGTCGTAAAACTGGATCCGCGAGTAAAAATATGACTCCATTACACGAGTAAGTGATACTTTCCAGGACAATCCATTAATTCGTCTGCTTCGGGCCAAATAAGGCTGATGCAAGTGAACTGCAATATAAATCTACAACAAAAATGGCGTCTGCGCAGCTTCCTGGTGAAAAGTTGATTTCAAGGTTACCGCCGGGCTACGTCACACTGCCACACAAAACGGCCTTGCTTTAATTTTTTTCGTCACATACCCAAGTTATCCAACAGCATTTTGTTGACTTTCAAGCGCACTTTTAATCTTATTGATACAGACACCGTTAATAGTTGTTTGAATAACATATGCCTAGGCTATAGTATTAGCATTATACTATGGATGTTAGCTATTTATTTATCACTGATGCATATTTATTTCTTTGTTACGTAGGTCATTGGGCTGCTTCGCATTTGTAAGAAGGCTGTAAAATAACAGTCGTAACTACTTAATGTTCACGTAAAGAGCATTCTAGGCGTTGGTCAGGTGCTTTTCCATCTGTTATATCTACATTTTCCTCGTTGTCTCTTTACATAATTCAATTCTGTATAAAACCACACGCATCTATTTACGAATTAGTCTTCGGTTGCCAAGAGACGACACTTTGATTGACCGGAAGCGCAACTTTACAATCATTCATCATCAAGTAAAAATTACTGTTACATTGTGGGTGTGACTTTATTGGCACTGGAATACCACCTGCATAGCACTCAACGTTAGCTACCTTGATCGTAACCTTTCCAACCTTATACTAGTCTTCATAGAGGTCAAAGTTAAATGAAAAGGTAACATCAATCGGCGCAGTACATATGACGATGATTGTTAAATTGCATATATCAATTTTCTTCCTACGCTGTTTTGTTCCCACGTCGTAGATTACTTCATATTGACTCTATCGCACTTGTTTTAACTAATTGTTTTTTTTAATGCATTCGACTTTAAAACATTCCGTGAATTGAATTATATAAATAGACAAATGTTTAGTAGTTGCGTAAGCTAATGTAACTGGACCGAGCCCAAAGCCCTTTGCTGTCGGGCCAAATGTTACTGATATAACAGAAATGCCGCATTGTATTTTCATGGTTTTCCGCGACCGACACAAAAGATTTACTGTTATTTAAAGTGCTTTGTTCAAGTTTGTAATTAGTTTGGCGCCGCAGTTTAGTTTTCAATATTTTGTAATATTTTATTTGAACAATGTTTGATATTCGACTAAACCTTAACGTAGGTCCCCAAAATCATATTTTTGGGTGACATTTATTTCTTAACTAATGTTTTTTCAACGCCAAAATTAATAATTCTATTCGTTTTGATAAACTGCAACATCCTCACCTTTAAGCAGTAAAAAAAATATCTTTTCGTCAATGTCCTTTGTATTTAAGTTCATGGGTTACGTTCTATTACTGCGAATTACGATTGAAGCTGAACGGACGAGCAAACAGACAGACGGAAGGAAAAACCGATTGTTTCGTAACACCTTCAGCGAAGGTTGGACGGTAGCCGTGATCGATTCACAAGGTAAAGGTTGCGTGGTCACAATGCTAGATTAGTTAAGCGCCTATTATATTGTTACCCGAAAGAGGCTCGACTTTGGAACCAAATTTTCTGCCTACAAGGATACGTAACATACTTTTAAGGTTATTTTATCTTAATAGTTGTGTCGGTCGTGAGTTTCTCCTCTGTCACGACAGTCTGAGCGTCTCCGGGGATTGGCAAAGGTCCCTGCAGATTTGTCCGCACGTCGGTCGCACGACTATTAGACTGCGCCAAGTGAAAGTGCATGAAATATGCGCCGCATGCGACGTGCTGCAACACATTTCACTTTAATACTGTTATTTTCAACCGCAATCGCAAGAAAATCATATGCAAATCAAGATTTATCTTCAAAGTTTGGTTCCCTTCAGTCTTGACATTTTAAAATGAATTGCGGACGATTAGAGTAGATTTGTCCTCATAAATTGCAGAGCGCTAGTTTACGATTGCTAATTGATGCTTTTCCTCCGAGTTTATATTGAGTTACGAACAATTTTACCTTTAGAACGAATCTAGTCATCAGTCGCAGCTGCCTTGAACTTTCAAAATATCATTGCGTGAACTACCTTCACAGGGTATTCAACGAGGAAAAGAAAAATAAATGTAAGTCTGTCAAAAAGCATTAAGGAAGTTGTTGGCATGGTATTTTTCCATCAACAAGTGAGGTCGTTATCGAGCCCCCAAACATTTTTACCCTTAGATCTGACAGGTGACCCAATTTCGTTGGTGATCAAATTGAGTGAAAGGTCGCATCAAGGCCCTATGAATGGAGCTCATATTTAAATGATTAACCATGAAACGAAGCATGCTGATCGTGAAACAAATATTAAATACTCAATTACTCAAGAAGATCCAAGTATATTGGCATCTATTTGAGATCATGACTACACAGTACCTTAAGGGATTCAATAACAGAATTGTTTACTTAGTCATCATACGTTTCCACAAAACAGAACATTTTTGACCTTGTATATAATATACATAATGAGCAATCCTTGACTGTTTAAAGATAAATACGATTTAAGGTTAGATATCATTTTCGGCTTCGAGATAATGTACTTACATATATAAATAGAGATATAAAGGCCGTTCGGTATTTGCTGAAGTCGTTACATCCGTTGAAGTTATTGTTTGCTATTTCAAACCTTTGTTTGATGAAAAATAAAATTTAACAAACATTGCAGTGACCAATGACCGCAGGAGAAAGTAAACAACGACACAACCTGCGAATGGCCTTGACGAGGCCGCGTTACATCACTTCAAACAGAACCTTATTCGATCCATACTAAGTCCAAAACCAAATGAGTTAGAATTATGCTTACATAAAAAAATGACGCAGACGAATCCAACACTTATGTCAATAGCGGTAAGGCTTTCGAGAATGTTACGTGTGGAGTTGACCATTCACGACAAGTAGGTATTCTAGTGAAAGTGAATGGCAGTGAAGTATACGGAAGCGTGCGGCGGTAGCGGTGATCACTGCTCGATTACGCTAAAACTGGTAAGAGAACTGGTCATTTTATTACATGTAATCAACATGATGATAAAGTAAATAATAAACATTCAGCAGTAGATGTATATTTTAAGAAGCAAGGCTGCGTCGGTGTCCTTAGTGGGATTCCTGAAATATTTGTCATAAATCTTTCACGTGTTTCGGTAACCCTCTCGTGTAATGATGTAGGCGGTGATTGGCATCACACCGATTGCCAAAGTATTTTTAATAAATACGACGCAGCGTATATTGATCTACGAAAATACGTTTTTAAACATTATCCCTTCGAACAAATAAACGTTAAATGTACTTCGTGCTGTTTGATGTAGACCATTTGGGCCATCGACCTTTAACTTTGTTTTCGAAACCTCGAAAACCACTTAAAAATGCGGCCAAATTTGTTTTCCTGGCGGTAAACAGACCTTCGGTAAATACCCCATTTAAACTTTGCACCATTTGTAAGGTCACGGTGACGTCACGCAGTGTGAGTATTTCGGCGCGGGCGCAGTGGTGGCCGCGAGACCGGAAGCTGCGCAAGTTGAACCGCTCCAGATCCGTCTCTCTTGATTTCGGCACCATTACCACGGTCATGGACACTTGACGCGCTTGTGTTTTATATTTTTTTATTAACTCTCATTTCGATTTCATCGCCTCAACTGGAAACTTACTCTCAAGGTAATAAAATCTTCAATAATTTATTGATCATTAACTCGGTCCAGGAATATCTTTCTGTGCAATCAATCTTATAGGTAATGACTGTTGCAACAGAGTTGGTACTTTGATTGAAACAATGCTGGTGGTTTTATATCTTGATTTTGGAGGTACCACAACCCTGGCTGCAGCATCACTATCTCTAGGCCATCGCAGTCGATTCGACCATCACTTAAGAAGTAATTAAGAAATTAACAACACGCCATAACATCTTCATCTCTGATTTCACTTTCAAGATTCAATACTGCGTGATTTTGAAAATATTTATGACTTCTATTATTATCCGTTACTAATCTACTAAATATATTACGCAGCATATTAATTCCTATTACGTGCTTAGCTTTTTATACATAATAAAAATTAATGACAAATGAGAAAACAAGTTTCAGTTAGTCATAACGGTTGTAGTCGATAGTGAAACTTTGAGGATCATCTTTATAAAGGTAAAGATCGTCATCTTATCTTTGCACACGGCTCTATGTGTGAGTACCTTAAACTTATGCAGTTATGGTCCGAGAAACACGTGGTTTTAATTCGTGCTAATCTTGCTTACGGAGCACTGCGCGTAAATAAAAAAAGATATCCTTAGCTAGATAGTCCAAGGTGGTGGACATAACAAACATTAAAAAGTAATAAAAAAAGAAACTAAAACATAAGGAAGTAAATGCATGAAGCGGTCAAGCAGAAAGCAAATTGTCGAAAAAAGGCGGAATTAGGTCCACTGGCCTTCCGATACGCAGCGAGGACAAGTCCTTTATCGGACGATAAAAAATAACAAATACACCACGATAATGTGATAACTCCGCTACAAACACGAAACTAGGCGCAAGGCCATGGTCTCGAGTCACTGGGTAAAGGTTGAATCTGTAGTTTTATACCGTTTTCGTGGTCACTACGGATTTGGAAATATTTTTTTGGTGGTAACATGACATTGGTAAATAACGACGGTCACGATTATGGGCGGATGAGCAATGATTATTGTAATGCGGTGTTTAGTTCCTGATTAAAATTATCATTATCTCAAGTGTATTACCGATTATGAGGCGCGCGAGGATTTGAGTAACCTTAGACGGGTCACGTGACACACTCGATAAAAACATGGTTTACTGTGATTGTAGTTTACTATCACAAATTGTTTTTGCGATTTTGATGTGTAATATTATATGTGTTAGAAAACTATTATTTATCACAACCACCGGAATGATATACATGGGAGTATGGAAACAGGTCAAATTTGGTATTTTGTTTTTTTATGTGACAAACTTGTAAATAAAAAAATACGTAGAATAGCCAAGAAGTTATAAGACTATTGGAGTCTCTTTCCTTATGAACCTTGCTTTGCAATATTGCACTACCCTGCACCGCTAGTTTTTACATCACAAATTTCGCTTTTTGCTTATTCAGAAGCGACCTGTTCCAGCAAAAAAACAAATCCTTCCTTAATCGAGTTTATAATTACAATTTGAGTGGTTCTGTTAATATTTGTAAGTTGGCTCGTTACAGCGGAGGCCATGCGGAAGTGTCCACGACGCATTTAATTAAATCAATTCAAATTCAAGTAGACCTTGTAGGGAATTGCACCGGTTTTGGAGAATTTTAAAACTGCGTCGTTTCCACTTTTAAACTGAATCTTTTAATGGTAATAACAGAAAATAAAATATTTTTTTATGTGTTGACCGATACAATACTGTGTAGATTTGCAACAGCGTTCGAAAAATGAGGAACGTTCCTTATATCCTGCTGTGACGAATTTTTGAAAAGCTAAAAGTGTGTAGCTTTAGCGGCAACCCAGTAATTAATTGTTTTTGTTTTAATTAATTATTTCTCTCGAGTTTGCTGCGCATCATCAATTTAAGCACACATCGTACAAATATCTCGGCATTACGTAGCTGCCACAACAATTTCAATGGTATCTAATAAAGTGCAGCGCGCATGCGTGGAGCAGGAAGCTGCGCGGGCGCCGGCCGGCCGTGGTCGCGGCTCCGGCGAGGCCAGAGGCGCATTATGCAATTATCAACTACTTTGATAAACATTTGTATAGGAAGGGTATTTATTGGGCGCCCAATTTCATCAATTTAGAATAAATTTACCAAGTAACTATCTTAAATATCATTGCAAAAGTCGTATTCAATTTTGAAAATTAAAATGAACTTTAATTCGCCATAAATCTTGCTTAGTTCTTGTTAAGTACAGTTTGTAGAATATTTTCAATATAATTATATTGTAGTTAGGTTTATTTCCTATGCTGCAGGCATGTGAATAATGTGTGTCATTATACTGACCCAGAGAATTAAGTATTCGTCGGCTGTAAGTCGTCTCTATATAGGGAACCTGTTTATTTTAACTAAGTATTTTCCGTGATATTATGATAATTAATATCATCACAGAAAAAAACAGCATTTAATTCCATTTTTTTACAACTTAAAATATGATTATTATGTTTTTTATTAAAAAATTCGTACAAAAAATAAAACAGAAAAATACTCAAAATATATTTCGAAAATGGTACATTTATATTATTACATATAATAATATATATTAAATTAATCGTAAAACAAGCTGATGTTGCTTGGTGAAGAGTCGGCAGTGTAATGCGGGCGGTGCGCGCGCCGCGGTCGACAGGCGGAAGCGTGCGCCGGCGCAAGGCTACGCTCATGACCTCGCTGCGTCTTTGTCTAGCGCTATCTAACGTCTGTAAGCGAGGCCGAATGCATCATACTACTCGCGAGCGCACTTGAAAACGATTATTACAATTTTAAATTCATCTAAACATGCCTAACCAACGATTCCGATTGGGACCTTGTGGGTAATTGGGCGAATAATGAGTCGATGTAAGGCCGTGTATGAGAACTGCGTTGTTTATGTTTTTTTTTGGTTTTCAGGCATGGAGCGGCCCAAGTAGGCGCCCTCGCTGTATGATAGTTGTGGTGCTGAACAGATGTGAGTAAAACCTCTTATGTTGTTTTTTTTTTTGAAACTTCTTGTAAGTAGAGGCGAGTTTTTTATGAAGTGGATTGTAGGCGACCTTGTGACGCCGGTACCTATTCGGGCGGACTGATTCAGTAGACGGTTGCCTCTATTCTGTTTTGTAGTACAGTTAGGATAGTTATTCTAGATTTATTAAGTTTGATTCTCAATCAATCTCATTTAACTATAAGACGAGGCTTTCTCAGTAGATTCATACATCAGGTTAGTATCCGGGTATGAAAATCAAAAACAAACCGTAAAATCAATCCTCACATAGTCATGAGTATGCTCGAGATATATTGATAAAGCAACATCTATATTATTACTGCGGCAATTACAGTGATAAACACTTATTATGACAATAATTGCGTCAATTGCGATCTCGCAGCAGATGACACGAAGCCCTTGCACGGCGAATCACGCGACTTCCCGCTTTCCTTCATATTGCGAAAACAAGCTGTAATTTCAAGTCTATTTTCGCATCCAAATAGATTAAAATGTTGATCATATTCACTGCACAAGGTCGGCTGCTGCTGGGTACTATAATCAAATCTAAGTGTTTGAGTGAGCCGTGGAGATGTTTTCTGGAAAGTTCCTCACCGCCAGGGCCCCGTGGCCCTCGGCAAGTGGCTCCCATTTCCTACTGGCGACGAGGTCGGAACGACTCTCAATTCGTATGCGGGATGCGATCCAAATAACTAGGCCAAGGCACAACCGATACAAAAAAATAGGCTATTGATTAACTTCTGTGCACGCCCGAAATAACCCGAAAGGAAACGAATACATTACTTCGTTTTATGGTTTGAAAAAAATGGATCAGAAATAAATAGGTAATACTGAAAACATTTAAGAACCTTCAAATTCAAGGCAAAATTCACAAAAGCGCCTCACAATACTGCAATTAGCGCACCAAGGCGAGCGGCTCAACGAAAATGGACTAACGCCTGATAAATGGATAAAATCTACAAGGAAGTATCGTGCTCGATTCGTCCTAGCGAGCCCTTGATGAACACACACAAGCACACACGGATAAGAAAGCACACACGCGCGCACGCACACACACGCGGCCACATGGCCATGAGATAACTGACATCACAACAAGGTCCCGCCGATTGGTACCTACCGCCAGCGTAAACAACTGAACACAAATGAATCCTCCTTACTGATAATTACTCAAGTAAATCATTACTACTATCGGACAGTCTGTCTCGGATCGAAACGCAAAAATCTGGGTCCCGGATCGAGTTACATTCTATTTGGCAACATCGTAGAAGACAATTGGGACAATCTACATTTATTATTATTTGTGTCTAAGTGACGTAGTTTTGTTGACCTTCAATCACTATATTTATAGAGTATATTCAATTTAGGGCCCACGCACACGACTCCCCACAATAATTCTTCAACTCTTGCATCTCGTTGAACTAAATTCTTTTTGTTATTAATTGGAGCAGCGAAAATATGTAGGTATTCTATTATATATTCAATGCCAATACTCGTTTTTTGTGGGCCAGCTACGAGTATTACGATACGATATTAGTTATTTAATTTAGTTCTCTTTTTGTTAAGCTGATGAACCTGTTAAGGTTAATAGACAGATGAGTAGTTAAATATAAGTTATACAAATACAGCTAAAAACGCGGAAACAAAGATGATTGCGTACTCGACAAAGAAACTAAACAAGTACATTAAAATTCAAGGCGAGGAAGGGCGCCTGAGACCTTAGCATTGCTATCAATATTGTACTTCTATTTAACACCTAGGCCTTGTTTACTCGAACTAAAAATAGTTAAATCAGTATTCTAACAATTAACAAAGAAATAAATGAACATCAATCACAAGTATTTAATACACAATTCCGGTATATTGGTAGTTACAAACACATACACAATTCGTGAGTACTTGCTTATCTACAACCTTCAACACTACAATAAACACTCAATATTAGATACCTATTATCTTTGCATATATTAAATACCTTCCTTTATCAACAACGTCATAAGGGTGCTTTAAAGTGCCGAATTTAGAATAAACCCACTCTCTAGTTTGCTGTTGTATCATTTACGGCTCGAAGGCAGTAAAGAGTGCGCCAAGTTTCTTCCATGACGCAGTCTCGAGTATTCATCAAATCAAGAGTGACGAGGCACCAGTGAAGGTTCTTCCTATAGCTGTGATTCATCAGCAGTTTGCCGTCGGCAAGTACATTAAGACACTGTCATACTACCACTACCTTATTTGTTTTAATGGCACACTTCACCAGCGCCTGATTTACCTACAGGCCATTAAAACGCTTCCACGATACTTTTATCATGTCCTGGCTATAAAAGAAAGATCAACGAGTGTAATTTGACTTAAAATAGTCATAATAAATCGACGACATATAAGACAGCGTCAACTCAAATTACATTATCAGTGAAATGGAAAGTTCCCGTTACAAATCATTCGAGTTACCCATATTCGTAATGTTTGTATAAATTTCTAGAAAGGTCTTTGTTTCTATTTCGGCCTAGCCAGTCGTCAAAATACCATGAGCAGCGAGACCCTTCCGGGTTGGCCGGTCGCCAGATCGCACAAAGGATGCATGCGCAACCAGACTGAAGACGACCAAATGCAACCACGACAGACCCGACAAGACTTTTGAGGAGTTCCAAAATGGTAGCGCCGATGATTAACCTGATAGTGATACAACTTACAATACTCCGTTAACCTTCGGAAAACTGGATCCATGCCCACATTGTGGCGGCAGCGTCAGAACTTATTCATCATTGTGGTCTGAGTGATCTAGACAAAAACATGGAAGCGTCCCCAAATTGTTGATAGTACAATACTGTGTTAAAGTCTGCAAATGAACATTTTTATTTGCATGTTAGCGTGCTACATACCTTGATTCTGAGCCTCGTATCAACGCATTCTTTGAGTATTCCTAGGGGTCCCTCCATTGCCTCGATCCGCGTTAGAACATTCTTGCTCCTTGTAAAGGTTTTCTTAGTAGGGACCATTCCTGAAAATAATACAAAACTGTAAGGAGAAATCCAAGCCCACGGTACACTTTAGTAGACTTATGGTTATTTGGAAGATAACGAGCCTTAAAATTATGCAAATAGTCTTCTTGTTGCCGTCAAGAATCAAGTTTCCAATCTTTTCCATTAACTGTTATCAGTGGAATAACAAGAACAGCTTCCCGACTACAAGAAAATCTAAATGAAATCAAAAGCATTCAACTTTACATAGATCGCTACAGCAGTTAGCTATTGATTTAAACTAATGCTTCCATGTTTTAGCCGACACCTAATTAAACTAAGTTGATGAAGAAATTAAATTAAACATAATCAAAATGTTAATTAAATCATAAATGCTGTTAAATCTAAGCAATCAAGTTACCTAAATTAATGTAAACGTACATTTATTGTCTGTTAGCTTTCCACAAAATTGTTTCCTCGTTTCGAAACGTTTCCTGTATTATTTAAACTTTATGTCATCGGAATTATGTAAATTGCTTCGTTTAAGCTAGAAAGGGTTTTAATTGAGCGGTGATCTGTCGAAGCTAGTCGTTCTAGTTTAAAAATAAGTATTGGATGGATGTATGCGTGTAGTGTAGTAGGTGGAGTGGCGCAGGGAGGCATGGCTCGCATGCGGTCGGCGGCTCGCGAATTACTTTCACTCGAGTATCCCCGCGGGCGCTGACCGCGCGCGGGGTCGACGCCCGCCGAGCGCGGGAACTCCGCTCGACTCGACGCCATTCAGAAAAGCGCGCCATGTTTACACAGATGCGCGCCGAAACGCAAGTTGCATCACTTCCGTTTACGTTTTGTTTCGTACGAGTTACGCGATTCCAATCGCACGTGCGGATAACTTTAATGCACTTTTATCTGCGATTAATAGTTTTTTTATTGTATCTCTGACGTTCGATTGATTTACGTTTTTCGTAGGCCTACCTAATAGCTCAAAGTCATAAAATACCAACTCGCCTACCAAAAACGCCATAAAGCAGCAACATAAATAGATAATTGCTCGATAAGATTGAGCCAGTCACCGGGTGCGCAGGCGCAGCTAGCCGCTAGCGAGATAAAAGAGCACGCAACTATTGTTATCGTATTGTTGTTATTATGAACGCGTAGGAACATACTATATTAATAACTTTCTTTCACTGATATTCCGATATACGTTTATTAATAGAGTGACTCGAGTACCTACGGACATACCTAGGAATCTTATGATTATGGAATGGTCGGCACGTGTAAAAGGGTTTATGGCGCATGCGTACTCCGGTCCACTCGAGTTATTTCCGAAGCTAGTTTATCTCAGACCTGTGAAAGAATGGTCTGACCCGAAACTAGAGTTTCAAGATAACATTTCTTCGGCTGCGAATCTCTGGATGTGGTGTCATTGACCTCGGCCAGGGTGCGAGGGAGACGGCATGCTTCGCGTGGAAAGCGGTTATGCAACATGCAACAAATGCACACACATGAAAGTCTGCCGGCACCCAAGAATTTCAGATAGAGACGCTTGCGCTTGTTATATAGGTATATTTTAGTTTTTAAAACACGTACGTTAAATCCCTTAACTTTCCCAATTCACAGCACTAGCTATTTAAAAAAACGCGTACCCAAACTTATTTAGACAAAAGAAACCATCCATTAAGTACTCTTCTATTTTAAAGTCACTCTTCAAGATAGAAAACCCCTACGCGATCATACCACAGATCAAACCGATCGAACTACACACATACACACGTAACCGTTTAATTATTTTATTACTCTGATTCAGTTACCAAAGCTGCGACACACAAACTTTCGCTTGTTTTTTACTGCGCGGGAAATTAATTGTCAGTCATCAAACACGCGATCGGTGTTTGCACTCACACAATGTTATCATCGACACTATTCATATTAATATAACGTAAAATGTTATGCAATCGTTATGAGGAAGATTTATTTATAAATAAAAAAACGAAAATAACAAATAATACGCTTGTTGCCAACGTGTTACTGTAATTATGCAAATCAGATATTTTGATGCAATTGTTTGAAAATTTCATTCCTAACTAAAATAAATGCAATACATATTCTCTGAGCTCGATGTTGCACGTAGGTATATTTATAAACCCTGTCAACTGTACGTCTCACAGTTACAATTAAATTTAACAAAGTCACGGTTTCCCAGTTTGCTGATCAATCTGTACAACTAACATCAAGTGTAAGCTAGCCATAGAACAGCCGCTTAATACGAGTACTAAAACTTTCTACATCGGTAAAATTACAATAGTATAAAATTGAGTCGCAGTCAGTAAAGTATATCATTAGCGACCATAACCTTAGTAGTAGTAATGTCAGTGATGCGAATTTTAGATACTTTTGTCAGTGCTGTAATAATTGTTAACAGAGATTTATAATTAGTAATAAATAACTCATTAAGAGGCCCTGTACACAAGGTACCACTAATGCACAATTGTTGTTGCACAAATTGCACAAAGCAACATTGGTTTCACCACGCTTACATCACAGACGTCTAAATATAGAGTTGCCTTAACACAAGCGTGTCGCAACCTTTGACATTGTATCTGCCGGATGGCACTGCGCAGACCTGCGAAAAATTGTAAAATGTATTGTACGTCGATGAGCATGCGCACAAGGCCGCAGGGAGGTCACCCGGTCACGAACACCGTGTACAAAAGCTTGTAATTGACGAAACCAAACCCAACAAGGGTTAAACCAACAGTTTGTCGAAACTAAACACTATACAGCACTTGGAACCAGCGATTCTAATCTAAATGAGCCACGCATACATAATGTAATGTCACAGACAAAGACTAGCTTTGCAAATCGCCGTTACCGTTAAGCTAATCAGCTATCTTAATCTATTTGTACACCTAGGCCTGAGCCCCATATTTATAGGAGAAAGTGATCGTTTAACAAGTCCTCATTTAGGCTGTATCACAACACAACGGCGTTGTTAGATAGCCAGAAATAGAAAACGGGACCGATACCCACAAACAACGGCGCGGTGTGGTTGAAAGCTCGGCACCTAATTGAAACAGGCATATCTAGGCAACTACTCACTTAACTTTTGCAACGGTTAATTTGTTCCTACATTCAAACGACTATCAATAAACTTTGATACAGTCAAAGCCTTGTGAAAACTTCAATCAAAGCACTGTTAAGTCGAAGCCCGCGGAAGAGTGCGAATTCCAAGGGTTGCCGGTCAGGAGATGTCAGTCACACCGCCCCAAACGTGGTCGCGTGAACACCTCACGGCTGGGAGATCAAAGCGGCGCGGTGGGTGGGCGGCATCCCGCGGGAGCCGGGGCGGGGGCGCGGCGGGGGCGGGGGCGGGGGCGGGTCGTCGGCCGCCGGTGACACACAGCGCACGTGAACGGCCTACGCTGACCTCGCGGTGACCCGCCCGCTGCCGGCAAACCCGATACATTGATTGACGCGTGCACCGGCCGCTATGCGAACTAGATGCACTCTTTACAAGCATTTTGAGAACTCCATTCATATGTTTCTATTGCAGGAAATATTGCTTTTTCGTCGATGGGCAATGGCTTAAATAGCAATTATTTAGGCTTTTACATCTTCATTGAAAGGTTCCCTACGAAAGAATGAGTTCATTTACCTACAAAACGTCAAAGTAAAATTATATAAATAGTTTTCTCAACTCAAATTTATAACATCTGCTACAAAATATTTTAATGACCTCTTTAGACCTCTTTATTGGATTTATATTAAAAAATATTTTTTAAGATAAACAAAATTTTGTAACATTTAAACATTGAACCCTGGTAAAATTTACTTAAAAAAAATATAGGTATTAAATTAATTAAAATTATATAAAATTGCAATTATTTAAAATGTAGTATAGAAGGAGGCATTTTGCATTTATAATAAGTATGTGTAAGTTTGTATTATTCAGATAATATTTAAAGATAGTATCATATAATCATTATCTATGCAGTGTGAAAATTAAATGATTAAATATACAAATATATTCAGATCGCTTTCACTTATGCGAAGACAACACAATGTTATGATGTAGCGCTCACAATGACCAGTAATTAACTAGACATTAATCATTGTAATTGAACTTCATTGCTACATAAAATATTAATTATTATGTGGTTGAGAAATGGTACTAGTTAGTAACACCATCTCCCTTGCCGCAGCTGCTATAGTCAATTTAAAAGTTTTATTAACTAAAATTTAAAATGAGTTAATTGCAAATTATTTATGGCATAGATATAAGCCCACAGAGCTATTCTTGCACTTAATTTATACATTTAACCATACATAGCTATTTTTAAAATACTTAACATTACAAATGTAATATGTACTTCAAAACTTCTTCAAGTTTTAATACTACAATTTTACTAGAATTTCAAAAAGCGTTTAAGTTCCCTGTATCATTTTGGCAAAGCAGTTGAATTTGAATTCTCATCAAACAAACTTTAGTTTTATAAAAGTCTTGGCAATCATATCAACAAAGTCTATTTAGGTACATAAACATAACCTCAAAACGTACCTCCATATTTCGCGAACCGCTGCTTATTCTTCTCTTCAATTCGTTTCTCTTCCTCTTCTCTCCGTCGTTTCTTCTCATCCTCTCTCTTTCTGACCAGCTCACTACACGACACGGGAAAAATATTCCTATTTTTCAAAGCCGCCTCGTACTGTTGAACGTTTTCGAATATTGGAGCACTTTTCACCGGCAAAACAACTTTTTCAGAGTACAATGCCTTCATAGGGTTGTAATTTGAACTACAAGCACTCACTTCTGATTCAGAAGTAGACGAATCCTCGGACATTTTAATAATTTGCGAATACAAGAAAACGTAAACAACACGTTGTGTGGCCGGTTGATCTGTCACTGTCAAAGTCAGCTGTTTGCAAGTGACAGCTGTCAAAACATTTGTCGTTTCATTTTAAGCCACTTTTTATTTGTGTCTAATGAAACTTAAAATACTTACATTTAAGTTAATCCATGTACATAATTAATTAAAGAACAGCCAAATCCTTGACAATGTTTAATAATACGTAATTAACTGACTCAAATCAAGTTCTTAACTTGTTTTAAGTCGTCATCGGTCGAGTTCACCGCAAGGTCTTCAAAGCAAGCAATGCAATAGGAAGTAAATAATTTTAAACCAAGGTTATTACTTATAAACTGTTAATAAGCTCGAGAATACTGGTAATTTTTATAAAATAATACGTGTTAAGTGTTTTCCTTGAATGCCCATTACAACACCTACACAAAATCAAATGATACAAAGAAATCTCATTACTTTACTACTAACCCTGCTTGTTTATCTTTACTGAATGCTGAAATAACCGAGAAATAATTATTTAGATAAATTATCATTATATGATACCTATTTCTAAGTTGTGCTCGTCTAACCTTTTTCAAAACTTTGTGCCGCTATAGTAAAGGTTAGTTTAGCTACTTGCCAACAGATGGCGTATCGATTTGAAACACTTAAAACTTTTTGAATTGCGTCTTTACCTACCTTCTATCTCATATAAAGTTACATAACAGCTTTCTTCATTAATGACTTAGCATTTAACTTTATGAACATTGCAGGTGATGCGTCACGACATGCGTTTTCATTATTTTTAATAATACAACTTGCTTTTCCATTAATATTTATTGTTGAATAATGCAACTCATTTTGTAAATACATCTTAGTAAAAAGTATAACGATGATGTAGATCATGTCATTGAACGCTGTAGTAGTTAGTGTGTACAAAGTTTCAGATTTATTAATCTTGTCACATAGGGTTGCTTCGAATAACTATGTGCTTTATATGTAATTTTTAAATGCCTTAATATTTTATTGTTTTGGTGCTATGAAGGTAAAATTACTAAATATATCTAGAAAAATACAATGTCTAAACAATTTACTTCCTAATATAAATAAAATATCTACTAAATAAAAAAAAATATTGGGCTAGGCTTAGCTTGAATATTAGAAACGAGTTCGTATTTTGTACCTTCCATTTAATAAATTTATTAGTAGGTATAACTTCATAAGTCACATAATTTCCTATCTTTCTAAATTTTCTGTATACCACCTACAAACACTATTTTAATATTCAGATTAAAACTAAATGATACTGTTAGTGTCTGTCTTGCAAACCCTGACCACGGTCACTATATAATTGCGTCCACGACCCGATTGTAATGAGCGCCGTAATGACTGCGTATCTTTATTTATTACGTTACATGTATCCACAATTAAATAACACACGCAACGAAGAAAGTGCACGGAAGCGTTTAGAAAACAAAAGTCTTTCTTTTGCGCGGTAATTATAGTGAAAGATAGGCAGCGCTCGCGCAGTTGGCATTGTTAGCGTTTTTACGTCGCTGCGTCGCGGACGCATGCGAGCTGCATATCAACGGCATTCATAGGCTTTGCACTCTTCCGCGCATTGTTTTTTACGCGTATTACAATTGTTACGTTGCAATATTTTGATTAATTTTCTTTTTGATAAACATCAAAGCAGGTTTTTGCAATAAAACATAGCTGAGGCGCATTTATGACTTATTGTTTAACTTTCGAAGGTAACTTAAGAAAAATAATTAAAACATTGTTGTACTTCCTTGTTTACATTGGAAATATTCCACCTTGAATCGATTCTGGTTGAATTGGCGGCTGATTGTTGTTGTTTTGGTCTTCAGAGCGGCGCGCGCGCAGTGGCAGGCGTCGCCGCATCTATGCTGTGTCGGCGCAGGTTCGACATACACCGGGACGTTGCCAGGTGAACTCGACATATACTATCACTAATCATTAACATCTATCATTCAATCATTATTGGTTATATTCATGGGTTAGTCAGGTAAGTGAAAGGCTTATTTTCTCTTGTAATTTTTTCCGCGTTCATCATTTACCCGAAAATCTGTAAATTTCTGTTCGTATCGCTTTGTATGTATATCTGCTAAATCCCCTTTAAACTATTTATTATTATTGGCTCGAAAAGTTTCAAAACGCTTGTTTTTTTAGGGTTCCGTACCCAAACGGTAAAACGGGACCTTATTACTAAGCCTCCGCTGTCTGTCTGTCCGTCTGTCTGTCTGTCTGTCTGTCCGTCTCCAGGCTGTATCTCATAAACCGTGATAGGTAGAAAGCTGAACTTTTCACAAATTATGTATTTCCATAATTAAAAAATAGCGGGGTCCCCTTACAACAAACGTAATTCTTAAGCAATTATTACTCGATCTTAATAAACAGGTAGAAAATGATAGTACGGACCCTTCGTGCGCGAGTCCGACTCGCACTTGGCCGGTTTTATTTATGTTATAGTTGCAGCCTTCATTAAAGCAATAAAAATA
Source organism: Emmelina monodactyla (assembly GCA_916618145.1). NCBI lineage: Eukaryota > Metazoa > Arthropoda > Insecta > Lepidoptera > Pterophoridae > Emmelina > Emmelina monodactyla. The sequence goes on from OU745304.1 coordinate 11,394,968, forward strand.
CTTAATTACATAAATCAACTAGATTTGAAATATTTCCATCACAACATGTTTTTAATAATAAAAAATAATTAGCAAAAAAGTACATACAACATATTAGCTACTTTGTTTGAATTATAAAAGCTAGAACTTCTACAATTTAATCCTATAGACGTGAAAGACTACCCTCATTCTTTTGGCAGGTCGCTGCTGAAGAGGAGTGGTCTACGAGGAGTGAGGTAACCTGGCTGATGAGGAGGAGCTTCCAACAAACCTCGTGCTAATACCAACATGTGTTCTACCGCAATCCACTACCTACCTACGCATTAAACCCGATCAACGAATAATGTATGATCCGTCCAAAACTTTGCCAAACATTCGGAACGAATTTACTAGTGTAATAATATTCTTGAATAATTTATATCGTGTATAAGACTTAGTGGTATTAAGTGTGTGAAGTGACGTTTAGCGCCATCTGGCGTCATCCAGCGAAATCAACAAGGTGGCGGGGACGCATGCGCCGTCGGGACCGGCGCTGGCGATGCCATTTATTGAAGACGAATGGTGGTCCGCGGAAAATGAGGGCAGAATGGTGGATCTCTCCAACTGTGTTCAGGTTAATATCTGTTTTCTAAAAATGTATACATCAGCGTTTAAAAAAAAGTTCTATAACTTACTACACTTCGTAGTAAGTTATAGAACTTTTAATTCCAACGTAGTCGTAATAGATCACTTAACCGATTTTGATGTAATTTGGTATGAAGATAGAACTGAACTTGGGAAAGGACATAGGATACTTTTTATCGCGAAAAAAGGGTAGAAGGGGTTGAAATAGGGGATGAAAGTTTGTATGGAAGTTCCTTATTTTCCATTATAAAATCTTGTAAGATTGTTCAATTATTTAAGACAAATTCATGTATCGAATAAGTAAAAAGATATGAGTTGAAAGGTGCAACGGGTAGAAAAGCTTGCAAACTTCCTACTAATATTATAAACGTGGAACGTGGAAGTTTGTAAGTATGGATGTATGGATGGATGTTTGTTACTCTGTCACGTAAAAACTACTGGATGGATTAGGATGAAACTTTACAGTAATGTAGGTTATACATCAGAGTAACACATATGGTACTTTATACCTCGGGAAAACTTCTCATTCCCACGGGAAACCGACTGCCAACCGGGCGGCCACTAGTACATAATTATAAAGAGATATCAATAAAATGTTGCATAAAAGACAGATTGGAAGAATATTGGTTACTATTTAGCATTAGTATAATAAATATTTTCTTAATTCCAGGACGCAGCGATAGCAGCGAGCGGACAAACCTCCGCCCAGCTGCAACAGATGGCGTCCTCGCTCGGCGAGCTGTCACAGTCAGAGCTGTCAAACATCGTCGGCGGACTGACGCTTGAGGCTGACAGCTCCGAGGCGGCGGACCCCGACGAGATACTGAAACAACTCGGGGAAACTGCCTTCGACAACTTTGACACATTCTTCACTGACCTCACCAACGCCACCGCGTCGTTAGTGCCGCCTGTAGAAATTAAGGTTTGTATATTTGATTATTATGCTATTTCTATTAAGTTGTTAAAAACCCTGCCCACTACTTACACTTTGAAGTAAATCCTGGGTAGGTATAGCAGAATAAAGTTCTACCGTATCTTACTTGGAAAAAAATTGAGGCTGACACTTTAACCCTATCTATTAAAGAATGTAGGTATATTAGACAAATATACACTTACAATTATTTAATTAATGACATGTTATAATTTTTGACAATTGCATACAAATATTTTTATATCATGTTTCAGCAAGAGGAGAACAACAACGTATCGCCAGTGTCCGGAAACCACCTTCAGAACTACTACCAGCCACACAACCAACTCGGGCTTCCAAACAACGGCCAACAGCGGCTGCAGCAGCTGCTCAGAGCAGGCAGCAACAATCATAACAATAACATCAACAATGGACGATATAACATCGCCTCACAAAATCCATTGCTCGCGGAAAAACTCGCCGCGACATCTAGCGGCATCAAGCAAGAACCTAACAGTTCTGAATACAATGGAACCAGTATGAACTATGGGAACGTGTCACCAATGCAGCGAGTGCCGAGTGGGAAACCTCAGGTGCATGACGCTGGCGGAGGCAATAAAGGTGAGTCACTGCTCATACCACCGACTTAATTATTTATCTTACTAGCGCCATCTTTTGTCAAGTAGCAAAACTACGTTGATTCTACAACAAAGATAGTTTTCAGTGTACATGTAGATGGCGTTGTACGCATTCCATTTTAGTTTAGTCAGTCATTGATAGGTGTCGCTACCAATACATACTTCAACTTTTAAGTTAGAATGCACAAGTGCAGTGCAGCATGCAGTTTTCTCTTCTCAATTGACGACCACTTTCAATTTCCGCTCGAGGAAGTGCAGTTAATTTTCCTACAAGCGATTTGCTGCTTTTACTTCGAAATTACTTTAGTGTCCGTCGCGATAGTGGCGGGAAAGTTACCCACATTATAATGTCGCTAGCTATATACAGTATAAAAAAGAGTAATCAAGTAATAATGTCACAATATAGAATACGTAAAATAGTTAAAAAATAATGTATTTCGTCTTATATCCGTACGGTCACTTGCCTTGATACGTCTTAATTGAGGATACCTACCTTTCGATTCTAAATATTTATTTTGCAGTTCAACACATTACATTAAGACTTTCATAGTCATTTTATAAGCAAATAGTTCACTTTGTGAGTACTATTTTTAAACAAATTTGCTAACTTTAATGCAATCAACAAGTTAACCACAACTTTCCTCTACAAAAGGCTACTATGTAGAGAACATGAAATAAGTAGGTAGGTACCTACCTACAAGTGATTTATGGATATAGAATATTTCTATTTACTATCTATAATATTCACTCAGTTCACTTTCTCTTGTTTTTCCTTTATTGCAGTAACACAGACTTCTAAAGAAATCTTGCTGTGTAGTTATTTATACTTACTTTCTATAATAAAATATAACTAGTAACCAGCCCGAGATTGGCATGTGTGCAATTTTTTTACAAAATGACCACAAATCATTGAATTATTATGACTTATCTTTTTTTTAATGCACTATACTTACTCTCTTGCTCAACGAATGATCTGAAATTCGTTTTGTGATATAAATACGAGTATAACATTTAATGACGAATCTCGTGCGTATAAACAAAAAAAAAGTTATAGAATTACAAAGTCGAATGAAAGTGACAACTTAATAACTAAATCATTAGCATGATTTTAGTCAGGATGACTTTAAGGCAAAAAACTCTTTTTTTCGTAGACACATGTTCCTATCACATATACAGAAAATTAACCATCGTAGCATATCATAATGCAATATTTAAAAATAGCGGTAATTCTCCAAACTTTATACGGGAATATCTTTTTAGTGTTTTTTATACTACGTTCTTTTATAGATGATCTTCACTAAGAAAAGCATGACCCGTCTCTACTCTATTCCTATGTAAATAAAAAGCCTACATATTACATCCCCCATTCAAAGTCTTCAGTTTCTAAACCAGCTTATCATTTTAAAATATCGATTCAAAATTAATTGTTTATCATAATGAATATTATAACTTTATTCCGTATATTTCCCTGAAGAACTTTTGATTCATGTGTGATGATTATTGTTAATAATTTATAATAGGTATTATGGTAGGCGTAATTCCTTAATACTTAAAACTTAAGTAGGTGACCTGAATCTCAGAATTTCTAGGAATTGAGTAAGAACCGTCAGTTGAATTATCTTCACAGTAAATAACAGTTTACGGTCATGAATTTATTAACATAATTTTAAGGATAGCTAAAATAACTTATTGCTTCTGGTTATGAGCTAAAAACACATAAAATTAAAGACAGCTGTAGGTATTGTAACTGTTTGTGAGTTTGATTTAACTAGTTAAATATTACACTTGATGATTATTTGTGGGCTTTTAAACTGACGCAAATATCTTCTTAAAAATATGCAGATCCAATTTAAAATAGTTTTCTTTTTTAATTAGAATTAAAATAATAACAAAAGTAACGAATCTTATTTTTGTAAGTTTACAAATATAAATACGTATATTTTTTACAAATTAATCTTATCTATGAGCAAGTATAACAATCACAAGATACAAAATCATCCAAAACATTTACAGTAACCAAACCAATATTAAAATAAACTAAACAGAATCATACGGCTACAAAACTTAAAAAAAATTTTTAAACTTTATCCTTCCCGGTCTACCACCAATAGTTTTGGTTTTTGTATTTTTTAATATTACTTACCTACATTTAGATAAGTCTCAGTAACTTAATTTCGCAAAAAACATAAAAGTGCCGCCCCCACTCTAGCCGCCCCCGGGGACCGGCTCGAGTGCCGCCGCCGACACACTTGTTCTTAATAAGTAGAGATTAGTATCTTGTGGCTCTTCCGGGGTAATAATCTAAAAGTTATAGGTTATAATAGGTTTCCGAATTTTAAAAAAGGAATTTAGCTAAATTTAATAAATAGACGGAACTGAAAGCTTAGTCCTTTTAACAAAAAAGGCTTTGAAACAAATAACGAGGAAAAAAATATTATAATTTTTCATTTGTTTAACGATCCTGATTTTTTATATTGAACGTATTTAGGTAGCAGATAAAACCACATTTATTTAACATTGTTAAAATAAAAAATCAGGTTAAATTTAAGGATAAATGATTTTATAAAACTAACAAAATCAGTAGCTCTACTTTACCCAACCCAATTAATCTTCCACCTTGAAAACGGTTCACTGTTACTTTTTTCCAGTGTTTTTTCGTACCACTTGTGCCTTAGTTATTAAGTTAACAGTTAAGTGTCATGTGTATATTTTTTACCTGAAACATGTGTTGAGACTCAGATTCTAAGGGCATGTTACATTGATGGTGGCGGCAAAAAATTATTGCAAGTTCAAGTGTGTTAAAACTTGATTAAAAAACGAGGGATTTTCGAATATTGATTTTGAAAGATTAAATATTATAAGCATTAAGGTGTGTATATTATTTTATTATTATTATTTCTACTTAAGAAATCCTAGATATGTTTGGACAATAACTGCGTTAGCACAAAGACAGATAACAGAAGTAAATAGACAAAATGAAGCTTAAACGCGCGGTTTAAAAGATTTAGCGTAAAGCAGTGTAAAGGCATATTATAGTAGTAATCCCATTTAATTTAGTAGAGCTATAACTCGGTCCATTTTAAACCACATGATGGCATTCTTATTCTTACTTTATAAGTAAAAAAAACACAAAAACATATTCGGTATATTTTTCTTACTTGTCTTTTGATTTTGACCGATTATAATTCGCACCCACCTTCCTAAAGTCCAGTTGGGTAACCGCACTCCGCTCTGCATCCGCAATGTCCGCTTGCACCGCGCATGCGTCACGCGCGCGCGTGTGTGCGTGAGCCGTGACCCCGTTGCAGCGTCGCGCGCGCAGTGTGTGTGTGTGTGTGTGTGAGTGTGGGTGACGCGGGTTATGTCACATGAGAGCGAGTTCGCGCGGTTTGAGGTAGTGGGTGTGGCTCTACTATGTTTTGTCCGTACCATTATCGGAGACCCCTTATATTTATTTTATTTTGATTTTAGTTATTGTAAAATTCACGGTTCATAAGATATAGCCAGATGGATGGTAAGCATATTTTTTTTTTGGTCACGGAACCCTTAAAAAGGATCAAAGTGTTGTATGAAAATAAACGCGTTGATGTCTTATACTTAAAGCTCTCTGACTTTCCCGAAACAAAGTTACCACTAGTTAACCAAGGCGGTGTGAGTAGGTACACCTCATTGGTAAACGAACAATATTAGTTCCTAAATAATTAATATCCATACAAATAAAATTAAATCATAAACGAATGCATAACTAAATAATAGTTTTTAGTAGAGCAGCAAATCGTGCGCGCGCGCAGTTTGTGGCGCCTGCGCCTTGAGACCAGTTAGCGCTAGTTTATTTGTTTACTGAGAAACAACAGATGCACTTAGGAAATAGTGTTTGCTACTTAACAATGTCGAATGCAGGTTTTTGGTGATTTTTTGAAAAGGATTAAAATTGCGTCTGTCTGTTGGTGTTATTTTTACTTCTGATGATTAATTGATTTGATTTAGTTTAACTAATTAGTCTTCTGAGAGTATCTTAGTTGTGCTAAAAATGTTAATAATATTACTATTCTCATTAATATTGGTATTTTGGGAGTATAAAAATATATGACGCTCGGTTTTCTGGAAAAGTGGTTATGTGACATGTAATATAGCTCGCAGCGGCGGCCGTGACCCACACTGCGCCGGCGCACTCCCGCGTTTTCCTGCTGCACTGATACTCCGCGATATAAGCACAAATAATCGCATGACAGTCATTTCAAAGAAACAAATATAAAATCCCGTCAAAATCGTATCAAAAGTTTACTAGAAGCGTTTTATTAGTTATAAGTTTTTTTTAAGTGCAAATCAAATGTTGCTTCATTAACTCTTCATCAAGTGCATAAAAACAAAGGTTATGATTATTAAAAGCCTATAAAGTATAGAGTCTTACCTATCTTTGTATATCGGAATATCAATTTATTGGTTTAGGCTTAAAACGTTAAAGTAAGACAGACAAATTACTTTCGAATTAATAGTATTGTTAGGAATACACGAGATGTAATAACTTTTTCATGAATTACTTAAATTAAATTTAAAAAAAAAATATTGTAACCGTCCATCACAGAATCGGTCTGTGCTTTCCGGATTATTAATAATTTCATATACTCTCTTGCTTTGTGATTTTTTGAAATAAACTTTTTTTATTGTTTTCGACAATGTAGTTCGTTAGTCAATAATAAATGGTGATTCTGCTGCTTTTTGTTACTTAATTTATATTAACTTTTAATTTCAATAACAAAGCTTTGTAGATTTTCTGATGATAGTGAAAACCGTATACAAATTTGTTGCATGTTTATGAAAAGAGCAGACGAACTTACAAACAGACCCGGATGGCGTAGAGTTACCTACAAAAAAAAATTTAAAAAAACAATTTTAATCAAAATTCAAGTTATTGAGAAAAGGCGAACTTCATAACAAAGTATAGCTATTCCAAAACTATTGTAAATTACTATTGCTTAATACAAAAGATAAAAATCAGACTTACAAATAAAATATTTGCATTTCACTTATTTATATTACTATTTTACCAAATAAAAAAAACTATTTTAATTAACGCGTAAACACGAACCTTGAGTCCTTCAAACGAACATCTATTTTGAAATAAAATATGAAAAAGAAATGTTGAATTCTATCGTAGGTATGCTTACGCAACTGTGCACAAAGTAGTCGGTGAACGATCAACTTCATATCTTGTTTGTAAGCAGATAACACTCCATTACATATAATAATAATTACTACTAAACAGACTCATATTTGACCCAAATACTAAACTTTATCTTCCTATTTATTTTTAGTTCGAAGGCTATGCTAATAAGAAAACAAAACCTAACGTGTTAGTTTTTCATTTGAATAAAGAAAACAGATGAGTAAATATTTTGTATTTATTAGGAAATTAGTCAATGTAAGTTGCGCACGCGTCGATGGTAGCTATGTGGAGTGTAAACTGTAGCTACTACCTTAATTGTGAAGTAATAGGAGGGTACATATGTGAAGTAAATTGGTGAAAAATAACCAAAGTTATAAAAAAATGACATAAAAAAAATTGTCGTGAATTATAAATATTTTAATGATATGATTAATTCGGATTGGCTAATACTTGGATACCCAAAAATCTCAAAAACACTTAGTTAGAAATAAATGTTTTAAATTTAAATCCTATTTAAAAAATATATATATACTTAAATCTAATAATAATAATATTTTTTCTTTGCGGCAGTATTTTTAAAATGTATCCATGCAAACTCCTTGAGCTCGTACGACAACCTCATTGCTATCAATTACAATCATACACAATCATACACACATGTACACATACATACACACATACACACCTTGGACACACATTTGTACCACAGTTGATCTAGGTCGCACTTTAGATATATCTTATATCATTTATTATGGGCTGCAATGGATAAATTAATTGAAAACATACTCAAAGTCCCTTTTATTTGTGTTACTCCCTGTAACTCTGATATGTATACAGGGTGTTTAAAAATAATGATGAACTTAAAAAGCATTGAAAGTTTTAGCTTTACGAATAACTTTGACATGAAAATCTGTTAAAAAATCGGTTATAACTAAAAATAACAAACGGGTGTAACTTAATTTGCACATAAAATTGGTTGCATTAAACAAACATCTATTGTATAATGCATGGAACTATGTTTATTTAACGATGGGTCGTATTTAAAACTACACTGTTTGTTACAAATCCCCTTAAGATAATTTTGAATTGGAAAACACTTTCAAATCGCAGAGTTAGGCAACCCCGACAAATCCGGGGCGATTGTATATACTCTCATCAATTTTAATGTTCTTTAGACAGTTCTTTGTAATTCATTAGACCATTTCGAATTGTGTCAATGCGCGTTGATCTCGGATCTTAATGTCTTGCGCATACTGGACACTACAGTAGAGGACAGGCACTGTTAAAAGGGCGCAAATGATAGGAACCTACAGGCACATGCAATGAAATGTTTACAAGAACTGCATTTCAAAGATCCAAATTTTTCATATGTCTATATTTTTCCAAAAATGTTAACCCATATTATATAATTATTATACAGAACATATTGTATAACAAAAAAACTTTTTGAAATTTTCTGAGTGAACACTCATTTGAAATTCTGTCCTTGTATTGGTATACATTTTATTGCACGTGACTGTACAAGGAAACAACTAAATAAACTCTTTTAAAAACAATTTAACAACATAAGTTCATCATCAAATACATCCTTAAAAATTAGTTGGGTTTCATAACATAACAGTATATGCGACGGATGACTTTCCATCACGTGACCCGCTTGATCGTTTGCTCCCGTATCTCATCAAAACACTATCACGTGTACTATATTTCTAAAATAAAGTAACTTATGGGGAAAAACACTAAAAATACGATTTAATTCTAAACTTAATTACCTACAAAGTTTTAATCTCATTTTTTCAGTTGAACCAAGTAATGGATTTTGATGCGGAATTCATAAAGTTATTGTTTTCGAATGTCTTTTTAATTAATAGACCATAGTTTTTTTATATTACTTACACCCGATCAAAACTAAAGCTAATCACTTCTTTTTGTTACCTCAATATTATTTTTGTATATATTCAATTGGTACTTTGGAAATCAATCATTGCATCTCCAATTTAATTCGAACTTCCAACTTTTTTTTAAAGAGAACTTGAATAACATTCAATTTATGTATATTTTCAACACACGGAAATTGGCAATGACTTAAGGCCTTCCAACCTAACCTTAACTTTCAAATGACTCGCAATACGTTTACGAAACTAGTTTATGAATTATACATTAAATATTATTACTATTAATATCTGGCTAAATGATTGAAATAATTAACTTGTTTATGTTATTGTAATTAATAAGATTTAAGTATTGTTTAACGGATTAAAAATTGACCTATTTTGATTTTTCTCACAAAAAAAATTTTGTGTTCTATTCTAGCTCTTTTTTTCATATCTTAATATATATAAATGGTTTTGTCAACATTTTTTTATTCTTATTAATTATGTTAGTATGTAAAAAAAACTCACGATAAAAAAAAACGCTTTTTCCATTTTTTAAGGGTCCCTAAATGATGTCTCATTCTACTCGCAGCTTCTCAACGATTGTATTACAAAGCCACTGACATTTGTAATGTTCTAACTACTCTGAGCTCGTTAAACAAATATATTTACCTAAGATTCGAGGACTTGTCAACCATTTTGCCGATAAAATACCTTTAGCACAAATACCAACGCTCCTCAACTCTTAATTAAACCAATGGCATTATGTTTACGGTAACGTTATAATTTAGTACATGATTCAACAGTACGTTCTATAGTATATATTTTTTTTAAAAGCACGATATAATTCTAATTGATAATAATAATATGGAAATCTCAAGGCTTTTATTGTAAAAGTGACGGATTTTTGCTGCTCTTCATTTAGAAAAAACGACTAAACGGATACTGAATACACAGGAATAACATTTTATCATGATTCTATAAAACACCTTCTTCATATGTTTTTATATCTGCTCTCATACTAATTCAAGTAACGGGTTGGAATAATTTCGATATGTTATGGTGCAGATTAATTAGCAATACCTACATTAGAGCTACCCATTCATAGAAATTGTGTTCTTGTAGCTCTGGGATTCATGGAAACACCACACAAAAACTTTTACCGTTTGACAGGTCCAAAATTCTGACAAGTTGTTATTAGGGTCTAATGTCAAAATAATGACATTTATGACACATTGCTAGCGCCACCAACATCAATAATTCAAAAATAGAATAACTTTTAAGTGGTAGAGTCTAGCTGTAGGCTCTGTCTGCAGCGATTGCTGGGCTGACTCGACCGGTGAAATACCACCGTCGCACAGGAAACCGACGTGAAGTAGGAACGATGTTCCTGCGTTTCGTTCGGTGAGTGCGGTATCCGGTGCCCAATTTTATTTATTTATTTATATATTTTCTTAAAGGTCAGCAACACACCCCCAACACCTACAGTGTTGAGGGTAGTCATGGGCGGCGGTGATCACTTACCATCAGGTGACCCGCATGCTCGTTTGCTACCTATATTACATAAAAAAAAAAAAAAAAAAAACCTAAAATAGCTGTGATGTTTTTTTTTGTTTTTGTTATTGACAGGCCTCGTATATACGTTGTCGTATATGTTTCTAATAGAAACATCAAAAATAAACGAAAGCTATAAAAAACTGCTTCTAGTTAGTTAAAAGACAAATGTAACAACGCAGAATTTATTGCAACTTAAATCTGTCAAGCTAAAAGTGCTCTTTAATGTATTTTTAAACGTTGAGTCGAAATATTTGACCCGTTTCGTACCGTTTTATTACTTTGTTTGTGAATTATCCAGATCACCTATTTCCCAAAATATTACAGCATTTTACTACATCAGACCGCTTTGTACTTTGTTTCATTTGTAAATAAATAAAAATACCCACTTCCTTTCAATAAAACCACATTATTTAAATGTAGAGTGTGGTTTTGCTATGACTAATCTTAATGCGCAGAAACTTAAGATATTGAATCGCGATCTTACTTTTAATAGGTGTTGAATAAATATGCCATTTTTATCATTGGACTTGTTCAGTAAATAACTTAGTTTTTGAATCCCTAATTACCAATATCTAAAGATCATCTTTATGTACCCAAAGGCACAGTTTGACATTAATACCTAAAATATTTGATTATGACACTACTTAATTAACGAATGCAATAAAATGGCAAACAAAATTTAAACACCTACGGAACCATTGACCATGTCTACAAATCTAACTTTTCATCATCAACGAAACTGCACGTGATTTGACCTTTTATTTTTTGCATATATTTCTCTCGTTCAAGTCTGCACTTTACCCCCAAAGCTGTAAGATTCAATTCACTTTGACGAGATAAGATAGTCACATTTTTTAGGGTAGTTCACGGTTAGTTACACCCGCCACACCCACGGGCGTTAATACAACATCCAAATATTTACCACGAAACATTGCCAGGATTTTTGGAAACAATCCATATTAACTTTTGCTAATGACCTTTAACATGGCAATATGGCAATTAAGTAAAATGGCTACTGTTGAAGTTTTTTCATGATTTTGTTGGAAGCGAATGAAAAATTGCATTTTTTAAGTTTAGTTGATCTAAGATTTAAAAAGAATTTAAAATTTAAAATATGAGCGTATAAATTTGCATATTTCGGGCGTATGGTCGACTTCATCAAAATACAATATGAAATATGTAGTTTCATACCCTTCAGTTAATTTTTCAAATGTGATTAAGGAGCACTACCATATAATAGTCAGTGAGGGAGTAAATAAGTGTTATACATATATGATTATATATGAACAGCGAAGACTTCCAACTTCTATTCCTAAGTTATTAATAACCTACTTTCTTGAGTTTAATTATTTCCCCGAACATAGAACTAATTTTATTACTTTTTGTTACAGGTACGTACCAAAACCATCCCAACATTAGTACCTAAGTAAGTCATATTTTTTTTATAAATCAGTGATGTCGACTTCCCGATTGGTCCCCGTCGTCACTATTCTCGGAACGGAACAGATAGCGCGCGCGCGTGCGTGTATGTGTGTGTGTGTGTGTGCAGATTTTCCGTGCGCCCGCGCAGCCCTGACCTACATGCGCTGCGCCAAGTGCACTGTGGATATTTGTTGTACTGCAGGAGTGGGGGGCTGATCCTAAATAATAACATGTTTCGCGGCAGATAGAGAGTGATTTTAAACCTTATTGGTGCGATATTTCGGTAGTTCAGGTTGTATTTCGTTAAAAAGGTCCCAATTGTGTTTAATAGATTATTGTATCTGTCAATGAAACAAACTGTAAAGCATTTTTAGCATTTTTAAGTGGAAAAAGTAAAGTGCACTTTAAAAAACTGATGTGTCTGCACAAAAGTAAATTTGATGTTGCATTAAATCACTACATAGCAGAGGTATAAAACAAAGTCGCTTTCTCTGTCCCTATGACTCTATGTATGCTTAAATCTTTAAAACTACGTAACGGTTTTTGATGCGGTTTTTTTAATAGATAGAGTGATTCTAGAGGAAGGTATATGTATAATAGCATAGTACAGGGAAAGAAGGTTTACTCCGAATTTAACGCGTGCAAAGCCGCGCGGGTAAAATCTAGTTTATTTTAAACCTCATTAGGCCTCACAAAATAATTCCGACTTACACATCGTTCAGTGTCGAACTCGTCTAGTTAGTAAAGTCTCAACTTCAATCCGTTTAACCCGTCATTTAGTCCTTTTCATTATTAGATCACATACGACCTCATTTCGGTCAAAATTGACTTTTAATCGTGACCAAAAGTCCGTTTACATGTCGTGTCGGTGGTTACGTAACCCACACATACACACATGTGTTGTCTGTATGTGTGCATGTGTATGTGTGCGCATACGCAGCGCCTGCATCCTGCCAGGGGCTAAGGTGAACGAGACAAGTCTTAGTGTGATAAAAATTGCGATTGCTACTTATATTGAATTTACGCAATCAATATTACGTACGTTGATATGAATGTGATATTGGTTTTGTAAATTGTTTTAAGTTATTTTAGATTATAATTTAAGTATTTGAATATCCAAGTAGCAAGTATTAGTACCCAAAATCAACAGTATCTGTAATCGACGATCTCGTCTATTTGATGCAGTTGTTTACACGCGTTAGAATGAACCAACTTTTTTGTTCCTTCTAGATTGCTGTATAGGGATTACTTTTAGATGACTTCGGGTCTTACATGCGGTCATTTTGTATTAAGATACATTAATTCTATGTACCTGTATTTCCCGACGTTTGTATTTTATTAGGATTAATGCATTTTCAAATTCGGTCCAACAGAATTGAATTGGTTAAAAATAAATCTTTCCTCTTTATAAAACTGGTAAGGAAAAAAGAATGAATATACGAAATTTATAAAAAATATATTTATATCTCATATTCGTGGATGGAGTAAATATAAATAATCGAATTAAAAATATTTAAACGATTGCATTATATTCCGCCGAATTGCAAACAAAATGCAATACTTAAAATAGGTTTTTTCCCACGAGTATTGAAGCTAAATATTTATAATTAACGTAATTTATGCAGACTTTTTCATGCTTAAACAATTTTTGTCCATTACGAAATTTTGGTAGAAGCCTTATTTAAAACTAGTGGCCGCTCGCGACTCCGTTCGCGTGGGAGTCGGTTTCCCATGGGAATGAGAAGTTTTCCCGTGGTAAAAAGTAGGTACCCTATGTGATATTCCGATGTTATAACCTATATTACTGTAAACTTTCATCCAAATCCGTCTAGGAGTTTTTACGTGAAAGAGTAACAAACATCTCTACATCTATACATACTTACAAACTTTCACGTTTATAATATTAGTAGGATGTAGGTACGTAAAGTTGTTTCTAAGAGAACCACGTGTTTTATATACAATACCACTCATGGTCTGCAATGTGACAAGCAGTTATATGGTTTATTGGCAATATTGAAATAATGTGGACCCGTATAGAGTTTCAAAATAATAAAAAACTTGTGCAAACCAAACATTAGTTAATTGCCCACACTTGTGTAAATTTCGTTCTGTACAGCGTAATACACAACAGGCCTATAGCTTGATAAATGTTTTACTTTATTTAAGAAATTTCAATTCCAAATGACACAGTCGCATTTGAATATCAATAAATTTTACAAATTGAATTGTTTATTTTCTTTCATTAAGTTGTTTAAATACCGTTTTTCATACGTATTACATGAGATAAATAAAAAGACAATTACAGGATGACTGGCGTATTTAATTTGATATAATAAGTACAATTAAAATATGTTTGGGCAGTAATTATTATAATGGACAGATTAATAACTGGCACCAAACAATAATAAAATATAATTAATGCTACACTTTTGGCACAGACTTCTTCATTAATATAACTTCTATTGAATGGGTGGTTGTTTCTTTTCTATGTTGCTTATGTAGAACTACACATCATTAATGTAGAAAGAATATTGTTATCTTCTGAATGCTATTTTAAAACGAAGGTATATTGATGTACCGCTAATGAAATCTTTTGCGAAATTGTGACAGAAAACATCGTGGGGAAATCCACAAGGCTTGAGTTTTTAGCTCGTGTTTCCACAAACCTGCTGCTTTAGCTAGGCTGTGGCTTACGGCTTAAACCGTTTCTCTTGTTTTCTTTAACTAACCTTTTCTCTGTGAGACAGAAGCCTGAGTCAAATAAGTGGGACATATGAAGGCCTTAACTATGATTATCTGTGCCTCTTTTCAAATTAAATCCTTTTTATTTCTATTATGAAACCTTCCTGCCAACGTTAAAACACAAACGGCTTACAACTTGGAATAGATTATGACTAATTGGTAGAACTTTGCAGACTAACGACACTAATACCTTAATAACAATGTTATCCTAGACGGCCAACGCTAATTCCTTCAACTTACTTTAAAACTAGAGTTTATAAAGTAATGAACACTTATATAATAAGGACCTCGGTGGACCGAAGCGGACATATTTAGTTTTGCTGAATCCTAAATGCAAGAATTATTACTTTTTTATAGTGTTTTGATATGTTGTACTCCTTTCATCTTAGTTATTGCTATTATTAAAAAATATGTAAAAATATGTAAAAATTTGGTAATACAAAGCACTTTTTATTTAACTTATGGAGGGTGGTTTGTCTACTCTTAAACTAAACGCAAGCGTGCAATCAGAGCACTGAAATCGATGTATAATACAAATACGATATTATTTTGTTTTAGAAGTTGTATCATAACATTTTGAATGTCATTCGGAACTTGATTCAATTAACTACCGAAATAAATACATTATTCTATTGTTTTGGCTAACCAGCGATATCGATATAGATGTGTTTATCACTTTCTTATTGATCGCCCGTCTCACTCCCACGGAACAACTATGGGAAACCTTATAATGAAAGTATAACTGTTTAAAAATTTAATTTGGAATTCACTAATATTATTATATTATGGTTTGGAATAGACAACGCTACCTGATCGAAGCGGATACGGTAGGGATTGTTCCGCCTACTTATGTAGAAATATTTATCTTTTACTTACTATTGTGTACATATTAGTTCTAATTCTATTATCCGTTAAATGATATTCCCGGAGGAACTGTTATCTTATATTTTTGGGGTTATTCCCAACGTCCAATATAATATATTCGAATAGGCAAGTTTAAATTTAGTCGTGAAACAATTGACCTACAACATTTAGTTACTCAAAAGGTTATTAGCCCAGCCGGAAATCAAATCAGGGAAATCCTGTCAAACATTTTACTAAAAATATTTACTTAATTAAATTATGATGTTTCTCTTTTTGTAATTGCTATCACGGTTATAATCTAAGTATAGTATTTAATTGTGATAACACAAGTCATTGCAATTATTTTTCCACAATGCGCTGATTAGGTTAAAAAGGATCGCGTTCGTGTCACCGTCTCCAACCGATTGCTCTGCGCTAGCAAATTTAATTCTGCTATTAAATCAATCTAAAATAATCTCTATCTGCTAAAGGTTATAGTATATTTTAGCTGCAATTCTGCACTATGACTTCTCGGTGTCCTTTGCGGTTGGTTCGCTGGAGTTTGAGCTCTATTGTGTTGGTGGTAGAGTGTTTGTTGTTGTGTTGTTGTGTTGGTAGCGTATCTAGGGCAGGCACCTTGAGCTACGTATTTACATGCGGTGGCCTCGGTCGGTCGCTGCCCCAGCGGCCTTACTTCGCGCCGCACTTGCCTTCCTTCCCTCTACTCACTCTATACCAATATTTAATAACATGCAATCTTCTAACTGTACAATTTTAGAACTGTGCGGTATTCAATTGTTTTTCACTGTGCCCATGAAATTTTGTAACTTTAAAAGTGAGCCCGTGTAGAGTTTCCCGATAAGTAGGCAACATATTGCCCCAATTAAAAATACTATTATATCGATAGACGAATGCGGTGGTAATGGAAAATTTTAGATCTAGAATGTTCGATGTTCAGTGTGGTAGGCAGACGTTGTCACATTATATCTATCGGCCAAGGATACATGATTTCAACGTATTTTCTATTAGAACTAATATGTTCTATTCGTTGTGTAGTGTCTGCATGAGATAACTTCTTTAATATGCTTTCTTACAAAGTCTCTAAATATATTTTGGCGAAATTTATTTGAAACTAGTTAGCTTCACTCGCGAGTAAAAAATTTAAATAAAAGTAGCCTTTATCATTTGAATAGCGTAGCTTCCTACCGGTGAAGGATTTTTAATCGTTTTAGTAGTTACGGAGATAATCTCTTTCTAATAATAGCGTCGATAAAACGTTTAATTAACGAAGCCGTTAAACATTTTTCTTGACCCAAAACATTATTCTTAATTCATTTTTCTATTATACCTACAACTTCTAAAATGTACTGAGTAAAAAATATATTTTTCTCGATCTAAACCATATCGTTCACAATAGTGCGTGAGTTACAATTGGCGCTATCGTCACTGCATCTGCGCGCGCAAGGTCTCTGCCGGCTAGTTTCGCAACACACACGGCGCATGCGCACCAACTACTCTCCATTCACATTGCACAATATGCGAGTACGTTCTTTTTTGGGTAAACTTTTCCGATGGTTTATGTGTTGTTTTTTATTTTGGGTTTAAGTTTGAAATGGATATAATATGGTTTTTATGACTTACTAGTGGCCGCCCGCGACTCCGTTCGCGTGGAAGTTGGTTTCCCGTGCGAATGAGATGTTTTCCCGCGGTAAAAAGTACCCTATGTGTTATTCTGATGTATAACCTATATTACTGCAAAGTTTCATCAAGATCCGTTCAGTAGTTTTTACGTGAAAGAGTAACCAACATCCATCCTCACAAACTTTCACATTTATAATATTAGTAGGATATACCAAATAGGGGTAAAACATATAAAACTGAAATAATATGGTTATTGAAATTAAAACTGATTACTAAATAGACTGTTATCTTGTAGGTTTTTTAAATTACAAAAATATTATACTTAATAAAATAAGGCTTTGTAGTAAAATGTAGGCTTTTAACAAATTTTAAAAACCTAAAGAGCCAACACCTACTCAAAACTGAACTCGTAAAGAAAATTGTCCTAAGTTTATAATGGACAAAAACCTCTATTCAGCTCTAACAAAGTTGTGGCACCCTGTTAGCTTAGCCTCCATTACTTTTTGAACTAATCGGAGACTGAGCAGTAACTAGTTATTGATACTTCAAAGCCCTGGGTAAATCTGTTGCCATGGCAACCAGACAACAAATCCAGGTCACACTAAACTAGGCAAACTACACTGCCTTTGTTTCAAATAGGAAATTAGCTAATTAACCATAAATGGCCTATTAATTATAATTTGAGATTAAATTACGGAAACTTTGAATGATCGGATGTTATACATTTTTTTGAGTAATTTTATGATAATTGCATCCGGGATCGTTTGGTGTTAAAAGAAATTAATCTTTACTTATATTGTATAGCTAAAGAATTTGTTTGTTTGTACGCGCTAATTTCAAGAACTACTGGTTTGAATTGAAAAAATATTGTTGTGTTAAACAGTCCATTTATTTAGAAAGGTTTTAGGCTACATATTAACACTTTAAACGATGCAAAAACTTTCCTATCCTTGTGGCACTGCGTTAACGGTGTTGCTCTTACTATCGCGGGTTAAGCCGCTTAGCACAGCTATTACAAACATGTAGATATTTCATCCTATTTTGTTCCAAGACATGCATGTTTCCACGCAACAAGTCTTTAACAAAATAATAAAAATATATACATAAGAGGTCATTGCGGTATATAATAAAATTAAGAAAAATAAGCCTCTTGATGGCCGACAGTTTTAGGTCCTTTGGGCAACGTTGTTTCCTTCTACCATTTTTTTTGTATACCTGTAACAAGATTATACGACCAGAACTCTCTAGAATTTGTTACTGGCATTTAACCGCGAATACATTTTCGTTATTCACATATAAAAGTGTAGTTTTTATTAACTGACCTTGTACAAACAAACAAATATTTTAAATACCTAGTTCTTCTTCTTCTTCTTCTTCGTGTGATGAGTATGCACTTTGCAGCACAGGTAGATGTGAATACCTAGTTGAGTTACTTAGGTATTGATAGTTTCAAAAAACAATGTTTTAATCTCATGTCGATTAATATAGAATTACAATCCGCTAGTTTTCTATCTAACAAACTCGATACTACCACGTTACCAGCCAATCTTACATTACATAAACACTTAGCTCGAACAACAAGAGCTAAATACGGCTAGAAGCCAGCAGGGACATGGCGTGCTGCATTGACCCACTTGCCCGGGGTCGATACCCGCGCGAGGCCGCTGATAATGCGCGAGTCTTCAATCTTTTCACTCTAGCCTCTACTCCGCTGGTGACGTAGCCGAGCACCTTGACGCGGCTCGAGGAACGGAGCCTGCGCCGGCGTTGCGCGGAATTAGAATTGCGACGCGAGGACGCCCGATTGTTGGTTGTTTCGACACTGTGGGTTCGGAGCAAAAGGAAAAGTGCTTTCAGATCATTGTTTACAAGCTGTCTTTGTGAAACATAGGATAGTTATTATTTTTAGTTTTTTTATTGATTAATGATGATTACCTTGTGGTATAAACAGAGTAGTCATCCACAATTGTTTGTATGTATAGTACTGCTTGCATAGTTAACCAATTACTTCAAAACTGTGCAAAGGATAGAATTTACCCACTCTTTCATAGGGAGATTATTTATCAAAATTTACACATACAAAACGTATTTTGTTTTATGTAAACAAAATATTGAGATATCAAACGACTAATTTCTTTACAATAAATAAAATTGCAATTTTTAAAATCTAAATAGGGCTTTAATTTTTTAAGTTATTAGTAAAGCCTAGTTAATACATTTCTACTGAAATTCAGCGTCGGCTTTGCAACAAAAAGCTAGACTTGTCTTATTAATACCGTAGGTCGAGCTCAGACGCGCTTCAGCCCTTTGTAGAAACTACTTTATACTCGCGTAATGGTAAAAAAACGATTTATAACCCTACCCCGTTTTTTTTGGTTCGCGATAATATACCACCTTATGTCCTCCTAACTTAGTCTGAAAATATATGAGCTTCAGTTGTGTTCTACCCTGAGTAGTACCAACGGCCCCATAAGCTGTGAATGACGGTCCGCCCTTCGTCTGCGCCGGGTATTGAACCTGCAGTCGGCAGCCTCCGCTACTACTCACCTACTGGAACTTTCTGCAACTATCCGCTTTCATTTGTCTAGCAAAGGTATATTGAAAGGGATCAGTGAGAAATTTTCAAAGTATTTTGCTAACTACGATTTTTCAACGTATATAATTATAGTAACATCCTGTATACGTACGGATAGTGAGAGGAATTGAGCCGTAATCCACCACGCGGTCTCAGTGTGGACATGTTTAATATTTTAATATCCATCCAGCCAATCGTTTAACTTTTACTAGTGTAGTATTTGCTTTTAAATGTGGTTATTTTTGTAATAAAAAGAAAAGTCCCTGTCACAAATATTGGAAATAAATCAAAGCTTATTTTACTATTAATATATTATTGTCTTTCACAGTAGTCATTTCATATGAGGTATTTATTTTCTGCGAAGAAATAATTTATTTTATTTTAATACACTTGGTTATGTTCTTTTGTGTGATCATACGTAATATTCCGTTATATTTAAATAGTTTGTTAAACATCAAATAATAACGGAAATAAGTTCAGTTTATGGTATAATAGATTTAAAAACTTCTTGGAAGTTTTTAAATTAAACTTACCATATAAAAAATTAACAATATTCCCTATTTTTACATTGAATTCAACACCATGTTACCTACGTACAAAGAATTGTGATACGAACCTTATTAATGTATTTGTGTGTCTGTATACCTATTACAAAATTGCTTCCAAACGACCAACGATTTTGATTTACTTTTCAAATGTGTCTGAACCATAGCTGAAACTAAGATAAAAATCATATTTTTCTAACTTCAAAACGTCTCATCATTATTATGATTTGATTATGAATAGTCGTGTAACTCCTCAGATGTTTATATTCGACATTGGTTCAATGGGAGGGATTTAAGGGCATCGTCGCTGAGCCGTCTGGAGGTCGGGCCGCCCTTGCCGCGGCAACACCATGCCGGGACGTGGGCTGAGAGATACCTGGCTTATTGGGGATGGAAAACAAATGCAAATACTTAAAATAGGGGGTACTTCTTGCGTTCGTTGATGATGTTGCGTTGTTTTTCTAACTTCAAAATAGGAAGTCAGGCAAAACCCTACTAATATTATAAACGTGAAAGTTTGTGAGTATGGATGTATGGATGGATGTATGAATGTCTGTTACTCTTTCACGTAAAAACTACTGGACGGATTTTGATGAAACTTTACAGTAATATAGGTTGTACATCAGAATAACGCATAGAGTACTTTTTACCGCGGGAAAACTTTTCATTCCCACGGGAAACTGATTTCCACGCGAACGGAGTCGCGGGCGACCACTTGTGATTTCATAAGTATGGTGTATGAGAAATGAGTCTGTAAATAAACGTATTACTAAAGTTACAAATATTATTTCTACAACTTAATACTTTGCCTATTAAAAAAGTTTGGTATACATAAATGAAAAGCAGAAAAGGTTGGTTCGTATGTCACCACGATATAGTAGTTGAAGCAAGACATTTCTTGTTTAATATAACAAAAATCCTAACACTATTATTATAATATAACCAACATCATAATTATTTACCTTTCGAAACCAGCGCAAACATTCCAAAATAAATCCCTTTGCCCTTCTCAATTGAGCCCTTACACCACGGCAGTAACCTACCAACCTCCAGAGCCTGCAGACGAGAGGTCCCTTAACCCTCAGGACGTCCCTGTAGGTACACGCCCTTATAGACGCGACCTTTACTGAATTAACCAATCAATTGCTGAAGCCTAATCTATTACCTGTCTTTCATTTAAAGAAGAAGTTGATGAACTTAATTGAGATAATCTTTTAGCAAATAGGAATAAATAATAGAAGATTTTTATTTTAAAATAAATTTAACAACTAGTCGATGTAAGGAAAAAACGTAGTAAAAAGTATCTAAGGTACTTTTAATACGATTTTTTTTTATTTTTTTATTTCCCGTGACTTCGACGTGATTATCTAACATCCAAACGTTTAATAAATATGAGCATTTCCACCTCTCTTACCAAGTTTGCAATTTAAGAAAAGCTCAAGGTTGACTACCGTCTTACCTACCCTGTTACTATCTTAAAAACATTCTCTAGACATTACAAAATAAGGATTAAGCATAGTTACGGGAACCTGTGACCCGTCCCCGCGGTGTAGCGCCAGACAGATGACTCAACACGAGTTATTTCACTGAGGACGGACCGGGGTAACAACCGCTTTGGGAAGGACGGGAGCGGATTTTATAATATTGTTGCAAAATAATTAAATGACAATATTAAAAAATATGTAAGAAGGTTATAGAGAGGGTTTATGAGTTTGGATGTATGTCGGGAACTACTAAAACGATTATTGAAAAAGGAGTTCTTTTTTATTTTTACCGGAAGGCTAGTGCTTTAACACCTGAGTTCAAACCGAGTTTTTCTTTTAAATATTACTAGCATCAGAAATTAAGCTCGTTTTTTATGAAATTAGTTATTAACTAGCTAATTCTAAATGCCTTCATAACTTAGATGGCGTTAAGTTTTCATTTACTACTTAAAGTTCCTTACCATACTTCTATCAATTAATTTACCTCATTATGCAAACCCTTATTTCTCTTCCCAACATTACCTCTTATACAGACGCCACAATACTCCCAGTAGCGTCGCAGCGGGTCATCCCTTGAACCTGCAAGGGCGCGCCCTTCCTAGGACGGGCGTTCACCGCCAGACGGGGCTCGGGGCCCTGCACGGGCATAATAATAATCACTGTAGCCGGGTGTTACGTAGGTTTCAAGGGAAGTTGAGCTTGAGGTGGGGATTATGCAGGGTTGGTAGGGGGTTGAAAAAGAAAAGTCGCTATTTTATTAAAATAGACTATTTTTTTACAGGGATAATATTTTTGTTTAGATTAATTGGATCTTAAAATGTTTTGAAATTTGAATTCAGTTTAAAGCTGTTTGAAATATGATCAAATTTCTCCAACTTAAACATTAAAACATATAATACCCGCTAAGTGAGAAAGTATGTGCCCAACTATTTAGTTCCCATATACCCTACTACGATTAATAATTAGGTACAATAAAAAAACCCTTAACATTTTTGTTCGAATCCTAAAGTGGCCACTTCCCCCAAGGGCAAGTGGCGAGCGCGCGCGCAGACAAGCAAACACTCGAACACGCAAGGCTGGACGACCACCTCCGCTATCTCAACCGTACTTTACAATTATCTGCCTTACGAAACTCATTACAATAGGGTAATTGTGGAGTTTGCTGAATGAATTAGTGTTGAGTACTGTTAGTACTTTATTTTGTTATTAATGACATAGTTAATATTTTTACTTTAATTAAAATAGGTACTGTATACAAAAAATACGCGTATGCTTGTATTATTAGAACTCACAGTGGACTAACGGAGAACCTTTTGTTACTCAAAAACAAAACAGTAAAAATTCCCATTACTTTATGGCCAGAGCTGGAAATCAAACCTGCGACCTACCTAACTTTAACAGTCCGGAACTAAAACTAACTAGGCTTCTACCCGCGGCTACACGCGCACGAAATTAAAATAAACCTTAACCAAATTAGCCTATTGACTACTGAAATATTCAAAAAATCGACTCAGTAGTTCCGAAAAACCCTTACATTAAAACTCACAAACTTTACATCTTTTTAATAAATAAAAAAACACAGTTATGACCCTCTCACCTGCTTCCTCTTTCCCCTTCCTTCATTGCTCAACTCTAAATACCGTCTCATTACTGCACTATAATGGGTTATTGTCTACTAATTACTGCAGTAAGGCTCTCGCAGGGCTCTCGGGGCGCTGACTCCTGCAAGGCTCCTAGTGGTTGGTATTGAAGGCATCAGTGCGATGGTTGAAATGCTAATGACGGCTCGGGCACGCTATTTGATTGTTGCGAGTTCCGTTAGCGAAGTTATTGTAACTTTGTTTTGAAATAAGTATGAAGCGCCGATAAATGTGATAATAAGATATAAAATATATGCGACTTAAAAAATCAAATCAATCTAAGAGTTGGCTGTTGCTATTTCTATCAGGACGCGAATAAAATCCCATATTAAATAATAAACAAAAATAGATGTTCTGCAATCACAATATAAACGGAGTTTTATAATTGCATTGTGTAAATAAATAAATTGTATTATATACTTGAGTAGTAAATAGTTTCGAATTCATACAAAATAAATCTGCATAGGCGCAATAAATAGTAATTACCGAAGTAGGAACAAAAGAAAAGGCTAACAAAACTTCAAATAATATAACAAAATCAATTAATAAAATGTCTCTTTAAAAAGGTTAGGTGTAGCAACTAACTCGACGTCTTTATATCGTGGAGATCGGTCGCGTGAACTATTACATTAAGATATAACACCAGTTTTATGTTTACAAATAAAATATGAACACCTTGAGCCAGAATTGCAGCTACTTACTAGAAAGTTAGATTTTCTAGAAGCCATAAACAATGTAAACCAAAGATTTATACACAGAAAACAACCATGCAGTATTATATACCAAAAAACCTTAAAGCCAAAATAACTGAAACCCTAAAAACCTTTTTGTTCGAGCGATTCTTATCATTATGGAAAATTTGTAGCAAAACTGTAAACATTCGTCTACGGCGTAGCAGGGGACACCTCTACGGTGCTACGAAGTGCTACGGTTATCGACCTTTCTGAGTTACCTAAGCTTCGAATACAAGAAAGAATTCTTACGACGTGTTAAGTAACAGTTGCTAAGTCTTACAAGTTGCAGAGTTGATATTAAAATAAACTTTAGTAAGAATACACCCACGTTTAAACGGCGTTTTCCTTAAGTTATATAACTGTTTAGATTTTAATTTTCCAGCTAGAGCGTTAACAATTTTTTATTCAGACTTAATGCATTTTGATTTCAGTCTACACAGTATGGGTGTTATTAAAAACTCATAACTTGTGTGTCCTTACACATGTTAGTACAGAACTCAACATGCTCTCTGAAACTGGTTTCAATTGCAAAAAAAATTCTAAAGGTGCAAGTAAAACTACTTAAACCTTTTCAACTCAAAAATGTAATATCTAACTGGCTAAATACATCCATTTTCAATTAACTTCCCGTAACTAGCCTTTTCCCTTTTTGTAAAAATACTTTCTTTTCTATCTTTAAATAACTGGCCATTATTCCTTATTTAAAAAAATCTACCATCGCCAACAAAACCCGTTTAAAATCGGAACTCCTTTTTCTTTTTCTATTCCTGCCAAACGGCGTCTGATAACGCGGTAGCTTGCACTTTCTTTCCAGCCAGCGTTATTTTTCCATGTGCCCTAAAGAGGTCGGTGCACCGGCGCGCCCGGGCGCGGGGGTGAGGCCGGGGCGCCGGGGGGGCGGGGGGAAGTCTAGCCTGGTAGTAAGTAGATGCGATGACAATGTTAGGTAATTGACAGGAGGTTTTCGGGGAGTGTTATAGACTTGAACGAATGCAGGTATTCTTGGCGTATGATAAAACGTATGGTAGCCTTATAATCAGATGTCACGAAGACTGGAGTGGCATGGGTGAGCCTTTGATGTGATCACGTTCTTTTTAGAAGTTATGAGGTTAAAGGTATTTGGGACGAGTCAAAATAGAAAGTGTCTGTTTTAAATAGGTGGTCGTATGTTTGTCAATTCAGTAAATACTTTTTTTACAGCTGTGTTTGAAACGTAAATATTATCTCAAATAGTACTTACTACTTATAATACAAAAACTATGAGGTCAAATATTATGCGGAAAAAAAACACCAGCTTAGTATTTTTACGTACAGTCAGCAAGAGAAACGTGTATGCAAAACGAAATAAATTAGTTTACGGTAATAAAAAAACTTTTAAAAAGTATTTATTTAAAAGCTTAAAACTTATTCCTTTTTATATAAAACGGAACGATTGGTTTTTAAAATTTTTATAAGGAACACACTTATAATTATTAAGATTAGCTATGGCAACACAAGGGATTCAAAGTTGCTTATATTTGTTTTGATCTAGCAAGACAACAAAATTAAGTTCATGCCTTATTTGTAAGCAAATTATATTACAACAGATATAAGAATTACTTTGTTAATCTTTTTATTATAATTATCCATTATGTACTCAGATTTTACGCAAATAAACTATAAACTGATATCTAATACGAATTAGTTTGTAGTTTATATATCCATGAATCCATCTACCAGTGCCCGCAGCTATCAAGTCAAACAGCAACAGTTAAGTCAATCCAAACTCCAATGCTCTATGTAACACTAAGTACATAACTTAGGTACAACCCTAGGTAATGAATACAGCCTAGTGCTCTATTATTATTTCAAACTGTTTTTGATTGAAAGAGAAGTTTCTCAGAGAAACAGACGTTAGAACGCACACAGACGCACCTCGTGTCACTACATATTAGTTTACACACGGACGAGCGCACACAAAGAATGTATCCTTTCCGTTCGAGGCACCCACACAGGCGCAGGCACGCACACACGCGCAGGCGTCTAGACAACTTGTTAAGATGCGGTGTTCCGAGGACTCGACATTCGTCAGTAGGATAGGTCACGGACCACCAAAGATAGCGCTATCCCGCTCCGCTGGATACAGCCGTCTCTGTCTTTCACCGCTGAAAGGGAAACCATTTGAAACTCGGCTCTGTTCCTACGAGTTAACAATAACTTTGCCGTAATCGTGATGTCAGGTACGAATTTCGCTTTCGAAGCTACGCTGTGCTCCAATACTGTAACGTCGTAACTCTCATTCTCGCATTTTGCTACTATCTACTTTATCATAAAGTGTTAAGGTGTATTTTCGCAGTTGTGTTTACTCAGGGTCCATCCAGGATTCCTGAAGGTAGTTCTGAGCATGTCCTTGATCAGTTAGGGCTATTAGTCTTGGTAATAATATTCCTAACATGTTTCATACATCTTTGTGTGCTAGACGCAGGGTACAAGTCAACCATATTTATGAGATAGGCAATGTATACATGTTACTGTTAACTAACATGAAACATACGAACATGCAGTTTCATTTCAACTTTGATTAGATTTAAAATGATGTAATGTATCTTGATATGGCTGGACAGTATTGATTTAAGTTCTAAATATTTATACACTTTAGTTAACTAAATGATGAAAGAGCAATATCTTTGTCACAAGAATTCGAATCCTCTCTTTGTTAAATATAAAATTAGCAACAGGTCCTACGATTGGTAGTGACAATAAATAGTACTTCTCTTATTTAAATCTTCATTTCTTAGTATTATTAAACCTTATATTTATCCGCGTCCGCTATAATATTAATCTACTCCTCTTTAAAGCGAAGTCAACTTATAAAGAAAATTAAATTTATTAAAACTAAAACACATACATTTTCTTTATTATCGCGAAACATCTTTACATTTAATGTTCTTTGTCTGTAGCTAAGGGCATTATTTAAGGGACCAACTCTTTTTCATTTTTCTCTTTGATTCTTTGAAGGCTTCTTTTTTCGCTGTCAAAGGAAATACTTGAGCAAAGAGTTTAGCTTTTTTATCAAGAACCATTTTGTCAGTCAATTAAACTTGGTTATGTAATGTTAGAACTGGTTAAAGGTTGCGAAGGCTGTATAAAATTGGTATTTATATTGTTACCTAATTTTGGTCTGAGCTTTGCGTGGATACAGTTTTTAAGTTAATTCTAACAAAGCATCTTTAAATGGGTTGGAAAAGCTCTTACAAAGTTAACACCCTTAGGACCCAAAATGTTTGAAATATAATTTAGTATAGAAAGTCCTATTAAATGACATTGCATAAGATGGTGTCTGCCTGCTAATTAATCATGTATGTCGGGAATAAATATAAACGTATTCAAAAGTAAACTTTACCCCAAACCGCTGTAACAATCTTAAATCTAGGACATTTTATTCTTTCTACAAAAAATACTGTCGTTCAATTCTTAATTAATTAGCATTCTTATTAGCTTTTAACTTTCTGCCGCGGTATAACCTGAAGCCTTTGTCTCGGGAAACTTGCAAATTATATAAAAATCCTTTTTCTGAATTTCTTTGCATCACAGACCGAAACAAGTGCTTAAACAAAGACCTAAATCAATAGGACAAGTGTAGACCGTGGCCTCCATAGGGTTGACAAGGGCTTGTGGGACCCGCGGCGACGGCCAGGTGCCAGGGCTACAAGCCTCGCTAAATTAGGCAATTAATTATAACCCTAAAGTGTCGCCGGGGGAGCGGGCCTTTCAGAACCCTTACATAATGTATTACGCTTACAGACGGCTTACAGATCATTGGAGGGAAATTGAAAATGTTAGATAACTTTTGTTAGGAATTTTAATTAGTTTAATCGCGAAAAAAATATAATAAAAATTGGTTATTACTACCGTATAAAATCATCGTAACATATCTTAAATAGCTTATAGAATATTGATGATATTGATTGTATTGA
This sequence comes from Emmelina monodactyla, assembly GCA_916618145.1. NCBI lineage: Eukaryota > Metazoa > Arthropoda > Insecta > Lepidoptera > Pterophoridae > Emmelina > Emmelina monodactyla. The sequence continues at coordinate 11,423,299 of OU745304.1, forward strand.
AATTGCTAATAGTTTCATAATTCTCTAAACTTGCACCTAATCCCTTCCCGCGATTGCGGCGTGTTGCAGTGGGTGATCATCCCTCAGACAATTAATATTTAATCATCAAAATGGCGGAGCTAAATTGAAATTTTTCCACACAACCCCTATGTAGGTAGGTACGTACCGCGCCGGTACAAAAAGCTTCCTAGACGGGCCGCCCACACCCCCGCCCTTCGGTCTGAAGGTCGCTAGGGGAAGGACGTTCAACCTGTCTGTATACACACACTAGCACAGCCTTCCTCCGTGTGCGACGGTGCCGACACAGCCTTCCTAGTGTGGATCGTGTACAGACGCGGCCTAAACCGCCGTTGTGTGCGACAGTACGGTACAGTCGGCGGCAGTGTGCGCGGTACACTCGACTCCGGTCGGCACAAACGACAGATAAGCCTCCCATGACCTTGACCTCTCGTCCGGGTGCAACCCCTGTCCCCTAAGGTTGCGATGTTCAGCTGTTATTACACCCCGGCTCACCAATAATTCTTAGACGCAATTCGAGACGTATTGATTGGAAAGGTTAGGCAATTTTGGTGGTCTTTTGTAAAGATATACATCTATTTTATGGTATTCTATTCATGTGGCTGAATTTGTTAACTAACCATCTTCACATACGGTTACAATTTTGAATCAAATCGTCGTTTTCTTATTGTAAATTGCCAGTTAAATCCCAAAGCTTTATAATTCTCATAATTTTTGTATGATTTCCTCGAGCTCGTGAAGCGTGAATTGTGCCGTTATTTTTGTAGCTGAGTGTATAGGGAGCGGAATAACCGAGGTGTTACTAAAGCGATGTGGTGAATTCACGCCTGCTTAGCTGCCTACTCGGGCACGCACTGTTAGGGCACCTAAATAAGTCTACCAAATGTAGATATATTTTGATTTATATCACCTGTGGTGTTGAGATTGGAAGCCACAATTAATTTAATGGTTGGCAGCTTTTTATAGAGTTTTAATGGGTGAAACACGATTGAAAGAAAATACTATTTTTATATATGTAACTGTGATTACTCGCAGTTTCACTCTCGTTAATCGGTTAGTAGTAATCGAGGGGTAAAAAAAAACAAAATAAAAACGTCACTGTTTGCTAGCTTCAGAATAATTTATACATTTTTAAAGTATTTAGTTAGGGCTCGTGGCAGTCGTCAGTTTCGTAATTTTCAGCAATTCCCAGGGCTAGTAATTAACCCAGCAACCTATTTACACGAATAAGATTGTATTTGACTATTTGAAGAACAAACATAATTAGAAATTATAATACCCGACTATGTCTGACACGGTCTAGACTTCAGATCTGCCATGAAGGCAGCAAACAGAATTAATAATGAATTTTCTTGTTATTAATTTACAAAACGGTATCCATGGATGTAATAGCGCAAATTACGGTTACTAAGCAATTTAATTTTAATACGTTATGTGAGACTAGTGGCCGCCCGTGACTCCGTTCGCGTGGAAGTCGATTTCCCGTGGCAATGAGAAGTCTTCCGCGGTAAAAAGTACCCTATGTGTTATTCTGATGTATAGCCTATTTTACTGAAAAGTTTTATCTAAATCCGTCTCGTAGTTTTTACGTGAAAGAGTAACAAACATCCACACATATATACATACTCACAAAATTTCACGCTTATAATATTAGTAGGATTAATACGTGAGTAGAGCTAAACCTTACATTATCTTTACACAATAAAACCATGAGTCTGAGGTTTAAATAACAATTAATTATACAAAATTATAACGAATGAAAGGCTGTTAAAAATGATAAATCTTTATGTAAAATCATTGTAACTTATGTAATGTACCTAGCTGGAGTTTTCAGCTATATAACACCCGTATATATTAAAACCACGTTTTGGAAAATTATCCTGTAACTCAATCTTGTAGTCAATGAATAAAAGATCGATTTCATAACATAATTAAAACGGACCGGAAGTAATAGAGGTTGGATTTGACTCAGCGAGCGGGGGTGGTAATTACGGAAGCTTGGTTGACTTCCTGTTTACGGCGTTCTGGGGTATAATGAAATTTTACAACAGCTTCACAGCCTGATCTTAAAGGGTTCATGTATTTTTACGGTGTTTCTAAAAATAAAAAATATGTTGTGGTAATTTCTTATGTGTATGAAAAAGCACCTTGAAAAATATAAGATTCAAACGACTAAGAGCTGATTTTAAAATAAGAACGTTTGTAAGTCACTCCATAGACGTTTTTGAAAAAGGGACGAAACATACCTACTTACTTATTTTTTTCTAAAATTTATTTTATTTAAGTCAAACTATTAAAAACCATCCCAGGTTAAATTAATTATACCTTCCTGTCTGTCGCGTCTGATATTTCTGTCAGTCAACTCTCCAGAGACGGCCACATTCACGACGGTGTTTGACAGTTCCCGCAGTTTTTGTCGTCCTACCCGCAACATGGCAACAGTCGTGTCGGAGCGGGGATACAGGTTGACAGTTCATTGACAAGTGACAGATTCAGTTTTTAAAAACCAAAATTGAATTAAACAATAATGTTGTATTATTAAACTTTAGTATCGGATTAAATCATTGATTGATCTTGCTTTTACATATACAATAAACAGCTTTATATTAATACTTTTAGATAATATTAAATTTCTAAGGGCCGATTTTTCAATAGTCAGATAAATTCTATCTGACAGAAAATCAGTATGTTTTTGTTTCACGTCGAACAAAAATACTTGACATATGTATGAAGTGACAATGAAAACATACCTCTTATCAGTCGGTTAGCATTTATCTGACTATTGAAAAATCTGCCCTAAGAGTAAATAAATCTACTTTAAATTCGTTTTCAAAAATAAGGTGACTTATAATAGATTTGGTAGTTTAAGCCTACAGTAACTTTCCTTCTCAATAAAATACATGTATTTAAATTATTAAAATAAACATAATCTCTATTCTTCAACAACAAGTAGGCTTTAAGATCTGTTCTGTTTAGGATTTCTCAGTAAGAGCTCACTTGATACGTGCGTAATAGGACCCTCGTTCCTAGGGTTTTCAGGTATTACATCACATGTTGAAGTACTTAGAGGAGAGGCGCGGGGTGAGGGGTGCGGGGTGCGGGGGGAAGTCGCGTGTCTACCACTCATTACTGTAATCTTAATGGATTCTTTTTGAGCAGAAGCAAAGACAGAATTCGTGTTGGTTATTAGTTAACCGGAATGAGAGATGGTTTATGGTTGATAGTCCTTACGTTTTTTTAGGCTTTTGGACAGTTGTTTTTAAAACAACTTTAGGTTAATTTGTTGTCCATCTGTCTGATTGTGACACCACCGTCTTCTCTTATTTGCTAACGTTTTTTTAAGTAATCTGATATCGTAGTTTATGTATTATCATTTTTTATAACACACTAATTTTACTTTCTCTTTTTCAGGTAAGTACATTCGTTTATCACCACCAACCACAGCGTCACCCCGTGAGTATTCGTAGAAGTAATTTTACACCCTAAATGATATAGAATAAAGTACATATTGACCTCTGATATTATCTAACGAGTTAGTGCTAGTTGCGAATAACCTTTAGATTGGCGTGTCGAGTTTCACCGCAAACGCAGAATTTAGGTTACGTCGCGGAGATCCTTTTACAGGCATGCGCGCGCGCAGCTACGTCACCTGCGTACTGCGGAGATTTATGTTTTAAGTTAGCATACTAAATGTAAACAACTTAAGTAAGGACAGTAATGGTACATATGGGTATAGTTATATTATTTCACACGTTTTTACTCTATGCGTATAATTTAGATATGGAAAACAGATAGAAGAGTATCTTACTATATATAACATTCATTATAACAATCCAGTTAACTTTTCCAATATATTTAACCCCATTGAAACTTTTGCCAACTCACTGCGTGCAAGCTTCGCCAATACATATCTACAGCGCAGTGCAATAAGCTGCGCCGGCGCATAGCGTTAGATCGATCGTGGGAACGCGGCCCAAGGACGCCACCTGTACCGTGTCGACGGCGCGCCAATGTGTGGGTACACGGGACCAGATACAAGTAGCTTAGTTAACCTGTTGGTTAGGTTTGGAAAATAGTGGCAATCTGTTTAGATAAACTTTAAAGTGATAAATTTGATGACAGATGTATAAAATATTCCGTGCAGGTTTCAGTCTACTTTCAGATTGGAAAGCACTTTGTTGTTTTTCATCTTAGTCAGTTGACTAGTAGGCTGTTTATAAAATCAGACAGAAGGGTAACCACTCTTCTTTAGGAGCTTGGAAGCCTTACACGCCGCGGCGGTTTCCAAATAACTGATACCTACTTAATGAATTAAGCTTATATTCATCAAACGATAAGAAGAAAAAGACTACTTTACTAACTAGCTCCAACTCCTAATTAAAATTGAATTCATAACAATGACGTAATTATCTTTAATTAAATAATCAATAACAACTTTCTTCGCGGCGCGCTCCCACGTTGTAAACAAACGAATGCACCAGAACTTTCGCTCTCGGCCGCGGCGCGCTGGCGGCGCTAGTGTGCCACACAACTGCCTCTGTGTGTGTTTGTGTGTGAGTTTGTACGTGTGGCTGTGTGCAGGAAGAAAGTGCATTCTGCACGGACGAGTGCCTAGGGAAACTTGACTTTGATAACTAGAACGACTAGTGCGAGTGGCAATGTTTTGTCGATTCTTTCGATATTTTATGTCGTATAAAAAGTTTAGAATGATGAGTTTGACAAATAGGTGTGAAACAGACGTTTGTAATATGGAGATTTCTTTTAATTTACAAAATATTTTCAAAATCAATCACAGTGAAACTTACCCTGTGTAAAAAATTAAACATTTACTATCTCGGCATTAGAAACGAAAGTTCTAAGTTTAGTTACCAGCCACTACGTCTCGTAGCCCCCCCCCCCCCGCGCGCCGCCGCCTGCGCGGGCGCCGCTGCACTTGCGCCACTAAACTTGAAACAGTTCTCACTGTGTCATTACGTCGTTTCCCTTTCGCAACCACCCACCGTAATTTGTATAATAAACCAAACATTAACATCGGCTGCTATTCTCTTTGAAATTATTGCATTTGCTGTTTATGCATCGAAGTTGCCGGCGCAGAAAATATGCGCAGTGACATGCGAGATCTACGAGTAGCTAGTTATAGAAGAATATACAGATTACGGTGATTAGTCAGTCTTTGTTTGTTATGAATATGTACATACTCATGAAAATCTAATACGTTGAGCATTCATTTATTTTCCATCCGAATTGGACATTATGTTAGGCTATTTTAAACGCTAACAGTATAAGATAATTTGCCTCTATGTTTCTTTAAATATTTAGTATCGTATTTTGTAGACTAAGCTATGGCCTTTGGTAAAAAATTAGTTCAGACGCCCAGTACTCGCCTTCTCAAGTCCAAATTAAAGGTATGATGTTAAAAAGTCAGAAATATCTCAGTATTATGAAAGCTGTCGGTGAAATCCTTCAGAATGAGAACAAAGTAAATAATTTGATGTCTGTTGTTGATACTAACCGAGTCTAGACGGAGGCCTTGGACCTCCTTTGACTGTTGCTACAACCGACTCCTTTGAACACTGAATAATAACGAATTATACATTAAAATAAGAAATTCATATTAAAATGGGCAAGCTTTGAGACTGACAATTTCGTTTGAGATGTACAGACCGATTGTTGACCAAAACATTCAAAAGCTGAAGTATAAGTATCAGTCAGTGTTTTCCTGAGAGTGTTTTTAATAATAATGATATTAAAACTACCTAGTCTAGTATATATCTAATGTCACATGAAGTAAGGCATCTAAATCACAAAATCAAGTAAAATATCTTACTTTTTTTATACTCTGCTGTTAGTTTTCTCCACAAAGAACACTTGAATCAATTTATGTGGACAGTGGGCAAAATAACTCATTGTCGTTTTATACTTCTCATGTGTATATTGTAACGTAACTTCAGAATCGATTTACATGACACTTGATCAATTTGTATGACTCCAAAGAAATACAAATTGTTCATATCATACAGGAACCACATCGAAGCTGCAAAGAACTCTCTACCTCCTTGTGTTTTTTTTGTAGGGAATATTTTTCGACCCCTGTACAACCTTACCAATAAACATGGTAACCTAAAAATAATAAGTAAACCTAATAGAATAGTCTTTCTTTTAACAAGGCTGTTGTTAAAGCCTGGACTACCCCCAGGCTAGACACATAAGGATCGCAGACGTATCATGTCTTAGTAAAACACAGACAGCCTTGAAGTAAAAGAAAATATTACCGCAAAATTAAACAAATTAGAATACCCACGTCATTTGGTACATGATCGATAAAGTTATCTAGGTTCTGCTGTTAAACAAACTGTAATCACTTATTTCTAACAAAAATACATACGGTTACCTACGTGGACTGGCTGGAAATTAAAACGAGCACGAAGGCGTTTCAATTGTTATAATTAACGTTATTTATCATGTATGTGGCGTTGAAACTTTGAAGTCAAGTCGGAATTCCGTGTTGTAATGATTATACTTAAAATACAACCTAATGTTTTTGCAACTTTATATTGGGCTTCTTTGCTTTTATCACTCTCGCTATCCGAGATGCTTTTATCCATCCAATAGGACATACAACACCGGTGTTTCTTTAATTTAATTACCACCTACTCATAAAAACGAGTCCCGGGAACTTTTCCCGCGCATGCGTGTTAGTTTTCCCCGTAAGTTCGCACGCTATGTTTCTCCGAAGAACAATGTCATAATTGGGTTTCCACTTTCGTTTTCTGCGAGATGCGCGCGCGCACAAAAACTGCAACGTGCGCTACCGTGCTGTACAGTTTGCATCGTTGCTGTGATTTATCCACTGTTTGAAATAAATAAATTATTAGGCCTTCCTTTATGATGTAGGTTAGGAGCTTTAGTAGATTTTCAGATCTTTTAAAATCGGTCGCAACCTCACAAACTTTCAGTTTTTTAACTCCGTAAATTTACAAAACGAAATGAATAGTTTATAATCCTAGGCACGTATCAATTAAGGTAGGTTAATCATATATCATTATATATGATCACATATAAAACCATATAAATAACAAGTATATTGTTTAAATAATAATCTAAAAGAAACTAGTTGTCACTTTTTCCACCGAGGTAGATCATTTGGCGGAAAACGGTGTATTTTGTCATACGAATAGAAATATAAACGTAAATACAAACACAATGACCTAAATTCTGATATGAATATAATTTATTTGTTTTGGAACTCGTCCTAAAATATATACGATCACTAATTCTCATAGTTCCTTTGTATTTGAGTTACTCTAAATTATGTCAGATATGAATAAGAGTTTTGTTTACTTTATTGTTTGATTGACTTTGGGTTTGTTAGTAAAATGTTTATGATGTAGTGTTAGGCATATATGTATGACTCAGTTATGACTATGCAAAAATCATATCATCCCAAAGTTTTCATAGTAAAAAAAACATCATCAACTTTTTTTCGATAAGAGTAAAAATTCCTTTTTCTAAAACCTACACCACGTTACTGGCAACATATAAAACCTAGACCTATTTCCACCTACATAATCCTAACATTAAATACTTTCTCTTCCGTTTTTCCCGCGCAGTACCCTACTTGTATCACTTTCCTTGCCGACGGTACAACCCGTTTGTTTACAGTTTTCACTCTCGATATTTTTCCCCCAAGAGAAAATTCCTCCAACGGCCGTGCGTGTGCGCCGACGTTTTTTGTGGCGACAACTGCGCGGGCGCAATGGGTAACGAGATTACTAGATCGCGGCTAGAATTATAGTGTCGGTTGATTTGAATTCAAACTTTAGAACACAGTTAAGTATATTTGCTAGAATAATAGTAAAGAATATAAAACACAATAATAGTAGGCGGAAGGGCCGGGTTTGATTCTCCGATCGTGCCAATTTAGTTTATGTCAGTAAAATAACAACATGGTCGTCACTGATCGTTGATGAAAAAGAGCACATCTTTTTCATTCAACCTCTTCTGTTGCAAAATTGATGTAATAGTGTGAGATTTGTATTATAACTTTTTTCTAAAGCATGTTTTATAGATGCAAATTGAATGGATGACAAAGTAACTATAAGTTGCATTCCCCGTGAGCAGTGTCGATAGTAAATTAGAAAATTACTGCAAACGACTCCGGCGCAGACTGGTGAAGAAATCCACGTTTCTTCGAGAAAGTACTGCTTAAAGTATAATGCAACATTATATTGACAAAGCAATCAACTGCCATATATGCGCTTAGAAAGCTACTTCCGAGCTTGCAATATAACTTTACCCTGTTAATACAATTTAGAAATTAATATACCCAATACGAAATTGCCTTATAACGGTATCAGTGATAAATATTAATGGCACAGTCTAGTAATATATCATATCAGTGATCCATGGCGCCACAGTCTACATAAAAACAGTACAACCATAACCTACTCCACTAAACACACACTTGACCGGATAGACCGAGCTAAAAATACTTCGGGAATTAAAAAAAAACCATAGACAACCAGTCTTCCTGTGCTAATCGATGCCAATTACATGTTGTGTCGGCGCGCGTGTGTGCGTGCGCGTCGCTGTGTGCGCGCCCTGCCCCCGCGCAGCCTTGAAGTCGTACATCGACTGCACTTGCACCCAACAACCGCTTCAGGAGCGTTCTCTATTTGAGTGCAGGATTTTTTCTAAGCAATGCACAATTGCAGTTTGCAAAGCAGTACTTAGTTGGTGTGGAATGTGGCACACAACTTTGCTATGTTTTATTAGTTGTAATTGTTACTTTCACGTTTAGTTTGGATTCGTAACTCAAATAGTATTCAGAAATTCGTATTGGATTTTATTTTCTTATAAATTTCAGAAGCTAATAAGAAAACTTCTTATATGCAAATCAAATTCTAGTTAATATTTTTTTAATAAAAATCTATAATTTTCGATACTTACCTACTATTTGTGTAATTGGTCGGGCTATTCGCGTCTCCTACCTATTAGGTATCCTGCATCAAACGCAACATCTGCTATACATCAAACTTATATTACTCACTCGCTATCTCTCTCTAACGATGCAGTATACATCCTCTGTCTCGCTCGCGCACGCGCAGGAAGCGAAATGATGATCTAAGCCGAGGATCGATCGGGTTCTCAGCGAATTGTTGTTTTTTTTTATTATTTTCCTTGTAAAGTGTTCCGTTTGTACGGTCTTGTCGTGGAGAAGTCAGCAAACTGGCCGATTGTGGGGGGAAGGAATCTTGCTAGTTGTGTTAGGAGTTAGTCGGGAAGTTTTTAGAAGTTGCTGATTATAGATGACTGTGTCTGTGTTTATAAATGACTCGTCTACTTTAAATAAATGGGATGTTGATTTTACAAAATTAAATAATACTAATATTATTTCGTTCTTTCATTTGATGTAAGAAATAATGTAAGGCAAAATATTTAACCCAACTAACTTATATGTTTTGATTAAAGCTAAATACATTTAATAAGTAATTTTAATTTTATAGAAAAACAAGATTTGATAAACGCTGATAACAAACTTGCACTTTAAGCAGGAACAAAAACAATACAGGACAAACTTTTATCATAAAAGATCAAAAGAATATCTTTTTAATTTAATATTTGCAAAGGCTGTGACCTAATTTAATGAAATAATTTAAACTTTAACTATAATAATATTTTTGACATTTCCTTTTATATTTCACTGACACATAACATAACCGCATGGAATTGGGTCAGGTATTTCCTGTAAGAACATAATGTGGCTGAATAAGTAAATAAAGGCTTTCTATATAAGTCGTGCCTACACTGCGAATGTGTTAATGGAATATTAACGCAAGAAAATCTTCATAAGTTCTAGTTGTCATTACCAGAACAAAAAAAAAATAAACTCATGATATTACATTTTTTTCTACCAGAACGATAAAGGTTGATTGTATTAGAGAATTATAGCATTATGTTTTTTTATTCGACGATTAACGTTCTTATTTTGAAAGAAGAAGTTACATATACAAACGTGAAACTTTATAATAACTCAAAACCAAGACTATTTACCAAACTAAGATTATTAACAGCATTGATAAGTATGTATATATATTTTTCATAAAATAGATGTTTATTTTATCTGTAATCAAAGCAGATGGGTTCCTCTATCGTGGTGTATCCACGGTCGGGTCAGGAAGTGGCCGGGTCGAGCATCGAACCCGCAGTTTTGACATCACAAGCTTATGTAACAACTGGCAATGTCGCAGAGTTGACTTATCGCGAAAAGATAAAACGTTCCCTCTAATGTTTTATTTAGAAATTGGTGATTGGAAATACCTAAACTCAAGACATAATATTAGTTAAGAAAAGATAAAGAGTAGGTACGTTCATTCGATTTTATTATTTGTTTACATACTGGTAGCCAACCTGCGCAATTACAAAATTTAAAAGTTTTATGTTAAAATATCACAATAATTAATCGTTACTAAACATGATTTTGATAATCTTATTAGAACGCCTTCACGCCGGTTTCTGAAGTAAGAATTCAAAATTTTTTATATATAAAATTATAGTTAAGTACCTACAATAAAATTACTTAGCTTCGAATTCTCAAACCAGAATTCGGCGTTGAGTTATAAAGGGCAAACCCAGTCCTATTACCCTAAGTAAATATGACCTTAGCGAAAGGACCGTAGTTATAGACATATTTATTACACTAGGAACTCAACAAAATATAAATGCAACTAATTGTTATAGAGTAATTTCATTTCAACAAATAAAGAGCAAAATTTAAAGAAACGCAGACTTTTTGGTAAAATACATAACTATATTTTTTTTCATCATTCGGTTTTTTATTTGTAAGTAATAATTAGTCTATATTGAACTCATTCAATCACCATTTTAATGAAGATATACAAAATATGTCAGCTGTCATCAATGGTTTCTTATAATTTCGTATGACTTTTAAATTTCACAAATAAGAAAAATAAAAAAACTATAATCTCTTTTTAAATTTCCTACCTACACCGTACCTAATATAACCTCAAATAATTTACCACAACACAAGATTTACTTTCCATTAAAAAAGTCCCCACGTTCCCCGCAGTCGGCTAAGTATAATCAGGGAACAAACAAGAGTGACATTGGCTCTAGTTTCGCAGCATAATGCGCGCGCGACCAGAATACTGAGACCCGCGGCGCGCGCGCAAAGAGCTTCGAGCCCGATGGCTGTGGGAATGATAAAAGATTAAATATTTAGGATCTCATATTAAATTAATATATTGTTTGTTTTTTTAATATAAAATGTTGGTGTAAGGGTGTAGAGTTGATAATATTGTCTTAAGAAAATGTTTGCTGAATTGATTTGCATAATGAGGAAAAAACACATAAATCAAAAATGTGATAAAAATTAAGCATAACTCAACTTAATATTGATATAAAGGTGTCTGTGATAATAAATGTAATAAACACGCCATTGAATATGAGAGATAGTTTTCCTGTTCCATATTCTATCAGAGTCCAAGTAACGCTGGTGTGGTGAGTGTGTCACGTGGCCGCCGCGCGCGCACCTATTTGTAAAGTCGGTCAATGCCCCGCGCATAGATAAAAAAACACACACAAAATGTTTACGTGGGCACTTGCGCAAGCGCCGCCGCCCGCGCAGCCCTCTCGCATTCCAGTTATTGATAATCTTATCTTCGCCAAAACGAAAATAACACATATTATGATCATTTTATTAATGAGCTAGGAAGCATCTAGTAATCAACCGTATCAGTATTCTATTTTAAAACTATATTAGTAAGTCAACATTGAATTACATTTTAAATTAACTAATTAAGCGACATTTAATTTATTGGCCAAAATATAAGCAGGTATAATATGAAAGCTTAAAAATCAGTATTCAGTGTAATTTAATCAGCACTTAATAATAAACGGTTATGGAACCACAAATGGTCAGTTAGTATCATACAACCCGCCATCTGTACAGAGAAAACTTGTTAGGTAACTGCGAGGAAAATGACTGTAAGCTCCGATATACTAGAAAAAGCTCCGCCGCACACACACAGAGCCCGCACCCACACACGGACGAATCCGCACACCGCCACACGTGCCAACACCGCGGCGCTGCGAGTGTGTGCGAGCGACGAAATCAAAAGTAACCGAGCGCCGCCGAGGGGAGCCGAGCGCGCTCACCGAGTCAGTGGAACTCCGCCGCGAAACTAGGACATCAGTCGGCACTTCGACGCGACCGACGCCGGACGCACGCTCGCGCGCCAGTGAAGTGACATGGTGCAGTGATGATGGCCGTGGCAGCGCGACCCGCCAGCGCCGGCCCGGGCCCGCCCGAGCCCGAGCCGCGCACGCTGGCCGCCCGCAAGGCGTACCCCGCCGCGCCCGCGTCCCCCGCCTCCCCCGCGTCCGCCAGCGACCACGACGAGCCCCTGGACCTTACCGTGCACAAAGTGAAGCGCGAGATCTCGGTGCGGGACTTCGCGCGCCGGGCGTTCGCCCCGGCCTCCCGCGCCGAGTTGCTGCGGGACTCCGGCACCGACTCCGACGACTCCGCCGGCCGCCTCAGCCCCTCCGACGACCCGCTCACCTCGAAGGCCTACAAGAAGTCCCTCATCAAGCGATACAGTAAGGCATTTACACTATCCCAGCGGCCCGTGATTACCACTTACCGAACCACCAAATATTGTCTCGGTTTAAATATTCATCTTAGAAGTTGCTAAGGATTATTTTACATTCATTGTTAGTGACAAAAAATATTAATTAAGGAAAATACGTAGACGTTTTTTACGGCATAACATTTTAACATTATGTTAATATTTATTGTTGCTGACATAAAACTGGTAGTTTTTTTGTGTACAAAATATAAACAGTCTTTACATAGTTGTTAGTTCAGAACTATTTTCGTAGCAAGTTTAAAAAGTTGCTACGTGGTCTAGCCGTAGTTGCTACGCTTGCTTTCTTCTTGCTACGACCTTACTTGCACTTTCTTTATTAAATGAAAACTGCTACATAAATAATTAATACTTGTACATAGTATTACTTTGCTTTCATGTCATAATACGCGATAACTACCTATTCGTAATAAACACAGATTATATGGAACTTTATCTCCTTCTTTCCTGTATTCCATATACACCACTGAGCGTTGTGTGCCGATAAGAAAGATGTATCGTTTTAGATGTAATTTTAGCGGATGAATACCTAATGAGTAGGTAACGAGTTTGAAACCGGATTTTAGGAGAAAAGACAAACTTGACGACATATTGGATGATGTCAGAATTATAATCATTTGGTTTCATACATTTCTTTGAGTCACAGATTAGTTTTATTTAACCATGTTTTAAAAACTAATTGTTGATAAGCGGATTTTTCACATAATTCAGTACATGTGCAATTCCTTAAAATGTAAGAGGTAAAAAAAACCTACTCGTAATTTAATTTAATTGATCAAAATGTTTAATCAATCTTATTTTGAGTATTTCATTAGCCCGTCTATTTCTAAAATTTATTATTGCCTTCTTCAGCCGCCGGTTACATAATTTTCTTAAACTTTTAAATTATTTACTTATATTTTTCGTCCTTATAACCGCGACAGATTTTTTTTTTATTCCAATGTTTTGGTCTAAAATACAGTTTTTCTTACCTTTTGACTTTAAATCCGTCATTTGAATTAACACAAGAATAATAACTTTGTTTCTATCTTAAAATAAATTCCTTACTTACACATACATTCTTATTTCAAAATATACACCTATTTCAAACACAGTATAAAACCAAATCAATAATTAACATAAAATTGCAGCTTATAGTCATTCAGGAAATCAGTAATAATTTTAGAACACATCTTTTTTATGCAAATGATTAATATTTAAGTAAATATTTGACAATGCGTCTGCCGACTGACGTAGGTATGTGATTGTGGTAAGCACTGTTTGTCGGCAAACCAGGAAACCAATTTGGAAATATATTATATTTCACTAGCATGAACAGAATTACTGTACAAAGTTCATTTATGTACTTTAATTATACAATATTCACAATAAAACAAATAGGAAAGCCAAATAAACATACACCTTTATGTATTTATTGATCAAAAACTATTTCTGTTAAAATTTTAAATCGGTTTATATGGTGTTGCTGTAACTTGAAGCCTTAAAAGGTTGAAATGTCAAATTGGAGTTGCGCCTTCTATTAATCAATACTTAAAACAAAATTTTCTTCTATCCAAAATCTATCCTAATCCGAATATAACATTGTAAGTTACCTCATGCTTTACTAAACAAATGAGTATAGTTCTTATACCATTCGATTGGTAATTGGTAGATCACGGTGTCCCCACGCACCAGATCGCGCATGATGCCACGCTGCACCGGCGCCGCATTCTCACAGCCGCCGACCCGCTTCCAGCACAGTTATGTCATGTGCAATGTGTCAGATGACGTCACTGCATTGTCACAAGCAGGCCGCCTTTGTCAAAGGATGTGGCGAAATGATCTAGCTCTTGATTAACATGTGAGGCTTAAGAGTTGATCGATTACAACGTTTTGTGTACTGATTTATGATATGTCGTTTTAATTCACGTTCAAACAAAAGTAAAGTACACAAGTATTTGCTTCATTACGTAATACTTGGACATATGAAATTTTTAAACATATAGTGCATATTGTATAAAGATTTAATTACACGTGTGAAGTTAGACACACATAATCACAAAACCCTTCTAAATCCGCGTCTGTCAAACGCCACTCTCTTATGTCACTTAGTTGTCATTACATTCTGGATCTGTCAGTTTGTTTCCATATTTGCACATGCGCAGCTAAGCCTGCGCCGGCGCTGCACTCCATTGACACACTTTAGTGTCAGTCACATATCGCGGAAATGACAATTTAGTGCACAGCCGTTGCACATATCGCACACTAACTTAATGTGTCAATCGAGCAAAAAATTCAGCTGCAGAAAATTTAGAGTTGTCAATTTTTCATTGTCTCAAATATTTAGGCATCTTCGTCCTGACTCCTCTAGTGAGTATTCTATAAATACGTATGACTTTATGTCTGATGATTTTCGTCAATCAAGTTTAAAGGCACATTTTGTTGTTCAACTACAAATAAATTGAAGTAACCGCTATATACACATCTAACACTGTATATACCGTCTTGTTAATTTAAATAAAGGTTACATAACCCAACCCGCAAAATAAAAGTATCATTTAAATCAGCAAAACACTTTGATCTGAATCCAATACAGAGTCAGCAGAATGCATTGTAATGATTTAGCAGAAGTGCCGAGTCAATGACCCGATGACTTCCGATTATGGATAAGCATTCGTCAGCTAGAACTTAATACCTGACTAAACTTATATACAACTATGTGTACTTCACTTATACATATGTAATTGTATACATACATGATGATTCTTCAGTGGTTTTCTACCCGAAGCTAATGCGCTTAACAATTAGTAGAGTCGATTTATAAAACCGTTCAAAACATATTCGAACTTTACAATTAGACGACCCCGCAAGTAAATTAGGCTAAAAAATATATGCACTAGCTCACTAAGCTCTTGCACTTATACATACGAAGTAGTTTTGATAGGATACACAATATTACAGAAATATATGTCGGACTCATACCATAGCATTCTGGTCGTAAGTCACTAAAGAGTCACGGGTGCGGTGTACATACAGTTGTATACGACGCTGCGCCCGCGCCGTGTCCTATCGCGAATGATGCAGCCATGAGTAACAAATTAATGCAACGCCGAATGCAAGTCAACGAACTTTAACTATCAATGTTTATGAAACGAATCAGGATTAGTTTTATTAAAACATAACACGTCATAAGGAATGTTATGTTATTAAATTAGTTTAGTCTTTTTGTTTTTGTATTGAAAACCGTTTTTGTAAGTTTATTTTTCGATATGTAATGACTTAGAAGTTTGAAAAGAAAGAACTACTTACTAACACATATGAATTATAATTTGATTAAATATAAATATAAAAAACGCGATTTTATATAGGCCGCATTCCATCTTGTTTAGTAGGACGCCGAATTCCACGCGCGAACATAATTTTTGACACACAAACGTCCATCACCGACTACCGGGAATATATTACAAAACCGGGGGCACTTACACGAAGAATAATATTTGTTTAGCCAGGAAAATCTTACGAAAGAATACCTCTTTGTGAAAGAAACATCGGACTATCAATAGCACCTTTCTATCAGATGTTTTCGGGTCTTGCGAACTTGCAAATCACTGACAATCTTACTATACGACAAAGTATTTTTAGTATTCCCATGACCCAAAAAGAAAGGATATCCAGGAAATCAAATCGGGCGCAGCTGCCAAATAATGGCTATCAGAGAGAAATGGGGTACCTGCGTGCGCGCATCGGATGTGAAAGGTGCGTAAAAAAGTGATTTGATAAACCACGGACGAAGCCGGATGATCCCCCGACACGGATCACGTGAGCGGGTTGAAAGGTATCTGCTTATACTCGTTATATATTTAATTATATATTCTATAAATGTTGATATAAAACTTTTATAATTTCCGAGACTTGACGTAAAAAAACGAAGCTGCTATTTTTATGTGAACGAAAATATATAAACTCGATATATGTAATTTGTATATATTAACATAAGTAAGTTGAGATGTAAGAGCACACGTGGCTTGTTGACTATCAGAACAAGATTCTTTATACCTATCACAGACTACGGTCAACGTCCTTTCATTCCATCCACATATATAACATAATACTAGTATAGGAAACTATATATAATACACATGTAGACGTTACTTAGGTTTGTTATTGACTATTAATTTATAAAGGTAATTTACATAAAAATAATTAGATATCCTCACTGCCAGAGTTTTTGTCAAATCTTCAATAAATTCTGAATACTTGAATTTGTGTTAAGAATAGGTATACTAAAATGATATGATATGTTTTCATTGGTGCGTTGCCCAGATATCAAAAACAGGTGACCAATAGGTATTAAGCATTAGTGTCCAGCCAAGAACCTGTACGACTTCTAATACTGAATACAACATATTCGATTATAATATTATACTTACAAAATTCATATAGGACGGAAAATATTTAATAGTATATTAGAAATTGGACTCTACTGCACAAGCGTTAGAGTTCTAATTCTAATAGCACATTCAAAGACATAAAACGTTTTGGGTTAACATAAACATTAGAATGCCCAAAAAGGGTGAAGAAGGGTTGTTCTTTTTTGAATATCTTCCTGTAAAGCTTTTATCTCTGTCTAATGTGTTTATGCTCCGGTTGTGCAAAAGAGACATAACATCACAAGATATCCGCAGCAATGTTTTTTTAAAATGCAGTTTAAGTATTCAAATGACGTGAACGCATCCGTTTTTAGAATTTCAAAAATAAATAAACGAGTTAACCAAAACTCCGCGTCTATTGGTAATCTAAAAACGGTTTTACAACTTCCTTACACGACAAAAATGTTTACTATTGTCTTTTTTTCTAATTTGCAACTGGCCATAAACAACAATTATAAAAACTCTTTTGTTTAGTGGTAGAAACTCCGTGGAGAATATTTGAATTTAGAATGACATTCGATTATAGTTCTTTAAATTCGAGTAGCCTTAGTTTTCGGCCGGCCTTCAACCGTCATGCAAGGCTATGAGAGTTTCACAATACACGCAGACGCACAGATAGGCGACCTGTCTAGCTACTATTACTTTTAAGCATACCAATACGAAACTATCAACAATTTTAACATAACTGCACTTTTTAAACTACGACATGTGAAGTAGTAATGTTTTAATCAAAAAAAACTAGTTAATAGGGTCATACAATATGAGCAAAAAACGGGGTTTCCGTAACCATACACCGTTCACCTTGCCAGGTTCGTCTGTCATAGAAAAAGTTAACCCAATTTCGAAGTGGTTTAAAAAACTACCTGAACTGTGGTAGCGGCAATCCGCCTCCGATTATTTAAAGGACTAACTGTAAAACGTTTAATTTTTTTAACAAATACACCCTCGTCGGTGTTTTCGCGATTTTTTGCGAACTCGCAATTTTTTGCACAAAAACAGTCGCCCATTTCGCAACGGTACCCCTATTATGTAGCGTTTGCGCAGATGTTTTATGTTTTGTCTAAGAAAGAAAGTCTCTCGTTCAAAATTATAAACAAAGGTCGAAACCTAATCTTTGTAGGTTTGCCAAAAGAATCGCAATTTGTAGAAAACGTGGGCAAAAAACTCTTAAAAAACGCTTCCCGGTTCTGTAACCAGTTGTAAATTGGACAGTAAATGATGTGTACATAGGTATTGATGTATAGATGCGCGAGCGCATGCGTCAGCGCAGACTGGAGGCTCGGGTGAGATCTGTGACGTCATCGCGCAGCTTCCGGTCAGACCACACACACATGCATACCTACAGCTAATAAGTCTTCAAATTGGCTACTAACCTATGAGAGAATTTTTACTAAACTTGTTTTGTTTTCAACCTTTGTCTATACATTCACAAATGTATTGGTAGGAAATGGTGAGATTAATTATAGTGAAATAAGGATATAAAAAGGCTTGTATATATAATAGCCTGGGACTACTTGCAGAACAGAATCCTTTGTTATGGGAAAAAATAATGGAATTGGACTACCCTTTCACTGAAAAGGAACTATCGTTCTAGAAACTAGACTTAGAGGCCGCATCAAACCACATTTGGCCTACAAATAGCATACAAAGAACACGTTTAGTCTTTTGTAACTTAATTCGCAGTAGGCGTTTTCAAGGTATAGAGCACATACATTAACACATACGAACATTCATTAGTAACAAGTGAAGTGCGTTCACTTGCGCCATTCGCGCCCCGGGAGGAAGTTGGCCAATACACGATGTTGAAAACACCACACACTACACCTAACTTCAGGCCGCACAAAAAATATCAACTTACCAATTTAAATTATTTTGAAACACGAAAAACAGGACAGCTTCACTTTTGAAGTTAATCGAGTATCGAAATATACTTGAGAGTCAAAACAAGCAATTTCCGGTATGATCATTACCAGATAATGTTGTAATATCCGCTAACGAATGTATCTACTGCGTAATAAATCGTCTCACGGGTAACTATTATGAATATCAATGCTTTTATTAACAGGTAAGGTCAAATAAAAGTAAAATAACTCGACGTGAACCTCATTGTTTTAGCTCTGTCGGCGTTCAAACTAAATTAGAACATCCGATTCTATTTTTGAATTTGACAGTTGTATTTTTTTATATTGCTGCCACCGAAGGCAAAGGTTGGCGTAGATAGATACAAACAGAGGTTTATTTTCGTTTTGTTTTGTGCCAGTGATGAATCATTTTGTGAATGTAGTTCCAGTGTGCATGATTTCCTAACAGTGAAGCAAGAGGTAAGGTCGTGTTTTTCACACAATTTGTACGCAATCGCATCTCCGAAAACTTCCATTTAAATTTCCTAAAATATGATTAAATAGCTAAAATGCAGTATTTATATGTGATATAATTTTACTTAGTCAATGACGATAGGTATGTTAATTATGTGTACTCTAAAATAAAATAGCAATTAAAAACATTATCTCGAATCAACATTAACGAAAAGCAAAATTACATAGTGGTAATGACTTATTAAATAAAACGTATTACTTTAAGTAATTTCCATAATCTATTTAATAATAACTACGTGCCCTTTTAGAGCAATAAATAACTAAACGCAGGTAATTACTCCACACGACCGGCCGTAACTCGATTACAAAACAAGAAGAATAGACTTTTAAATCGAGACGGACATCGGTTACGAGTTACGAAATCGATAAGTGTGTCAATGTCGCCGTCGCAGAGATCTGTCGCTCGGTGGCGGAAACCGCGGGATGCCGGCGCGCGCGCAGCCACACACAAACATCCACGAGAGCACAATGCGTGTTGACACAACAACACATGTTTAGTTACAACGTTTACTAACTTGCCCACATAACTACGGAATACAGATTCCACACCGACGAACACTAATTAGGTGATAATACGAAGTTTTTTGATTACGAAACAACAATTACGATTTAAAATCACATTTCTCAAGACACACCTTACATGTTGCAAAAACCTCATGTATTGTAAATACGTGCGGCGCGCAAGGATACCGAAAACCAGTTATTACAAGAAGAATGAGTGTCTGTGTGTTGCGCAACGCGTACGCAGCTCCTCGACCTACAAAACTCGTAAACAGGAAAACCCGCGGGTAATTCGCGGTACTCGCCAATTTTGCAACACCGAATGACATTTCATGAATAAAACGAAAGCCTACTCTATAAAATGATCTAATTTTTCCGTTGCTACCTCAGTAAATTGCTAAGTAAAGAAAGCGTTTGTGTTAGTAAGTCATCAGTAATACATTGGCGCTCTTTTCGCAAGTCCCGGCTGCAGTCAGTTGGCAACCACTTCCGCCATTGCTCACGCGTCGACGACCACCCTGACCCACATTATGACATCAAAGCTAACTCTACTATTCGACTACCTTTCAACATACACGCGGCTACCTAATTACCGCAATTATTATGTCTACTATTCCTTTATATCCAATCGGAAGCAGCATAAAGTGCAGATCGCGTAGTGTAGTAAATCAGGAATGCGGTCAACAAGCCTTAAAATAGAACAACACATTTTCTTCATTATATAACCGCGGGGTTTCAATGTAAGGTTCAGATTGTAAAACTTACACATCATACAACCAAGGAATTCTGTTCGATTATTTGAAATCACAAGACATTCTGCGATATTGGCGACGCACACAGATGCAAGCCAGATCGTGAATGCAGTTCGCCGCCTAGATAGACGTATAGGTAGATCTATCAGTGTGTTTACTATAATAGTGCGGGGGCCGTGCGGGGGGCGGGGCGGCGGGGAGGGGCGCCGCAACCGGGTCAAGGGAGTTACGATGCACCGCCACGAGAAATCTCACTTTCGCGCTGCAACCAACATGGCGGAACTACGCTCAATGCAACCGACCGTTTTAACTCCACGACACATTTTTCTACCCTTACGTAATTCAGGTCATCGAATATATCTAGCCAATGTTGCAATAGCCCACACGTGTAATACGCTCAACAACAAATATCGTAAACAACCAAACATCCTTGTCCCTATTTTACGTTTCCTAAAGTATATCGTACACTATCCAGATAACGCTATCGTCTTATCGTAGACCGACTATTGTAAATGCAACTCCGTTACAAACGATAAACAACTGATTGTAGTTTATTTTTAAATTCGACAACGCACCTGTTAAATAGCCTAGTGCAACAGAACTGGTGTAGCAGACTTCCGACCCGTTTTTCTGTTTCCTTGTTTACTGTTCTCTGACATTGGCGTAGCGTTCTTTGGTTGAAAAAAAACGTGACATAGATCGTAGACAAAAAAATAAAGCGGTGTTTACACGGAGGCGCGACCGTGAATCAAATTAACGTAAAGCCGAGGCTGCACGTAGGCCCCTTGCTGCCGGTGCAAGGTCCACTCTAAAAACTAATGCAACCGGGATAACAAATGACCAAGCTTATAATGAACGAAACGTCACACATATCCTCAACGCTGTCGTTTACCCAACAAATAACAATAAAAACATGACAAAATGATCTATGGACAGTCAAAACCGCCAGCGGACAGTGGAAGTCAGTTAAGAATTTGAGGTTATGAGCGGAATCGCGTAGGAAGCGCGCGTCTCGCCCTTCGCGCCGAGTGACCTACTTCGTGCGCCGGCGCAGCTACTAGCCGACACTCGATATCTAACCGAGAAAACTAACTTCCTTACGTTTCTACAACGATTTAGCCGAGATTACGACTTCGGACGAATAATTATTGCCAATGAAACCTCGCCTATAACTATGAATCACATACACAGACTTGTTATTAATCGCGTTAACTACCATTGATCAATAAAAAGAACTATTAAACTAAACTGCAACCAACAAATTCTCCAAATACTAAGATCTGGCGATTACATTGAAAAGTTTGACGTAAACTTGACATTTAGTAGAGAATCCGCGGCATTCACTGCATTGCAGCGTGCAGTTAATTATTAAATCGCAGAAGAACGTGTTATCGACGTAATCGCAACGGTTTTCATTTCGCGCGGTGACTTTCTTTAGTTTCCCGCGCGCGGGGAAAGTGCCGCGCTTTTCCGAACGCGCGCCATCTTGGATCCACGCGCCGCGGTTGTTCGAGGGACGGCCGGTTTCACTGCCGCCGACATTGTGTAATATCAAATGAATCATCTGAATAAATTAATTGAATGTTATACAATTAATTGGATATTGATCGCGGTGTAGAAACAGGTGCGGAGAAGGACGCGGAATGTCACATTGTACATTAAAAAGTTTTGACCGGTCAAAAACAGTGACAACTGAGAACCATACTCATGTAACTCATCGACGTATTGACGTAGAGTTCTTTCGTCTAGTTGCCTATTATTAGACTCTTGAAAATATAATTGTTAGTAAAACTACTCAGCTCATATTTTCCTGTTATACCGTCTGCCAATTTCTTTCATTTCCTTGTTTTTTATACGTATATTTTCGCATTAGTTCGTCCATCCGCATTGCTCTTCACGATATGAGTTAAGATTAAGACGCGGCTATTTATCATTGTTCGTCTATTTTTACGCTGCGCAAACGCATACCAACATGTTTTCTAACATCACCAGTTATATTGCCACTTCATAACTTTTTAAGAGTTAGTTAGACTAAATATTTTTTGAAAATAACTTTGATAATTGAAATAGTGTCACTTATAAGTGATGTAAATAAAAAGACCGGTGGTTAGATATCACAATTACAAATTTGGTAAAATTATCACTGTGTGTGACGTAAAGGAATATTAATATATTAACCCATATTAAATCCTTACCACTAACCGCAAATTGATGCTTACGTAATTTGCATGATAATTATATAATTATTAATATTGTGATCTACCTAAACTATAACGCATCATTCTTCACACTTCATACATTGCCATTTTCAAGAAGAATTTGGTTATCGTCCAGTATAAGTTGGTCCGTGCGGTCGTTGCAGCTACAGGTGGGCATGGGCCGGAGTTTGCTGGTAGTTAGAAATAGCCTTCCTTCCCGGATGTCTAGTGACGTCAAAGATCGGTAAATCTGCCGAAATCGCTGTCGATCTCCGAATATTTATCACATTTTTACTTTTATTTCTATCTCTCTATCTACTTATGCAAAATATTAAAGTATGCTATGCGTTGCAAATACAAATTAAAAAAAATTATGATCACATAAGAAAACTGATTTTTAAATATACCTACTTTTAAAGTAAAGCATCATAGGATAATTAAAATAAGAGTATTGTTTTACAAATAAGTAGATCTCACATAACCTAAACAGGACCTAAACAATATTATCTGAAACACGTACATTGCGGTAGGTGACGAAAATCTGTGACGTCAGGAATGTTCTGTGTACAGGAAAACTATCTATATAACGGACATTATTTATATGTTAAAGCAAACCTTAACTTTATATGGATGTTTTATATACCTACCTATATATTAAAAACAATCTTAAAAGCTTCAGACTGCTGAAGCTTTTTAGATTGACTGATGACTACCTATATCAGAAAAACAAAGTTTAATTTAATCTATATAATAAAATAAATTGAATGTAAAATGATCTATGAATTGAATTAACATATTGCTGTCAATGACGCGAGCGGACATGACGAACTCGCATCTTTGTATATTAATTATCTATTGATTGTAGAGGCTTCCTGTACCCCGCGCCAAATCAGAACCTAAACAATACCTACACTGCCCTGCGCACGCGCCTTCTTGACTCAAACGATCCTAATGAACACATTTATGTCGCAATCTCAAAAAAAAGCAATGAACCACTCTCCGTTGGCACAAAAACATATTTGAAAAACTGTAAATCGTCGGCTAATATTCAAACTTTAATTATTTCCTCTCAGCAAGTCGCAAATACACGAATTTGTCACCGGAATGTACCTATAACTCTGACATGTCTTTGTGTTAAAAATAAAAGTACGAGTGTAGTTTTTCTCATGCATACGAACTGCAGCCAAATCGCGTTGTAATACATATGTAGATATATAGAGAGCAGACGGAATGAAGGATGAATGTCGTTTCATATTTCATAAAACAAACAAGAGTTAGCCCGTCACGATACTGGAGGAAAAAGCTAGTCCATTGCTCCGTACTAAACCAACAGCGCCCGACGAACATAGCTGCAGCGCCGGCTCAAAATAATAGTGCAGTAAAACCCCCCCCGAGGGTTGAATGGGGGCGAATGTGAGTGCATTCACCTGTCGGGGGGGACCTCCCGCATAACTTATGCAAGTTAGTTAATATTTGATAGGAAAAGTAAAAGTAGTTGGTGGTTTGTTGTACGTCTGCAGGTTATGCATACAGGAGCGTCCCTTGTGGTGCCGACATCCAGCTTGCGCCGCTCATTTACCTCCCCCATCCCTCTTTACAACCCCTTTTTAACCCCACTCTCGTCCTCCCATTTTAAAAGCACACTGTCATAATTAGAAAAGTTTTGATGCAAAATTTTAATCAGATGCAATACAAAGAATTGTTTAAGAGAAAATATTAATTCCAGTATCGGATATTTGTACCATTCTTCCTTTAAAGCATTAAAAGCTAGAAAATAAAAAATACATTTCTAATTAAGAACTTACAGTCTATATAATTTTGGCTTAAAAACCATTACACATAACAGGTGTAGCAATTTGAGGTCTCATTTCTTTAAGGCAGCTAATAAAAACCTATAGAAATGGACGCCATTACAGTAGATTAGAAATTATTATTGATCCTATTTCTAATTACTTGAGAGGACTTTTCTGACCTGATTTTCTATTTCACAGTTTAACTAAGTGTTCAGACTTAAACTTAATTGCTCTAAGCATTGTTATCTTATAACTTTCATGAATATGAAAAAGTGCTGTATTATATATTAGTACGATATGTTTTAGATACTATAAGTAGCATCATAATTAGCTATATGACTAATTAAAATTATTCAAATATATTGTTAGTGAAATTATTTATTGAAACGTAAAGTTAAACTGTGACTAATTACTTCAGATCACTAAATTCGCTGATGCATGGGTAAAAGTTAATTATATCCCTTTTATTACATGCAGAAACATATACAGGAAACTGTATTTTGTGTTAATTATTAAATTGTAAAATTTTATAGCCTGAAATAATAGACTCGTTGCCTAGATGGTGTGCGCACATCCTTCCTTCCTCAGATAAGAGGTCGCTGACCCCGCGCTATCTCTGCTGTAATGCACTGCTCCGCTGTGTACCCCTCTTCTGCATTATTCAAGACGCAACCACTTACTTATCGCAGCTTTATGCAAAGGAAAATTGCAAAAAGAGCAATCCACTCAGACTGAGCTTTCCTTTTCACAGTTCGCCGCAATTTTTAAAAAGAAAATTTACATTCCACTATTTCTAGTACCTAGATGTAATACTTTACGTACCGTAGCAACTCTCGTAAGATGAAATTAACTTTTATTTGATTGACGTCAGGAAAACTACATTTCTATTGTTAAATTAGAGTTATTTTTACCACCATAACTTAGTTTTGTTGTCAGAAAGTGTTAATAATAGATGAATAATTAAAAGTGCTAGTACCACGTAATAGACATCAACGCGCGAAGCCACAGGCACAATCTAAACTTATCGCGAGATTAGTGTAATCCTTTTAACTCAAAAGTATTGAATGCCAAGTGAAGAAGCCGTTTGAATACAGATAACAACTGTTTACTCTAGAAAAGTGGGTTAACAAACGATTTGTCTCTTCGGTTTATTTATTTAAGAGACTGGAAAGGGTTTCTGAAGACTTTACTCTTTCACATTGCTTTGTGCAAAGATTTAATCCACAGTAGACTTTATGAGTCATGTAAGTAGCTTTTGACACGACTGCATACGTTTCAAATGCTTCTGATTTGTAACTAGTAAAGAATATAGTAAGCTAGGTAATCCAGGGCAGACGGCGGGCCCTCATAACTGGCTGGTCTGCAGTGGCGTGCCATCGTCACCACAGCATTACCATGCCATCACACGCCACAGAACCAACACGGAGCCCGTAAACAGTTCACACACCGTCTAGACATTTCGACCAGAAACCGAAAGGAAACACCCTCCGTCTCACTCTCACCAATCATGCGCAATGACGCCAGAAAGAGACAACAGGTGGGTCTGAAATTCAGGGGTGCGGGAGGCCCAAGGTCGAAGCACGGAAGCGTCTGGCTCCGACATATTAACATTATATACTATATATCGATTGGAACAGTAATTCCCAGACTGTGGTTGATGTCTGTAATTTCGGAGACGGTTTACCACGAATCTAAGGCGAATTCTAAAAGAAAGTGAAAACTTGAAAGCAACTCAATAAATTATATTTGCTTGACCTGTTTTGCAATCGCGTGTAGCATATGAATAACAAGCAGTTTCCTCTGAAAACACTAGTTTGAGGGTGGATTTACACAAGTCCCTCCCCGACTAGTTAGATACACAGTCGTCCTACAGCAACAAAGGTTCATGTAATACCTAGGTATTGGAATAAATTAACTACATTATATACAGAGCTAGACATGTAAAGAGCTGTCGGTGGCATACGGTACGAGAAGCAGTTAAGGAGAACTGCGCTCAATGCCTTCAACGGTTGTCTGGCGCTACAATTGAATGAAATAGATGTTTACGTTCTTTTCTGTTTGATATACTTTAAGCACCTATCGTTGTTGTAGCTGAAATAGGACTTAAAATAAATGGGTATTATCCCTATAACATTTGGGATTAAACAAATGTTACTAAGTTAAGTTGTTATTTTTAATGTAAATACAAACGAACATTAATTTGTTTTTATATAAATTATATTTATTTTAAAACAATATATCTACAATACTCTTGTACAGTAGGTACCTAACTAGAAACTAATTTGAGATGATAGTGTTTGAGCAGCTTTCGCTTTGTCCGTGAGCTTTGTAACTCAGAACTTCAGACCTTGAGAATAATTCCACAGCTGAAAGCTCCACTTAATTAGATGGCATTATATACTAACTTAGGTATTTTAGAATAACTTAGTAATATGTATGTATGCATATACTTAAGCAATAGTTTATAAATGTTCCGCCGTCTATAAATGGTCCATTTTTGATACAAGATGTTAGTTAAGTGATATATTAGAAAGGGTTTCAAAATACTTAGAATCCTTTTGACGTTACAGTTGTACCTTTCCGCGTTTAGGTTAAATACGAACACATAAATATTAATGAGGTTTTTAACCATGCGTGGGTTACAAAAGGAAAAATCGCCCACACTTTCCATTTTCATGTTTCAATATTTACTTTTATCAATTTATATAAATTACAAAAAAAAACTCTTTTTACCTCAAAATTTACATAGATGATATTCCATAGAGGCTTTCGACAAGCTTTATGTTCTTGCAGTATACCTTTAAAAACACAAATAGCTGGTTTTGCTTCTATACAAAAATATATACCTAATATACTTATACAAAAATAAGTAATCCTACTATCCTACTAATATTATAAATGTGAAAGTTTATGAGTATGTGAGTATGTATGGATGTTTGTTACATTTTCACGTAAAAACTACTGGCTGGATTCGAATGAAACTTTGCAGTAATATAGGTTATACATCGGAATAACACATAGGGTACTTTTTACCGCGGGAAAACTTCAAATTCCCACGGGAAACCGACTTCCACGCAAACGGAGTCGCGGGCGGCCACTAGTATTTTATAAGCGTTTTCGTATCTATCAGCCTCATAACCACATCTTCTTATAACTGTAGCTTCGTTCACTATGTGCTGGTGTGTAACCTGCCGGTTCCCTTGTTGCAGTGGACGGCGAGCCCGCGGGGCTGTCGCTGGGCACGCGCAGCTCGCTCGGCCGCGCGCTGCTGCACGGCCTGCTTGCGCCCGCGCCGCCCAACCGGCACCACCTCTACACGGCGCCCAACACTGGTATGTTCAACTTCTAACGTTATAAGTAAAGATATAGTGAGAACTGAGAGCAGTATGGTGGAGATTGACTAAATTAATACATTATATACTCGGACTTCGTAGATTTGTCCCAGTAATTAGGTATAGGCCTCCAGCATTAATAGAGGGACTTAGTTGCATGCTGGTTCAGTGTGAGTTTTTGGATTAACTTGATGGATATATAGCACATCCTTTTATTTCATCACTTCTTAGTCAGAACTTATGAATGGGTATAACAATGCATAAATAAATAATTTTTAATAGCATAGATATTGGACGATGTTAACATTAGTTTTTTTCCCCGATTTGCTCATCAAAGCATAAATTACACTCTTCACATAACATTACTATTTATTTTATACATTATTTTATACACAGTTACATAAAATACATAAAAAAGTTAGTAAACTAACACATAGGTTTATTTCTTCGACAATCGAAATACGATAAACTGAGTTACATTTATTATATAAACAATAAATACAATATATTTTACTTATCTCTATCTACGTATGTTTCTTTGTCGTCACACAAACACACGTCAGAACATACTTTCCGAACGAATATAACGGAAATTATACAATTGTAACCAGACAGAGATATATACAAACATATACATGAATCATATATCCACGTACATACACACATTTTTAATTTCCGGAGTAAGGATTCCTCCGCAGAACCTTTTAAGTAACAAATCGAACGAATGCGGGTAGAAAGATTTAACGTAACCAATGAAGTATGGATTTCTTATAGGTACCTAACTCAATGATTAAGTCAAGCGACAGTTTTATTGGGATTACGATTTTTCAATTTGTGGTTATGAGTAGCTGTCTACTTTGTATATTTTGAGGTAGGCGATTGTTTGAAAATAATTTAAATGTTTACATGATAACTAAAAAAGCTAAATAAACTAAATCATCTAATTCTTCTTAATCAAGTCATTGTTTATTAAAAATAAATGCTTAATTCACGACTAACAATCTTGAAATGTAATATAGTATACTCATAAAAGTTTAACCTATTTTCTTTATATACATATTGTGTTCTGCGTAAATGTTTCAAAGTTATATAGCCTTTGTACAACTTTATATACAGAAAGTATTTACCTTATCCGGCTACATAATGTAGTCTGCAGACTTATTGCTAACTGGAGCTTAATAAAATATGTATTTATATTCCTTGAGGGAAATATCCTTAAACAGGAATTGATAAATTTGTAACCCATCTCTAATTTAATTAAGTTAAACATTAATATTTAAACATACGCTCTAAGTATCACCGAGCTACCAATAGAAGCTTAACATTATTGAAGTAACAGATATCTAAAAGCAAAAATAGTAAAACTCGAAGAAAAGTGAAAAAATAACTAAAGCAAACCGCAGTAACAACAGAGCCCCGTCGTGACCTAATAACAGCGCGACCTAGCTAGGGCTTACGCAAGACCTAGAAAGTCCAATGAAAAATTCATAAGTAAGGAAGGAGGAAGTGCCGGGAGAATCGATAGCGCTCAGCTGATCCGCCCTGCCAATGTCACGACCGCCCCCCCCGGCGCCCCCGCCGCCCCCTCGCGCCACCCTCACGCACACACGCACCCCCATCGTCACGCCGTGTACCGACACCACGCACACACCACCACGCGACCTGGAAACACACTAACACAGAGTTACGTAACAGCCAATGGTGTGCGAGTGCTCTAGCCACTTTATCAACAATAAATGGTAGGCTTTAAACGCCATTCCGCCGCCGGAACGGCCGCGTTTAGTTTTTGTGCGAGTTATAACAGAGGCTATAAAGTAATAAATCTAATGTTAGCTAGCCTAGTTCTAGTATATAAACACAGCGTTAATTGTAAACCTCAAACAAACACTATTCATTGGCCGTAATTCTCGTTAATTTGGGATATTATTTGTATAAGCACACCCTCGTCACCGAAACTGTCATAATCCTTTGTGATGCGATTGCGCAGATGTTGAGATTGCATTCTGCAAGTGACACGGTACTTTCACTTAACCCTTCAGATGACGCGGCCAATACACAGATGTCCGACGCACACACAATCCGCCACCCTCACACCATAATGCAATATGTGGGTGGATTTGCACAATCATAAATAATAATTTAAACTTTTAATAATAACACTAAAGGGGTAGCTAATTTCTTTGTCCAGCTGACGAACCAATGATTTTTTATTTTTCTAGACTTACACAGCTTGGGCACCAATGTTGAGGCGAAAGTCATTTGTTCCCGAATAAAGTTAAATATCGAGTGGCCTTTTGTAAATTAATATTCTAAGCCCGCTTCAATTAGACAAAGAGCTTTACGCCCTTGACCTTCCAAGTCCTTCACCGAAGGCTGTGGCCAGAGATAGTGTCACGTGACATATGTCGTACATATCTCACTCGGGATTCAGCTAACACATTGCGCAAATCCGCTCTTAGTCGGCGGCGTTTCTCAAAGCGTAACCCTTACATCAATATTGGACGGCCTTTGCCAAGCCAAATATGCAATATCCTAAGCAAACAATTGAAGAGCGCAGATGCTCACACACGTTTTTACCCAAAACAGCAGTTTTTATGCAAAAATGGGTTGCGTTGCACCTTGCAGTGCGAATCGCTGTGTCACCCATCACAATGGTCGCTAATCTATGGTGACAGCTTTGTCTAGTGTATGGCGCTGTCTCGCTCGTTGATTGAATCGCGCCGCCGGCTTTCCGGCTCTATTGACACTTGGAAATTAGACCGTCACGCGTGGGTGCCCGCGCCACCCATTGTTACCCGCGGATCTCTGGACGCCACTCGCAGTCCACGCCATCTGCTATTGCGTGTGCAATTTACACATTCACACCGTGAATTAATATCGTGAAGCTACCAGCAATAAATAACACTCAATCACTTTATCAAACATGTAATACTTGACACTGCTTGGTTACTCACACAAGACGACGTCCTTCTAAGAAAATTACCATGTAAAGGAGATATGTATGTGACAAAGGGTTGGTATAAAGGGTTATCAAGAGACTGCGTGAGATACCTTTTTTGACATCGATTTAGTCCCGTCGAGGGATGAACGAGACACTACCTGAATTCTAGATCGTTTGATCTCTCTTTAAGTTTCACGTTCCTCTTAATTCAAGGTCTCGTTAAATAAAATTGTTCACGTAAGAGTAGCAGTTAGGTAATATTTTGGGCACTTAGGAATTCTGTAGGTATAGTTACGTCATTCGTTTGACGGTCACCGTCGTAAAATTCAGTTAGTCACACGAGTACAAACGGCCTGTGTACGCGTTTACCGCACAATAATATTCATATGCAAAAAATAAGAATAGGACATCGATTCTAAGTCTTGATTCGCAGGGATTATGGTCTAACGCCGGAGCGGACAAAGCCGCCGGACAGTGGTCAGTCTATAAAGATTCCCGATTAAGGAAGGGTCCGGATCACCTTTGTTCCTCATTGTGATATTTTACTAATGGGACCGCATTCCTCGTCGACGGGTAGACCTGATCTGAACCCTCGTGACACAACCCTACCGCTCATTATTTATAGTTAATTTATTATTATTTTGATACGCGGGATGAAAGGGGTGACACAATGCGTCGAATTCCGTATTTTCGGCCGTTGGTCACTCGTGTGGCCATCGCGTCCTCTGCCCACAGCTGGGCGACACTTTTTTGTTTATCTACGTCTTGGGAATATGAATATGCAAATATTCTGTTTACTCTGCGATAGCGCGTTTCGGCGCGGAAAGCAAAAGTGTTCGTCTCGATTGACCTCCACGGTTATTATCGCAACGCAAACCTGTCGAATTAAAGATGTGTACAATATCGATATTGAAATCCATATCGCTTTGAGTGCTGCATTGTATTGATCGGGATGTGAATGGGGGGCACTAGCGGCATTGACGGGCGAGCGGCCGCGGCGGGCTGCTTCCCGGTTCCCATAGAGAATGTCCGGCTTCTGAAGGGTTAACAATCAACACAAAAGGGTGTGGACAGCACACCGGTCAAATGGTCACTTTAATACCAGTCATAGTTTCAATGGACAAGGAAATGTATGAATAAACAGCTTTCTTTCTTACCTAGGTGATGTTGATTATATTATTTAAATACAGGGAACCGTTATTCGTCAAAGTTTTTTATTACAAGGGCTGGACATGAGAAAGTTTCGAGGCCGGCTATCAAATAATATTCTTTGCATTTATTTTTTATCGTGTCCGGTCATTCTTCTTGAGTCGCAGCCGTGGATGTTAAACAAAGAAGTCCACTAATATATGCAGTTCAACTAATGCATGACCAAATTCCCTCGTTTACAACATTCGTAAACACGGTCGCATTTGTGATGCAAAAATGCAACCTGGTACCCCTGACTCCGGCGACCGGGGCATGTAAATCTGCATAATCATAAATTAAGTAAGCACCGAGTTTTGCATTACAATCCAATCTGTGAGCATTCCCAGCTTTGGACAGGTGTGGCAAGTGCATCTACGAGATCTAACGGTTGTCGGATCGCATTGTGCGCATTGTCCGCGAACTGACCGTTGACCATTGCGCATACGCATCCCCGCGGTTAATTACCTGCGCAGGGTTGCATGCAAATACAGATGACCGTTAGATGCAATAATGGAAGATGCTGCATCTAATGCAAGATAGGGTTGTGAAAAATTAACGGCTTTTAAACTGACCCGAAACTTCTTTCGCGATTCGAACGTGACCGTGCATTTTGAGTTAGGGTGATTTTCAATTATATCTACACCATTCACATTACTATATACACTACTACTCATATGAATTAATTTAGTGTAACTTTTAAAACGACACCTTAGTGCGCTTTCCATACAAATTGATCTACCTTGTCCAATACGTCTAAGACTAGCAACGCCTTCTACAACTGCTCTTTGTCCCAGGTTCCCTGCCGCCGTCGCCCGCAGACAGCGGCGTGTCGGACGTGGAGTCCTCCTCGTCCGGCGCCGGCTCCGCCGAGGAGCTGAAGGCGCGGCTGCAGCCCCCGCCCCCCGCGCCGTTCCCCACCCCCTTCCTGCCCTTCTACCAGCACCCGCATCTGGCGACCACGCTGCATCAGCACGCGGCTGCGCACCCTCGCCCACAAGGTTAGTACCAGGTTTTTATGACGAAGTGGCATTGGAGATGTTACGGCGTTTGGGTGAAAATTAAACGGGTAAATGTGAATTGTGATTTAACAGTCACAAGCCTTTTATTTATTAAGAGTCAGGTTGTAACGCAAATTTGGGAACCGTTAAAATTAACTGGAAGTAGTAAATGTAGATTATTATCTACTTGGATAAGAAGTACCAACAATTTAATCCACATCTGAATTTAACAAAAGTTATTATCACGTCCGTTCGTTCGTCTGCCAACTAAAATGTAGATTTTATTTAGAGAATTCGTCCCAATTCTGAGGATAATCACGAGAGTCTGTTGATGCACGTGATTTGCGTCCCAATCCTGCACAAAATAATTTCGACATCCATTTAAACAAATGAACTAGCGGATGCATTAAACTAAATATACTAGTAACCGGAAATAAGTCCATAAAGCGCAATTGTCTAATAAGAAAACAACATCATACAAAACGGCAACACGTAAAGCTGTAACCCAAATATGAAGCTATAAGCTATGCATTATACATCAGAAATTCAAAAGTAGAACACGGCGGCGGCCATTGTTTAGTGTGCGCCCGCGCAGCGTAGGTGACCGCGCCGGTGAACGCTCCACCCGGAAGGTCACCTTACCCGACCACCAGTCGGCCGGGAACTCGCTAATAACGATATTATTACATCAATAACTCAAAACAGGACAAGCGAGTCTGCACGCGAGACTCAATTCGGCGTTCACATATCTGTGGGCATTGTTTAATCAATCATGATTGCTTAATCTATCGGGTCATTAAGAAGCGGCACTCAGCGAATAGCCAATGCCAGTGTGACACGGTTACATAAAGCATGCGCCGGCGACGACGGTCCGCCAGCGTTATCTGCTCGTCTGCCGCTCTACACTTATCACGCCAACTTCCGGGCCGTGTTTACTGCACTCTGGCCACGAGCCAATTGGCCAAATTCTAAATGGACCCATTAAATACTCGGAATTATTCAGATATTCACCTATAACTCACTTGTCGTCGCATTAGCCGAAATTTGTGTGAAAAACATCACGGATTTCGATATACCGTTTGAAAAACAAAGTGATTTCGTGACGGCGTAATCTGCGCGTATTTCGGGAGTGCATCCCGACACGATGCTTAACGATGCTGCCACTCTCATCTGCAACTGGCGATGCTACATGTAAACAAATCATATGCGAAATGTCAAGTTTTTATTAAGACGCTCGTAAAACAAGAAAACAAGGGACCTTTAAAGAATGGCAAAATGTTTGACATAAAATGGAAGATGCGCAGAGCGGTTCCCGTGACACAAAAACGAGCGCGTCGACTGACGATGGACAGAACCAGTTGGCGCGGCGGGCGCATCAGCGCAGCTATTTGACATTGCGCAAGGTCAGTGCTCCTAATATAAAGATGCAAAAAACTGCCGCGGAGTTGCGTATGCGCACCGCGCGCCGCACGCCCGCCGCATGCCAACCAACCACTTTCGATTGTACTGCATATTAAAAATTACACGCACCCAGCGCCCGAGGGTGCGCGATGCATAGACAACGCCTTTGTCTCTGATGTTATGAATGTCTAACGAGCTTTTGACTCACAGCTTCATTCGAAACATTATCAATTCTATTTTTATGTTAAAATTGTTAATGCAAAAAATATACTTGAAAATAACAACGATGTCGATAAGTAAGACTGCAGGAAGCGGCAACTGCTTAAAATATTCTTACCAAATTTGACTTATAGGAAATAAGAAAAAACTAATAACGTTTGTCTCTTATCAAGACAGGATAAACGTCGGGCATTTCTATACGTCATTTCTGTCAATCGGCCCGTGTGCTCGCTCTCGTTCGTGTTTGAGTGAATGTCGAGCCATATGAAGCAGTAGGAAGGTTGCTGTAAGGCTACACAACACATACAAAATTCGGTGTTGCAAACATTGGGCAACGCTAGCCCGCAGCGCCATTGTCCGGCGCTGGCGAAATCACCGACCTTCCACACACACCGCTCGAAAACAAACAGTTTTTATACACGTCTCGGTCTTAATTCGAGCGCGTTAGCATACCAACTAAGCGACAAAATTCTAACAGGAAATCTTATTAGAGCGCAGGAAAAAACTTCTTGGTAAATTTAAAAAAATATTACTTGGAACAAATCGCCTTCAATACGCCTGGTTTTATTGCCCGGGGCCTCCAGGCATAAATATTAATTGCCTCTTTTCTTACAAGACGTTAAAGTAAATAATACAGGGGATAAGTATTTGCGATTGGTGGCAGACGCATAAAGGAAATGGAAATTTAAACGCGGTGTCTATTCTGCAGTGTTGCATTGCATCGCGATAACGCGGCGCGCGCGCCGGCGTGTGCGTGTGTGTGTGTGTACGCGCCGCGCGCGTGTGAGTGAGGTGATCGTCCCGTTTCAAGGGCGCTGCAGCTAGCGCTCGCCTCATATTAATAGTTGGCGACTATTTTCGCCGCGCGCGCAGCCGGGGGACCGGAACTTTATTATTGACATTCGCAACCACCAAAACAAGCCCGACTTACATCACCGAGAACGTGACGACGACACGTGAAAATTTCACGCTTCTAATAAACTCACTTTGATGTCTCTATCAAATTCCGTCAGCTTTTATTTGATTGAGGTTTCCTGGAATCTTCTTATCCCATACTCAGTCTACCACAAGATCGCAATACATATTTGTAAAATTCCGAGGAATCCGTATATTACCAGTACACAACTACAATTTGAACAAAGGTAAAGTTCTTGTATCATTTGCTCCAAGGCTCTAGCGATAACCTACTTTCCGGTTACATTTCCTTCTGATGGTTCGATTGCACGAATGATTACAAATAACAAAACATGTTTTTCTTGTAACAATATAATACCTAGATAATGGTGCGCTCATTTTCAAACATCTGCTAAGATGAGATCTTTTGTCCTTTTTTGGAATAACTATGGCATTGTGCGCTTAAGTTTAAGTGTAGACATTATTTTTTTAAACAAGTACAGTATCCGTGTATGGAGCAGTGGTAGCACGCCATCCGTCGGCGTGTGTGGAGTTGCGCAAGCGGCCCACTCGCGCCCGCGCACCGCCGCCGCTGCCAAACGCGCCTCTCCTCCTCTACAATTACATATTTCGGTGTCGCAACACTACGGTCGCATCCGAGTTGAACGGCCCGCGACCTTGGTAGTTGCGCACGCGCATCTGAAAGGGAAAGGACTCGCGTACAATCCCGGAATTAGCAATGATGCCTAATTCTAAGCAACAAAATGTCATACGTGACCTGCGACCCGTACGTACCACAATTTGTAATCGGTACGGAAACCGCAAAAGTTACAGGAATTGAGTTGGTAGGTATGAATCATTGGCTGAAAGCGCTGCACTCGCGCCGTCGCCGAGGTGCGTCACCTTCGCGCGTTCCGTTTCCCACAGAGCTTCCTGCGCTTGCACAATCCTCTCGCAGCGAGTGGCGCAACCAGCGTCGTTTCCGAAACACGTCCACCGCCAGCCAGCCACCGACACTCGTAAAAATGTCGTAACCCAATTTCGCGTAAAGAATCTCATCGCTCCACTTATCCGGAAACCTCATGTGAGCGGTCTTAATGTCGGGTATAAAACGGGTGGGGGTCCGAGCGGCCTACATACGCGCTCCACTGGTTTCCTAGCCGTTTTAAAATTACCCGCTCGTTCCCGGCGGAGCGGAGTCGCCCTTCACGGACCACGGCCGCCCCTCTGCCGCAATTAGCTCGTCGATTGGAAGCAAAAACGTCGACTCGCTATCCTTGTGTTTATGCACAGTTCTAACCGGGTCAGTGTTAGGCCGCATAGCTGCAGAAATAGCTCGATGCACTTGCTGCACGCCCCGCGACCCTCCGCCACCATTAGAAACACCCGCTATAAAGTATTTGGGATCGTTTCGTAACCTGTTTACGCGCGACCCACATGGAGAGTGCCAAACCGACAGATTCCAGAGTTGCAAAACCACCGTTGAATTTAATATTACGCCGGTGTCAATGCTGCGCCGCCGATGTAGCCGGGCCGTGGGAAAATGGGACAGTTAAATTTAGTGGACGGATGTTTTTCGAAATAGTTTCTAAGCGATATCTGGTTTAGGACGCGGCTCAATTACACAATCACCCTAATTCAAGGAAATCTGAGCCAATAAAACATGAAACGTTCACTTTAATCCCTTTCCCTTATCCGTTAGTCCGGAATATTCTAAGACAATAATTAGAATCCGTTTAAGCAAAACATCAAATCCGATTTCAAATAATTTCCGAGTCAAGGAACTTGTCGATGATCTCATAACTGCGATCGTAACTCTGTCGCCTTTGTCATCAGCTTACGGTGGCGATTGACAATTCTAATTGACTATTAGGTGAAAAAGTTGTTCCGTTCTGATTGAGACGCCGTCAGGGTCGAGTTGGGCAACTCGGTATGATGAAAACGAGTGAGCCTTGACCGCGCGATGCCCGCCCCTCAACTCGCAGCCTATTGATACGCGCAGCGCGCATCAGCCTGACATAGATACCAGCGCCGCTTACAAACACAAAGACCCTGATGTCGAGAACACGCACGGAGTAATTGACTCCTGGATAATCCATGCAACGAGGCCGGTGCGCCCGCGCAGGATGGAGATTGCCGGAAATCGATTTCAGAGATGAGCGGATGATGAAAACGCCTGTCGATCACGCGATGCGTACGCCTTTATCGTTGGGTACATTTTAACTTAGCAAAGTTAAACCTCAAGAAGGTAAAAAATGATTTACGCTTAAGTAATAAATTACTTTTATTACCACCGCCGCGGGATCAGTACCTACAGCGATTATTTTCCTCATTCTGTCACAGCTATTTGTTAACTCAAAGTGAGAGAGAGTAGATACCCCATCCGACCAATTCCCTACCTACTTTGTAATTCAATTCGCAAGTTGGAAAGAAAAATAAAGACGAGCCATAATGAAAGACTCCTTTCAAACATAAAAGATACAAACTTGTATAAAATAAAATGAGCCAAGTCTCCGCTTCAAAGAGTCCCGGAGGAGTGATTGATCCAAGATGGCGTCGTGCAAGGAAGTGCAGGAATTCGCGTTAGAGGGGGCGGGTGCGGGCGCGGGGGCGGGTCGGGGGCGGCGCGGGGGGCGGGTGACCTTCGCGCGTTGATGCAATGTCGCCGTGTCATTGACCAGCGCCGCGCAAACAGTTGCACCCCCCCCGCCCCCCCGGCCCCGACACCCTCTAACTCCGCTCCCATCCTGCACGTTCCATTTCACGATACAAATATGTTGCTAACAATGTAGCCAAACTCATCACCGTGTACCTCCCTACCTAAACCCTTTTACTAACAAAACTTTTTAACTAACGCTGCAACTTGTTTTCAGCACACGAAACAACATCTATAAATAAAACTCGCATGATTACGTAAACATTGCGTTTATGAATTATGTAAATCAACATTATAAAACACACTCAATATAGTTTTAGCTTGGATTGTGGCTTGATGACGGATTTCCTGTGACACGTTGCCTGCCACTATCTAAAACGGAAAACTGGCTTATTTGCTAACACCAGTAACTATTTCACATGTACCTACATAGTTTAAATACGATAAAGAACATTCTGAAAGTCAAAGATACAGTTACCTCTTACCACTCCTGCCAACCTTCCAAAGTTACTTGTGTATTGCTTAATTTGCATATACTAATAATTTAAAGCAAAACATATATAAAAATATACATAATTTGTTACGCATGTAGCCGTGTGAATGACCAGTGCCACTTCACCTTGATCGGACTAAATCTTTAGTGGTTGGAGGTCGTGTCACCAATAATGATAAAAAAATAACCTACAAATTATGAGATGTCATTTATGCAGTTGCGCGGACTCGAGAAAGTCAAACTTTACCAACTGATAAATAACAATAGGTATCATTACAATGTAGTGACGGCAACCATGTGTTTTCTTATTATTACATAGTACCTACTGAATATAGGTACCTATACCTAAGTACTTATTCGAGGTTTTCTAAACTCTAAAACCAAATCAGTGACTTTAAACAATTTACGAGGCTAGTTATTTCATTAAACACCTAAATAAATGCCTTAATATGCCTATCAGTAGCTTTTAAACAGTAGTAAAGTTGGGGAAAGAGCTGAATTTCGTGATTTATAGCCGAAGCTATCGCCTGAACCTGACCTTCCCCACTTCCATCCAAGTTTTGCATCCAGCGGGCGGCCTAGATAACCGAGGCAGGGCTGCCGGCCGATGGAACATTAGGACAATAGAGGCTTACACACTTTTATACGTGATTTAAGGCCAAAAAACTAAAAGTTTAATTAGAATGCCATCTGAAAATGAAACTGAAAATGTTCAACTGAAAAAGATTTTCAATAAATTTTAACAGTAAACACATTATTTTTAGGTAGTTTATCTAATGGTAAGCTTTCCTAATAAAAATAGTCAAAACAATATATTTGAAAATCATATGTAAGAAAACGTGCGTATTAAATCGGTGTATTGAGGGAAATCATAAACACATCGCAACAGCCCTATAAACTTAACGCGATAACTGCATCCGGTCATCTTGTTTGCATTTAATTTTTAATTTTTGTTGTATTTTTATAGCTTCAAGTTTAGATAAACTGTCACAGGTTATCAGTATCATTATAACTTGACTGCTATTGCACTCCGAATGTCATCCAAAATGATAATGACATATTTGTCAGTTAGTCTTCCGATAGAACAACACTTACACAAAAAAAATATTACGCAACACGACCCTGAAAAAAGAAAAGTCACAGAGTACGTTAACTTCACATTTCTTTCAATAAATTATGTTAATTTTTGTAGATTTTTCCAGAGGTGTTCAAACAAAAGTGTTCGTTTTCCAATTAGGTACGAAAATTCCGATTGGATTTTTATTTTATTAAAAAATATTCGTATATTGCTATCATATATGTATCCAGTTGCACAAACAAAGATGGCGTCGATCAATGTTTGCCATCGGTTGCGCATGCGCTGGCAAAAGGTCGTGTCGCAATGCGCGGGCGATGTTGGGAGCTCTTCTCGAAACGTGAGCTACAAGCGCGTGATGGTTACAGGAAAAAACAACAATAATTATACCTATGCCGGATTGAAAATTAAAATATAACATAAAAACCAAATTAAACTAATAAAATTTGTTACTAAATTAAAACATTTTGAGACACGTGTTTATATTCTACTAAAATGTGCTACTGTTAGACACCTTTGTAAAAATCTAACATAGTTTTGCAGAATTGGAAAAAAATGATTTTTTTTAATAAAACGTTACGGGATATAATTTTAGAATCTAATAAGACAGAATAATTGTACTGTATTGGATAAAAGGTTTCCCCTCTCGGTGGCGTTGAAACCCGACCTGCCTCTTCTAGCGAGATTTCCATGCAAACAACTCGATTATTAGAATATTGCACTTGACTCGATATTCCGCCTTCCGAGATTCTGTTGGTCTCTGCATCGATTATATTAACTTGAGATATAAATTCGCGACTCGACCGGTTCCTACTTGTGTAATTTCTGT
This sequence comes from Emmelina monodactyla, assembly GCA_916618145.1. Classification (NCBI taxonomy): domain Eukaryota; kingdom Metazoa; phylum Arthropoda; class Insecta; order Lepidoptera; family Pterophoridae; genus Emmelina; species Emmelina monodactyla. The sequence goes on from OU745304.1 coordinate 11,464,039, forward strand.
TATGTTGGTACAACCGGTGATGTCAACTTACAGTTTATTCGTTATTTAATGGCTTTGACTACCAACATTACAATATATTTTTAAAAAGCAGTTTGCTACCTAATAATATTTGTTATCACTGCCTTAAAAATACGTTTATCAAGGCGATAAGTGAAGAGTAATAAGTATTATTGTGAAGTGCGTTATTACGTAAGTGCAATGCGCTCGCGCAACCTGACCTTACTTAATACGACGCAGCTTCTCCCACTCACTACGCGACGTTACCGTTGACAAACAAACACACCAAATACATATTATATGTATACTAACATGGTAACAGTTGCTTGTGTATGAAATATATAAGTTAGATTAGTTACCTAAATAATAGAATTTAAAATCTTTTGTTTTAGACCCCTTTTAAATACTGGCAATAAATCGTTACGTTAATCAAAGTAAAGTACCTACAAAACTTTAAAAATACCACATCATGAACGATGAAACTTTGAAGCAGAACAATTAATACAATACCTACTTAATCAGCACAATGACTAGTTTTTGTTTGGCAAATGCAGATAAATATTAAAACGCGGATGGTAACACTAAATATCATAATGTCACCTTGATAACAGATCGCGTGTTATTTAACAGTTACTAAAACATTTCATAAAAATATGTTTAAACATTCATTACAATTGTAACTTATAAGACAGAGCTCATAAGCAAATAAGTTTTTGAGCTTGGAGCGCTATGTCGGTGTGGTAGTGTAGGCAGCGCGGGCGCAGGGCTGGCGGCTGAAGGCCGGCGCGGGCGGCGGCGTCATTTCCTGGTCATTGCCGCGCGCTTCCGACGCATGCGCACCGCCCGGACCACGACTGCGCTTTCCGGCGGGAACTCGCTAGCCTCTTCTATTGTCAACTGGAAGGATATGACTACAAACATTTGCATTTTTGCATACAAAAACTCAATAAACATACCTCCACAACGGAATAAAAAGGCTTATTGGAATTGGAAACTTCAATATATTTAGATAAGCCGCTGCAATTTCGAACAGATACGGTGTTATCTCTTCCTCTTTAAAACTAAACTCAGATAAGAATGTTATTCAAGTAATTGCATATTTCGACTGGTTCAGGAAATGTTCTAAAAGATACCATATCGCATCTGACGCAAATTTTTATCGCGAGCATAAGTAGTTATCAGTGATAATGTTTTCGCACACTGATAAATCATCATTGGTGTTTGGCAACTGATGTGCTGCAAAAAAATAAGGAAACTCAACCACAGAGTTAAATGTAGCGACAGTGCGAAGCCGAGACGCAAGCTCATTGTTTGGAACAAAGCTCACTGTGTTCCAAGAGGTTTGTAGGGTAACCTATTTAGTGCGGGATGCGCGGGCGCAACCGGTTCCATTCCGCCCTCCCCGCGCGCGCCGCACGACTCGCCACATTCGCACATCCGGGAACAAAGCGCTCTTATGTCTTTAGCTGAAGAACACAACTCCTAGCGAAGTCCGTGGGCTAGCGGGGACGCAGCGAGTGTAGATAGCTCCCGCGCCGTGTACAACACAATAGCGTAACCTTGATCTTGCCGTACACCAGTAGGATGCATCCAGCGCAAGCGCTAAAAATAGACTCGCCCGACTATAAAATGCAAGTTTTTTACATTTTTCCCGCGCCTCTTCCCCCCGCCTCCCGCCGCGTCCCTCTCGCCCTGAGCTTCTTCACAAAAGCGCTCGCTGGAACGACCACTCATTATGTGGAAGGACTCATTAATTCTATGTTATTGAATATACCGTTAACTGAATGTATTTTATATACCTAATAAAATACGAGTAAAACAATGCACTATTTTTAGATTCATTGAACTTGATAGACTCAATACATTATTTTATAGAAATGTTCCATATCTTTATTAATGATAGGTATATTATTAAGTTATCCTGGCTTTGGCCGTCTCTTGTTGTAGATAATCTTAAATTTTCTCAACAATGAGTTAACCTATTTGATTGCTCCTGGCCCCCAAATACAAATATATATTTGCTATCTAACAACCACTCGTTACAACAATAACAATTTAACCTTGGGTAGATTACGACTTCTGGTTTAGAACATCTCCAAATTTGGATCTCACGGATCGTTTTACAAACAATTTGGTTTTCCCTGGTGCCTGATGGTTGGAGGTCACTTAGCTATAAGGTGGACGACTCGGAAGATACATTGTGTTACGTAACAGTCACCTAACCAGTGACAACATGACAAAATAACACACGTGTCAGTTCCGCGGTCAACGACCCGCGATAAAGCGCGAAAATACGATAGATAATATTAGAAAGAAAATGGCGGACGCGAGAGGCGATACCGCGCTACGTTCCGGGTAACGCAAATAACAATTTATATAATTTTCAACCGTGATAACCGATATCTCTCTCTTTAAGTACCTACTTTATAAAATTAAGCAGGCATATTAAATGATTTTATCTCTAATCTCGCTTTCCTACACACGTTTGCTTTATTTCCTTGATAATGTGCGACGCAGATTTTTGTCTGCGGCTTTTAGCAAATATTTTGGTTTAAAATCAAAGAGCTTGGAAGTATTACTGTTAATATTTTTCCTCGTATTCATCATAATTCTCTTACTTCTATATTTCTCTTTGTTACTTTACTTCGATGGATCTATTCCTGTGCAGTATCTGCTATTTAGGTCAAATGGATCCGACTTTATTTTATGTAATTTCTACAAAAGAACTTTCCACAATTTTGTGTTAATTTCTACAATTGTCTTTAAAGTTAAACGATAGATCAAAGTGATATTGTTCTATTGTAAAATATGCTGTAAAGATATTGAGTGGCCCAATACTATGATTGGTTAGTGTTGAGCGAGTGTGATCACGCACCAAGGTTGCTGGTTGCGGTGAGCGGCGACGCATCGCGGTCAAGGCGCTCGCGACGCAACCACATCTCTCTCGTATGTGCCACCTTGCCTTTATGAACTGCTAGTACTTCTTTAATCTACTTACAAAAAAACATGTAGCTATCTACCAAATACATATTTTAGTCAATTTTGTTTTTGTTAGCCCATATTTCTACATGGATATACTTGACAATGTATCGCATTATTATGAAAATAAAACCTCAGTTATGTCAACATAAGCGAAGCAGGGTTCCCAAAGCTGCGCCACAAAATCTAATCTCACCATTGTCCGGCGCGGTTTGTTCGCGCGCTCTATCTCCTACCTTTGTTAGAATAACATTGCCAAATTATTTATTAAGCAATGCGAGAATCAAGCAAACTATGTTTTTAATATCCGTGTGGATATTTGTTTTAGTCAACTGGTTAATCTTTACAATAGAGATATGCTACGGCGTAGAATTTAACTGTTTTTGATAGGTTGCGCTAATTGCGTTTTTGTTTGTTCCAGTTGGCGGTCTCGGTGAGCGGGAAGCGTACGGGTACGGGTACGGGGGAGGGGGGACGGCGCACTTCACGGCGCCCGCGCCGCCGCCGCTGGCGCCGGACGAGCTGCCGTACGGGGTGTTCGACTTCGGCGAGTACGCGCGCCACCCCCACCACGGGAAGCTCAAGCCCAAGAAGCGGCCGCGCGCCGACGGCCCCCCCACGCCCGGCGTGAAGCGCAAGAGCCGCGAGGGCTCCACCACCTACCTGTGGGAGTTCCTGCTGAAGCTGCTGCAGGACCGCGAGTACTGCCCGCGCTACATCAAGTGGACCAACCGCGAGAAGGGCGTGTTCAAGCTGGTGGACTCCAAGGCGGTGTCGCGGCTGTGGGGGCTGCACAAGAACAAGCCGGACATGAACTACGAGACGATGGGCCGCGCGCTGCGGTACTACTACCAGCGCGGCATCCTGGCCAAGGTGGACGGCCAGCGGCTGGTGTACCAGTTCGTGGACGTGCCCAAGGACATCGTGGAGATCGACTGCTCGCTGGCGTAGGCGCAGCCGCGGCCGCAGCTCGGACAAGTTTCGCTCTTTACTGCGTTTTTCATTAATTCAAATATTGAATACGTCTGTTTTCGTCATCATGCATTACGTTTTCCGATCGCTTCTAATGTTCTTAAGATAAATATTATATTATTCTTATATTTCTCAATCGAACTGTATATTAACTTTTCACTGAATTTAATATTTATACAAAAATAGGAGAGACGAAATTGATTGCTCAAATGTTTATATCTATATTTAGGTAATTCAGAAGGAACATAAATTTGCTAGATGTTATAATATGAATACACGGAGTGACTTTTGACTAATGTTGAAACGAATTTTTAAATGTTTGTATGTTTCTATATCGGATGTTTATAAGTCGATAGACACCTCCAATAAATCGACTGTACGAAACTAACTTCCTACCTCAAAACTACGCAAAAATAATTCATAAATATACATTTTATATATTCAGAAACACATTTTACAATATGCAATAAGTATAAAATATAGTCAAATAAGAGTTTATAAATGAAATATTTACTAAAAGAATATTATAGTTACAATATCGTCCTGAGTTAGAAGCGAGTATGTCGGTGCTTCGTTTGTCATCTCTCACATTGTTACTACACACTCCTCTGTTAACTGCCCTCTTTATATTATATATCATATATACTTTATGGTATTGTTTCATAGTATATATAAATATATATAGTCGTTACTTGGATCGTGTCCGTTAGCTTCTGTACGTTTGTGTCAGGTGGTACCGAGCGACCACTTGTGGTACCGCGCGACCACTCGTGGTACCGAGCCACCACTCGTGGCACTTTGAGTTTCTCCACAAGGGACTGATCTACTACTGCCAATCTTATTTTAGACAAATGATATTTTGAATAAGAGATGATTTTGTGAGTTAATTGTGTTATTATTAATTATAGATTTTACTGTAAGTGGAGTGAGTTTACGTGGACATGTTCTAGATTATTTCGTTTTATTTAATTTTAGCGATCCTGTTGAACGGAGGTCTCGCGCTTGCATTGTTCTCACATATCAATTATTTATATTTAACTAAAGATATATGTATTCAATGAACGGAGCCTCCGAGCATATCAAGCTAGTTCCACGCCCCGGGTCCGCTTGTCGGTACCTACATACAACTCAGGCGCACGGCGCGAGATCTCTATTTTTTGTTACCTGAATAAATATTATTATTAAATAAATTAATTACAATATGTGGTCCAATGATAATGAATCATGATACTTTAACTAGATAGATTATAAACAAGTTAAGGATTTTAGCCTAGATCGAGTTGAAATAAACACAAATTTACAATCAGAGAATATAATGCAATGCAAAAACAGATTTTAGATCTTTTATACGCAATGAAGTTGAAATTTTAATAGTAAATTACATTAGAATGTAAAGAGGACTTAGATGGTAAACGTTAATGTAGGCAGACTACGGAACGAAACGCGCAGTGCGCATATTTATATACAACCATCATCCTTCAATTTTATAATTACGCGATATTTTTATATTCAACATAGATAATATATTAGTGAGTAAGAGAAGAAATTAATATATAATTGTAACAGCGACGCCGCACTTCGCAATTCGTTCCCGAAGTTAAGAGGGTACTTTGAGACTTGCGTCCATCGGAACGTGCTGGGGGTTGCAGGCGCGAGTGCCTCCGCCTGGCACCCACTGAGCAGCCACACCCAGTGACGATGTGTTTATTGTAATTAAAGATCTCATGAGTTCCGGACTCCATCGAACAAACCAGTGCCCGTTTCATGTGATCAAAATTTTAACAATATAGCTAAAGTATTTTACCGCTAGTTGGAATTCTCAACGCGTTACTTTATTTCGGCACTATTTCTTATGCTTTTGTAAATATATCTTTAAGTTTTATTTATTTTTGTCTTCGTAATTTGTGAAGCGTTTGCCGGACCGCTCGAGCGTAAGCTCCTGAATGAATATAAGTAGGCAATTGAGTTGCCGGCCGAGCGATCTGACGACCGCCAAATATTTCCTTTTCTAGGAAATTTTATATTTTATAGGTTACAAATTTTATTGTAAATTATCTGGTAAATAATTCTATTAGTAGTTTGTAAGGAATGGACCACGGCAACGGTAGAGGAAGCTCTCAGAAGTAAGCTTGTTACGGCTATCGGCATGTCAGACATGAGTTACCGGTCATTTGGCAAAATGTATGAGCAAGCATTTAAAAAGATGCTCGGAAACTAAAATAATTTTAGTCGAATTGATGTTGTTAAAAATCAAAGTTTCTAATTAATAATGTACTTAAATTTTCAATGTATATTTAACGGCACTTCAAAATTATTGTTAAATGAAATTATTTTAATTGAACCTAGTCTTAGTAACATAAATATTTGATTTTTAAATTAGATAAATTGGGCGCCACATCGGCGTTAGGCGTTTGACTCATCTCGCGGTGTTTGGCATGTCCATTATTCACATCTTTTATTATTATTGTATATGCGAGGATATCAAATATTCCAAACGCACACCTCACGATCTACATTGTTGTTTGTGTCGCTAGATAGGAGAAATATAAAAAAAATATTTGCAAGGAAGCAATGAGAAGGTTAGTGAATTCGGTAGTTAGGGGGGAGGGGAGGTTGCCGACGTAAGTTATTGTTAGGTATGTCAATCAATGTAACGTTATTTGATGTCCACGAATACGTAACTTTGTGCTCCGTCGGTTTGTGTTCGTTTCCTTTAGTTTGTTAACACCATTGTTCCACCCTCGCTGCTTTGGTTCAATATATTTGCCACTTACATCCGCTACTCGCCGCTAGATGGCGTTACATATTATTTGCCTACTCTGAGAGTCGAGTGTTGATTTTGTGCGTTTTAGTTTGCGTATACTTGCTTTTAGATTTACTCTGATGAAAGTCCGATTATTTTAATTGTAATTAAGTTGGTTAATTTTACAAACTACTGTATTTCTGCCCCCTAGTTTAGTTATTTTTCTATGTATAGTTAGTTATAAGTGTAAATGAGTTAGCACATAATTTGATGCATGATGATAATGTTAATAAAATATCCACAATAAAATACATCAAGTTGGTTTCATTTCAATTAAAATATTATTCTTTTCCAATAAGTAAGATAGAAAACTAAGTAGGTAAGTTAATTTGCTATCATAGTTACCTACAATAAAAAAACTACAGTTGTCATACGACCACAAATTTTGGCCTTTTTGAAATCTTTCCTTGAGCCTATCGTAAAATCTTGTTGTGTGCTTAAACATATTATTGATTTAATTAGATAATAATTTTATAACGACACTAAGTAGAAGATTAAAAAGATTATTAAACAAAAGCAAATTTTTAATACTAGTGGCCGCCCGCGACTCCGTTCGCGTAGAAGTCGGTTTCCCGTGGTAAAAAGTACCTTATATGTTATTCTGATGTAAGTATATCCTATATCACTGTAAAGTTTAATCCAAATCCGTCCAATAATTTTTACGTGAAAGAGTAACAAACATCCATACATACTCACATCCTCATATCTTCACATACTCACAAACTTTCACGGGGGAAGGGGCTTTCTTATGACTTATTTATTTCACTTTCTTGTACCAGTTTGCTTTTTTGAACATTGTCTGGAGATCCTAGCTCTGCCCTTGGGTGGCAGCACTTCAACAGCAAAGCACCTTCAACGCTGCAAGTGGTGGAAACTGTAACTAAATAGATGCTGGAACTCGTTCTGAGGTTGCGCCCGAGCGCACTCCGGGAAAAACATTATACATTTTACAGTCTTCTCAGACTACTATTATTGACATTTTCTTTTACACCTTAAAATTTGTTTTATAAAATGACACTCTTCGACTTTGCATGCCTTCCCTTGTTTTGCCCTCACCATTTTGCATATTGCATAAATTATGAACATACATCTTCACAAGTGGCCGAACATGTGGTCGGTTCAAAGAGCAAACTACTTTTTATTTACCTACTACTAGTGGCCCCCGTGACTCCTTTCGCGTGGAAGTCGGTTTCCCGTGGGAATGATAAGTTTTCCCGCGGTAAAAAATACCCTATATGTTATTCTGATATATAACCTACATTACTGTAAAGTTTCATAAAAAACCGTTCAGTAGTTTTTACGTGAAAGAGTAACAAACATCCATACATACATACTCACAAACTTTCACGTTTATAATATTAGTAGGATTACGGCATTACCGCCACTAGCAAGATCGAAAAATCATAGACAAGCTGACGTGTAGCTGTCACGTCAAATGTTAAACGTCAATGTCAATTGTATTGACTGACGTGTTTAGCTCATAGTTGGCTGTTTTCGATTTTCCTGATTTTTCACAAGTATGAGAAAGAAAAAGTCGGTGAAATTTGTTTGAAAATAATAAGAATAAAGACACTCTAAAAATTTACTGTGTGGACTTTTATAAACTGTGAAAATGGTGTTAATGACAATGATTGCAAGGGTGGCCGACGGCTTGCCATTAGCTGCTACAATGCAAGAAGATGAACAGGTAGTTTAATTGGAAAACTCTTAAAAACACTTTTTATTACACTGATAACACTTCACAACTTTACCTATATACTGTCCTATATTTAAAACCTATAACAACTCAAACAACTGAGGTAGCCATAATTGCTTTTGTTTTTAATTTTATTTTACATTTAATTTTATTTGCTATCATGATCCGCAGAGTGGCTGCAATATCCTGGAGTATCAGAATCAGGCTAAAATGCTGTTTAGGAAACTCGGTCCACAATCTCCTATCAGATGCTCTATTGAGACTGGACCTTATCTCTTCCAGTGAGTCTCAGCGCTTCTTACTCCTTATTTTATTTACTCTTTTGTTTTATACCATTTACCTTTTTTATTAAGTTTTATTTAATTTGCTTAGTAACCAATTGTAAAATTGATAGAAATCAGTGTCTGTTTAAGCAATAACTTTTGTTCAAGTCTAGTAATTTAGTATGTTGCAACCTTTGTACAATACATATTAACAAGTTAAGCAAAACATGTTGTTTCCAGCTATTTAATTGAAAACGAGATCTGCTACCTGGTGTTGTGTGAACGTAACTACAGCAAGAGACTCGCCTTTAACTATTTAGAAGAAATATCACAAGAGTTTTATCAACAATACGGTAAAAGGGTGAGTATTAAAATTAGTTAAAAAAATGAGATTCTTATTTATTCGAATTTAACATTTAGTATATTGAAAAGTCAAGTAAGTCAAATGTGTGGTATAATTTGCACACACCGATTTTTGTACCACAATATTTCAAGATAGCTTTTGCCCGCGGCTTTGCACGCGTTAAATTCGGATTAAAACCCATTTCCCTATACTATGTTATTATCCTACTAATATTATAAATGTGAAAGTTTGTGACGATGTATGGATGGATGGATGGATGGATGTTTGTTACTCTTTCACGTAAAAACTACTGGACGGATTTTGATGAAACTTTACAGTAATATAGCTTATACATCAGATTAACATATAGGATACTTTTTACCGCGGGAAAACTTTTCATTCCCACGGGAAACCGACTTCTACGCGAACGGAGTCGCGGGCGGCCACTAGTACATTATAAACCTTCCTCTTGAATCACTATCTACAAAAAAAACCCTATCAAAATTTGTTAAATAATTTTAAAGATCTAAGCATACAGACACACAGACTGGGGAAAGCGACTTTGTTTTATACTATGTAGTGATACCTGCCTACTTTAGCTCTGCTAAAAATGAACTCTACATTAGCATACTGTTTTATTTAACCAACTAATTTATAATAACTTGGATTACTTGCGATTTATCAGGTTTAAATTTTATGTTTAACAATACTGCTCCACTTGGTTGAAAATACCCTATGTCAAAACCACAAGGGTCTTCAAACTAACAAAACTTAATCATAAAATATATTTACTAAACATTTGTTGCAGGTGAACACAGTGACTCGTCCGTACACCTTCATCGAGTTCGACACGTGGATGCAGCGCGCGCGCAAGCAGTATGCGGAGGGGGGCGCGCGGGCGCGGCGGCAGGGGGCGGCGGCGCAGCTGGGCGGCCAGCTGGGCGACGTGCAGCGGATCATGATGCAGAACATCGACGACGTGCTGCAGCGGGGGGCTGTACTCTCCGGTAACTTTTTGGAATTTCACTTTTCATTGATGCTGTTGACATTTTGATTTGTAAATCAAGTGCCTCTCAATGGCATGTCTTTAAATACATTATACAAATGAAGTTGGATAGATCAACTATACTGCATTACACAAAGTGCCGTTTTCCAAGAAACTAGTGAATAGTGCAGAAGGCGTAAGCTGAGCTTTGCATTAGTGTGAGTGTATACAGATAGAGTAGGTGCAACGTCATGCCTCAAGCACGACGCGTTGTTTGCTTGGTTCAAACTGGTCCATCCCACTTTTTAGCTACCCCTGAGTGACACATTCTCCCCAAACACCCTCCACGCTTCACCGCCTGTAGTGATACCAGCGTTAAGTTTTTAATGCTTTCTTATAATAAAATTTTTGTTTTCAATTTTTTTATAAAATGGTTTATTTTGTTTTTTACGTTCCGCGGTTGAACTTTATTCTTATTTTTCAACCGACATAAAAAACCACGGGGAGATTTGTGTTTTTTTAAATATTTTTAATAACATTGTTTTTACGTATGACCACGTATTTTTTTTACATGGTAGTCGATTTGACAATTATTAAATAATCTAATTCTGATAGTTTTTATTTGAACTGTTTTATGTCAGCTAAATGGTACTTTTTATCCGACTACTTTTGGTCGTCATGCACACAAATGCAAAGCTCAGCTTACGCCTCGCGAACTAGACACTCTTTGCATTTTGTTCTTAATTTACTTAACTAATTTATTACTTTTGGCATTTCTTCTAATAACTTGTTTTAAAGTACAATAGTAGGTATGTGTATTTGCTTTTCTTGATAAATATTGACCCAATCAGTTATTATAAATTACTATTTTTATGTTTTTGTATTTTAGCTCAAATCCCTTATAACTTTTTTTTAAATTCCAGAATTAGACACCAAAACACAAAATCTCTCAATAATGTCGCAGAAGTACAAGAAGGATGCAACATACCTCAACACTAAATCAATGTTGGTCAAATTCACGGCTGGAGCTGTTGTTATTATAGTATTCATTTTATATTTCTGGGTACTCTAGGTGATGCACAATTATTGTTTAGCAGCAAGTTTGTTGGAACTGCCTCTTGCATGTTTTAATGTAATGTTTGATGGACCTTCTTCATGCCTTAATCACAGTTTACGAAGAAAAACAGTTAACCACTTAGTAGTGGTCTGATGTTTTATACTAAATCTACTTTAAGTTATGGAATGTTATTATACAATGATTTTGTGCAGGTAATCCAATACGCATTCCAGAAACAATGTTTAGTACCTGTTACTTTGGATATTGAAACTTAGTTTAAAGCAGGGACCGAAAACCGGTTAAATTAGGCCTACCTTTTATTTCGGTATGACGTCATACCGTTTTATTTCAGTATTTTATTTTTTTAATACACTTAAATATGCATACCTTTAAAATACGGTATGACGTCATACCTTTTCATTTCGGTACCGTATTTTTAAGAATATAATAAAAAACCTTCACCATAACATTTCGGTATACTTCTAATATTATGGTATAACCTTTACATAAATAAAAGTATCACTTTATTTCAAGAATGTGTGGGTCTGCTGTCGGAAAATCGACTTTATTTGTATCGAGCGAGCGTATTACGATACCGAAAAAATCATATGGGTTATACCTTTAATACTCAACCTGTATGAATTTTAAAGGTATAATTATGCCATACCTTTATAAGATAGCGGTAGCGATTCTGAAAACCTTAAGACAACCGGTAGAGTTTTGGTTCAAGGATTGCGTAACCGGTATAAAATTAAGGTACCGCTTTTTTATACAGGTTGAAATACCGGTAAACCTTAACCGTTTTCAGTCCCTGGTTTAAAGGCTTGATTTGTTGCGTTGATGAAGTGGTTTTTTTTTGCCAGTACAATGTGCAGATGTAGTGGTGGGTCAAATATTTATTGTACATTGTCTTTGTAACTATTATTATATTTATTTAAGGTATAAATAAAATTATAATTTCTTTTTAATATGTTTTTGGTATTAAGTAGCATCCTTACAAAGCTTCTGAAGCTACAAATTGTTTTGTGTGATTGAAAATATCTCTGGTCATTATTGCTGTTTTTGTAGGCATGACCTAAAACAAATAAGGGTTTTAAAAAAATATCCTAAAACAAAAGTTTCTAAACAAATCATTTTAAAACAAGTTTGTAACTTTACTTGTAACACTTTAGCATATAAAATGGGTTCCTTCTGCCATTGTAAAATTCCAAATATTTGTACAGGATAGGGGAGCACTGAAGTTTGTAAAGAATTCTTTAAATATCTAGTACTGACTCGTAACTTCACATCTATATCAGTTGAAGTAATTTTGATCTGTAAAAGGAATATAAAAAATATTTATATACCAGATATTCAATGTTTATTTAAAAATAAATATAAACTTACATCTGTGATGTAAAATCGCCCATCAATAGACTCGAAATTCGCCACTGTTCTGCACTTAAAAAAGTTTTCTTTAAGCATTTTACTTTTTGTTACTAGTTCACCGACAGACAAATATTGATAGGAATCTTGCTGAAAATAAAGGGACACACTTGTAAACTTATGAAATGTGATGTTAAGATTAAAGCAAAGAAAGTTTGGATGACTTAAAATAACACTTTCTGACGGTTGCCTACTCACTTTAGGCGTTTTTGAGCAAAAAGCTATGTCTCGATAAACAGTTATTTTATCACATTCCATGTTCGCTTTTAAATTAATTTTACAAGTTTACAAATAAAATAATCGGCTATCACCAAAGTAATTACAAAACGTTTACATTGTTTTGATTTTTGACACATGGCACTTACTATACTGGTCCGAAATTGCTGTCAGCGCGCTTTCTGCACTATTTGCGTGCACACGGTCGGTCCATTAATACGAACGTTTTCACACTCTGAGCAATCTGACGTCATTAGTGACGTCACCGTTCAGTGCTAACAGTGCAAACAAAAGATAGGTAGGGCGCTGTGTGCAGCAATGTCAGATGAATGTCAGTCAATGTCAAACTGACAACTGAATACTTTAATTTGTAAGATCTAAACTTTCGGACAAGTTTTATTGAACTAATATTGTTTAATGTCAAGATATTTAGCAGATTCATCGGGAAAACCTCAATATGCAATCTTACTGACCCATATTTAACCACCTGTCATTTTGACAGAACGTTCTAGCATATGTTCGTACCAACAAGTGGACCAAATTGATATCAGTGCTAACGTTTGTGAGTAGTGATATCTTTTTCGGTCGATGCATTTGCACGCTTACCAACGTTTTCACGTATTCGATTAAAGGACCACGACATATGTATGTAATCACGTCAATGTCATATTGGCAATGACGTAAGGTTTTTTTTACAGGCTGTTGCACGTCTACCCGACGCACAGTGGAGTATTCGACCTCAAAATCCGGACAAAAGTAAAAAAAATAAAAATTATCAAAGTCACTTAATTTGAGCTTTTGAGCATACCTAAGTAACCAGACCAACTAAAACCGGTAATAAAAAATAGGTGCATACCCCCCCGTGCGCGTAGCAGGGAGTCGAACTTTAGTCGTTACCGTGTGCGCAAGAGTCTTCTGTTTCGATACGCTTTTATAAGCAACTTTGCAGCCTGTGTTTTGAGTGATTTGTGGTGGTTTGTGAAAAACTGTAAAATAGATACTGAAGCTCATGGTATGTACTTGTTTATATAAATATAGTATTAAAAATATATATTGATATTAAATATATAATTGAGCTGAAATGCACGTATAGTTAAGTATGGAAATTTTTGATTATTTTTTAAAATATAATAGTGTTTTTGTTATGGTGTCAAGTCCGATCAAGCAAATATTTCTTTTTTTACTTTAACTATACTTCTTGCGCATGTCATTTACATAGAAAAAAGTCACCCATCTTCACACATTTTTTTATATAGAGCTTTTAATTGTGTAGGTATTATTCAGTTTTTTTTCATCTTTTATTTTATAATATGTTTTTGTTGTCAGGTTTCGTATCAAATGACATCGAAATGTCTAGGAGATCTTTGTACGCTATTGTTAAAGATAGCACCAAGCAAAAATTAGATCAAATATTGACAGGTATGGAAACAAGACTTCGAGAGATCACGAATTGTCCCAAAAATCAGTTTCGGACATAAGTCTGAATATAAATCTGAATTAAAGACAAGATGGACCTCGGCCAAAGGGCTTTTGAAAAATGGAAACTGGCTGGATGGTGTTGTAAAAGTATATAGTTTTCCAAGTTAACAAGGTTTGCAAACGAAACTGCTGAACTCTACGTAGAGTTATTCAACTGGCACCCAATGTCACCTACATCACACAAAAAACTTGTGCATGGTCGTGCCATTATTAAACATGGCCTTTTGCCTATTGGGTAATTATCGGAGGAAGCAGCAGAGGCCAGGAAATAAACATTTTAGGAACTATAGACAGAGAACTTTGTAATAAAGATGTATTTAACACGCTCCTGCTGACTTCTGACCCATTTTTAAGTTGCGGGCGAAAAAGGTAGAAGATAAAATCCAGCGTCAGTTGTTTCCAGAGACAATAAAGTTGTTTTTAATAGTAGACCCGTAAGAAATTTATTGTCCGGCCACCGAGAGAATGCGTTCCTGACACATTGTGTTTGACATAACGAGGTAACTTTGACAGGCCGTCTACGAAAACAAACAAAAAAAAAGTCGTCTATTTTGACCCTACAAACAAATAATAAGCAATAAAATGATATTAAAACACACTGATTTTAAATTTTATAACTGATGGCTTACTGTAAGGGTAATAATTACTGATAAAATATGTATTTTTAAAAATGTAAACAACATCATATTTTCGTAGGGATGTGCTAAAAATATCAGTCAATTTTAAAGTTATCAATCAATTTCTAATAAAAAAGCAGAATAAGTAGCTTGGTTATAAAAACATGATATCGACGTAAATATGGATATGCTTGAAGCATAACTATTGCGGTTAGTGAAAGAAAATAAATCGGCAAATGTTAGATATGAAATAGATGAATTAGCTCTGCAGTACGGTCATCGGGTGCTGAGACTTCCACCATATCATTGCCAATACAATGCTATTGAATTAATTTGGGCTCAAATTAAGGGTTATGCAGCCCGTCGCAATACGTCCCCACCTTTTAGCACAAAAAAGATGATGGCTCTATTAAAAGAAGCTTGCGAAAAAATCACGAAGGAAGACTGGGCGAAGGCGGTAGAAAAAACAAAAAATCTTATTACCAAAGACTTTGATCGAGATATTAGAATTGATTCGATCATTGATAATAACATAATTATAAATGTTGGAGAAGATGATGATAGCACCTCCTCAAGCGAATCGGAATCTGATTAAATTTATACCAGCGCGATATCTATTATTTTAAGTATTTATTACCTACTTTTAGTTTTAGTACTTATTGTATTGTAGACCTAAATATTTGTTTTGAAAAAAGGCAGCAGTTGGAGTTTCTTGCTATACAAGTAAAATAGATATAAGATAAACTAATTTTTTTACTAATGTTGATTGAAAAAATATTTGTCAATATTATTTTTTACCCCAACACTACTGGCATGTGTCACAAACGCAATCTCTCGGTGGCCAGATTATAGAGATTATGAATAAAAATATAATAATGAATATGCATATTTTAAAATTGTGTTTTATTTTACCTTAATCGTCAATTTATAATTTTTAAAAACATTACACAGAGATAATATGTCATTCTATACCATTTTTAATCGGAAAAAGCCGAAAAATATTTTTGACCGGATTTTGAGGTCGAATACTCCACTGTGCGACGTGAAGAATTTTTTCACGTAATACGTGCCATGTATATGTAGAAGGTGCTAAAGCAACAATTTAAGCGATAATATTAAATGGGCCTAGGAGCTGTACGACAAGCTCTTAAAATCCATCACGATTCCTGGCAGTTAGCCTACAAAATAAAACGTCATTGTAGATGAAACTTGTGGTAAGCGGGCAGCTTTGAGAACAAAACCAAAACCATTCACCTACAATCACATCGGTGCTACATAAAAAATACTAAATTATTTTTTGTTTATGGATTTGTCCATTTTATAAATTGCTCAATCGGCGACCAGAGGATGACTCCTGGCAGAAGTTATATTAGTGCCTAGCTGTTTTATACATATCATGTTTTGCTTTACCTTAACGTTTTATATCTACCTACGTTCTGTAAAATCGTAGACACGTTCTTTGCTTGGTTTGAACCGGTTTATCCTTTTTGGTTACTCCCGCTTGACGCATCCTCCTTGTACAAAAGAAGCGTAAAGTTTTTTGTTTTTGTTAAAGTTGAACTCTCATCGATTTGTCCTTTTTTTATGTTTTATGCCAAACACTACTTTTAGTGAACACTCACACTACTACAAAGCTCAGCTTAGGCCTTCTGACCTATACTAAGATTAAGTTAGATCAGACAGGACGTGGAACAGGACTAGATATGACGTGTTTATTTATTTATTTACTTAAAAGCAGTGACTAACACTATACACTACCGAGATACTCTGAGCCTCAGAGGAATCAATTTCTCAAAGAGAATGTTTGATCGTTGTCAGTTAGAATGACTGTTACGATTGGCATACATCATACATATTGTTTTTTTCATAGTGCAAATAAAATGCAAAAAACAACAAATACTTACAAAGTATTACATTAATCATATTGCCGTAAAAAGTTATTACTTCAATGGACTAAGAAGGTACCTACGCATAACTTCTACAAACCCAACTTACATTTTTTTAAATTAGAAATGCCGTTGCTGACAATATCTTTAGAACCAAACCAACAGCTTCTCAAATCTGAATTTGAGGGTTATAAACTAAATTTACAAACATTGCCACACATTGAGCATGAGCTTGAAGTACCCGTTGATCGTGTATTTACGGATGGTGTCCATGCAAAAATATTTGGTCCGCACAATCATTTGATTCATGACCCGTGGGGTCAACCATTTGGTTACTACTACATTGATAATCAGCACAGGCTACATCACTTAGCATACGATGGCGGACACAATTTCCAAAACCGTGTTGTTTATAAAATGCCTGTTCAGTCCGAGAGAGAATCTGGTTTCTGTCTGTTATTTGCTGATATAAACATAGCAGTTATTAGTAGCGCATTAGGGTATCTCCATGTCGTGGACACAGGAAACAGAACGAAGCAATTTGGTGGAAAGAAAAATTGGCAGACTATTTCATCGTTTCTACCTCTAGGTGACACTAAGTCCATAGTAATAATAGATTGCAAAATACAAGAAACTGATTGTAACGAGCAACTTCACTGCCTTGTTCAATCGGTGGAAAGGAACGATGTTAATTACAATTCCGTATTAAATTGGATAATTTACAAACAAGAAGATGACCGTCGCAGTTGGAAACAAATAAGCTTAGTGGATTTTAAAAGCAAAGGGAAGGTTAACTATGCTGCTTTGGAATCAAACTGTGAAGCTGTTTATATAGCTACGGACAGCCCCCTTCAAATATCTAAATTAACTGAAACGTTGGACCTACGTATTAATCACGGTGAAGCTGAAAAAATGCAGTGTGGAAATTTTACAGAAAACGACAGCTTAGATTCAGAAAGTCAGACAGATACATCTATGCAAATTATTAGAAAAGATTCTAAAGAAACCATAATAATCCAAAAGTTATACGATAATGAAGAAGTATCTGCCATAGGTATGTTCCATTTATTTAAATTTGTATGCACTGGATTTTTCTGTCCACCGTTTTGACTAAATTCTTCTAATTTAGGTATGTGATTTCAAACTAACAAACCAACTAAAAATATATTTATAAAGTGGTTAGATCGGAACGCTTTGAGTATTTGGTATTTTAACCAAATTTTCAAAGGTATATATGAACCATATTATTATATTAATGTTTTAATAATAGTGTTATTTTATTTCAGTTAGATTGGATGCGAAAACTCTTCAAATAACCCACAGGATCCCACTTAGTAAGCAGCAATATCTTTTTAAACTTCATTTAGAAAATTACGAGTCACCCGCTCTTGTTCTCCGACATGACATGGATGCTTGCATTTGGCAGCCGTATGCCAAGGAAGCTGAACTTTGGACAGTAAAACACCAAGCAACGTTGATGTCTTTTGGCTACATACAAACGTCTAAACATCAATATAAATTTAGTACATGTGCACCAAACTTCTCTTACACCGTAATATGCGATGGGAAGAAACATATATTTATGTACGTAAGTGACAATAATCCAGTCGAAAACAAAACGACTAAAGCCACGATGAAACAACTAGAACAAGAACATATTTTTAATATGGATCAATTTGGAGAAGTTTTAGGAGTTCATGCTACAAATCATAACCTATTTGTGCTGACAAAAAACTATTTTATTGCTATTAGAATAATTTAACACCGAAATGAACACTTTGAAAAAAAACGTTAATCCAAACATTTCCTTTAAAACCGTTGAGCATCACTTAGCAAGAAATGGATATCTAAAGTATTAATTTTTTCTATTCTTGCTCGTACATAAATTTGTTAGTAAAGTATTATTTACTGGGTTAGGTATGTATCGAAAAAGACATTTAGGAACCCATTACTGATCACTTTAATGTTCTTCAGCCTGTCATTTGCCTAAATACCTTGTGAAGTTAGTTGAAAATATTTAATACCTATTTTAGCACAAAAATATTTTTTCAATCGTGATGTAAATTTGACATAGTACCTAATAACTTCTCGAGGTAAGTTGCCATCCATTTTCTATGTTCATATTGGCACAGCAGCCCCTGAATATTATCCAAGCCATAAATAATATAATGGTATCCTTTTATTTAAATATTTTAATAAATAATTTAATTTACCATAATATTTCATTTCATTTTATGATAGTGCTTCTATGGTTTATTATTCTAACAGTGTCATCTGCTGCTTTTTATTTGCAACTTTCAGATGGAAAAAATGGACATCTGTGACTATATTTTATAACAACCTGCTCTTAAAGGGTGAGGCACATGTACCTACTGGTTAAATCCTTCTAATAGTATAAACGTGAAAGTTTGTGAGTATGGATGGATGTATGGATGTTTGGATATTTGTTACTCTTTCACGTAAAAACTACTGGATGGATTTTGATAAAACTTTACAGTAATATTGATCAGAATAACATATAGAGTACTTTTTATCGCGGGAAAACTTCTCATTCCCACGGGAAACCGACTTCCACGCGAACAGAGTAGCCAATAGTGCGTCATAAAAAAGGTATAATATACCTAACTTATTAACCTAACTTATCTAAACTTGTGGTCGAGGTCGAGAGAGGTCTTTAAGTCAACCCTACCAACTAGACTTAAAAGAAAAGCATTTGATACAATTATACTTCCAACTCTTCTTTACGGATGCCAAACTTGGGCGTTAACTAAAGAAATCATTAAAAAACTTCAGGTATGTCAAAGATCAATGGAACGTAGTATGCTAAATTTTAAATTGTCCGATAGAAAGCGAAACAAAGACATCAGAAAAATAACGAAAGTGACAGACGCAGCGGAATTGACTTGCAAATTGAAGTGGAAATGGGCAGGTCATGTCGCCAGGGCTGCTGACGGACGTTGGAGTGAAAAGGTCCTGCACTGGTACCCCAGGGACGAAAAACGACCTCGCGGGCGTCCTCGGCGGCGCTGGAGCGACGACATCGTGGCGACAGCAGGCGCGACGAGGACCCGGCTCGCGCAGCACAGGGACCAATGGCGCGAGACGGAGGAGGCCTTCACCCACAAATGGGTGCCCCAATAATAAATCGCTATTTATAATTATCTAATTAAGACATTAATGTATTAATTGTGACCTATGAATTTATTATATTTCTATTTAATTATCATCACTTTACTAACTTTTGCCATTTTATATTAAAATTTTCTTTGACGTTTAATTTATAATTGAGTATTTTATGTCAATTAATATTATGAAGTTGATTTAAGATGAATTGTATTTTTTTAATTGGGAATAAAGGCTTTATTATTATTATTATTTTAGTGTTTTATTTATTTTTCTCCTTTTGGGGAAATTTTATCTGATTTACGCGGGGGTGCAACCCAAGCGTTACAGAGTTAGTGTTCTAGTGTAGAGTTTGTAAGTTGTGACAGTGGTGTCAGAAATTTACGAGTGATGCGACAGGTGTTTAAGAATAATCACGCAGGAGAAGTTACCACCCTATCATTTTTCTACCCCAATAAGGAAATATTAATAAAAAGACGCGTAATAATCCGTTAAAATTAGTTTATTACAGCTATATCTAGTAATCTATACTAATATTATAAATTTATTTATATATAATTTTTATATAAACTTTGTTTGTTTGTGTCGAATAGGCTCAAAAACTACTGGACCGATTTTAAAAATTCTTTCATTATTCGAAAGCTACAGTATCCACGAGTAACATAGGCTATATTTTAACTTGGAAAAAATAGGTTTCTGCAAGATATTTAGGTTTTTCGGGCACAAGGTGTAAAAATCAACCAGAAAAGTTACTTATTTTACGTACGCTGCCTTAACTATAAAAGATATAACCATAAAATGTTCTAATTAATTGTACATCTTATAAATATCTCCAAAAAAGTCTGGGACACACTATACTTATCTATGTCGAGTAAGGCACAACAACCATTTTTTTATAAAAAATCTTGAACTTTTTTGGACTACATTTAAACGCGTTAATTTTACTCATGCTATTAATCCTTATCAAAATAAATTATTTCGTCACTAAGTACATCTTTGAATGATTAAAATTGGTCGTTTAGTTTTGAAGTTATGGTGAAACTAGACTTCGTTCGCGTGGAAACCCTTTATAACAACGTAATAATATTGTAAAGCACTGCAGCGCCCTTATCACAGGCATATTAGGTAGCTACTGCAGTATAGGCTAACATGGCTTTCACTTAAGATATACCTAGTCGGGTCTTAAGTTCTGTCACATCCATATTTTTTTTGATTTTCGAATACTGGCCACATATGCTTCGACTAATTTTAAAAATAGAACATTCGCCCTTCTCAAATATAAAGAAAGTAATCATTTTTATTCATTTTCAAATATGGAGTGGTCGCAAAAGGAAGATAGAGTCGCGGTTATCGCGTTGCACCGCTGTGGTTACGCGCCAACAGAGATTTTCAACATTCTGAAAAATTTGAAAATAACACTACGGTTTGTTTATCGCACTATCAAACGGTACACTGAAGATTCAAGCTTCGAAGATCGTAACAGGAGCGGCCGACCTCGCACAGTTAGGACACCAGCGGTCATCAAAGCCGTGAAGGCGCGAATTCACCGAAATCCCGTCCGGAAGCAAAAAATCTTAGCTCTTCAGATGGGCCTAAGCAGAACCACGATTAAAAGAGTGTTAAATAAAGACCTAGGACTACGAGCTTATCGTAAAAAGACCGGACATTTTTTGAATGAGCGTTTGAAAAAAATTAGGTTGGAAAGATCCCGAGCTTTGTTAAGGCGGTACGCGGGAAAAAAATACCGCAAAATTTTGTTTTCCGACGAAAAAATTTTTAACATCGAGGAAAGCTACAACAAACAAAATGATAAAGTGTATGCCCATAGCAGTGAAGAAGCAAGCGCGCGTATTCCAAGGGTGCAGCGTGGGCATTATCCTTCGTCAATCATGGTTTGGCTTGGAGTCTCATATTCAGGATTAACTGAGGTGTTTTTCTGTGAAAAAGGTTTAAAAACCAGTAGGCCTAGCATGACCGGTATCGAGATACTCCGTGGGTGGGAGTGGAGAACGAATCGATCTCTATTTTTATGTCGAAACCGGTAGCATGACCTTTGTGAGAGAGAAGAAAACTCACGTCGAGTTTCGATTCCGTGGTGATGAAGAGAGTGTTGCTATTTATGTAAATTTAACATCATCATTCATTCAATTTCTATTTTTTTACAAATAGCCACCACTGTATTTTTGTCTATTGTTAGTATGTATGTTCTTACTAGTCTGTAGTCTGTGGGTGGAGTTAGTAAACAAAACAAATAATGCGGGATAGGTAATCGTAGTTTCGTGAATAAATATTATGATATCAAAAGTACTTCAACATCATTCGTGATCCCCCATGTCAAAGGGATCACTTCCCTCAGCATCCTACGCTCAATTTTCCTTCTTTCCCGCTGCTCATCATCATCATTACATAGTATAAATCCAAGTCGCTAATTCTGTCTGTTTGTATGTTTGGCCGCTAACTCCTCCTAAACCAGTTGAGGGATTTTAATGCGGTTTTCACCTTCCTTTAGGTATTTTTTTCATTAAAATTTTTGAATAAAGAACATTCAGAAAAGGTTTCAAAGGGTTAACTAAAATTCAATGTTTCGGGAACAAGTCGCCCAAAATTACACCATTGGGAAGCGTGGTCGGGTCACTAGTATATACCTACTATTCATATGATTATAGTAGGTAAGGGACTGCCATAATACTTCAAATAATTACAAACGGTTTTACCTTATGTTATAATACTAGATTCAGGATGCTGCAATAAATGATATTTCTTGAATTCTATATTCTTTATTAAATTAACAAAGTAAAAATAGTTTCACAACAATATATTTTTCAATCTACAACGCCCTCTCGCGAGGACGGGCTCGGTCCGAATGCCAGACGCAATGACAGTTGTGTACAATGTTGAAACCATTTTAATTTTTTTTTTTTTTTTTTTTTTTTTTTTTTATAATATAGCAAAGCAAACGAGCATGCGGGTCACCTAGATGGTAAGTGATCACCGCCGCCCATGACTCCCCGCAACACTGTGGGTGTTGGGGGTGTGTTGCTGAGCCTTTGAGAAAATTGGGCACCGGATACCGCACTCACCGAACGAAACGCAGGAACATCGTCCCTACTTCACGTCAGTTTTCTGTGCGACGGTGGTATTTCACCGGTCGAGTCAGCCCACTAATCGCTGCAGACAGAGCCTACAGCTAGACTCTACCACTCTTAAAAACATTAAAAATTCTTTAAAAAATTAAAAGTTCTAACACTTATCAGCTAATTAAACTCAAGTACCTATATATATGTCGGAAATGATGGCGCCACATTGGCAATCGGCCGGTATTTTGGGACAACTAGCGCCATCTTAAGCATTTTCAAGCTTACCTGAATTAATTTAATTTTTGTTTAATACCATTTGCTGTGTAATTTACCTAATTGAAAATTGTGATTTAATTATGATTTAATTTTTACTGAATCAGTTATTGTTGTAGGATTAATTTGATTGTTAAATCATTGTGACCGGAAAGGCAGGCCCTCTAGCGGAGAACCTGGGCAAGGCCTAGTGCTATTTTGATAAAAACGGAAACGGCCGTTTGGTATAAAAGACATTGAACATTCAAGGAAGGGGCATTCATTTCTTAGAAATTGAAGTGTTCACACCTAAATTATCAGAGTAGCGCGGGAATCGGCCTAGAGCAGTCGTCTTTACCACATTCAATTTGCTGTTTGATTTTATATCGAGTCATTGCCTAAGTTTAACAGTTTGTAATCTAATGCTGTATCGGAAGTCTTCAATACGAAAGCTAAGTATCTTTGTGTCCGTTAATCATGTAAACTAGTTGCTAGATTTCTGTGAGTAATGTAATAGCGAGTTTTATAACGTTCCTTTGTATTTGAATAATGATAATGGCAGAGTGGAGTTTATTCACCGGGTTCTTCTCCACTCAATATGTCAGACAGATTGTACCTGTCTTTATGAATCCGGTAAATTAAAACAAAGTTAAAGGTTAAACTGTTTCTTTATTATTCCAAATACCCTTGTAGTTCATTATGGTAGTGAGGCAGGTCATTTCAATACAGTTGCATTAGTTTTATCAGATTGTTGAGCTCAAGTAGTTAACAGATTGTTCCTATATTCTTTCATAATGCTTTAAGTTCTTGTTTGCTGCCTTCTACGCCCACTAAAACGTGATCTTAACATTCTGACATTAAGAAAAGACACCCGCGCTGCGACATCAGAAGTGGGATATACCCCTTTTCCCTCAAATTAAAAGAAATAAACGATGAGTTTCAGAAACACCACGTCATGTCGCGTCGGTGGCTGTTCTCGCCATCTGATGATTGAGGCATGCAAACAAAGAAGGTGACCTGGATACCACTTCGACGAAAAATAACCATCAACTATTTTTGAAAACTAAGTTGAGCGATTTTGTGCAGGTGAGTATTGAACCAAGGTCAGTGTTTTAAATTTATTTTACGATTCTCGTTTTGAGTTATGGACGGTAATTTACAAAAAATATTGGTGGCAATCACAATTTAATAGAATCAGAGTTTAAATGACGAAATTGTTTAAAAGACTAGTTAACTTTGAAATGTATTGCGAATCGGGCTTGCTTGGGACTGTAACTAGCTCGATCGGTATTCCTTGGAGGGTAGTCCGTGTATGCGTCGCCAGCACGCACGTTGACTCTGGCGAAGGTCAGGTTTCAGGGTAAACCATGGAGATATTGGCAACGAATATGAAGGAAGCCTAGTTGTTTAATTTGTTTTTTTAATAATTTTATTTCTAAATGAAGTAGTCAGTTGGTGCTCTGAGTTTCGAATGGTACGTCGGTATTATGAACTAGGAGCCACAACTTTCGGCTTTAGTTTTGCTTTGTCATTATTGAGTTTTACATACTATAGGTCTAAATAAATAATTTCTGGGTAAGGTGGTTAGGTCCTTCACCTTCACATCCTTTGTTATTTTCGACGAGTCTTTTTCTGCCGTCTCAGTTTTCTTAATTGCGTAGAATAAAAGTTTGCCGAACTATGTGATGCTGTGTGTTAAAATTTGTTTCAGAAAAGCTGCTAGAATAGTGGAATTGCTAGATGGTTTGAATCTGGTAAAAAAATAGAAACATTGAAGTACGCGGCAGTACCTACATTATTGCGTTATAACCGGACACATTTTCACTGGGTGATATAAAACATTTTGTAATATTTGAGGCTAAGTATGTTCTTTCATTCGATTATGTTTTGGCGGCAAAAGTAATGCTATCGCTTTAAATGAAAGTCATTTAAAAAAAAGGGGCACACGCATCTGGCTACTATCTGCGCCTATCTACCTACCTACCTACATTTAGGTTTACAATTGTTCTTTGATTAGTATTCATTCTCTTGAACTATTTCATGTGTTGCATTTCTTATTTGTTAATTTCAAGTTAAACCAAGCTATTTACGCACAATAGAAATTATTGGTTTTTACATTTAGTGTTGATCGATGTTTAATAATGGTATAGGAACTGGTGTTATTAACAACTGTAATTCACACGTGTTTTAATATGTTTCGAGGATACATCGAATGGCGATTACAATAAACCAAAGCTGGAGCCGCGAGGACGAGCAATGTCGACATCAGGACTTAACCCAGCGGTGTAGCAACAGAAAGTGGTGATCCTGATTTACCAGCGATGGCGGCATTGCGGTGGCCGAGGCAAGCCAGCGTTCGTACCGAGGTGCTGATTGACGTGTGAGCTGTGAATCTTCCACGGATTGTCTAGAACACAAAGGTGAATCGTATGATTTCTTTATTTCGATTCTAGTGCTGAATGCTCGTTAGTTAATGAAAGTTTTGGCGCGAAATTTTATGTGGGATCTTTTAAAAGAGTTTTTAACTGTGGCGTATTGGTCAAACGCGTGTATTCAGCACAGGACTAGTTAATGTCATGTGACGTTCGATACTCAACTTCTTGAGGTTTTACCTCAATGTTAACCAAATAATTGTTTTAATGGCGACATTACGATAGATCGGTCAAAAATAATTGAGATTGGTGGTAGGTCATGTACCAGATGTAATTGATAATGTAATTGACGATGTTGAATTGATTTTGGTGGAAACGCGGGTGAGAACTCTATCTGCCGTATTGTAGTCGTGTGTTGTCTGAGGATGAACACAAGCGATCCATGTGGATGCGCGTATGTGAGAGCAATGGTGATGTTGCTGGTCGGCCGGGGCCGTGGAGATAGAGGGGTGTTCACTCGCGTCGTGGCGTTGTTTCAATGATTGATTTGTTGTGATAAAGTGATGACCTTTATCGATGGTACATGATCTATACTGACTTTAGTTTTGTGATATTACTGTTTTATGACAGTCTAATTTACCTTGTTTAAATTTACTTTCTTGTTTTGAAAATATTACCTATCAGTAACATTTAGTTGATGGATATCTCTTTTCACGAAGATTTATGTTTTGATGTGAATATTTGTTATCATTGTAAATTTAAATATTGAGCGACTGTCATGGCACAAGTTAGACCGAAGGACTGTGTCTAATTCGGCCGAAGGACTGGCCTGTGTGGGTTTGTGCTATGATATGTCACGTGGGAATTGTAATATCTTCTTTTTGAACCGTGATGATTTAGTTTTTTTTTTCGGGAGTTGAGATATTTCCTACTTTTAGTCATTTCAATGTTACTGTGGTTTTACCAGGAGTGGCCGAGCGTATACTGTGCCTAGCTTGTTTTGTTGCAGAAAACACACGAGGACGTGTGTCCTGTCAAGAATGGCCGTGTCGGAAATGATGGCGCCACATTGGCAATCGGCCGGTATTTTGGGACAACTAGCGCCATCTTAAGCATTTTCAAGCTTACCTGAATTAATTTAATTTTTGTTTAATACCATTTGCTGTGTAATTTACCTAATTGAAAATTGTGATTTAATTATGATTTAATTTTTACTGAATCAGTTATTGTTGTAGGATTAATTTGATTGTTAAATCATTGTGACCGGAAAGGCAGGCCCTCTAGCGGAGAACCTGGGCAAGGCCTAGTGCTATTTTGATAAAAACGGAAACGGCCGTTTGGTATAAAAGACATTGAACATTCAAGGAAGGGGCATTCATTTCTTAGAAATTGAAGTGTTCACACCTAAATTATCAGAGTAGCGCGGGAATCGGCCTAGAGCAGTCGTCTTTACCACATTCAATTTGCTGTTTGATTTTATATCGAGTCATTGCCTAAGTTTAACAGTTTGTAATCTAATGCTGTATCGGAAGTCTTCAATACGAAAGCTAAGTATCTTTGTGTCCGTTAATCATGTAAACTAGTTGCTAGATTTCTGTGAGTAATGTAATAGCGAGTTTTATAACGTTCCTTTGTATTTGAATAATGATAATGGCAGAGTGGAGTTTATTCACCGGGTTCTTCTCCACTCAATATGTCAGACAGATTGTACCTGTCTTTATGAATCCGGTAAATTAAAACAAAGTTAAAGGTTAAACTGTTTCTTTATTATTCCAAATACCCTTGTAGTTCATTATGGTAGTGAGGCAGGTCATTTCAATACAGTTGCATTAGTTTTATCAGATCGTTGAGCTCAAGTAGTTAACAGATTGTTCCTATATTCTTTCATAATGCTTTAAGTTCTTGTTTGCTGCCTTCTACGCCCACTAAAACGTGATCTTAACATTCTGACATTAAGAAAAGACACCCGCGCTGCGACATATAGATGATGCATGCAAGCACAATTCGACACAATCAATCTCAATAAAGCAATCTCACAGCTTCTCGTCGTCAAAATTTGAGGAAGAGAATTATCTCGTATTAAAAAAAAAGAAGCGTGTGTTTTTGGGCGTGCATGCTACCGATTACGACGTGAGAGCCAAATGACGTATGTGAGTCACTGATCACCGTGAGTTGCGATGAGATAGTGTGCAGTCCTGCTACCGAATTAAAAAAATCGAGATATTCTCACAAACAAATGTCAAATACTCGATATCACGCCGCTTATGCTAAGCCCACAGTGCCGTTGTATACCAAAATACCGTCCTAACGAACATTGTGGAACCTCTTTCCCAAACGATGTTCGAAAACAGACACTGGATATTCCAGCAGGATTCTGCGCCAGCTCATAGGGCACGAAGCACGCAAAACTGGCTGACCGCCCGAGGAATTGACTTCATTGGTTATGAAGACTGGCCCTCTTCTAGTCCAGATCTAAACCCACTGGACTACAAGATATGGCAACATTTGGAGGAGATTGTCTGTGCTAAACCTCATCAGAATTTGGAGTCTCTCCGAGCATCTTTGGTTAAAGCAGCGGCAGAAATAGACATGAATGTGGTGCGTGCTGCGATCGACGACTGGCCGCGTCGATTACGGGCTTGTATTCAAAATGGGGGAGGGCATTTTGAATAATGTAAATGTAGCGAATAGATAGTGGACTGTATACAAAAATTCTAAACTAACTAATACGATAGCGAGACGAAAAATATATATGCTGTGCGGACAAATAAAGTTTCTGCTTTGATAGCTGGACTCACCTGAGTGTGGGTGAAGATGTGTATGCACCGCTCCAAGTACAAATATCTTCGGATTGACTTTGGCTGATCTAGACTTACCTTGATCGCTCCTAGAATACCTGACTGGTTTGGTGATATATCTGCCGACTCGGAATCCAGGATCTCCACTTCACAATATTGTACACACACACTAGCTAAACATAAACTAGCTAGCTACTACTAACTAACTACTAAAACTACGAAAAAACGATAAAAGCGATAAATTAAACGAGAACGACAAACGAAAGGTGCTACTACGAGCGGGCGAATTTTAAAACTCAATGTTGCCAGAAGGGCAACCGAAAAATCTACAAAATCTATCGGCAAGTGTTGCCAATGTAACGACTAGGGTGCTATTTAGAGCGAACATTCCGCCCACCTAAATACTACGATTTACGAAAACTACCGAAAACAAAATAAATTGAAATGTACATAGCAAGAACGAAAAATAAATAGAATAAACTTACAAAATATACTTAATCTACAAACTAAAATTTACGAAACAAGTCAAAGTTGGGGTGGTCAGGCTCAACAAGCCCGCCACTCTTCGACGATGCAGGATCTTCGGTGGGTTTTGCGTGACAAGGGTCAAAGCTAAGCGACAAAACGAGGCAGTGCAGTGGATGCTTGGCACTGCAATTTAAAACCGCATGCCACGCGACCGCCCACCATCAGAAGACCCGCATCATCGACGAATGCTAAGCGTGAGGATTAACTTGCTCGAGATAACGACAGGAGGCGTAGTCGTCCATGAAGTTGACATGCGCCTTACGAAAATCTGGATTAGAATTCCGTTTCCTCTCCAGCGACAAGAACCGTTTAAAAGCACTTGCTATTGCACGTGAACCAGAAAAATCTGATTTGGCAATAGATTCGATCAAAGGTAACGGAACGACAAATCTTCCGTCACCGTAACTAGAACTGCTGTCGACAAAGTGTTTTTCACATCTTGGGACTTCCGTAGACAAGAGTGTATTGGGGGCCACGACATTTTCTACTTCCCAACACCTCTTGATGGAAGCATCCAAAGTGACGTGTGACGAACTAGGGACGAAAAGACAACTTTTATTCTGCATGGGTTGGCGGCTGTGAGGAGTGACGTCACACTCTCCCATCACTATCCACCCGAAAACAGTATTGAGGGCCTTTGGTTGACCCTTTCCACCCTGTCGGAGCCCAGATATCAAAGACGATGTAAATATGTCTGCACCCAACAGCATATCAATTGGGCCCGGACAGGTATAATCAGCATCAGCCAAAACCAAATTCTTGAAATGTGACCAGCCTGAACTATCCAACTTTTCACCTGGCTGGTCCACACAAATTGAGGGCAACATCAAAGCATCAAAACTAAATTTAATTTGATGGTTGTGCACCGACCTCAACTCAGAGGATAAGGAACCAAGGGGCTCAGCCATTGATTGCCCTATCCCGCTAACTGCCCTGGAGCTTGGTGCTATTGGCAGACCTAACTTATGTGCAAAAGGCTCCGAAATAAAATTGCATGCACTGGCACAGTCCAGTAAGGCCCTACAAATGTGCAAATTACCTACTCTGTCCTTAACTAAAACTTTTGCAGTAGCAAACAGTACAGTGCTGTTTTTTGTAGTGGATGTCAAAGCAACATTCGTAGGCTGAGTGGGAGCTGAAGGTTCTGTGGTTGGGGCAGATATAGTATTACTCACAACGAAAGCTTCCTTTGTGAAGTGTAAAATTGTGTGGTGTGAATAGTTACACACCTCACAGCGATAACGAGAATTGCAATCTTTCACTCTATGATTACTCGACAAACAACAAAGACATAAATTTTTATGTTTCACAAATTGAAACCGACTATGTACAGGTTCTTTAAAGAAATCTGGACACTTAGCTAACATGTGATGGCCAGAACAAAACTCACAAGTCAGTTCAGCAACGACAAAGGCTGACTTGTGTTTCTGACTAGTTGGTTGCGATAAACTATTTGAAGTTTTAAATATGGAATTGTCCATAGCCCTAACATACTTTTCTATAAAACCTTGAAGAAATTCAAAGTCTGGGATGTCATCTGAGTTGTATTCCAGCTGGAACGCTTCCCTAGTGGACCTATCAAGCTTGGACCATAGCAGGTGGAACAACATGAAATTCCTATCTGGCAAGTTATACTTTTCCAACACTGCTAGGTTTTCACTAAAGGTTCTAGACAAGCGTTCCAACTCAGAACCAGACTTTGACCTAATAGGTTCACAACAAACTATTTTTTCATAATAATGAAATGCTATCTGACGCTTCTTATCATAGTACTTCGATAGGGTTGTGTAGGCATCTAAATAGCTTTCATCCGATAAAGGAAAGTTCTTGATCAAGTCATAAGCAACACCTTGAACACTTGACAATAAATAGTGCAGTTTCTCCACGTTCGAAATGCTTCTTTTATGAATAAGTGAGTCAAAGAGCTGCTTAAAGCTCACCCAATTCTCTAAAGTGCCATCAAAAGGCTTAATATTAATCTTAGGCAGCTTTGCCATAACTGTTTCTATACTACAGCTAGCAGGTTTCGCGACCGTCACAGATTGCTCCCGAACTAACTTTATGAGCTTCCGAAAACGCTTTTCAAAGGTCATAGTGACCCCGCACTCTACACGTTGCTCCTCTTTAACGAGAGTAGCTAATAACTTTCGCTGAGCACTATGAAAATCACTAGCTAACTCTTTCAGTTCTTCCTCCGATGGCAGATCTGAAGGATCGACAAATTCTAGCCGCATTAACGCATAATCGCGGTCAATCCGACTCTGGTCACCTGAAACCATCATTGTATCATCCTTTTCCATCATTGCAATGCTTATTTTTACTTAAAATCGACGAAAAACAACAACGATAAATTGTTCGAAAAAAAGTAAACAAACAAATACAATGACAGATAAAGGACGACACAAAGACAACGACAGCGACAGTGACAGATGTCAGAACGAATGATCCGAATGATTGATCGACGACAAGATCTATGGCAGATGATTGAAATGACCGTTCGAAGACCGTTTCAAATCAACTGCGGGAAATTTGAATTTTATAAGTGATTTTAAATTACCTTCAATAAAATTATAATTTACACAAAGAACAAAGGAATTTAAAACAAACAAAATACGAAAAGATTCGATAAGATATACTAAAATTAAGTCGCGAGACCGCTCAAATGACCAAAAATGTGGTCGCAAGACACTAAGATCCGCTCGATGGACCAAAAATGTGGGCGATAAATAGTGGACTGTATACAAAAATTCTAAACTAACTAATACGATAGCGAGACGAAAAATATACAGGGTGTTTGGAGGTTGAGTAGCCAAATGAAAATGGTGGATAGGTGAGGTTATTAGCTATTTACTTCCACTTTTTAAATTTCATTTTGGTTCAAGTTTTAGAATTTATTCGATTTTTAAGATTTTCTTAAGAAAATCCCCGATTTTGTCATTAAAAGTCCAATATAATTTTTATTTACTGTCGGAACCAAACGAAAATAGTTTTAATTTAAAGCCTGATACTGTTTTATTCAGATGAAATCATAAATTAACACAAATCATCTCATATAAAGTTACAGTGGGTTCATAAACTTCGCGGAACCAGTGGGAAAAAAATGTTCAGTCAACTTTGCTACGAAAAAAAATTAAAAAATATGAGAGTTTGAAAATTTCATTTGCTTTTAAAAACTTCTACATTTAATACACTTTATAATGATATGCTACATGTAACATAAATAATTAGAAATCTCAACAGAAATAGTAAGTTAGTCCTCAAAGACGCCTGGTAAGGAAGGTACAAACCCGTTAAACTACGTATGTAGTTAAAAACTTCGGTCTCATTCTAACAAAGCTATGCCTATTGGGTTATCTATTTTGTCACTAGGCAACACTTATCTTGTTTACGACCTCATGTATAAAAAAATGTTTTTATTTTCTGACTGAAGATTGTTGTTGGCCCATATGAAAACTTTATAGCTTCACCGAACTATGCGACCACTAAGGCCACCTAGTTGGATGCGGACTTCAGTTCAGGGCGTCTCGATCATTTCCACTACACTGTTTCCCTTAGGGGCCTCTTTCTGAGAAGACCTAGCAAGAAACTCAACGGGGGTCGGATCTGATAGTCGAGGAAACCGGATGTTGAATGCCGCACCTGCTGGTTGGAGCGGTGTATTTATAGTGAAGATTTAAAGCTGTTACCACTATCGTGTCCACCGGGCCGGCGCGGCAGCGGGCGCGGGCTGGAGGAAGCAGATTGTTTCTTACGGTAATCTTTTGACGTTTGACGTTCGTTTGACGATTGTGATTGGTCGCCTCTTGCGAGGGTCGCAAAGAGCGGATGGTTGGGGTGGTGAGGGGCGGAGTAAAAGAAACTCCTAGATTCAGTCTCCGTGAACCGGTTCTACATGACTTGCAGCTGGTGAAATGATATTTGCTTGCATGCGAAAAGACCACGCTACCGTTGGCTATGACTAGACAGACGAAAGTCAGATAGATAATAGCTTATTTTCAAGTGACATCTTTCACCAGCAAATTAAAAAAAAACAAAAAAACCTTGTAAAATGATATTTTCTTGCGTGCGCAAAGGCCACGCTACCGTTGGTCATGACTTTTTTCAAGCAACATTTTACTCCAACTGTAGAAAAGTGTAGGTCACCGAGAATCTGCGCTGAGCGGAGTTAAACATGTGAAATCGTAGAATCCTCTTCTATTCGAGGCAAGAAAAGTGAAGAGGGAGTCGAATGAGATAACACAATAGGCATCACGGAACAGAGAAGTAGATGGAAATGCCATAGGACCAACTTACTAGCGAAACCGCTGTCGCCAAAACTCACACATGGGACTGATAATAAACATAGTCACTACATGTAAACAATTGTTTTAATTGGTCGCATATCCTTAGTGCCAGAATGACTTATTTCTAAATGCTGTCAAGCAAAAACACATCTTGATAGTGATAAATAGAGTTCACTTTACTAAAACCCATAATGTATTTACGACCTTCTGCAACTTACCTCACGATCGCGTTGACATACAAAAAATTCAACTACTTAACAATAGATGGCGTTCCTACATTTAACAATGTAAATTGAACTTTATTCCTTGGCAAATAAAGTTCATGTTTACAATTGTTATGTTTTATGTTGCTTTAAAATGTCTTACGGAATAGAAAATTACGTAAATTATTATAATAAAATGAAATAATGCTTACTGATGATACGAAATGCTACCATGGCTGATGTTTTTAGTGCGGCTTTCATTTTTGCACTCCAAAATGGAGCAGTATGGCATATTTTCAGCGCAATTCTTTATTTCGCTTAGTAAACACAATCGTCTTATCTTATCAAGGCTATGCGGCGAACTGAGCTAGGTTTTGCGGAGCTCCGCGTATATGTGACACACGCGCCACGCCCACTTGCCACTTCTACTCGTTTTTTCTGTTCTGTGATAGGCATAGTTTTGTAAGAATGAGACAAAAGTTTTTAACTACATACGTAGTTTAACGGGTTTGTACCTTCCTTACCAGGCGTCTTTGAGGATTAACTTACTATTTCTGTTGAGATTTCTAATTATTTATGTTACATGTGGCATATCATTATAATGTGTATTAAATGTAGAAGTTTTTAAAAGCAAATGAAATCTTGAAACTCTCATATTCTTTTATTTTTTTTCATAGCAAAGTTGACTGAACATTTTTTTCCCACTGGTTCCGCGAAGTTTATGAACCCACTGTAACTTTATTTGAGATGATTTGTATTAATTTATGATTTCATCTGAATAAAACAGTATTAGGCTTTAAATTAAAACTATTTTCGTTTGGATCCGACAGTAAATAAAAATTATATTGGACTTTTAATGACAAAATCGGGGATTTTCTTAAGAAAATCTTAAAAATCGAATAAATTCTAAAACTTGAACCAAAATGCAATTTAATAAGTGGAAGTAAATAGCTAATAGCCTCACCTATCCACCATTTTCATTTGGCTACTCAACCTCCAAACACCCTGTATATGCTGTGCGGACAAATAAAGTTTCTGCTTTGATAGCTGGACTCACCTGAGTGTGGGTGAAGATGTGTATGCACCGCTCCAAGTACAAATATCTTCGGATTGACTTTGGCTGATCTAGACTTACCTTGATCGCTCCTAGAATACCTGACTGGTTTGGTGATATATCTGCCGACTCGGAATCCAGGATCTCCACTTCACAATATTGTACACACACACTAGCTAAACATAAACTAGCTAGCTACTACTAACTAACTACTAAAACTACGAAAAAACGATAAAAGCGATAAATTAAACGAGAACGACAAACGAAAGGTGCTACTACGAGCGGGCGAATTTTAAAACTCAATGTTGCCAGAAGGGCAACCGAAAAATCTACAAAATCTATCGGCAAGTGTTGCCAATGTAACGACTAGGGTGCTATTTAGAGCGAACAGTAAATAAATTTGGATTGTGCATTTAATTACCTTTAATTTCATATATAACTTTTAAACAATTATCAAAAACTGTATCATTAATCACATTTAAAGTTTTTGACAGAATTTATGACCCGACTAGGTCTATAGGTACTGCGAAGGGCTTTTTTGTAGGTCTATCCTTACTATGATATAAATGGGAAAATGTGTATGTCTGTTTGTCCGTCTATCTGTATGTACGCTTCACGTAAAAACGGCTGAACCGATTGTCTTGATTTTGGAATAGAGATAGTTCGACACCCAGGGAAGAAGAAAATACGATAATTTTACTTCGGGGAAAAAGCCTCATTCCCACGGGAAAAGCCATTTAGTTGCGGGTGAAACCGCAGGGCGGAAAGCTAGTGTATTAATAAAGGACGAGCGATTTCAGCCAAATACAGGGTGGCGCAATAGAACGTGCATATTGCGTCATCATTTTTCGCGGGGTTAACGGTGCGCGGGCGGGGGGAGCCTAGCGTGGTTAGATAGTGGCACTCGTGGAGTTTTAGTAGCCATGAGTCACTTCGACGGGAAGCGTCGCGCTTTTTGTGTTCGCACGTTTTACGAGAACGGTCGTTCATACAT
The DNA here is from genome assembly GCA_916618145.1 of Emmelina monodactyla. NCBI lineage: Eukaryota > Metazoa > Arthropoda > Insecta > Lepidoptera > Pterophoridae > Emmelina > Emmelina monodactyla. The sequence continues at coordinate 11,499,441 of OU745304.1, forward strand.
CTCTACAAGGCGACTGTATTGTTCTGAATATGGATTAACACACATTAATGAAGCTCCGAGTGCAAATTTAATTAAAATATGGATAAAGCGTTTTGAAGAGACCGGTTCCACGTTTAAACCACCAGCAAAAGGTCGTCCAAGAACGTCTAGGACCAGTAACAATATTGAGAGGGTGAAGGAGTCAGTACGAAAAAATCCGCAAGTGTCTACTCGGAAGCGATCTGCGGCTTTAAACTTGTCGCGACGAAGTTTACAGCGAATTTTGAAGTTGGATCTTAAACTGCATCCTTATAAGCTCCAGTTAACACAGGAATTAAAAGATTCCGACTTCGGAGCAAGGTTGGCATTTGCTGAAGAAATGCTTAGTCGATTTTCCACTTTTGACAACATCCTTTTTTCTGACGAGGCTCATTTCCATTTAAATGGGTTCGTAAACCGACAAAATTGTCGTTATTGGACGGACGAGAATCCAAAAATGAAACATCAAAAACCACTGCATAGTCCGAAAGTAACGGTATGGGCAGCAATCTCAAGCAAAGGAATTATTGGCCCTTTCTTCTTTGAAGATTCACGAGGACGAAACATCACCGTTAACACCGACCGCTATGTTGCGATGTTAGAGGGATATTTGACTCCAGAACTTGCGAGATCAAGAATAGCGAATACGAGGACTTGGTTCCAACAAGACGGAGCGACCTGTCACACATCAAATGACTCTATGGCGGTTGTGAGACAGATGTTCCCTGCAAGACTAATTTCCAAAAGAGGTGATATCCCTTGGCCCCCACGTAGCCCTGACTTGACGCCTCCAGACTTTTTTTTATGGGGATATCTCAAACATAAAGTCTACATGAACAATCCGAGGAACATCAGTCAGCTAAAGGAAAATATCCGTGGCGAAATGGCAGCAATCACCCCAGTTTTATTGACAAAAGTTTTCACAAATCTGCGTTCGCGTTTAGAGGAGTGCCGTCTTCGAGAGGGCCGTCATTTAGATGATGTTATTTTTAAAAAATAAACTACATTTAATTACCTAATCATCCTGTCTTTTATTTCAACTATACCTTTTGTATTTATTTTTTTAGCCTATACTTAATAAATGCACGTTCTATTGCGCCACCCTGTATATGGATGTAGAATTTCTGTTCGGAGAGTTTTATATAGACATAATATATTATGGAAGTACAAGAATATCTTTATTCTGAAATGAAAGTATAATAATGTTTTTATAATTTTCCGCGTTCATAGTTATCCTCTTTCAGACTTTTCAGCGTTTCATTCAGAAGATTTAGGCGAGGATCAATATTAACTTTTTATACTCTCGGGCTGCCAACTTAGACGTTTTCCGATAAATTTAAGGGTTTTACGAAGTAAGTTGTGATTTTTTAAGAGGTTTTTATTTTCCCCAATTTTATATTTTCTGGGGAAAAACAATGTAAAATCTCTCTATGATTATTATTATTAGCTATAAAAAGTTACCGAGATTCACAAAAGTAAATTGGGCTATTTTAGGGGTTTTTGTCTCCGCGGCGCGTTTTGATTAGACTTTCCAAAAAGTAGACTTTCTTTTGACTTTGACGTATCACGTAGTTTTTGTTTACATTGGTTATAACGCGGAGTTTATTATTGCAACTCTTAGAAAATGACTTCAAACTTAGTAGAACTACGCCCAGATCGTAGGCTATTAGACCATGAATTCGAAGGATACAAACTTAACTTACAAGCTTTACCGCATTACGTTCACAAATTGGAAGTGAATGTAGATAGAGTGTTCCCGGATGAAATTCAGTACTCTTTTGTGCATGCAAAGCTATTTGGTCTACATAATCATCTTGTGCTTGACCAATGGGATTATACATTTAGTTATTACTATATTGACCAGAAGCAACAAGTGCGCCATGTAACATTTGAAAGCAATTTACACACCTTCCGAAGCAAAGTTGTTTACGATGTGCCAGCTCACGTAGTTCGGAAATCCGGACATTTCAACTTGAGTCTAGCATTCCCCTCTAATACCATAGCTTTGATAAGTGACGGGACAGGTTATTTGCATATTGTGGAAACGGGAAATAGGAGCAGACCATCACAGGCAAACACTTGGCAAACATTGTTTTCAACACTGGCATTAGGTGAAAATAAGTACTTTGTCATAGTTGATTGCAGGATACAGGAGAAAAATGGCACAGAGTTGGTTCATTGTCTACTTCTCTCAGTGGAGCAGGAAGATAGTCACTTTAACTCGGTTTTGTCATGGATAACTTATGAAGAGAGAGATCAAACATGGAGACAAGTTGGTCTCAAAGAGCTAAAAGGCAAGGGGATTGTTCATTATGCTGCTATAGAATCCAGCTGTAAAGCCATTTATATTGCCTCAGACAACCAATTTAAATTCACATCTGATTCAGAAAATCAAATTGCAAACCAAATAATTAATACAGAAGAAACATGCAAAACTGTTTACACATGGCTTCAAACCACTGAAGATATAAGTATCACTTTAAAACTTGAGGAGAAATTCAACAAATCATTATTACATGTGGATGTTACACCACTTTCTATCAAAGTCAGTTATGCCGGAACTACATACATAGATGGAAAACTCAGAAATAAAGTTGATAGTGAGCTCACAACTTGGAATATTCAGGATGATGGACAAGTTGACATTCTTCTAACTAAGAGTGATAGCATGCTGTGGGATGATATAGTTGAAGGAGACAAGAACGGTCAACAGATCATGGATGAAAGCTTGGTGGAGGAGGCTCACCGGAAACTGGCTCATTTATGTTCTGAAAAAGAAGAAACACCAGACCAACTGGCACCTGGACTCTCTACACAACAGTTAGAGGAGTGTGACGCTGCTTCTGATGAAGACACTATTTTGGGTATGCTACTTTGTTTTTATAAAATTATACCTGATAATTTCACATACCTAATATAAAGTACAAGTTTTAGCTGTTTGTTTATTTTAAACTATTTTTTGGTTACAGCCCGTTTGGATTGCCATACACACTCAATAACGCATCGGGTTCCATTGAGTGTACATCAGTTCCTCTTCAGCATAAAACTTGAAACTCAAGAAGTTCCAGCTATAGTTCTGCGTCATGATGTAGACACTTGCATTTGGCAACCGTTTGCACAATTAATTAATTCAGACACTTGGCCTGTAAAACATCAAGGAACGTTATTTGCATTTGGTTATGTTCAATCTTCGAAACAAAACCGAAAGTTTGTGACTTGTCCTCCTAATCTGACATACAGTGTCGTGTGCGAGGCTACAAGACATGTATTTGTATATCAAAGTGCAAACAACCCAGACTCCCAGCTACGGAAGCGTACTGGTGCCATGATGAAAACTGTCAAAGTAGGTCAACAACATGTATTCAATGTTGATGAGTATGGAGAGGTGCTTGGGATTAATGCCACCAATGAATTTTTATTTATTTTATCAGAATCATTTCTGGTTGCTATTGAAGTAAGGTAGTTGATAAGGTTAATGAAAGATTTATGTTATAAAAACAATTTTTATTTATCATCATCTTCACTGCAATCTAAACTTTCGTCAGATGAATACCCAGTTGTAAACAAAAGGTTTTTAGGTTTCTTTTTTCTCTCAGCTTTGATTTCTTTTTTAATCTCATTTTTCTTATCTTGGGCTATTTTCTCTGTAAGCAACATTTTCTGTCTTTTTCTTGGTTGACTTGTTTGGGCTTTTTCACTTTCAACTGAATCATTTGAATCTTTATTTTCCTTGGTATTACATTCATTTTCATTATCTTTTTCATATTCAAATTCATCTTCTGTAAGTCAAAAATAACAATGAATTATGGAAATCACTTTTAAGAACCTAGATGGTAATAAAATATTTATACCTGGAGTGATAATTTCAAAGTTATATGCATGGTCCTTTAGAACAACAAATATAATTGGGAATTCAACAATACATTTCCCTGAGAAGTTTTCAGCTAATGTTTCTGCAGGGTCTAGCTCGAAGAATTTCCTTGCAGAAGCTTTTACTTTTTCAGCTAAAACAAGACTTCAATTAATTAGCATATCTAAAATTTTTGGGTGGAAAGGAAACTATGAAAAAGAATACTTGCCTTTTAATAAAATTTTAACACCACTAAACCCAGCAGATCTATAATAACTAAGATGTTTTGATCCTTCAAAGGGAGATCTTTCTGGATTCATATATTTATCTAATGAACTTGATAATCGAGTTCCTTCAGGACATTTTTCATCAATAAACTTCAATGGCTCTGTCTCTACATTCGGAAACACCCACTCTACCCTCCAATGAATAACATTAGTCTTAAAATGATATCTTGTAGTGTTCACAGAATGTCTAGTAAAATTTTGTGACAGAAATTGTAGAACAGTGCCCCTTTGTCTAGCAGCCATTTTAAGCTTGAAAAGATGCTGAAAGGAAGATTAATTTCAGATTTTGTCATTGGTCAAGTGATATAAAATAAATATTAGTAAAAAAGTATTGACTTGACTGAATTCTCAGCAGATTGGCTGAATACAGCCAAAAGCCACTCAGTGGAAACCCTTGGGAGAGATCTTTGTCCAAGTGGGTCAGTTTAGGTTAAAAAAAAGTATGCTGTTACACTTACAATAGGCAAGTCTTTATCAATTCTTGTGAATTTCTTTTTTTGGTCCTTTTTGATGGCATGTACAAAACGACCACACTCTTCTAGAAGTCTATAGTCACTTAACAAGTCGGTATCTGTAAAGTCTTTAACTCGAATAAACTTGGTTCTGTCGCGAATTCCGTCACAGTCTAATTCCTTCTTGTGCACCCTCACGCAGTTCAGTGAACAAGTTTTAACTTCACATTTCGGACAGGTGTAAACAGCTTTCTTGGCGCCACAAACCTCGCAGTCTCCAAGCCTATGAACCACAAGAAAGGTAGAATTATTAGGATTCACAATATGGATAGTTAACAGAATAAGAAACGTCTCTCAACAATGTTACCTTGTAGTAGTTGATTCTTCGTTTTCACCCTCGGTTTCTGATGAAGATGACATGATAACTTCAACTTAATTTAGTGTTTTAGTGGCTTTTATCTACCTTTTGACAATGTATTTCACAGATAAGTAGCAAGTACCAAGCTAAATATGTATTCTAACCTCAAAACTCTCGATATCGAATCAAAACAAATAAACACGAGTGTACACAGAGTAGTAGTGATGTATGTGTTTTGTTTTTTAGTGAAAAACTTGTTTTAATATTGAAGATTATTTACAATAGATGTCGCTTTAATCCAATAAGTTAATACATAAGGGATTTTTTGATTTGGAATACGTTAATGGCAGATTGAATAAAAATAGTGTGACGCCGAAAGGCCTCGTTTCACTTTCAAAATAATTGACAAAAGGATAGTACGGCTGGATATTCGGCGCGAGCTCGACCGTAACTCCTGAACGTACCCTTCTAATGTCACTGTCAAATCGATCGTATGACAGTTATTTACTAACTATCTAAAGTCTAAACGGAATGCTTTTCATTTCGTTTAGATTAGGTACTTAAGATTGAATTTAAAAACATTTTTTTAACAGGTCGGTACTATACTTACCTAAACTGCTAACAATGAGCACACCTGAGCTACTTGGTGATGACTGGGATTTGCCTTGTTCTGATGACGAGCTCTCTAAAAGTGGTATATTTATTGGAAAAAATTGGATGCCAGACCCTTCCGATTTGGAAGAGCTTTACAAGAATATTGACAAAAGTGGAACTCTGAGTCTTGAGTGGAAATGTCCTGGACGACGGGCTCCATCTCCGGTGCCTGTCAGTAAAGAGAATCAGCCAGCGGTTCCCGCATCACCGGTAAGGGAAGAAAAGTCCGATTTCGATTTCATGGATGAGGTGAGTTCGTTGCGACTGCGCGTACGGCGAGAAGGTGAAGATACCTTACGAGGGTCAGCTAAAAAGAAGACTACATCATTTGATGGAATCTTGTCTAACATGATTCGGCACAAGAGGATTGAACAGATGGAGAAACAGGCTAACACCCCTCCTACTTCTAACACTACTTGACAGGGACCTGAGGTATATTATTTACCTGTAGTAGTGCTCAAGTTTGACTGAATTCAACAACCATAGGAGTGTATTGCTGATAAGCTAACCATGAAAGATAAATACATATAAATAAATAAATAGTAATAAATATACTTTATTTGAAGTTAAAATAATTACTATGTAAACTTCATTGTAAACAATATATTAATAAAACATGTAACATATTACTTATTTATTTCTTCATGTCTATATAAAATCTAGTTTTTTTATGCAGATAAATGTATTGACTTTGGTCTTAGCATTGTCTCATTTTCATCAATTAATGTGTTGCATTTTTCAATATTTTCCAATATATATTCTAAATGCCAATGTTTTCGCAACAGTGTGTGCTCTAAAGAGAACTTGCCGTGTCGTATACACTGCACTCCAGTACAATATGCTGATGTTTTTAGTTGAACTCCTAAATCATGGACCAGAGTCCAAAGATATTTATCATATTCATTGACAGACTGGATTTCTGTAAAAATCATTACACAAATAGGTATTAAATAGGATTATAGTCTTAAGAAGTTTTCAATATAGAAAAAATATTACCTAATGTGAAGTTTGGGGAGTCAAAGTGAACACATTTAATTCCATATAGTATTGGTAATTTGCTGTTAGCAGGACGAAGTAACCCCTGTGATGCGAGATCATAAGCTGTCTGTGATTCCATGTGTAACCCTGAAAGTCTTCAAATAACATATTTCAAATAAAATTTCTTTTAATACTGCAAAAGATAAGAGTTACAAATTCTGCATAATTTTACTAAATGGGATAAAATTGACTTACTCAAACATAGTTTTCTGGTGTGCAGCCTGCATGTGTGCAACAACGCTGTCTATTTTCTCTCGAGTAACATGTGCAAATGCAGATCTCTCCATAGTTCTGCCATTCCAGAAATATGTGTCAGTTGCTTTACCAAGTTGTCCATGAACTTTATAAGCCCGAGTCAATCTTGCTACATTTAAGTGGTACGTCAATTTTGTCCCCTCATTTAGACCTAATACTGCAAAACAATGTTTTATAGGATAAAATTACTACTTCCCTACTAATATTATAAATGCGAAAGTAACTCTGTCTGTCTGTCTGTTACGCTTTCACGCCTAAACCACTGAACCGATTTTGTTGAAATTTGGTATGAAGAAAGAACTGAACTTGGGAAAGGACATAGGGTACTTTTTACCGCGGGAAAATTTCTCATTCCCACGGGAAACCGACTTCCACGCGAACGGAGTCGCGGGCGGTCACTAGTATATAATAAAATTTATGTTATTCCTATATTTTTATAACCTACATAATAATCCGCTACTGAATAATCCTAAATTAGAGACCCAACTGCAAGGTATGTCTTCATTGATGTATCGAGGCCCACATACAAGTGGATCATCCGCATAGTTGGGAACCAACTTTACAGTCATTGGTTCATTTGTGCGACCAACAATTTCTACCCTTTGTTCACGAGGTCTATCTGGTAAATTATTAAGATCTGTAACACCAGAAATACTTATTAGTTATAACTAGTCAGACCACGGCGAAGAAAAACAAAAACGCACACTAACCTTTACACAAGTTAGTTTTTATTGTATGCTGCACTCGCCTAACAGGAACGCAGGATGGTTTATAAACACATACGATTCCATTGAGAGCTTTAAAAGCTAATGAGGCACTGCGAAACTTTACCATTTTACGAGTATTTAGCTACCAAGTTTATCTAATAGTACTTCCAAAATATAAACAAACTCGCCACTGACATGCTAAGCACAGCTAGGGATGTTAATAAATAATCGATTCTTTTTGTAGTATTAATCGATTTTGAAAAAAATGATTACATACCGGGTGTCCAGGAAACAATGGATAAGCTCTGAAGGGCTAATAGTAGAACTAAAGGCAAGCCTAAAAAATAATTGATAAAAAGTATAACCCTTACACTGCTAGAAATATGGCGCTTTAAAAAAAAACTTCATATTTTTTTGACTGTGTTCATATTTTTACTCGTAACGAGGTCAAATCACTTAATAACATCATTATTTCTGTGCTAAAATAATTAATATTAACCGCATCAGTGAATAACTATCAAATAAAATAGCTAACTAAAGTATTTTTCTCAAAAAATAATGTTAAACTTTTGATTTGTGTAAAATTTCTGAAGAAATATTTTTGATGCGCAACTTTGAACAGCTCTGGTGTAAAAAAATTATATGAAAGTAACAGTGACCAATGATTTCAAAATATTCCTGGTTTAATAACGTTTTTAAAAAGATGTAATATGTCGTTATTGTAATGAAAAAAGATTGAACTAATGGTATTAGTGTGTAAAATGGGATAATTATTTAGATCTAGCAAAATTAAAAAAATACAATAAAACTAAAGAAATATGATTTTCAATTGACATTAATTGCAAACCCATTGGAATAATTGAGAGTAACTGTTCAAATTGTCTGTCCCCATCCTGATGCAGACCCTGCATCTACGAATAAAGGATCTTCAACGAAATCAACTTAACAGGAGAAAGTGATCCAAATTTTCTTCATAATGACTTACCCAATTTATTGATAGACGTGTCCGAAGAGCTTCGCGACACATATTGGCTTCAAAATGAAGGCTGTCAAGCACACTATGCTGTTGCATTATGTGCATACTTGACGAAACCTACCCTAACAGGTAGGTAGGCCGCCTAAACCTAAACGCTTTAGACTTTTTACTGGGGGTATTTTAAGGAAGAGTTTTACCGGCAACCAGTAACTTCATTAGAAGATCTACGAGCTCGTGTTCAGGCCGCTGCAATCAATGATCGACGACACGCGCGATTTTTTTGAAGATACTTTATTCGTAGTTGTAGGGCCTGCATCAGGATGGGCACAGACAATTTGAACAGTTGCTCTCAATTATTCTAATGTTTTTGCAATTAATATCAGTTGAAAATCATATTTCTTTAGTTTTATTGTACTTTTATAATTTTGCTTGAACTAAATAATTATCCCATTTTACACACTAATACCATTAGTTCAATCTTTTTTCATTACAATAACGACATATTACATCTTTTTAAAAACGTTATTAAACCAGGAATATTTTGAAATCATTGGTCACTGTTACTTTCATATAATTTTTTTACACCAGAGCTGTTCAAAGTTGCGCATCAAAAATATTTCTTCAGAAATTTTACACAAATCAAAAGTTTAACGTTATTTTTTGAGAAAAATACTTTAGTTAGCTATTTTATTTGATAGTTATTCACTGATGCGGTTAATGTTAATTATTTTAGCACAGAAATAATGATGTTATTAAGTGATTTGACCTCGTTACGAGTAAAAATATGAACACAGTTTAAAAAATATGAAGTTTTTTTTTAAAGCGCCATATTTCTAGCAGTGTAAGGGTTATACTTTTTATCAATTATTTTTTAGGCTTGCCTATAGTTCTACTATTAGCCCTTCAGAGCTTAACCATTGTTTCCTGGACACCCTGTATATAATTTACACTTTTTGATATTTTTATTTATATATTTTTTTTTGAGACTATAACTTTGTCATTTTGTTGGGATTCTCATTATTTCATTATTATTAAGATGCATAAAAGGAACCTTGCCTTAGATTTTTAGTTTTGAATTAGTTATTTTTGGATAATTAATTGTTTATATGAATGTGTAAGGTTCACTATGTGAATATAAATAGCAAGTACATTGAATAATACAAAAAAATATTTTTTTGCGAAAAATAGATTTTTCTATTAAAATTGAATTTTAACAAATCGATTAATTTTTGATAAAAAATAATCGATTCTTATTTAATCAATTTTTTCCATTAACTTTTCATCCCTAAGCACAGCACAGACTAAGAAGAGATACATGCTAAGGTTCAAAATTACTATCAGCGCTATTTGCTTGCATAAATCGCACGAGTGCGTCTCCTTGCAGTCTAACGTAATCAATGACGGTGCAAACAGCAAAAGGGAGTGAACTGTGTACAGTGATATCAAAGTCGATTTTCTGTGTTTAATGTTAACTTTCATACCAGAAAAAATTTAAACCTTCTGTCATCTTAATATGTCTTGATAGGACATCATAGAATATGTAAATGTTAGTAAGAACCATCAGTTTAAATTGATTTCGGTGCTAACTTTTATGAGTAATGAAATCATTTATGGACGATGCGTTTGCACGTTTATTTACTAACGTTTACTGTATTCTATTGACGAACCGCAGAAATAAACAGCGGAATGTAAAAGCACCAATTATGGACGTTATAAGCATTTCTATTTTCATTTTTGCTTTGTAATTTGTAAATTTTTACTAAACACGTTTCTAGTGTTTTACATATTAATAAATCGGGTTTTTTAGAATAATCTTTTGCATTTCAATTTTTTTTTATGAGATGCTAGCAAACGAGCATGTGGGTCACCTGATGGTAAGTGATCACCGCCGCCCATGACTACCCGCAACACTGTGGGTGTTGGGGATGTGTTGCTGAGCCTTCAAGAAAATTGGGCACCGGATACCGCACTCACCGAACGAAACGCAGGAACATCGTCCCTAATTCACGTCGGTTTTCTGTGCGACGGTGGTATTTCACCGGTCGAGTCAGCCCAGTAATCGCTACAGACAGAGCCTACAGCTAGACTCTACCACTCCAAAAATAAAAAATAGGCTTATCAAAATATATTTAATTAAATATAACTTCTGTCAGATTCAAATTATGAACAACGGATATCGAATACCTAATAGAACGAAATAAATATAGACAGAATTATCACTATTGGACGGAAGCTTCATTTGCTGCTGATTTAAAAACGATAATAAACAATTAGGAAGGGTTTTCAAGTATTCAAATATAAAATCACAAAAAATATTATAAAAACTCAGTTTTAATATGTGTATGTTCATAATTAGATACAGGCATATAACCAGATCCAATTATGGACATCGTCAATTTTAAAGTGTAAAATTCCATTGGGGTTTTAGGTTAGAGCGTATAGAATCTTTTATCACTACATAAGGGTTTTACTTCAAATTTAATGCGTGCGAAGCCGCGGGAAAAAGCTTGTTATCAATAATTCACGAACTTGCATTGCATTTCCTGAATTTGAACTTGCTATGCGATCCTGGATAATAAAAACTCCATGCGTCTGGAAAAAGTACAATGGTCGGAAACGAAATTGCAGATAGCTCTAAAATTTTATTACATTTGAATATTAGTACGACTGATAACTGCTGTTAAAAAATAAAATGATTTACCAGATTATTCATATTTGAAGTAATGCCAAAAATAATCATAATTGGCCCATGTTCATAAAAGGTGAAATGAATACCCGAAAGAACTGCCAATGACAATGGTAGTTGGATGCCATTATTTCAACAATTCTGGAAAGGGTTAAATTAATGAAGATCTTCACGTTTTTGGGCGACATTAATTATCTTTCTATTTATCTCAAAAAACCTTTATTTGCCATCCATTTTAACCTTTTCCAAAATTATTAAAAAAAATACATGTGATTCCCATTCCCATACATTATCTTACTTAATAGCCCAGCTGAAAGGAAAACCGCGGAGTCTCTATCAGTAATGGTAAGGTAAGAGCATCAATTATGGCTCTGGACCAATTATGTTTTTTTATTGACATTTCTTCAAAAATAAATAGTCTGGTTAATAATGTCATTGAAATAGCAACTCTAATCAGTCGTGCCAGTGTTCAATTCTATGGAATCAAATTTGAGGGCTATCCGCAATTTAGTTTTTGACAATAGCCCTTTTTCCAGACGTAGGTATATTCATATAAAAAAATTAGATTTTCGTATAAGGATCGCGCCACAAGTAGGTACATTTATAGGCTTTTTAAATGACAGGAGAAACTGTGTTGTTAATTTTTGTAGTTATTGGTGGAACTATTGTTAACGAAAGATTAATTATACGCTCTAACCTTGCTCTAACCTTAAACCCCAATGGAATTTTACACGTTTTTTTTTCTTAATTCATAATTAGATCTGGTTATATGCCTGGACCCAATAATGAACTTACGTTTAATCAGTGTATTATCGTTTTTAAATGAAGCGTCTGTCTAATTGTGAATATTTTGTGTATATTTAGGTGTCTAATATCAGATGTCCGTAACTGGAGTTTGACAGAGGGTAAATTTAATTATGATGAAACTAGTAATTATCCTATTTTAAAAGTCTAAAACTTATTCTAAAAGACACTATTTATTAACGTACAAAATTCTAGAAACGTGTAAGTATAGTAAAACGTATAAATTATTTCGCAAAAATGAAAACCTCCCTAATTGGTTCTTTTCCTTTAGATTTCATATGAAATTTACATAGACATTACATATTTTAACTTATATTTGCAATAGCGTTTATGAATAAAGACGTTAGATTTTATCTTTGGTAGCGGCAGAAAATAATTTTTAATAAATATTTGGGTCGATTTTAATTGGAAATATCGATACACCAATCTTTACCTCCCTTTTCCAGACTCTTTTCTTGGTTTGTGCATGTTTATTATACTGGTCCGAAATTGCTGTCAGCGCGCTTTCTGCACTATTTGCGTGCACACGGGTGGACCATTAATACGAACGTGTGCACACTCTGAGCAATCTGACGTCATCGTTCAGTGCTAACGGTGCAAACAAAAGATAGGTAGCGCAATATGTGCAGCAATGTCAGATGAATGATGAATGTACTTTAATTTGTAAGATCTAAACTATCGGACCAGTTTTGTTGAACTAATATTGTTTAATGTAAAGATATTTAGCAGATTCATAGGGAAAACCTCAACATGCAATCTTACTGACCCTTATTAAACCACCTGTCATTTTGACATAACGTTCTTGCATATGTTCGTACCAACAAGTGGACCAAATTGATTTCAGTGCTAACGTTTGTGAGTAGTGAAATCTTTTTCGGTCGACGCATTTGCACGCTTACCAACGTTTTCACGTATTCGATTAAAGGACCACGACATATCTGTACGTCTATTCTGTAAAACGAAACGTGAGCACTTTGCTTTCGTTTCGGGCCCGTAACGGACATTTGCTATTCTATTGGCTTTCGTATCGTTTCATCAATCATAAGGTTTTTGACGTAATGAATAGAAATTTAAGTCAAAACCCTTATTATTTCGTTGACTTTCGGATTACAAATACGTTAAACGATATGCAAGCTAAATAGAATAGCCAATGTCAGTTTCGGGCCCGAAACGAAGGCAAGTGCATACGTTTCGTTTTACAGAATAGACCTACTTGTTTTAGCAACTCTAATGACGGCTCTACACTAGTGCTGTGAATTCTAGAGCAAATTCAGTGCACTATTCGTGCCCTCCACACTCCACGTGAAACCCGCTTAATACCGCGTTATGGACGTAGAAGTTGCTGCTGCAGAATTAATCATTGCTTAAGCTATTCGATGTAAGGACTTTGTTAATCAGACTTTTGGTTAAATTAGATATTACCTCATTTAATGTTATATGAGCATAGATAACACTAGATTTGACTTTGCACTGATTATAAATAAAGAACGTCTTAATACCAGATTTGATACTAGTTTCAGATCTACGTTTCTTTTCATCTTACCATTTTATAATATTAACTAGGGGCCGCGCGCGACTCCGTTCGCGTAGAAGTCGGTTTCCCGTGGGAATGCGAAGTTTTCCCGCGGTAAAAAGTTCCCTTAATTCATTTATATTTTGGTATCTAGAACCGTTTTTGGCAGCGCACGCAACGGAAGCTCTCAAGGATGAATAATTTTCCCCGTTTTTTTAACATTTTCCATTATTTCTTCGCTCTTTATAGTTGCAACGTGATGTTATATAGCCTAAAGCCTGCCTCGATAAATGGTCTATTTAACACAAAAAGAATTTTTAAAATCAAACCAGTAGTTCCTGAGATTATAACCATAACACCATTACATATTTTATTTATTTCTATTTTAATTTATTTTATTTATTTATACTTAAATTAATGTATCTGCACAAAATTAAACTCATAAAAGGACAAACTGATTACAAAAAAAAGACGTAAATACAGAGGTTCTGCTTATTCGAAAATCGAAATCTCTTCCAGCAGACCTGTAGGTGAAGAGGTGGTATAGAAAGCAAATTTTGCGTGTCTACATACAGTTTATACTTACATATCTACTAATATAAACTACATGCAAATAGTTACATATTACTACTTAAATACATACAATATATATTTATATATACAACTATCGATACAAAAATAAATATAAAAACATTGTTACACATAGACTACATAGAAAGATAAAAACTTTTGACACGTTTCTTAAACAATGAAATGGATTTCATTGCTCGAATATCGTGAGGCAATGAGTTCCAAAGCCTGACAGAATGGACAGAAAAGGAATAGGAGTAGAATCGTTAAATATATTATTAATTAATGTAAATAAAGCCTTAGATGATACTTTTAAGAATATTTTCAACAATTTTAGCATTTTGGTCAATGATATTTTTTTAGTAAATATATCATAGTTATACTCAAAAATTATACTGTTAAGGGTCTTTTAAAATCTAGCATTTAAAAATTTGGCATTGCCTTTACTTTAATTACTGACTACATTTTAACATTAATATACCTATTTATTCATATATTGTTTAGGTAAGTGACTTGAAGAACATAAAAGCTGCTTGACACATTCAGATTCAAACACATTAGGCAAGGTATGATACCTTTCATTCTCCGGTAAATGCAAAAAAATCGAACCGAATACAGGCAGGTATTAGGTACATTTCATTTAACCGTCAAAAGTCGTAAAATGGCAAATTATTCCTTATACAAAATTATTATGAAAGTATGAAAAAAAAATCGATTATTATTTACTAATCGATTTGTTTTCCATCCCTAGTGGTTCATAAACAGTTAGCCACCTCAGTTTAGTCAGTGCGAGTGCGAGACTTGATCGTTAGATAGAACGACTTTTGATTTCGTATTGTGAGTTTTTCAATGGCCGATCAGAATTCAGTGTTGCTTTTTTAGTTTTTGATACTTATTGTTTTCGATTTGCGATAAGTTTGGACATCGGTCTTCTGGGCCATCTCAAGTGCGTAGCAGACTATTGTGAACTGTTGGATAGTTCAAACGTGTAGTCTATGCAAGCAAACGGGAAATAGTCAACTATTCGAGACTGTTTCAACAAAAAAAACTTGTTTATTGGTAAGTTGATGCATCAGTTACTTTCCCCTGTCTCTCTTGGAATGCTTTTGGTCCTCTTTTATATGAATAAAATGCAATTACAAATGTTCCAACTATTTATTCACAGAAACCAATGCTAAACCTGTAAAAAATACCTTTATATCAATTCTATCAAAATACTCATAGTATTGGTGTAAGGCTGTCGGGCAACTCTACAATTGAATGTAGCTGGTGGAATCTCAAAAGGATTTCTTTCTTTTGTGTAGGTTTCCTGTGTATAAATCAACAGTGTGTTAACAGTACTGAATATTCTATATTCTGGACTCAGAAGCTATCAGTAAGTTAACTAGATTATTCTTAATCTAAATGAAACTACCGACTATCTGTCTATACTTCTATTTTCATGATATTTCAATATGTTGTCTATTTCTGTTAAATAATCACATGAAGTCCTCATATAGTATGTTACAGCAATGCTCATGGCATGCTCTGTGGTGGGCTCTCTGATCAATTATGGCAACCAACAACTTATACCTAAATAATTACACAATAAACTTATTTTTTTGCCATTTGGCAATGACCATTCCTTTTGACAGGAAGTCCAACTTTACTGAGCTTTTTTTTTGTTTTTGGAAGAATTTACATGCTAGCAAATGCAGATTGGTGCCTTTGGTTGCCAATTACTGCTAATAAAATAGATAAGCTTTAAAAAGCATTTCATTAAGAAGAGACAATAACAGATAATTCAATACCTAGTTTTCTGGCAACTCTCTTTAGAACAAATATTATTCCTATTGGGTTTTTGTTATAATTTCAAAGCTAAGTTTTGTTACATACTCAGAGAATATTCAAATATTTTGGTGAATGCCACTTAGTCTGTATGTTATTTTTAAATGTTTTACATAA
This sequence comes from Emmelina monodactyla, assembly GCA_916618145.1. Taxonomy (NCBI): domain Eukaryota; kingdom Metazoa; phylum Arthropoda; class Insecta; order Lepidoptera; family Pterophoridae; genus Emmelina; species Emmelina monodactyla. Next base: position 11,515,553 of record OU745304.1, read on the forward strand.
TAATCAAAATATACAGGCATAGTATAGTAGTAAATTTGATAAAGAGAAAGAGGAATACAAAGATACTTTTTTGTAAATTTTATTAGCCTACTTATTACTTATTATATACTATTATGTCTAAGCTTCTATGTTTGGATATTTGTTACTAAATTTTGCAGAAAAAAGCTATTCGGACATGGATGGAAATTTCCGTAATGATAGATTATAAAATAAAATATATAGAAAAACATACAGTCAAATTAAGCTTAATTACTTAAAAGATACTCGGCAAAAATCTGTGAGGTACATTCCCCCTTTTAACAAGAAATACTCTTAACAGAAGAAATTTTCTTTGTGAATATGGAAAGATGGCTTAGTAGTTTTTTATTAAAGCGTCTAATTTATATAGTATATTTTGTTAATTTTTTTAAATATTTCATGCAACACAGCTTCCCATATTGTAAATAGCTTTTTCAATCTACAAAAGTAATAATAAAATTAAAGAGTTATGTACTATAATTTTTAAGTTTCCTTGTTGTAATAAATATTAAAAAAGACATAAAAATTAGATTGGTAGGTTTTTGGCTGCAGAAACGTCTTAATACAACATTGTCCAGTCAAAATCTACCTTCGACACCTTGGCAGTGTTCTTGTCGGTACAAGCAGCACGAAAACCTTGAAGCTGCTATATATTTTTGTTACAATACCACACTCACTATAGTTTAAAAATATTTTATATAAAATTGAATTTTAATTACTTAATACAAAATAGGTATTTAAAATTCTGAATGTGGAGTAGTATTGTGAGTAGTGAGCCGCGACATATTTCACAAACAGACGATGCCCAAGGCCCCTGACACCAAGGTCCCCTTCGGATAATCCCGACTCATTGGTCATTCACAACCGTCGCAGCTCGCTTTTGTAACCGCTGATTACGCTTTCAAATATTCAACAGCTTGTCAAAGATGACCTATTGCTAAACAAATCATCTAATAATTCGAATTCATTGCGAAATAATGCATCTTAATTTCCCAGCAAAGTAGATATCCTCGATAGACATAATCTTGATTTAAAATTATTTTCTGTGAAATCGTCACACTTGTCAATTGCCATTTACCTACAACCTTCATAAGAATGAAGCACAATTTGCGTGTTAATTGTTGAGAGTAATTACTGCCTTTATTCTTTTGAATAATTGAAAGTGTAATTACAAAGAGTAATTTAATGTTCTCATATTTCTTTTGATGTATGTTAAATATATTATATGCGTATGATGGTATATGGTGTTGATGGTTGCTATGTACCAACAGCAGGCTCTGGTAGACCTCTAGCACGTGCGGGCGATGGCGGCCTCGTGACTCGAGTGGTCGGTTACTTTACTCACTCGATTTCCTTAATACTCCACAAACGACCTTTACAGGTAGTAAAATAAAACAATGCCAGCGAACGTACTTCAACATTCGCTTATCGAATGCATAAAATGATTTATTTCTGAAAACGTACATAAAACACTATATTATATAGGTAAATATTTCAAAAACTAGAGATGTTTTTTAGTAAATTGATTCAAATGAAATCAGTAAGTAATATGAAGTCTTAAATTAAGATATTTGCAGTCAATTTAAAGTAGTTTATGTTTACGAAAAAAGGTAGGTATTGCGGAAATGGCAAAAAAAAACAATTTGGTACTTAGAACAACCCAATTGCAATTTTTTGTTTTGCAGATGATTCAAAACCGTGTGTAATTCCCCTGCCTACATACAACAATTTGGTATTTACCTTTGTATCATTTTCTGATGACGTCATCAATAACAAGTAACAGTTTACCTGTGCACCGGACACTTGGGCAAACTGTGTGCAAAACATAGCATTGTCAACAGCGCCAAACAAGAGACCATTAAAAGTGCATATTGCTGGCATTGTGTCCGAGTAAAAACAAACATTAACACTGGTGGTCAATTGACGATAGCTAAACAATCTTCAAACTCATCGAGAACTGTGATAAGTGTTTTTTGTAAAACTCGGTAAAAAGAAGTAGGAAATTCGTTCGAGTCACGTTTCTGTGCAATGCGGAACAATCGTCTACTAGCTTTTGTGTCTGCAATCTGCATCTTAACTATAGTTTTAAAATATTAAGTAATAGTTGGCGGAAACAGAGACATATTTTGCGGTGACACAGATGGTCACAACCTTGTAGTCGCGTGGCGCAGACATGGCGTCGCCTAGAGGTACATAGTAGTTGTGTAGGTAGCATACCTCCGCAGCCCGCAATTATCTCTTAGAAAAGAACCCATTCCAGTACTATCTCCCTAAATTATCAAAACGCTTACTAAAACGAGCATTCTCAACCTGACGCGAGAGAGTTGAAAACGAATCTTTGTATTTTTATATTTTTATTCAGATCTTTATTGTCTTCAGCTATATTTTACTGTCATTCTGTGTTCCTGTTTACTATGCAGTCATTTTAATACAAATTAAGTAACAGTTATTACAACTTTTATTTAATTAACCGTTGCTGCTACGAGTAAAGGTCGGCAACATTTTTGTAAATAGCTAATTAGCCCTCGGCGTTTTGCAGTTTGATATGCTTACACCACTGAATTCATAATAATACTGAGCTGTGCGCTGAGCTCTTTAATTTTATTGCTCTGTTGGTCGTTAGGAGACAGTGTCGTGAACGAAATTTTAAGTGGCAGTAAATACGCTGGTTTATAAACTCCACGTGTGTGTATGTGGATTTTGCCAGTAGCAGGCATCTCATTTACTGTTCTTGACACAATGGAATGTGCTACGGACGCCCTTGATCCGAATGCCGCACGGCTATCTCTCGACTTGACATATATTATTATACCACTGTTTAATCTTCCTTTTTGGTATGGTATTCTCGCGGTAAAAGAGTTTCGCTTCATACAGCTACATTGTTGTAATTTGAGACTATAAAGGGTTCGGATTACCTTGACCACCTCACGCAGAACCGCTCCGTATTCTGGCTAATTGTAATCCAGTATGGTAAAAACGGCCAGCACGCCTCATAAATTTCCGTCGGCGTTTAACTTGTTTTGAACGCAGCGATTTGTTTTGTTGACCTTAATGTTTAAAGTGGTAATAGTTGATAGTCCGTAGTATTAGTAGTCCGAATTCTGTGTGGCGTGGCATAGTTTGCGATGGCGTCTATCGCTGGTGTCGATAAAACTGCAATTGACCGTTAGTTGCGCAGGCGCCGCGTCGCGTCTCGTCGGAATCTACTCTCGCGCAGTTTTGGCCGACCCCATCTGTTGACCCCAATCGCAACACGTTAGAATGTGACAATCTGTCTTCTTGATTTGATACGCTTTGTCGTGACCGTTATTATCCTTGATTCGCAATTCAAGCTAGCGTTGGTTATATTCAAATATGTCTTTGTACAGTTTAGCTGCCCCTGTGTATTTGGCTTCGGTTTGATTAGTAAGTTTGGTGCCTGTATCACGTTAGTATCGGCCGCGTGTGTCAACGAACCTTGTTCTCGATGCTGGCTTCTAAGCCTCTGCCTTGTTTGTTGCCAATCTCTTTGTTCACTGGTTCTGAACGTGGCTTGTACCGAACAATGCGCATGCGCATCCAATGAACTTGTACTATTTAGGATACGTTGGACGTTTAGATTTTATCGGATATCAATTATTGCTTTGTCTTAAGCCTCGTTTTGGTATTCTTATCTTGATTCGTTTTCTTTGTTATTTTTTGTATAATTTACTGGTTAAACTAGTTTGTATAGTTGAAAGTTTTTGAATAATACTATCGACAATTGAATTTGTGACTGAGCCAACAAATTCTCACAGAATTAACGTCAGTGTCAATTGCACCACGAAATTATAAATAAAATAAAATAAAAAATAAAAAAGCCTTTATTATCCTAAACATTGTCAAATAATATTTACATGATAATTATATGTCATTTTAAATTAAATTATTTTGAATTCGTAAAGTCAAATTTAATTATTTCTTCTTTTAGTCGTCCAGGACCCCTTTGCGGGTGAAGGCCTCCTCCATGTTTTCCCACAGCTTTCTATTTTGTGCAATGTCGTTCCAGTTTTCTCCGGCGCAGGATTTTACTTCGTCCAGCCAGCGTTCTGCCGGTCTACCTGGCTTCCGTTTTCCTGATGGTCCTTTCCATAATGCGACTTTCTTGGACCATTTTGTACTGTCCATTCTTGCTAAATGCCCTGCCCATTTCCACTTTAATTTTAATGCTTGTATAGTTCCATCGGTGATTTTAGTTTTATTTCTTATTTCAATATTTCTTATTTTATCAATCAGACGTATTTTTAGGAAACTTCTCTCAATTTTTCGAATATTTACTCCTAATTTTCTTCGTCTAGCTTGATTCATAACCCATGTTTGGCAGCCATATGTCAGTGTTGGTAGAAGACACATGTTAAATATCTTGCTTTTTAAAGCTATTGGTAGAGAAGATTTGAATATTTCTTTCAGAGCCCAGTATTTTTTCCAAGTCAAGGTTATTCTTCTTTCGATTTCTTCATTGTGCCTTTTATTTGAGAAAGATATTTGTTTACCTAAATAAATGTAGTTCTCCACATATTCTATGAATTCGTTATCAATTTTAATAGGTATTTTGTCTGTGTTAGTCATTATTTTAGTTTTTTGTACATTCATTTCTAGTCCTATAGATTTGCTTGCGTCATGAAGTTCTTGCATCATATTTGTTAATTCTGAAGCAGTTTCCGAGACAATAACTATGTCATCTGCAAAACGTAGATGGTTGAGGTATGTGCCATTTATATTAATGCCCTTGTTTTCCCATTTTAGATTTTTCATTATAGACTGCAGAACAGCAATGAAAATTTTAGGAGAAAGAGGATCTCCCTGTCTTACTCCTCTACGAATTGGTATAAGTGAGCCCTTGCGGTCAAGGCTGACTCTACTAAAGCTTTTACTGTATATATTTTTAATAATATCTATATATACTGGAGACACGTCCTGTTCACCCAAAGCTTTCCATATGCTTTTGTGCGATATAGAGTCGAATGCTTTTTTATAGTCGATAAATCCTAGATATAAGGGTTTATTGAACTCTAGGTATTTCTCTATCATAAGTTCAATCGTGTGTAGGTGATCTATTGTGCTGAAGCCACTACGAAAACCAGCTTGTTCAACGGGTTGTTGGATATCTAGATCTTTTCTTAATCTTTTTTCTATGCAAGAGGCAAACAGTTTGTATAGGCATGGCATCAGGCTGATCGGTCTGTAATTGTTGACATCCGATGGGTCTCCCTTTTTGTAAATAAGAATAATGTCAGATATTGTCCAAGCATCGGGTACTTTCCTCTCAATAATAATTTTATTGAAGAGTTCTTTAAGTAACGGTGTTAATATTAGTTTTCCCAGTTTGATAGCTTCGTTCGGTATGTTGTCTATTCCTGGACTTTTTTCATTTTTTAGTCGGTCAATTTGTTTTATTATTTCTTTTTCCGTAAAGAATTCCAAGGTTTGTTGTGTGTTGTTTATTTGTTCCAGAGAGTCAGTTTGTAGAGTATTTTCGTCTTCGATGTTGCAAGAGTAGAGCTGTTTATAGAAGTCAGTCGCAGTGACAATAATTTCTTGTCGGTTTTTCTTACATTTTGATCTATGTGATAGCTGTGGAATCCACTCTTTCTCCACATTAAGTTTCTTGAAAGCTCGCTTCAGACTATTGTGTTTAGATATATAAGATTGTATGGTACTTTCTCTATGATTTCTGTAGTCATTTTTGATGCTTTTATATATTTTTTTGTATAATTGTCTTAAGTGGAGTTTTTCATGCTTACTTAATTTTGTTTTTGTTCTAAGTTGTTGTCGTTCTTTTATGAGCTTTCGAGTGTTTTCACTGATTATTCCCTTTTTAGTGCTATTATGTTCATTAGTTGTTGCCTTTTGTAAACTTGTTTTAATAAGTGTTTCTATTCTTGAGTATAAATTTTCTATGTCACAATTTTCTTGAATATTTCCTATTTTGGAGGAATTTTTAAGTAGTTGTTCCATGTATTTTTGTTGTTCGTCAATTTTAAGTAGTTTAGTTGGTACGTTTTTAAAGTACACTCGGCTCTTCTTAATTTCCTCAATAACTATTGTACCTCTTAGCATTCTGTGATCACTAGGGTATGAGGTATTAAGGACTTCGATGTTTTCAAATATTTTTAATTTATTTGAGATAATGAAATCTATTTCATTTTTTGTTTTCTTGTCGGGTGAAAGCCAGGTCCATCTTTTGTTTGGTTTTTTCTTATAAAATGTGTTAAGGATGTAGTATTTATGTTCTGTTACAAATTGGATTAATTGAGTTCCTCTTTTGTTTCTCTTTCCATATCCGTATTGACCTATGCAAAGATTTTCTTCTTCTTTTGGTTGTCCGATTTTTGAATTGAAATCTCCTAACATTATGATCATTTTGTCCTGTTGGTTTATAAGTTCGGTAGAGTTTTTTAATTGTTCGTAGAAAATATCCACATCTTCTTTTTTCGCGTCTGAAGTTGGAGCATAAACTTGAATCAAAGTTATAATTTTTCTATCAAATTTTAAATTTAAAATGCACAATCTTTCTGATATTCCGATGAAGCTGTCAATGTGTTTTTTCAAGTATTTTTTTACAAGAAATCCCACACCATGTTGTCCTTGAGTTTGACCCATGTAGCAAAATATGTATTCGTTGTCTTCTATAATTTTTTGCCCTGCTCTTCTTACTTCTGACAAGCCTATTATGTCATGTTTTATGTTTTTAATACTGTCCTTTAATTGTATTAGGTGTTCCGCTGTGGCAAGAGTTCGTACATTGAAAGTGCAAATGTATAATTTGGTTGTTAGTTCATTTTCATGTGTATGTTTGGTTTTTTTATTAGTTGGAGGGTTGCAGTCGAATTTCCCACGGTGACTAGCCGGCTTGGGAATTATATTTTTGTAGTCTATCTTGTTATTCGTTTTTGTTTTGTAGGTGGCGCTTGGATCATCATGTGTAAGGAGGCCCTCTAGTTGTTATTGTTGATCATTGTTGTTTGTTTTATTAAAAGGATCTCTGTTTGTTGTCTGAATAAATTGTCTCATTGTATTTGGTGCAGTTTTGTTTTTTTTGTAAGAGGATGGAGGTGAAGTATTATGCAGTGGTCTCTTTTTAGTCAGGTTTTTGTGTTCACTTTGGTCATCAACAGATTTCTTTGAATGTGTGTTTGAGGTAGTTGGTTCGAACCTTCCGAGAGTTATAATTTTATCATATTTTAATATCGCTTTGATTCCTTGTTGTCGTAGTTGTGTTAGTTCTGGTTGTAGGTCTTTTCGTTTTTGCATAATTTTTGGGGGAAAATCCTCTTTCATGAAGAAAGGAGTATTTTTGAGATTTTTTTGTCGTTTCAGAATTTCGATTTTTTTGCCTGTAGTCATAAATGTAACGATAATTGGTCTACATTTTTCGGCCTTTTTTCCAATCCGCCTGACTTCCTCTAAATCCGTTTTTTCATATTTTATTTCAAGTTTTGACGATATAAATTCCATAACAACTGTTTCAAGTTCACTATAGTTTGTTTCTACTTCCTCGATACCATAAAAGACCAGGTTTTTCCTACGCACCTGCCTTTCTATGTTGTCAATTCTAAGCTCTTGTTGCTCTATCTGATGAATTAAAGTACCACCACGAAATTGCAGACAGTTAATTTGAATTTACCAAATTTTAAGCACTATTAATGTATTTTAAATCAGGTAAATAGGTAAAGATAAACAAAGCTGATTGTGTAAATTATATGAAACACAGTATTGAGTATGTAGTGTGTTGCGTAAGTTGCACCGTTTTGTTCTATTTGTCAAATGTGGAAATAGTTAGACATTTGAAGTAGTGATGACGTTTCAAGACGTATTGATAATGTACGATAAGATTACGCGCAATAAATATTTAAGTTGTTATCTTTTTATCAATAATAATAAAGCAGAATAGTCAATACGAGTTCGCACTGAACGAACTCGGCAACCTTGAGGCTGTAGATTTCATGTTCTCACTCCGGCGATTCATCGGCTTAACCTTGCGATTAGAAAAAATGATTGACTGTAGTTAGTTAATGCTGGCTCGATTGTAACTATTGTAACTACTTGCTCGGAGGAAACGCGTGTACGCATAGTAATGAACTAAGGAGGTTGTAACACTGAAGGATGTACCTACCGGCGTCGGTACATTTAAGTGCGCCCGATCCGATCCAATCGCTGCTTGCCGAGTTAATTACATTGCAAGTAATTTACATTGCAAGTTTCACGCTACTTATGAAAATGATGTAGTTATAATCTACACACGAGAGTTGTAGTTAGTATCCACATAAAGTTTTGTATTACTATTGATGCAAATAGTTGAAGTAGTGTACTCGCGGCGCGCGCGCACTAGTATCGCATGTTTGATCGTTTCCACTTTCCCCGGCCGTCCACCGCTGGTCACTCACCCACGGCTCCAACCACTAACTCAATCAACACGCAAATGTTGCCTTCAAATAAGGTAAAATTAATCGGTTTTCCTACTCAGCACTACAATTACAAATTTATTTATTCCCGACCACTTTATTGTTGCTAATGAATCGCTGAGATGGGCTACAAAGTTCGCCAACTTTTGATTATAATGTTGCCTGGTGATGAAATTACTGAATGATAAAAACAGCAGACAATAAAAAACTGCCGGTGGGCGTACAATAGCCGAGTCTGCAACTTTATCAACACCGCAATGCAAATAATTTATTGTATTCGTAATTCCATATTGAATATCTGTGTAGTGTTTGCTTTTGATATCTGTCAATATTATCTTCAATTAATTACCTTTAATTGAATCGCTCGTCATCGGCCCTGGTTGAAGTTTGAAATGAAACAAGAACACGAATGAGTCAAGAGATAGTAAAAAACGTTTCACGCTTGCTTGGTTCGCGCGGCGGTTTTTTGCGACAAGCGAAGCAAATTCGTCGCTGTCATGACCCAGCGTTTAGATAGCGTGAATAGTATTTGCTGCCAAAATGTTTTTATCTGTCATGCTTACAAAATAACGAGGCATGGTCTACGTAGATGCATGTGAGATCAATTGTCTTGTCGTGGCCACGGTCGAGTGCACTGCGTCACCATCAGGTGGGCTGCCTTACGAGGATATCCTCAATGCTCAATGCAAAATTCCATTTAACGCGCGGTTATACTTCCCCGGTGGGACTGCGCTGCAAGACTAACAATACCTATTTAATTACCCACCTATATACCTATTTAATTATACACCAAGTACATTTGCTAGAACAAAAACTAATAACAACAATGGCAAAGTCCAAATATAATGTATTTTCCTTCCGTACCTAATTTCCAAGTGAGTCACGAGTTATCATATTCTTCAGACTTGTGAACGATATTTTCGTTGAAACTCGTTGTTACACATTGAGTCAATTAATTTGTTCCATCTGCTTCGACAGTGATCACAGACCGTGTCTAAACTGCTGCAGTCAAGCGTGAGACGGCACCTGCGGGGGTGGAACGATTACATTTCATGGCACCCCGTCCCGCACTACAATTTTCAGACTAAATTGCTGTAACCTTTCAATTTCGTTCCATTTAGTGTAGATACATTATATATCGACGTTTATGATTTTGATTTCTGTTACAGTAAAATCATTTTATCAGGCCGTAGGTATATTGTGCAATACAAGGAAATTATTCTACGATTGCCTAGTTTATATCGTTATCATATACTGCGGCGGTAGATAATTACTGTGACAACTCACAAAGCCTAATGTTGATTTCCGATATAATTTAAAACAGATTTTTATTAAGTGATGCTGAGTGTCTTGTGCGTTAGGATCGAGATGCCATGTGTGATGGTATCTCTGGCGGGTAATGTGAGGCCGTCGCCGGCGCTCGTTAGACGACAACTCGCTATCAGTCCCGCCGCCGATAACGTAAGTGACGCACTTGACTCACACTCCACATGTTTTGTTCATCGCAAATATTTAAATGCATCAGTGTACTTAATTCTCACTTAGGCAACATATTTGTCATTTTACGGCTCCCTGTAAATCCCTTATTTCCTGCAGCTCATGTAGGTTATTTGCTCCGTTAAACTAAACACGGCTTCTAAACAATCCGTAAAAATGCTTCCAAATAGGAGCGTCGTCCGCGTTGGCAGCGGGCCAACGTTCCCGGCTGAGCCGCGACGCTCGTAAACACCGAGCGGGGTGGAACCGGCTCCGAGCTGGTTCGCATCACCTCAGGTTGTTGTTGTATCGAGTAACAACCTCCCGGTGATTAGATGGTCGCGCGCAGACTGCTGCCACTAGTCTGCGGGCAATTTCCGTCGGAGCCAGGCTGCCGGCGGTGCGACTCTTCACTGACTGCGTTATTCATGGATCAGATGTAACAAATAAATATACCAACCATATTGCGGTAACAAATTGTACATTAAAATCTTCATAAGGATTGACACGCAATTGATGCACGATTTCGGTACCGACGTGATGTCATTGACCACAGATTGGTTACGTTCGGCAGAAAGATTTGAGATTCGTTGCAAATTATTGGTTATTTCATTCCTTGTAGTTTAATTTAAATTGATTGTAAACTGGTTTTGAGCGGCGGTTGCGAAGGTTGTCAGAAGCGAACGGGTAATATTGGTAGAGTTTTCGAGTCTTTGTACCTTTTTCTTCATACACAAGTTCAATTGTCTGTGTTACCAAATGCGAAACCTTCAACAAGTGTAACGAAGCTGAAACCAAATGCCTACCCAAATAAGGGCTCTTTATAATTTTCTCTTTCTAGTTATTTTTAAAATAGGTGGTTATTTTTGGAAATTCGGTACCGTGTTTCAGAATAAATATAACTTCGGTTATTTAATTATTTTTAGAATTTTTCCCTTACTTAATTAACATTGTGCCTATTATTTTTAATAATATTGACACACCATAAAGAAAAACTACGTATTTGGTTTTAATTTAACTTTATTTTTACAGCTAGTTTATCCGCCATCTATGTACCGCACCTGTGACCATCGGCTTACAGGCTTTACTAAATTTACGTGGGAATTTCGGAAAATCTCACCGAAACGGCACTATTGCCTCAGCATTTCTTAAATGCACATTAAAAGTATTAAAACGCCATTTCCTCCGCGCAAGCATGTCCCAACACGTGTCCTCGTTTTATATCTCCCGCGGCGACTTAGCTATCAACTGCAATATTGTTTCCTTTACTGTTTCCTTATAGTTTACCAATTAAGATAGTGCAGTAATTACCTTTTACGATTTTACTTGGTAAGGCGTGTGTGCATACATACATAGTGAGCGAGAGTGACGTGGGTGTATGTCTTGTTCGCAGATAGGAAGCAGCGATGCGCCTCGTCGGCGGGAGTGTGCCGCGCTGTAGACGCGCAGGTGGCGCCGGCGCAGCCCGCGCGGTCGTCGGGTAGCCAGTGGTCATTTACACGTGCGTTGTCGCAACCCACATGTGAAGTGAAGTGCCAGTGCCAGTGCGCGTGCAGTGACGGTCGGCGCGGCCCATGGTGGCGCCGCGATGGCGTTCATGATGAAGAAGAAGCGGTACAAGTTCGCGGTGCAGTGCTGCCTCGAGGAGCTGACGGAGGTGCCGTTCGTGTCGGGGGTGCTGTTCGCCAAGGTGCGCCTGCTCGACGGCGGCAACTTCCAGGACCACTCCTCAAGGTGAGCTTTTTTACTTCATTGTTGCTAACACCATACAACTCGTATAATGTGTGTAGGAAGCTTGAAGTACGGAAAGCTTCCATAGTTAATTAATTGACTTAAGTAATATTAGCAAACAAACTGCGCCCCGGCCGCGTCAGCTGATCCCGACGACGCCTCCCCGGGGCTGGCGAGGCGAGGCTTGCATATTAATTTCCCTGGGATCCTCCCGACCTTTGATTAATTTCGCTTCAGTTCACTGCCGTGACCTTTGAACACTCAATTTTCCGAGACATATAACTTAATACCGATCTTAACCTCTTATAATGTCTTACGAAAATAACGACATTTTGTGGTTTAAAATAAACACCTGACTTCGCTTTGAAGCTTAGTAATTTATATTTCTACAGCCGAATCTTATGGAAACAAAACGGAAGCTCACTGAATAGCAATGAGTTTGAAATTCATCGTTACTACGATTACCATATTTGGATGGGTTAATTGCATCTTTGCTACGCATTTACGTAAATATTATTAAATGGATATGAAAAATTAAATTTTAAGCATTTACACATATTATCTTTATACAAAAGGTATATTGTAGTTAGTATAGAATAGACAGGCAGTCAAATCACTGACGTGTTAGACTCCTATATGTGGTCCGTTATTGACTGTGACGTCCTCGCGACGCCCCAGGCGGGGTGACCGGTGTGGTGACGTCACCTAACTTAGTTTAGTATTCCACTTTACAATATTAGCCGCCTATCCCAAATTTAAAAACTTTTTTCGATTTCCAAGGTTCATAGAAAAAAAAGGAACTGAAAAACAATGAAGAAAACTTGTAGAGAAATAAATTTAAGTGTTTAGAAGATAGCATAAAGTAACAAAGCTTGTTAGGTACTATTCGTCCAGTTCAAATATGTGAAAGCTTTTTGTTTCTCTTTAGATAGTTGGTTCCATGAGCTTGCGTAATGAAGTTGTCGCGTTACTGCGGCCTACACCTCACTTGCTTCTATCTTCTGTAACTTTCACGCGTTCACTTAAAGCTCTGTGCAAAAAAGTTTAATCTTATGCAAGTTAAAATATAACAAAGTTGTACTTAGCAATTTATGAAATCACTTGACTAGCTGCCAACTAGTATTTGAGGGTGATTAAACACTATTTAGCCTAGAAACCTATTACCTTGGTCGTTAATCACTCGTCTATACACCCTCCCTCCCTCTAGGTCACTCCCCGGTGTTATTTGAAAAGCTAACTTTCAAATGGCCGCTATTTACATGATTGCGGTAATAGATTACTTGATTAGTTACTTCGGTAATAGCAGTAATAGTAATGGATATTAATATTACTACGATGACTGTCGAAACGTTTGTAAATATTACGGCATCCGACTTACATATAACTGTGATGTCAGGCTTATGTAAAAGGGGTTAGCTAAGCCCTGAAGTCGTTTCTATTGAGAATTATCGTATTTACGAGCTGAGCTTGCAGACTTGAAGATGTATCTCGAGCGTCGCCCACACGACACAACGTTACGTAATCTGAATCACGCTGTCTCGCGGATTTTGTGTTTCCGCCTCCAAGTTTTTTGCTAAGTGACATTGGGTTGGAGATGTCTTTAAACGTATCCGTCGGGAATCGTATAGACATCGAGTTAGTTTCCTGGCTGCTTCCAATTTAATAGGTCGTTGAGGTTCAGCGTCATAGATCGCGGTACAGCTGGGTAGTGTAGGTCGGTGTTGCAGTAGTGGGAAGTGAGCAGTTAGTCCGGCGCGAGGGGAGCGGCGAGCGGCGCGTCCGGCCCGCGTCTGTGCATTCCTGATGATGCTTCCTGCTGCTGCGCCTGGAGGAATTACCATCTACAAACTAGGAAAGCGAATCGACCACTATTTTGACAACTTAGCACATACAAACTTTGCTAAGTTTTCCCGCATATTAACCTCAAAGAAGACCTATTCTATTTCTAGTTCAGCAGCGTTTACGAATAAATCGGGAAAGTTCTTTTAAGATAGGCCAATCAACTAAAGCATAAAGTCTTTGGTATAGATAAACTAGTATAACTACACAAACTCAAATAGAACTAGAACAAGCTAGTTTATGAACGTGTGATATTTCGCACCCGAAAGTTTGCTCAACTTTGCTGCGATCTGATAAGTTTCTCCTTTCATTCGGGACTCCAGTAAAACCTCGTCGAAATACCTTTTATTTTGATAAAGGTCTTATTGGAATATATGTTGTATGTTTTAAAATCCTATGAGTAGCGCCTTTGTGATTCCGTCATCACTGCATCATTCATTAGCCGCCTCACTAACTACCCACAGCCTGCCTACCAGCCCCGTGAATAGCATCATTGTTTAGCAATTCAATTATGGAAATTACCACTTCTAGGATTCTGGAAAATATTAAAACGCGACCGCAAAATGAAATAACGTAACTGCGATAGAACACGAAGTTGGGTTATGTTTTAATTGAATAGGTAGGTCGGTTCGTGGAACGGAATTAATGAGTGCAAGTTGGCCAAGGCGAGTGTGGCGACGGCGGCGGCCTGCAGTGCAGCACGGGGTCGCTGCGAGCGTGGCGCGACGCCAACCACCCGAGCCCCGACATACCACGCTGCCGTGCACCGCACACCGTTACTTACCATATGCATGACCTGCGAACAGAAAAATGTCGATCTAGCAGCTTTAGGTAAATGCATTAATTCTCAATGAAACAAGAACCTCGTCATAACTCAGCAGCTGACATTGCGTACGCGCAACTAATGATAATGAGCGTTTTATTTTTAACTCGGATGGAAATTATCAATTCAGTTATTTGCCATTGACTTAGTTATTTTATTGAGCGAGTTCTCAGCGGCGGAAGTTGCGTTACCGATTGTTATTTTCGTTACGTTTTAAATTGTTTCAATTAAATTGTTTGGTTGTTGTTGTGTTTGGACGTGGAGCGCTGGTTGTCGTGGAGTGTAGTGGAGCGTGGCGCGTGTCACTGCGCCGGTTTCTAGATCACCCTCTCGGCGCTTTCCAATAGAGAAGCACTCGTCAAGTGTCGCCGCAGCTTCGAGGACACACTCGCCTTGCTGTATCGCTGTATGATATCTCAATATTGATAACCGAGGTAGCTGCGTACACGCACACAAAGACCCGTCACTGTGACGATGTCGACTCGAGGTGAGCCGAACAATTGAACGTTAGTGGAATACATAACTCAATGTTTGAGTACAATTGTATTTATTATTTTAATTGTCGATCTTTGTTTCAGTCGTGAATCGTCTGAAATGTAAAGTTTCGTGGTCTCACGTTAAATGTGCAATTGTTTTTTCGTTCAGCTTGATAATTATGCTAATGAGTTTGTTATGTTCAATTTATTGAGTGATTATTTTAGTCGAATGCAATATGTGATTCAGTAATTAGTTGTCCGCAACAGTGATAGGGTTCTATTCAACCATATTTTGTTTTCCATTTTCCCTGTTGGTTTTAATTGCTAGATGAGACAAATATTAGGTTGCATTAATTGCTATATTGCCATTATGCAAGCTCTAACCCGTAATGAGCTATTGTTAGTTAAGTTCATCACATTTAACATTTATGCCGGCCATATAACATTTACTGTAGACGTTTATATTTAAAGCCTTGCAAATGAAATCTCAATGTACTTTTTATCACAGAATTTGTGAGTATCTTAAGAGTATTCTAACTAATACTTAAACTTCCAGTTTGTGTGTAATGTTTATTACGGTCGTAATTCCTCCAATCTAAGAGGGATATTTCTGTCGTCGGCTACTCTATGAAACGAAGAGCGTCCTCTAAACTTTTCCGGATCTCTTTGCCAGTTCACGTCTGCTAACACCAACCTTAGTTAAATTTAACAACCTGTTATATATGAGAACATTTACGAGTGCGAACCTTCTGTGTGCTGCGAAAACAGCTCACCTTGTTTATCACAACCGCGTAGTGTTGGCAACAATAAACACAGGTCGGCGCCTGCACACCGTCCATCGACACCGCACTTACACTCGTGACGTCACACCCACCCAGCTCAGACACACCATATGCAAATACTTCACCGTTGATGACGCACGAATTTCATGTAAATTATGAGTAAGGTTTACAAACTGACAGCCACATTGTCTCTAGGACAAAGTTCTGCCTTGAATGGATGGTTGTTCATTCAAGTTATCAGAAGGGCACGTTCTGTATCTTACATCGCTCCCCTCGATATCCTCTTGATAAGAGAATACTCTCGTATATTTCAGTTAAGCACTTATCGAATTCCGCTCGCGTTATCACCAATTTTGGACAAGTTCTTGCTTATTGAACGAGGGATTTTCCTAAAATAACACTTGGTTTTTCCCGAGGCGGGAATTTCAAATTACAATTGTTTATTATCAAAATGAAAACTTTGCTACGCAATATTGATTTATCGAACTGTTTTTCCAGAGAGTTTATTGACACGTAGGGCGAAATCAGAACTAGACGTGGGAGCGATTTATCATTGAGAGGGTGGAAAATATTGAAATTGGCTGAGTTATAAATTGATTGTACCTTTTTTAGTGCTGAGAACGCTCCGCTTATGATTAAAGTCTACGCTTCTGGTTGGTTCACCCCAAATAGAATAAACATCGCTGGTCATTAAATAACCCATCATTTTTTCGTGCACGATAATTTCTTTGTCATGTTCCGTTCAGCTGCTAACTAAAAACATACGACGAAATACAAACTAACAAGCTGATGACATAATTATTATTTAACCGCGATGGTAGTTCCCGTCGACAGTCGTTTGTCCCTACTTAATAAATCACATTGATTTATGATACCAATTTCTTACAATTCAATTTAAATCTAATACAAAGAGAAAGAGAAATGTTAACGTAATTTTTTGTAACTCCCGAAGAAAGCGCCATAAATAAAACTCAATGAGGAAGTTACATGTCTGAAGTGATCCCGTATGGAAACTTGTTTGAGTAGATGCTTGTTATGAATGTCTATCAAATAAATCTGTCCATTTGATCACACACACAGGAAGTATCGAAGAAGAATTATTGAGAAAATCAAAGAGATCTAATGCATCCCCGTTCTGACATGGCGTTGTGCCAAGGCAGGCAAAACTGCGCCTTTAAAGTAGAAAAGTTGATACAGCTTTAATATTGTTTGAGATATTCTTTAGGGTGGCCTAGAAAACGATGCAGTATCGAAGCGAATTCCCGTTTAGTTATGTATTTTAAAATAGAACGGCGTCGTTACTGCTCGCTGGTTTCATGCAAAAGTAAACGCAGACCTTAACAGAACAGACGCTGTATATCGAGGTCTGGATTCTGTCCCGCATACGTTTAGGAGATTATATCGTAAACATCCGCCTTTTTCATATCGCAGTGTGTCGTAAAGATTATGAAGTTTTAACAATCCTTTGTCCATTCGCGTTTCTGCCAGCTTGGTCATGTAGGTAAATAAATAGATAATACTGTACACTACCTATTACGTGATGTGGCGACAATCGCATTACTAATATTTATTAGGTTTGTGGGTGCAGGCCAGACTGTGTGACGTGACGTGCGCGAGGCGGCGCGGGCGCAGCGCGGGGACCCGGCACGTGCGCACACACACTCAACGATGTATTGAACACTTTATTCTAAAAAACGTAGGCGCACATCAAAACCTATTGTTTATTAAGTCTGAGTTTTGTGTGAATCAATGAATGATTACTACCATAACTCAATTTAATTTTAAAGGATGCTGCTCCTGAATCTGTCTGGCTGTAGTATAACCGAGATAATGTGATTGTATGCATGTCTGGCGGGAGACGCCGGCGGAACCGTCGCCGCGGCCGTCTGTAGCCCCGAGGAAATGAGGCGAACATGCGACACTCTCATTCAATTAAACCAACGTTAGTTTGATATAGGTAAACAGTCGACACCTCTAATGTAACACACAAACGAAAACTAGCTAAATGTAATGGAAATGTTTCACTTTTCGATTGATGTTTACTAAGAAAAAAAAGAAAACACCCATGTCTACAATATTGTGTTATATTAAAGACATGGCTTGTTTTTCTCGGTAACAAGTTGTTATGTTAAGCGACCCATCAAATCAGGAGCATTATTTGGTCGCCACATGTTAAGGAAGCGTGGTGCATTGGTTGCATATGAGGACTGGCATTTCTGAGGTGCGAGTTCGAATCCACCTCGACCCAATATTTTTGTAGTAGAAATTTAACTTATTTCAAGAATGCGGTTGAGGAGAGGACAAGACGTAAGGGGAAGGGGATTAGCTGACAGGTGTTAATACGAGTAGGACGTTAATTCCCTATGTGTCCGTAATGACAGGCTAATTACAATACCTATAGAAATTGTTATTGTTTGAGTATTAAGTACCGTTAGTTGTGTCAAGTGAATCAGAAAGGGGTAAGTGGCATTTAAACCATTCGTCTTGTCATTCATTAATTTGCACAGTAAAAATATTAAAATGTTGTTTTAGCCTAACGAAACGCCCTTTAAAAAACCTTGAACCCTGATGAGCATAGTCGAGGCAGGTTTTGGCAGGATTCCATTGAGTTAAAAATCCTCCTGGCGTCCAATTTAAATTTAAGTAGAATTAGTGTGTTAGATTAAGATACTTTTGTTGTTTTACTTAATTATAACTTTTCAATTCTACCCTACCTTACTTTCATTATGTCAACCCGTAACAAATGACGCCCAACGTTAAAAATACGGGTTGTATTGTTTCATTGTTCCAATAATTGTTTTTTATTTTATTTACTTTAGTTTTATTCACTGTAAAGAGGGCATTAAAACGATTTAATTAGCTAAATATTAAGCAGTTGAAGGTGTTTGGCAATTCAGTAATGTTGATGATAATTGTCGTTGTCAATTAATTAAGCTTTTTAGTTATTTAGATGAATAATAATAATTAATTTAAAATAAAAAAAAATGGATTTTTTAAGGTAATGTTGCCTGTAGTGAGCATCACTACTTAATTGTACTTACAAAAAAAAACATTTTGTTAAACTTGCGAATAAGTTTATGTGTATATTAATTAGTGTGTATACATATATCCTTATATAAAAAAAAAAAAAAAAAAAAAAAACTAGTTTTCTGGTTGATAGTTGCCGTGTTCTATATATAGGTTATATTTTAATATTTATAAAAAGAAATATTTAAAAAAAAAAAAAAGTTTTTTTAAGGTAATGTTGCCTGTAGTGAGCATCACCACTCAATTGTACTTCAAAAAAAAAAAAAAACATTTAGAGTAAACTTGCGTATGATTTTATGTGGACATATATATATAAGTGTATATATACATATATCCTTATATAAAAATTATATAAAAAAACTAGTTTTTTTTTGGTTGATAATTGCCGTGTTCTGTATATAGATTTTATTTTTTGCATGTTTTTTTTTTGCTTTCATTTAAATTTTTTGCTGCATTTACATGTAGTCGAAGTAGTTGTGTTATATAAAATTATATACCTAGCTTATCAAGTTTTACGCTATTTTAAGTTTTCTGTGATCCACTTTGTTTGTTTTGTATTTTATGTATGAGCTTCACGTAGTATTTTAATTAATTACTGATAAATTACAAGTCCCCTCCTCGCCTGCTAAAATCATGGATCCTCAATTCCTACTAAAGGACGAGGTGGAATTCGAACTGGCTTGTCGAGGTTACGTGCAGCCAGGTGCTTTAGTCTCAGCCTTAAAAGTAATCCTTAAGAAAATGATGCACGTTGAAGGTCTGGATCAGGTCTCATATGAAATTAAGGCACCACATGCATCTCAGGCTAATCCAGATAAAGAACTTAATATTTGCTCCGATAAATTAAGTGCGATCGTGTGTTATGTCTCCGAACTTAATGAGAAACCTGACAAAAATTTATACAGACGTTTAGTTTCTAGGTTATTTCATGTGTTAAATAGACTTAAATTAATCACAGCTACTGATGATATGGATATAGAGAAACAAAAAGTCCTTATAGATAAAGCAATGGTACTAATGAGCGATTTGGAGCTCAAGGATGATATGGAGGACAATGAAGTGATTACTACAGAAATGAAAGAGGCCTTGCATCGATCCATAGGTGAAGATAGTAAGAAAATCTTAGATAACATCAATGGTAGAGACATAACTTCGTCACCTTTGGAACCTAAGGACGATTCAGTGTTGAACCAAGCAACTAGCGTAGAAATAAACCAGAGAAGGGTTAGCTTTGCTGATAATAATGTTACTGTAACAAATTCTCATTCCGGGAATTTGCTAAATAGAAACATTTTTAATTCAACCGCGTTTCATAATGAACAATGTGATCGAAAGTTAAAACTGGTGCCAATAAGTCAATGGGGTGTGCAGTTCTCAGGGGATAACCGATTTAGTGTCAATGCATTTATTGAGCGTGTATATGAACTTAAAGATGCCAGAAATGCTACAGATGAAGACTTGTGGAGACATGCCATAGACTTTTTTAGAGGTGATGCTTTAATTTGGTTCCGGGCAAACAGGGAGTACGTGGGGAATTGGAACGAACTTGTAGTGTTGTTAAAACGTACATTCCAGTCTCCCTATTATCAGGAAGAATTGTTATCGGAGGCTAAATCTAGGACTCAAGGGAAAAATGAATCAGTTCTCATATTTATATCAGTATTGCAGAATATGTTTAACAGGTTACCACAAAAAATCACTGAAAATGAAAAGATTATGATAATAATGAAAAATTTACAACCATATTATCAAAGAGCTGTATGTCGAGATGTATTCATGTCAATTGCTGATCTTATCAATGTCCTTCGAATTGTTGAAAGAACGAAGATAAATTGTGACAATTTTCAGGAACCTAAAACCATCGTTAATTCTTTAGAACCAGATTTAGCATATAGAGCAACCACTTCATCAACGGTACCTAAAGAAATTTTGGAAGTAAAAAATGAAATAAATAGAACAGATGTTAAAATGAGATGTTGGAATTGTCGTGAGGTCGGTCACTTATTTCGTTCATGCGGTGTTCCAAAGCAGCGTCTTTTTTGTTATAAATGTGGGCGTTTTGGGGTAACATCTAAAGACTGTTCTTGTAAGGAAAACGCATCAGGGGAGACACGGAGGTCTGCCAATTGAGGTCTCCCCTTGAAAGAAAAAGTAAAGAGTGGCAGGACTGGTTGGATTACATCCGTAAATTTTTTACCAACCATGAAGTTTGTCAACTGACTTTTAAGAAACAGTTTGATAATAGATTATATTTGCATATCTCAGTCTTGGGCTTCCGTTGCAGTGGCTTGTTAGATTCAGGAGCCACTCGCACGGTCATGAATTCAGATTTTGCTAAGATATTAAAACGAATCGGTGTAAAATCATATAAACAGAAATCAATGCACATTGCTACCGCCGATGGCGTGAGTCATTGTATAACTGAGTTGTTCGATGTTCCAGTTCGGATAAAAAATGTTTATAACATTGTTACAATGCTCGTCATGCCAAATTTATCGCAACAGTTAATATTAGGACAGGATTTTCTAGATAAGTTTGATATTTCATTGCAATTTACAAATAGTTTATCAGAAATAAACGCAATGAACGAAGAGTTACCAGGTAATTTTGGAGCTTTAGTTAGTGAAGAAAATTTAAATGAGCAGGAGAAGCAACAACTTCTGGAATTTATTACCGAAATTAAGAGAACAATTGGAAATGGATTAGGTAGAACCGCGATACTTAAACACGTCATAGATACCGGCAATAACAAACCTATCTACCAAAAACAATACAACTTTTCTCCTGTGATAAAAAAAGCTATAGAATGTGAATTAGATAAAATGCTAGAAAATGACGTAGTTGAGCCATCACATAGCCCGTGGTGCTCTCCTGTAGTGCTTGTAAAAAAACAAAATGGTGATAATAGACTTTGTTTAGACAGTAGACAGTTAAATAAAATCACTAAAAGAGATACGTATCCTTTGCCTAGAGTAACATCAATTATTGACAATCTAAGTAATGCAAAATTTTTAAGCACAATAGATTTGAAATCTGCGTTTTGGCAAGTGGAACTGGATAGCAACAGTAAGGAAAAAACCGCATTTGCAGTACCTGGCAGGGGTTTATATCATTTTAAGGTCATGCCATTCGGACTGGTCAATGCCTCACAATCTCAACAAAGATTGATGGACATACTGTTTCATGCTCTAGAAGGCAAGGTTTGGGCCTACCTAGATGATATTGTAGTCTGCTCAGAATCATTTGCTGAACATCTTGAGACTCTTAGGCGCGTAATGAATATTCTGAAGCAAGCTGGCCTAACGATAAATGTTGATAAGTGCAAATTTGCTCGGGCCAGCATGTGTTTTTTAGGATACATTATAGACAAAGATGGGTTACGAACTGACCCTAATAAGGTTTCGGCCATAATAAATTTTTCCAGACCGAAAAATATTACAGACTTAAAGAGATTTATAGGTATTGCGAGCTGGTATAGAAGATTTGTCAAGAATTTCTCTATTATAGCAGCTCCCTTACATGACTTAACGAAAGGAAAAAAAAGAAAATTTGTATGGACTGATGAAGCACAAAAAGCGTTCATACTTCTAAAAACTTTGCTTACATCAACGCCAATAATTTCTTGTCCGGACTTTACCAAGCCTTTTTCGATTCAGTGTGATGCGTCCAGTAAAGGTATAGGTGCTGTTTTATGTCAAAAGGTTGACAACATAGAACGTCCTATAGCTTACCTTAGTAGGAAATTAAATGACCGTGAACAAATTTATTCTACATCAGAAAGAGAACTTTTAAGCATTGTTTATGCTATTGAAAAATTCAGGCCATACATAGAGGGTTCACATTTCACAGTCGTCACAGATCACAGTGCACTGAAAGTTCTCCATAAAATGAAGGATCCACATGGCAGACTCGGCAGATGGGCCATGAAATTGCAACAGTTTAGCTTTGACATACAACACAGACCGGGTAAATGTAACATTGTACCTGATGCTCTTTCTCGGTCAGTTAATACTCTCGAGGACAAGAAACTTACCATAAAAAACTTAGATGCACAATTAGATGACTGGTATAAAAATAAACTTTATATAGTAGAAAAAAAACCGGAATCATTTCCAGATTGGTGTGTCAAAAATGGATTACTTTACAAGAAAATACATTTAAAACAATACCCTGACCGAGATCATGATTGGAAATTAATAATTCCAACTTCCCTTCGTGCAGATATAATAAAGCGTTGTCATGATGATGTCAAAGCAGGTCATTTAGGTATTCGCAAGACAATGTTTAGAATCAAACAATTTTATTATTGGCCAAAAATGTTATGTGACATAAAACGTTATGTTGGGAGATGTGAAACATGCGCTAAAGTAAAGGTTTCTCAAAGACTACCCTTGGGGTTGATGGGTAATCATAGAACAGTAACAAAACCATGGCAAGTAATATCATTGGACTTAATGGGTCCATTTCCAAAAAGTAAGAATCAAAATACAATGTTACTTGTAATCACATGTCTGTTTAGCAAATTTACTTTGCTGTTTCCACTAAGGACGGGTAAAGCTGATAAAATATGCGACATTTTGGAAAATCAGTTTTTATTATTCGGTACACCTCAAGCAATCATTTCAGATAACGGAAGGCAATTTGATTCACACCTTTTTAGGGAACTTGCACAAAAATATAACACTCAAATATGGTATACTCCCAACTATCACCCGCAGAGTAATCCAACCGAGCGTGTGAACAGAGTGATTGGTACTATGATTGCAGCGTACATTAGCTCCAAGAAACATAATGAGTGGGATAAAAACATACAACAATTTGCACATGCCATGAGGACGTCAATACACGAAACAACGGGTTATACACCAGCCTTCCTTTTCCTTGGGAGAGAAACCTCAGTATCTGTTGTTTGTTCTGACGCTGAAAGTGATAGTGTCCAAGTAGTGGATCAAAACTCTGTACTCGTAAACACAAAGCAATATTTGTCTGATCTGCAATCTCGGCCAATGCTTTATAGGGAAGTCGCATTAAAACTTCGGGAATCACACGATAAAAGTTTAAAACCTTATAATGTGAAACGTCGATCCTATACGTTTAGATTGGGAGATGTAGTGTGGAAAAGGACGAAGTTCCTGTCAAATTCCAGCAACAAGTTTATGGCAAAATTAGCACCTAAATTCGAAAAAGCCATCATAGTAGAAAAGATTTCTGGTAATGTCTTTCGATTAAATAGCGTTAATGGCAAACCAATTGGTGTATGGCATGCCAAAGATTTGAAACCCACTTTCCATGAAATGAGCAAAGAGAAATAAAATATGGTTGTATCCATATATATTTTATTTCTTTTTTTTCGTTGGGGGAATGTTATGTTAAGCGACCCATCAAATCAGGAGCATTATTTGGTCGCCACATGTTAAGGAAGCGTGGTGCATTGGTTGCATATGAGGACTGGCATTTCTGAGGTGCGAGTTCGAATCCACCTCGACCCAATATTTTTGTAGTAGAAATTTAACTTATTTCAAGAATGCGGTTGAGGAGAGGACAAGACGTAAGGGGAAGGGGATTAGCTGACAGGTGTTAATACGAGTAGGACGTTAATTCCCTATGTGTCCGTAATGACAGGCTAATTACAATACCTATAGAAATTGTTATTGTTTGAGTATTAAGTACCGTTAGTTGTGTCAAGTGAATCAGAAAGGGGTAAGTGGCATTTAAACCATTCGTCTTGTCATTCATTAATTTGCACAGTAAAAATATTAAAATGTTGTTTTAGCCTAACGAAACGCCCTTTAAAAAACCTTGAACCCTGATGAGCATAGTCGAGGCAGGTTTTGGCAGGATTCCATTGAGTTAAAAATCCTCCTGGCGTCCAATTTAAATTTAAGTAGAATTAGTGTGTTAGATTAAGATACTTTTGTTGTTTTACTTAATTATAACTTTTCAATTCTACCCTACCTTACTTTCATTATGTCAACCCGTAACAAAGTTACTATCTTTATATTTTCCTTAATATTCGGCTTTTTTGGCGCTAAGAATTTCTCAATTCACTATAAGAATAATGACGTCGTGTTGTGCTAACAATGTGGTCTATGTCGCAAAGAACTTTCTAAATGAAAGAAGAACTATTGGATTCTTGAGTGCGTCGATAACATAACTCCTTATAAGTTATAACTAAACTCATTCCCAGTATAACTTTCTCACCAGAGCGCCGCGCCACCGTGAATTGAATCTGCCGAGTGATTATCTCGTTTTAATTAGTTCTTATTATAGCTACGGGGAGTTAACAACGTAGCATCGGAACAAAAGCTTGATTTATGACTCGTTTGATTGCAATATCTTAATTCGTTCTAATTTCACAACGCGCCTGCGGCCGCTGCGCCCGCGTCGTCGCCGCGACCATGCCTCGATATACTCGTAGTTCTACGTCTTATCGATCTTGTAAACGCTCAAGTGTTTAAACTCGATGAGTGGAGTAGATTAGAATATCACGCGCGTTTAAGACATCATCATGAAGTTAATGTTGTCAATGCCTTCATGCTACTTTCCTCGTAAGTTATTTGCTAAGCGTGTTTCAGTTCTTTACGGAGAAATCATCGCCCATAATACAACAACACATATACCTATGTATAGTGAGGTCCGCGGGCGGAGGGTAGTCTCGCAGCCGGCGGCGTCGGGCCGTTCACCCGACACAAGATACTTTGTTCCGACCTTTGACGAAAACGAACATCGCCGCTTTATTCCTGTCACAAGACATGAACGAGTTCCCACTCAGATGTCTCTTTGTTGCCGATGGCGCCCTCGAAGCTATATGCAAATTAAACTGTTATTTGAGTTGCCGTCGCCACTTAATAAAGTTAATTTCGTCACGGCGCATAACTGAAGTTTTGTAACCTTGCACGTTGAAAAGTATCTGCAATACGCATAACAAAATGAATAAATCAGCAATAAATTCTCCAGTTTTACGATTGGTGGCGGTGGTGGTGAGAATTTCCTAGTGCTGGTCACGTAACGCGGTGTTGGGAGAAGGCGGCGCGGACGCACCTTTCACCCGCGGCGGCGGCGGCCTTGCGTGACCTTGCGCGCGCGCACACCCGCGACGCCGCGACGCGCTTCATCAACGTTTGATCTCCAGGTCGATCCAACGCCGCGCAGCCCAATGAGATAGGAAAGTAGAAAAGTACGATCGATTACTATTTCGACCTGCAGTTCATTTTCAGGCAGAAGCATAAAATTACAAACAACAAGCAGATTGTGTTCCAACTTGTGTTCCTCTTAACTCACCAACCAAAAGGTGACGTATCTCTCCAAAACAAAGGCATCGTTCTTGGAACATCTAAAATTATTTAATTACCGTCCCACGCGCCCGCAATTGTGTTATCGTATTCATATTTGTCATTGTCTATTATAATCGCCATTCGTACCAAAATACATTAACGTGTGAGTAACACAAAAGGTCTTTTAGAGACGGCGACGACAAAGAATGTTTCAGAATTCTTTAGCCAATGTTCGAGCATTCAAGACCCAAGATACTAAATCATTACGAAATAATTATGTTAACTTTTATAATAACGCTAAATGTCAGTTGCTTAAGCTGCTGAAAATATAATTCAAATAGTTTTCCTTCAACAGCTCGATGTTAATTTACTCTTTTATGAAGTTAATGATAGTAATTACTCATAATAACTGCGGAGCATGAATTTCGTGTCTGAAATAAATTGAAATGGTTTTAGTGGTTACTTGCTTAAATTCTGCTAAATAAATGTTTTCAGTTTCAGAACAGACGAAGTCTGTTGCTTGGGTCGACGACATTTCGGACACAAAAAACTCGGACACCTTGGCCAATGTATGGATTTTCAATTTTAATATTATTTTTTTCCATACATTGGCCAAGGTGTCCGAGTTTTTTGTGTCCGAAATGTCGTCGACCCTGTTGCTTGCTTGGATAGTAGACTGACGCACGTCAAAGTCAACGGTCAATCCAATTAACGGCGGGCTTTCCGCCTTTCGTGGCCGGGCCCAATATTGCGCCACCCGCCTTTGTCAAGGTTAAAATAAACTAGGTTTATTAAACGAGACTGGTACTTTCATGAATATGACACGGTGGCAGTAACGGCACACTCTCCCTCGGACACAAAGTACACTGAATATTGAAATGAAACAGGTTCCCGCAGCGGTCGGTGTTGTAAATCCGCGGTGTCGGCGATTGACAGGCTACCGTGTGATTGCAATGTTGTTGGGTTGGTTTTTATGTGTAACTGTTGCGTCGTAGCCACAGAAGGTATAATTATTATTTTTGAAATCACTGCGTAATTATGAAGGGCTGGTCGGGGCAAGAAGCGTGGGTATAGATCCGCAGGGTTAAACATATTTGACCCGTCGCCCACTGTGATTCTTCACTCAGTGACGTCACATCGCAACATTGCGAGCTACAATGCTATTTTTGTGCGCGACTAATCATAATATTTGCAATAGAAATATTCACGTACCAAAATGTATTTAAAAGAATCGCTGACTCAGACATTTTTCCGACCTCGCTTCAACTCTATCAATGGGAGTTCATAGAAATATAAATATTACCTTAGTACTTGTCTTTTGTTCAAAGTTGTATCCACTGAGCTGGTTTTGATGAATGTTTCACATTTTAATTCGTAAAGGCTAACTGTAGTTTTTATCTTTTTATCTGCGAATTGCCTCTCAATTGGAAAGTAGGAAGTTATAGGCAATAAAATTCAAATGAAGCAGTGAGATTGTCAGTCAGACTGACAAATTGCATTCAAGCACAATTACACAAAGTGCAGCTCTTGGTGGTTAAGTGCTGTACCCTACTTCTGTAACATCGACTAACCTAATGCGACTTAAATGAGTACCTAGCTACTTAACTACCTACTTACAAAGAAGACAGTGAACATTCATAAATCCATTAGACATTTTGTTGTGTAAGTGAAAACAAATGAGAACAAGTCAATAGGAATGCCCGAAAGTATGCAGTGCGAGTTGGAAATAGAAAACAAATCGGTTCGCAGATAAATTGTTCTCTGGAACGAAGTGATGTGAGGAATCACATTGTTGCAACTGTTGCAAGTAAGAGTCTAGTGGGAACTAAGTACTGCAGGGGGTATTGTTCATATCAATAACGTACCGACCATTCAAGCTATCTTTATTCTATCACTTGAGTGTAAACACTATAAATAAACATGGCCTTGTCGTACACATTTGGAAGTATATTCTTGTAAGTACTCGTGAAAGCACATTGTACTAGCCACGAGGAGAATTGACCTGAGCACCGGTAGGCGGTCCCAGCTGATGGGAACACGCAAGTTGGCATCGTGCCTCGCGATCGATGCTAGCTGACTCCGCGCTGATATCATCACAACTAATAGCACGCGTCACCGCCATCGACGCTGGCTCGTCACTTGACCGCATCGACATCATTAAAATAAACATAACGTAGAAATATCCACAGAAAACTGACTTGAGAACATGCCAAATCTTTTATATCCCATGATATTGCATTGTAACTAGGCTTTTATGTGGTAACGACTAATCATTAAAAGGTAAATAGATTAGTAAACAATGTCGATTATGATGGAATCTGGCAGCCAGCCATTGCTGGGAGGCGACCAACACTCGGCACACTGGCATCCCAGCTTTGTAAACACAGCCGTCACATGGTGGATCAGAAATCGAAATAGTCTATTTATAGTCACGTCGTAATTACCTGCCAATCAAATATATTTAACTGCTTGTTAACCGAGCTCGCGGGAACTCCGTAACGACTGTTACCAGATGGAACAGGAGCTTCAGTATCTGAAATATAGATTACGTTATCGTTTTAATTTATTGGTAGGTTGGCAGAATTAGATTGCGCAATAAGGAAGGCGATGGATTCGCCGACTAGCGCTGTCGGAATGAGCAATAAAGCAATTTATTGTTTGTTATACATCCTCGTGGTTCTGCAACTGCTTCCTGGGTGTTACCAGCGGCGGTGGTGCGTCTGTGCTCGTTATGTGGGTTTACGATGCTCTTGCGAAGCTATTTGCCATAGTTTGAAACAGTTCAGTACAGGCGAGAATTCATCATATTGAGTTACACATGTAGTAATAATAGGAATATATTTTTGCTTTTATGACCAGTAATCATAGCTTAGGTTATGTACATACTGTTATAGCGGTATAATAAATAAAGTGTTGTTGGATTAACATGCACATTTTCAACACCTAATGATTATAGCGTATAGCAACAATGCAAGGCAACATTGTTTCCAAATTATAGTTTTTCCTTGTATTCGGCAAATATTGTTTGTGTTAGCAACTGGCACGGTGCTGTGGTGCGCGTGAGTCACCAAGGAGTAGTTTTCCTACGACCAGGGACTTCTGAGTTTCGGGAAACCCCGTATCACCTCTATTTACCTGTAACGTCTAAGGTCACAATAATCAGGGGCAGGTCCCACAGTGTTTTGTGATTACGTCCCCGTCGTCTGCCCTGGACCCTCCCTACTTGGTGCGCGGTAACGCAGTGGCCAGTAGGTGAGGTGACCAAACATCCAAAACGATACTGTGTGACACATATTGTAACCTCAAGTTGTAATGTCTACGACATCCCCCACGTCCCCTGGGACGTCGAAAGGCCCTTCTCAGGGCCAACCCAAGTCCAAGCCGAAAGGTGTGGCGAAGGCCAAGGAGTTGCCCGCAGAGGCTTTTATTAGCCCGATTTCTCGGGTCATTGACGAGACCCGGCGTTCGCTGGACGCCAAGAAGCATACACGCATTCCATTGTCGCATCTGTGTGTTGAATCCGAGTCGGAGGAGAGCACCCTTACAGGATGCGACACTGATCTCCTTATGTCAGATGACACGGAGTACGACGAATCTGGCCGGCCGCGCAGGAAGCGCACCATCCGAAAACTCGTCGACACGAGTTTGCGGGATGGGCCGGCCAAAAGATCAAAGGTCAAGGGTCTTAAAAAGACTGAGTCAGACGACGAGATGAAAAAATTGAAGTCGGCAAACTCTCGTCTGACTAAAAAAGTTGAGGAGCTCCAAAAAGAGCTGGAAAAGTTGAGGTCGGCTCCATCGGGGCTGGATATTAAGGGGTTACTGGAGGAGGTATCCCGGTCTAGCATTGAGCAGTTTAGTACAATGCTCGATGCTAGACTGGCTGGTATTGAGAATCGGCTTCTGCCGGAGCCGCGTCTGCGACCACCTTTAGCAGCAGATAAAAAAGGAGAAGAGCCCGCCCCTTCGGTGATGCCTGTCACTAGGCAGAGCATCATCGACAGGGTCAGACGGGAAAGGCAGGAGAAACTGGCGGCCGCAGAGGCTGCTGCCAAGAAGCCGGCAGTAATTGCCACACCTCCGGTGGTTTCTAAACCGCCACCACAAAGCCAGCCGCCACCAACCCAACCGCCTTCATCTGAGGGGTGGGTCACGGTGGCCAAAAAGAAGAAACATAAGGTGCAAAAGGCAGCTTCAGCAGTAGTAGCTGTGGCGCCGGAGACGGCCCCTAAAAAAGGGAAATTGCAGAAGAAGCGAAAGAGGACGCTGCGTGCTCCAAGATCTGCCGCAGTGGTCCTCACCATGCTTCCTTCAGCAAAAGAGAAGGGGGTCACTTATGCCTCCGTCATTGCTCAGGCAAGGAAAAACATTAACCTTGCGGACCTGGGCATTGACGGTGGCATTAAGTGTAGAAAGGCGGCCACTGGGGCCTTCATTTTGGAGGTCCCAGGAGCGCAGAGTGGCCCGAAGGCAGACGTTTTTGCCTTGAAGATCAGGGAGGCAGTGGGGAGCGACATCGTGAAGGTGTCCAGACCCACGAAATGTGTAGGGATACACATTTCGGGTCTGGACGATTCCATCACTGAAGCAGATGTCGCCCTCGCTCTGGCGAAGAAGGGCGAGTGTCCTGTGGACGCACTAAAGGTGGGCGTCATTAGACGCAGCCCATCGGGGCTTGGGAAGTTGGTGGCGCAGTGCCCGATCGCTGCGGCCAAAAAAGCCTGCGAAGGCAGGCTGCTGGTGGGATGGACCTCGGCCCAAACAAGGCTCTTAGAGCCTAGGCCGAGGTTGTGTTACCGGTGCCACGAGCAGGGGCACGTGGGGTGCAACTGCTCCTCAGCAGTCGACCGGAGCGGCGACTGCTACCGCTGTGGCCAGGCGGGACACAAGTCCGCAGCTTGTACGGCCGAGCCACACTGCTCAGTGTGTGCTGCGGCAAACCGGCCGGCCAACCACAAGGTTGGGGGGAAGGCGTGTAAAGGGCCTTCCAAAAAGGTGAGAAGGGGGGGGTGGCGCTGAGCCAATGACCCATTAGGGGCGGGGAGTCTGGAGGAGGTCACGGCCTCACCAGCTCCCAACCCAAAGGAGACCTAGGGCGGTGGATTCGGGGGAATCCGCCGTCCGCAAAATGGTCTCCCAAGAAGGCGCGCGCCATGTCCGGCGCACCTTCTCAAGACGGACGGGGGAGGTTCAACCTCCCCGTCAAGTAGGAAGGAGGTCCCGCGAGTTTAACGCGGGCCGTCGCCGCCGGGGCTGATTTGTGAGATGACTAACGTATCCCGCAGCCCCGGCACTATGGCGCCTTCGAAGGACATCGACTGGTTTTTAGTGGGTATACCCGAAAGGGGGAGTCCCACACACGCCTCTCGTCCCCCCGGGCGGGAGGTACGGTGCGTAATGCATTTTCCAGTCGTAAAAAAAAAAAAAAAAAAGGTCACAATAATCAGCCTCCAATAACTCGAGTGTGTTCATGCATGCAGTGGGTATCTATTGACGTAATATATTGAAGCATGTGTACTATGGATTCAGAGATAATTAGCATCACGTCAGGCATGCGTCCTTGCGGCCACTACTTGTGTACACTGCATTAATCCTTTTAGTGACGTCACGCCACCCCCCCTCCCCCAGCCATAGGTACACAAGGGGGATCACACACGGCGTTATCCGGCTTTATCCAGTTTCAATCGATCTAGATTATGTAGTTTCAATACGTTTGTACTGTAGATTACTGTATGATTATAAACTTGAAAAGTCAAGCGGATGTTTTAAGTTTATCAGATACAATAATGTTGGTGTAATAACAGGTTCGCCTCGTGTTTTCCTGCAAATATCATTGTGTATATAAAACTTCGACTGTCGAACAAGTAAATTAACATTTAAAGTGTTTCAGCCTCGACTTGTTCTTAAATGTATTTTTTTTTATTTACCTTTTGAGATTATTGGGACTCCATATTTCTTTCGGCACAAGTGCATCTTTGAGCCCTGACGCGGTCACTGACCCCGCCGGTACAGGTGTGTATCACTGTTGGTGACTTTGAAAGGTTATCACATTCAGTAGGTATATAAGTAACAATTACGTGTAGGTATATTGAAATGTTATGTAAATATCGTGTGGGACATCTTCTGCAATTTAGCGATGAATCGGGGCGTGCGGTGATGCCATCGGTTACTTTTCACTACTCGCTTATTTTCATGTCATAACTTAAATTTTAAAAGTCATGCACTGACATTATGTTAAGTAAAAATGCATAATTAAGTTTTTCACAATGGCGATTATTCAATTTACTATGTGTACAAAACTGTAAACAATCTACTTGAAATTAAACTCATTTTAACGGGTTTTACGCGTTTATTTTATTATTTTTGATTTTCCGACGTTTCGGCATTTTTGCAAATGCCGTGGTCACGGGTAGACACAGTCTACCCGTGACCACGGCATTTGCAAAAATAAACGCGTAAAACCCGTTAAAATGAGTTTAATTTCAAGTAATAATAATCGCGTAAATCTAAGAAGTTATATGTAAACAATCTACTTTCATTCATTTAAAATACAAAATCTTTAAGTGTTTTTGACCTCTATGTCGTTTTTTCCTAATTTCATTAAGTACTGTTATTGTTTTGCTCCTGACATTGTAACTACTGTCGGGGCGGGTGACTCGGGTGTGACGCGGTGGCAGTGAAATTGTCTGAGATGGTGGCCAGCCGAGCGTGGCGCCCGCGCCGGCTGCTCGTCTGTGAAGCCGAGGGTCCCCAACTAACGTACTTTGATACCAACTTGTACTAACTAACAAGTGCTATATGACAATTTTAGCCAATTTATTACAACAATTGATACTCTACAAAATTACCACTGAGCGGGTTGATAAATAAAAGAGGAAAAGCACTCATTATCCTAGCTAGAAAGTAGTTTCCATTAGTTAATTTAGTATTGATAAAGGGGAAATCCAACATAGTTTCGAGGTCAGAGCTTATCAACTTAATTAACTATATAAGGAAAAATATAAGGCCAAGTTTGGTTTCGGTAAATAAGTTTATGATACTAGGCCAATGTTGTACAGATATCAAGGTGCCCCATGTTTCTAAACGGAAGTACGAGTGACCGCCCGCGAGCCACGCGTCACTACCAACACGGACCAACGACTACTGATGAGCCTAATATATCGTGTCGAGGACAACTCAATGTTAAATTTCAATCCCAGAATAAACTGACCCTTTGACCTTTCAGTTATACCTACTACTAATTCAACTTTTCGTACACACGTCATATTTTTACATGTCGATGTCAGGTTCTTACACGAACAAAACTACGCTATGCAAAAGTTAGGTTATGTAACGGTTATTGAAGGAATTCAAACCGCGGTCGTTATTCGGTAACCGCCTGTTTCGGTCACAGGAAGTTCATTGGAGTGGTAGAATTAGCATTACGTTTGTAAATGGTGGACTCGTGACATACCGGGCGATCCTATCTGACGCAGACCGATGGCAGTTTGTGCATGTTACCGCCTGGTGGAAATGTGTGTGGCATGTCGCGAACATTGTTCGGTATAATTTATCTTACATACAAAACTGGAAGGTATTTATTGTCGACTATCTGACTAGTATGACTTCTTTGTATGGCAGATTTTGATCGTACCAACAAATCACAGTTTCTTTAAAAAATCTATACTAATATTATAAAGCTGAAGAGTTTGTTTGTTTGTTTGTTTGTTTGTTTGTTTGAACGCTCTAATCTCAGGAACTACTGGTTTGATTTTAAAAATTCTTTTTGTGTTGAATAGACCATTTATCGAGGCAGGCTTTAGGCTATATAACATCACGTTGCAACTATAAAGAGCGAAGAAATAATGGAAAATGTAAAAAAAACGGGGAAAATTATTCATCCTTGAGAGCTTCCGTTGCGTGCGCTGCCAAAAACGGTTCTAGATACCAAAAATATATGTATGAAAGAATTAAGGGAACTTTTTACCGCGGGAAAACTTCGCATTCCCACGGGAAACCGACTTTTACGCGAACGGAGTCGCGCGCGGCCCCTAGTATAAACTAAAACTGTACAAGGAAAACCGCTATAAATAAAGCCAGGTCGCCAGTTCAAATTAATAATTTGGTGGCGAGCTTGATTCAGCATCCACCCACGGGGCCAGCGATAGTCTATTAACCGGTTTAATTGTAACGTTTGATCGCAGTGTGTGTGCTTCCTAGTGGTAAACAGTGAATGAGCTCATTAGGGTTTACCGGTTGATTACCCGCGGCTTGTTGGTAAACATGGAGGTGGCCGCGTGGGCTGCGCCGGCGCCGCCGGGTTCCCGTGGGAATGTTCGCGTCTATTAATTAGATCGATCGAACACATGTTATGTTCTACTTAACCCGACTGATCCGATATGCATGTGTAGTTACAGCACATTCCTAAATCTTAGAGTTGGTGTTAAAATTAAATAGAGCAAGATTTAATTTGTGAACATAAATAATATAATGGCATTTCGTTAGTCATTGCAGCACCACAATAAAAGCGAGTTGTACGCAATCACTCATCCAGAATATTATGTTTTGGGGGCAACCACAATGTGTGCCCTAGTTTCTGTCATACAGAGTTGCGTAAATATTAGATTCCTACTTAGAAGTTTTATAATATTACTAAAATAGCTCCAACAACTCACACTGTTATGACATGGTAGGTAATATTTATAATGTATGAAAATAAACATGTCAGCTTTGAGTTTTATAAAGTACCAGTAGCTTTTCGCGCGTACCTTCGTTTAGGTACGATCTGAACTGAATATTTTTTAATATTAATATTATTCGTATTTATACAAAATACCTGCCGCTGAAAGAGCACACTGGCCTATTTGTTTATTTTATTATGCGTAGGCGTTATTGTAGCCTATTAATAAATAAATGGTAAGTATGTCACGGACTTGTTCCTAAAAATAACGACACCTATTTTTGTTGTCCATAATATTCGTTAACAGAGCTTTTTAAGGCAACAATTTTCACCCGACTTGTTTTATAAATGTCATAATGATGCCTGAGGATAACTTCAGTTATATGTATAACAACGATGTGTAACGTAGCGTCTTCCTTCGTTCCAGAGAGGAGGTGAAGAAGCACGCGGTGCAGTGGAACGCGGTGTTCTCGTTCGTGGTGAAGATGTGCGCCGGCGCTACCACGGGCGTGCTGGAGCCGGCGCTGCTGCGCGTCTCCGTGCGCAAGGAGTGCAAGGGTCACTATACTTTTTTTTTGTTTTTTTTGTTCTCGCGGGGAAATGCATTTACGCACCGTACCCCCCACCGGGGTGGCGGGGGGCGTGTGTGGGACTCCCGCCTGAGCAACTGACACGTCGCCCAGGGGACTACCCATTAAAACCCCGCGGCGCTCCTTCGCCTTGTGTGTGTGTGGTGAAGCCGTGGGGCCTTGGCCATCGGCCCTACACCACGACTCCACCGGCGATGGCCCGTCTACTCTACGACGGGCCCATGAAGGGTCACTATACTATCCTACTAATATTATAAACGTGAACGTTTGTGAGTATGTGAGGATGTATGGATGTTTGTTACTCTTTCACGTAAAAACTACTGGACGGATTGTGATAAAACTTTGCAGTAATGTTGGTTATACATACATTCCCACGGGAAACCGACTTCCACGCGAACGGAGTCGCGGGCGGCCACTAGTACACTATACACACGAAATTGTAGGCATAAAAGAACTTATGCTTAGGCATGTGTCCCTACAGCAGACATAGTTTTACACACGTCAAAGATTTAGTATGTTCGTACTTTTTGTAGGTAAATAACAGATGTTATTTAAAGCGAATAAGAAAGCGATCTTATAATTTAAACTTAACGTTGAATTTTAATAATGTATTATATTATTAAAAAAAATTGTTATCAAGAGAAATACATTTTGCTTCCGTAATAAATAAGATTTCCCTATTATTATCGTTCGTCGTTATTATTGTATTATTTACAAGGTTTTCTAAGATACCAAAATTGACTTATTACATCACGATACAGATTAACAATGGATCCAAAAAAAGCAAAAATCGTATTGTAAGTACTTGGTAATTTTGTAATTTATCTAATTCACCACATAATGCGCGCTTTTGCGTTCTATTAAATATTAATGTACCTACAATAAGGAATTTTACTTATTCGCGCTGTGTAAAATTTGAGAATGCTTTATGATACAGTGAAACTATCTCCAAAATGTTCGCGTAGAATATCCCATTTCGAACTTTGTTGTCGAGAGAAGTGCTGTTACGGTAAATCCCCTTTTAAATGTCTTCGAATTTGAGTAAAATAAACGGCAAAGGATGCTATTGACAGCGAGCTTGAATCGCGCTCAGCTCGTCGACTTCACGGTTGGAAACTTGTTTTATTCGCCTCATATTGATTTTCTGCGCACTTGAAAATTTGCATAGATTGGATCCACCGTGCATTGTTATGTTTTCACAAAGAGATGTTTCCTCTAAGGATTTTCCTCAATCTACATTAATTAGATCTATTTATGATATTAACACTCGCAATCTCGATCCATTAAACGTGTGAAATCTCGGATTACCAATTGTTGTTTTAAGTTGATGATGTAATCTAGGTGATCATCATCACTATCATACAATGATCTCATTTTTAATGCACCTTCGTATTTAAATCAAATATATTTTTTTTTATTAAAATATAATTTATTTAAGTTCTTTAAACGAAAACTGAATCTAAGCGAATGACAGTTATATTTGATAGTTCTAGTTTTTGACGACTTCTGGGGCCCAGCAGTATATAAACTGGAATGTAAAGCGGATGGTCCCGGGTTCGATCTCCGGGTCGGGCCAGTGTTAGAATATTCTACATTGGCTCGTGTCTGGGTGTTACTAGGTTCTCCCCTAGTTCATTGTGTGGTATCTTTGATACAACCTTACTGTGCTTACTTAAGGGCACTCCTACATAATGGATGTAGCCCCCCAGTGTACTGTAGCGTGTATTGTGTCTGTGTGCAATAATTGATGTATCCCACCAGTGTACTGTAGCGTGTATTGTGTGTGTAGGCGGGCGCTCGTACCAGAAGCTGGGCTTCTGCAACGTGAACCTGGCGGAGCTGGCGGGCTCGCACGAGTCCACGCGCCGCTGCCTGCTGGAGAGCTACCGCCGCCGCCCCGACAACTCCGTGCTGCGGCTCACCATCAAGATGAACATGATCTCCGGAGACCCGCTGTTCAAAGTGTGAGTGCTCAAACTATATAACTTTTTTTTTTTTTTTAGTGAGGCAGCAATTGATGCTGCCCCTTCTGGCACCTCTAACATTGGTCAGAGCCTTTATATATCTAATTTTACATTCTGACTATCAATTAAGTAAAAGTTTCTGCTGAAAGAGCCTTTTGTATAATTACAAGTTGTTACGAATTTTTTAATTATATCTTAAGATTTAATACTATTGTTTTAATTCACTGTTTTGACTAATTTTGAGAACATTGTTTTAACAGATTTTTAAATTTTTACAATTATTACAAGATTTAATTTTACTTTAAAAAAAACTATATTACTATTGAAGATTGCAAAATTTAAAATGCGTTTATGGTCGAAACAATTTGAAGCTTTGATAAAGTTCGGATAGTAGATCAACGAATGACCTGGCAGTATTCCTAACGTAGCATGCTAAGACTTTATTTTTCTGATGCGTAAGATCTATCCAAACAAAGTAGGGTAATAAAACGCAGTTACTGTAAGAAAGTTTAAATTCTTACCTAAAAAAAAAATGTACTCTGTTTAAAACAATACGACTGTTTGGTTCTATGGTCAGCCCTTCCACCGCGTAACTAGCGTCGATTTGAACTCGACGTCGAAAACTGTTTTCATAGGGTAAATTGTTAACACTGGCGGGTCTCTATTCGACGGTTATTTATTAATTCGGTCTGTTTTCGGCAGTTGCTTTAGACCCTTAAATTTCGATTTATTCGCCGATTAGATTAGATTTATTTCGATTTCGACGTCGAACTCAAATCGACGCTAGTTACGCGGTAGAAGGGCAGGTCCAAATCCTGAAGTGACTCCTGATACATTGTTTGACCCGTGGTGAACCGGCAATCGATTGTACTCCCTATTGCCCTCTATATCTTGCGTGTTCCTTGCTGCAGGCCGGGCGCGGAGGGCGCGGAGGCGCGGGAGGGCGGCGGCGAGCCCCCCCCCGCCGACGACGACGCCCCCTCCTCCACGCCCAGCTCCGGCTTCGGCTCGCTCTCACACCGACACAAACATGGTAACTACCACACACGCGCACATTACACCATACATATGTCAATGTCAATGAAGACAGAGACCTGCTCTGTGCATACTGTCAAAAAATGGACAAAGATTTCCCATAGGTATCGAGCGTTACTCCGACAAAAACTATTTAATACAGAAATTCACCTTCTGGTAAGAAGTTCTACAGGGCGTCCCAAGACTTCAGAAAGTACCTTAAATATCGTATATAGGATATTTTGCTGAAAGCAGACTTTATTTTATTTTTTAAACTTAGTAATTCAGCATTTAAAAAAAATTCAAAATAATTTTCAAAAAATAGTCTTGGGACGCCCTGTATACATGACTTAGCAAATTCTTGAGACTTACTTCTTTTCTGCAATACTCCTTAGTTACCGTAGGGTAACCTTCTTTTAAAACTTACAAATGGCTACTAGAGTCTCGCTATAGCCTTAAGCTTATATTTTATCAACATCCACCAGCCAGCAGCTAACCAAGTGTTCGTTACAGAAGTGCCCCCCACGTTGGTGGCTTCCACTGAAATGTCTTCCCCCGAGCCCGACTCTCCCCACGAGCAACTAGGTATGTATTATACCGGGTGTATATAGTGTAGTATAACGGGTGCAAAAAGACCACTTCCAAAGCCTGAAATCATGTATTTTCAGCCTCAATTGTAACTAAATTCACTAATAGTATACCCAGAAAAATCAATTTAAAAAAGTTATTACGGATTGAAATTTGATATCGCTGCTTGAAATCATCGCTCACACATCAATTGATGGTTCAGGTGTGATTATTTACATTGCAAATTAAAATAAAACACTATTTAATTTAAAATCATCGTAAAATTTGATAGTATCCATAAATGGAATTTTGTACAATTAGGTTGTTTTTTTAAATATCATCAAAGTTTTTTTTTGCTCTAACCGTAAACAGTTCCTACCTCTTCAGCAATGCACAGTTTTTGTTTTCGGAAGCAGTCTTGTCTATTTTATACCCCTTATAGTGTGTAGTAATGCAGTGACAGTGTTGTCCGCAGGCCCGGCGGCGAGCGGCGCGTGCGCCTGCGTGCCGCACACGCACTCGCGGAACTCCTCCAACACGTCCGGGGACATGAGCAGCAAGGTACGTCGACACACCGCTGTGAATTAGAAGCTGTCCTCTAACTCGAATATACAATACCTTTGAGAGGTATCGGTGTTGGGACTCTTGAACGAAATCGGTTTTCGAGTCGCAATCGCGTAAAATTTTAAATGAAAATGCTGAATGATGTTGCTGCGTTTAGTATTCAGCAATTTCAATCGAAAATTTACGCGATTGGTCCACAGGTTTAAAGTTTTTTAATTTTGTCCGTTCTCAAATTTTATATGTTTCGTAATTATGTTGTTAAAAATCACAAATGCTCTATGTGCAGGTCACTAGTATTTTACATAAAATTACAACCCATTAGCTGCCTTATGAAAGCAAACACTACACAGTGTTACAAACACTACAAGCACATCCATCGCCACTACTCCTCATAGTTACATTCCCCACGTTGTGACGTATCCACCACACATTGTATGTGTGTATGTGCCGCAGGCGTCGGGCTACGGCTCGTCGGTGTCGGCGCACTCGCGGCACTCCTCGGACGGGGACTCGGGCGACGGGCCGCGCCACCACGCCAGGTGAGACCCGCTGTATACACACACTGGATATGTTACGCCTAATACCCCAAGTGCGGCTACACCTAGTCTTAGCCGGTTAGAACATCAATAGGTTAGGTTAGTTAGGTTACTTTTTTGATACCGCCCAGAAAAGGAGTCCCGCGCTCCGTCAACTCGGGATTGAAGCCAGTTTATATATTTATAGGAATATATTTTTTGTTACAGTTTTCTATATAAAAAAGTCTACTGACCGGCTAAAACTAGGTGTAGCCGCACTTCGGGTATTAGCCGTAACATATACACATACACACACTCGTGGCACACACTGTACACACTCGCTTCTGTTACTTCGCTGGCGGTCGCGGCGGGTACTGTGGATACTTCGACTCGTCTGTGCGCGCGGCTCTTTGTCCTTCTCTGCCTTTTGTGTGGTGAATATAATCTAAGAATATGTTCGTCTGGTGTCTGGAGTTCTGAGAACCGTCCTATGGTCTGAGGTCTTGGAAGAAGAGCTTGCCAAAATGTTTGAAACCACTTAATTGATACCGGACTCGACTTGGCATGCGCCTGTGGAAGAATCCAGTACCAGCGCGTAGATGTGCCGTCCAAAGCTTCAAAAGAATAAAGATGTGACTTTATTAGAATAAAAACTATCAACAAAAGATTGACTTCTGACTACAATCTCGTTGATTTCGAGATATCGACGTGCCAGCGAGCTCTCAGTGTCATCAGGGTAACTCATGGTTTCGCTTGGTGGTTGGGACTAGTGTAAGAGTCGCATCGCACAGTGCCGTTGACCGAGGGTTGTTGTTGTCGGGCAGCGCCCCCCCGGGCTCGCGGGCGCCCCCCGCGACCCCCGCGCCCCCCGCCTCCCCCGCGTCCCCCGCGTCCCCCGAGTACTTCACGCCGGACTGCAGCCTGCGCTCGCCGCAGTGGGGGGCGGGGGCGCCGGCGAGCGGCGGCGGCGGGGGCGGGTTCGCGCTACTGAAGCAGCGGTCGCTGGGCACGCTGGGCCCGCGCCGGCCGCCCCCGCCCGACCTCTTCCTCAACTTCCCGTTCCTGACTCCGCTGG
Source organism: Emmelina monodactyla (assembly GCA_916618145.1). NCBI lineage: Eukaryota > Metazoa > Arthropoda > Insecta > Lepidoptera > Pterophoridae > Emmelina > Emmelina monodactyla. The sequence goes on from OU745304.1 coordinate 11,556,370, forward strand.
CGACGCGCAAGTCCTCGCTGGTGGCGGCGCGGCTGTCGGGCGACGACGCGTGGCCGCCCCCCGCCCCCGCCCCCGCCCCCAGGTGAGTCCCGCCACGTATCGCTGGTGCCGGGGCTTCCAGTCGACCTCCCTTCTCCGCCGCTCGCCTTCCCTCTGTCGCTTTGGTTTGGTTCCTTCTCATTAGTCAGTAAGGTGTGCCACATCGATACATTGTTAACAGACCTAGCGTAAGATCATATTGTAATCGTGTTAAGTAATAAGCCATGTTGAGCGTGTTGTTGATGGTTGCGTGTGCCGCTGCAGGCGCGAGGCCCGGCGCGACGCCTCGTGTCCGCGCCGCGCCGTCGCCGCGTCGCTCGCCGCCCCGCTACAGTAACACACACACACCCGCCCGCCATCTCCACACTACATCATCATATTTACATTTAGAATTGACCTGACGTTCCAAGATGAAGTGTGAGAGGTGGCGGCTGGCGTGGCTCGATGTCGTCTCGTGATTGTTATACTGTAGTCTCGTACATCGTTTACGTTTGTATCGCTTCACGTGTTTACGTTCCCGCTGTTTGTTACCAATTTTGTTATTTTATAGTTCATTAAAATTGTAATCCAACTTATCTCACGCGCTGTTTATTTTTGTGTACACCGTACTAGGAAAGATAAATAAACAAACTGTCTAGACTAGACATTTGAATACTCGCAGTAATTATAGTTTTTCTTTAGCATGGATTGAAATGCTTTGTGCGAAGCCTGTGCATGGTAGATAGAATGAAGTTAAAGAACAAAGTTTGAAATTCTTCTCGTAGTATAAAAAGTAATCGTCAAAACAAATATTTGCATGAATTCAATGTTTTAAAACATATAAGTTACTTTTAATTGAACAATGTAGTAGTAGGTAAATATTATAATAAGAATTTAAACGTACCTCTTTTATCAGTATATAAATACTTAATACCAATAAAACTAATAATCACATATAACCTACGCGTTAATTAATTCCTCAATTAATATAAACGATCTTGCCCTTTTTACCCCCATAAATAAACAGACCCCGCATTTATATCTATTGACATTGCAGTGCTTGTAACACTGAGTGGTGCCACTAGCTGAAGGTCGTGTGTGTGTATACGTGTAGTGACGTATGTGTGTGTGCAGGAACCCGTCGTCGGGGTCGTTGACCGCGTCGGCGTCGGAGTCGGGGTCGCTGGAGCGCGCGCGCCGCGAGGGGCGGGAGGCGCGCGAGGGGCGGGAGCTGAGGGAGGGGCGGGACGGGAGGGAGCTGCGGGACCCGCGGGACACGCGGGACCGGCGGCGGCAGGATGACGATGTGAGTGCACCGTTCAATCACACGAGGTTTTTTCAGGTTTCGCCGTGTTTCTAGCTTCCTGGTATCTTGCTATTATCAAATTCTCTAACCCAACTTTTGAACGCGAGCATAAGTATATTTTTGTCAGTCCACAACTGGTATACAGGGTCTGTCGTAATGAATGGATAACCCGTTACCTACAGTTGATCCGGATGTGAGGCTATAAGAAAATGGTGTCTTCTTGCCAGGGTTGTCAACCATAAGAAAATGGCGTAGACTTTTAAACTTTTTAATAAATTTCCCAATTTTTTTTATTTATTCTGCTGCCATTTCTTCAAATTTTGATGTATTTGTATAATTCTTTTAGTATTATACTGCTGAAGACGTGTATTATGTAATTTAAATACAATTTTAGGTGTTATTCACGTTGAACATTATCAAAATACTCATTTTAAGAAAAATATTTCCAATTTTTTTTCTTTATGTCAACTTTTGATCATCTCCTGTGGAAAAAAAAAGTATGACGTTATAGCTGCCCATGATCTTAATAAATTGTCTAGTATGTGTAGATTCTAAAAAGGTATAACGATGTGTACTTTACAAGCAACATTAAGTTACAGGAGCGAGAACACTAATCAAGGTCGAAATTTTTATTTTTCATGTTATGTTATAAATGGTTGTAAAACTTCGTCATAATGATTTTATTCTATCAAGATACTTTGCACAAACACTATCGGGCCACTAATAGGATATTCAGAAGAAAACCCGGTTGTTTTTGGGAAAAAAATAACATTACTCCACGATAATAATGGAATGAAAATGTACAAATGAAAATTGTTGTGCTCTAATAGTTACATGCGACAAACATGTTACGACAAGTTTATTCGAAATTGAAACGGATTTTAAAAATCGAACAAAGACCGCATTACAAAGAAAAGTGGAAAAAATTAGAAGGAAATCGTCCTTCCATAAATGTATTGTGCACTCTAATGAACACACGGTAATCAGGATGTCGCACATTTGGATATCTTACACGATAAACACTAGCAGCTCTATTGGTGCTGCCATTACGTACACCGTAAATGTAATGCATGTTCGCGTATTCGGCCGGCGTGTACTGTTGCGGCATGATACACAAACTACACAAAAACTTTTCCAAATCAACAAGTTCAATCGATAGCACAACACAATGTCCGTAAATGTGAGCTAAGTCATCAGTATCACTACGTTATCAAGTCCAAATCACAAGGAAAATCATAGTCTAATATTAGAAAGCAGTAACAAATTGACGAAAATAGTGGCCCCGATTCTCAAAACACTCTCTAAAACTAAATTAAAAATATCGCTGTCACTTTCTCATGCTTCGTATTAGAACAAGACAGGTACATTGGTCTCACTAAATTTAGTCCACATCATTGTGAAATTGAACGAAATGCGCTGAGGACTAGCCTAAAATTGCCTTCGCCGTGTCATATTGCACGTACATTTTAGTTTGACAGGACTAAAATGATTACCTGTCTCTGTCTTATTGATGTGTAAGCGACAGCGATAGTTTTAGTTTAGTTTAGAGAGTGTTTTCAGAATCGGGGCTAATGTGAACAAAAGGACATGCGATGGTCAAAATCACACTGATGTGATGAGTACTCTTTTCTTTGTAATGCGGTCTTTGTTCGATTTTTAAAATCCGTTTCAATTTCGAATAAACTTGTCGCAACATGTTTGTCGCATGTAACTATTAGAGCACAACAATTTTCATTTGTACATTTTCATTCCATTATTATCGTGGAGTAAAGTTATTTTTTTCCCAAAAACAACCGGGTTTTCTTCTGAATATCCTATTAGTGGCCCGATAGTGTTTGTGCAAAGTATCTTGATAGAATAAAATCATTATGACGAAGTTTTACAACCATTTATAACATAACATGAAAAATAAAAATTCCGACCTTGATTAGTGTTCTCGCTCCTGTAACTTAATGTTGCTTGTAAAGTACACATCGTTATACCTTTTTAGAATCTACACATACTAGACAATTTATTGAGATCATGGGCAGCTATAACGTCATACTTTTTTTTTCCACAGGAGATGATCAAAAGTTGACATAAAGAAAAAAAATTGGAAATATTTTTCTTAAAATGAGTATTTTGATAATGTTCAACGTGAATAACACCTAAAATTGTATTTAAATTACATAATACACTTTTCAGCAGTATAATACTAAAAGAATTATACAAATACATCAAAATTTGAAGAAATGGCAGCAGAATAAATAAAAAAAATTGGCAAATTTATTAAAAAGTTTAAAAGTCTACGCCATTTTCTTATGGTTGACAACCCTGGCAAGAAGACACCATTTTCTTATAGCCTCACATCCGGATCAACTGTAGGTAACGGGTTATCCATTCATTACGACAGACCCTGTATAACAAACCGCTTATTACTTTGAATCTTAGTAATGTTTTATACTGTACCTTGTTTCTCATTGTAAAACTTTTCGATTGTCCGATAAATTCTATTCGCCATATTATGTTACAAAATAGTCTTACTTACCTAGTAAATTTTATTTACTTAAATTACTTTTAACTTTTCCAAAGTTAATATTTTTATTATTTTTTTAACAAAATGAAGCCAAAAAATTTCGATGTTAATTACTTCCTGAATGTTTTTGTTTTCCTACACAATTGCAAAATACACCTAACTATTAACGTATTTGCAATCCCCAGATGGTGGTGTCGTGCCGCGTGGAGAACACGCGCGTGAACCCCGGCTCGCTGATCGAGGAGCTGCTGGCGCGCGCGGGGGCGGGGGCGGGCGCGGGCTGGGGCGCGGGCGCGGGCGAGGGGGGGCTGCAGCTGTACATCGCGCGCGACGGCACCGCCGAGCTCGGCCCGCGCGTGGCCAGCAGCAGCGCCACCGCCGTGCAGCTGCGACCGCACGACTCCAGGTGATACACCACACGCAAGCAGCGACACTACATACTGCATACACCACATGCTGCATACACCACATACTGCATACACCACATGCTGCATACACCACATGCTGCATACACCACATACTGCATACACCACATGCTGCATACACCACATGCTGCATACACCACATACTGCATACACCACATGCTGCATACACCACATGCTGCATACACCACATACTGCATACACTACATACTGCATACACTACGTACTGCATACACTACATACTGCATATGTTACCGGCATTGTGTAAAATCCGATATTCTATACAATGCCTAGGTAATGTATAGAGTACCTAAAACGGGTCGGTAATGTATGAAATATCATTTGTTTTATACTTTGCCTAGGTATTCTATACAATACCGAATGCGCGGCCGGTAATGTATGTAATGCAGGTAAGATTATAATGAAGAATGTCAGAGAGAAACTTTATTATGGTCTAAATTGCACTCATATCGATACCTCCTAAGTATACTGAGACAACTAACAAATTTAGGTATTTTAGTTTTTTTGCATAAACGTAAGTAATAAACCGAAACCCATGTGCTAGTGTTAAAAATAAAACAAAAAACCCCATAATTACCAAGATAATTACACGTCTACTAAATCAATTACAACAGCTTTCCAGCAAAAAATTTCCCTTCAAATCGCTCTCCTGACAAATTACTAAAATATCAGTTTACTCACTATACTTAGGAGCTATCGATATAAGGTTTTTTATTTCAACTACCGATTTGTGTTCATAAAAAACACTTTTGCATACATTTTTCTCGTACTTTTTTTCTTCATTTATTTTTATCCAACCAACAGAACTCATAATAATCATTTGCCATAACTTAAAGGATTTTTTCGACTCATATTTTTTTTTCTTTTCATAACGTTTTCTCCGAAGTAGTTGGTAATTTTTAGTTTAAAAATATCAGGGTTGTGGTGCTTCGCCGACCGCTGCCGCGGCACGCTCGCTTCGCTCGCTCGGCTTGCACACTGTTTGGTCACCATTCAACCTCACACTCCTTGCTTCGCTCGTCGTCGTACCTATTATTTTATTTGTGATTCTTTAATCTACGGGGACTGGAGAAGGATTTGTCAAATCGTAAATTTTTTTTACACTTTCATTTGATACATTATTTTAATTCAGTTCATTTTAATTTTAGAACATGTTTCATGATTATGCTAAACATATTGTAGGTTATCGTTGATAAATATAGACCAAGGTCTATTTATTTTACACATTGCCGGTAGAACATCAGGTAATCTATACAATGCCCAGGAATTGTATACATTACCTAGGTAAAGTATTGAATTGACAATAATATTAATTTTATTTTATACATTGCCTGGATGCTCCAGATGAATTATACAGATTGCCGGTAACACATACACCACGAACTGCATACACTACGAACTGCATACACTACATACTGCATACACTACATACTGCATACACTACATACTGCATACACTACATACTGCATACACTACATACTGCATACACTACATACTGCATACACTACATACTGCATACACTACATACTGCATACACTACATACTGCATACACTACATACTGCATACACTACATACTGCATACACTACATACTGCATACACTACATACTGCACACACTACATGATACCTGTTCATATAATATAAAAATACACAACATGCTCTAAACCAAATGAGAAAAAAAGCTTAAAATAACAAGTAATTGACGATTGAAAACCAAAACAGAAATTGAAAAAAATGAGTAAATAGTAATTCTGTAATTACAAAGCAAACAGCTGCATCTTACCCTCCGTTTTTGAAAGTATGATTAATATTAATAATAAACTTTTTTGTAATTTTTGTTTTCAAATCAAATTTATTATTATTTATTATTATTAAACGATACTTACAATACTTACTGATAAACCTTTTAAAAACAAGAGAGGGTTAAAACTTTAAAACTTATATTGGACTTGCTTTCCGCTCTGCGGTTTCACCAGCAGCTAAATTGCTTTTCTCGTGAGAATAATATAAAAAACATTTCTTAATGCTCGCTGTCATCATAAAAAGAAACTCTTGCAAGCAAATTTCATGACATTTACTTTAATAGTTTACACGGCGATTATGAATCAGTCAGTCTGTCAGAACTTGTTATTTTATGTGTTATTCTGATGCATAAACCTATATTACTGCAAAGTTTCATCCAAATCCATGCAGTAGTTTTAACGTGAAAGAGTAACAAACATCCATACTCACAAACTTTCACGTTTATTATATTTGTAGGAAGGATAAGTATACATATACATATAGATTGACGCATCACTAACAATAGTTTGTTGTTGTTGTTGCAGGTAGCAGGATGCGACCGAGGCGTCGCAGTCTCCGAGTGATGTATTTATTGTCTAATGTTATATAAATTATGCCATAGCGATACTACATGTTGATTTTTATAAATAATATTATTACGACCGGTGCGAGTGCGAGCGAGACGCGTGCTAGTGTTTGAGAGGTATTTTATTTTGTACCACGAGAGTATTTACTTGTATAGTGTACGCGAAGTGTCATGTTCCTATGTTTGCGGCGAAGCTTCCTACACCTTCCTCTGTGACCCGCCTCGGCCTCCACAATGTACCCAGTGAATTATTTGTGTTCTACACTCTTCTATTTTGTATATAAATTTTACATGTTAATTTGACTTTTAAAAATATATTGTAAAGCGCGCTTCGAACAGAAGAAATCAGACTAAATTTAGTTCAAAGTACTCTACAAGCTTGTTTACGTACCTGTTATATACAAATGAAATGTTTGCCATTGTCGTGTGGGATGTTCTTCTGTGAGAAGTGCGCCGTCGAGACAGCGGGACGGTGCTACAGACTTGAGACTAGAAACTATCCAAATGATGTAGTAGATACAACGTTCCGACCCCGGGGGCCGCACGGGGGCTCGACCCGGCTCGTAGCAGTTTGTTTTGAAAATAGAAACAAACCCCGTTATCAGCCAAACGCAATCCCCACTCCAGTGTCGGCCACCCTATAGACTTCCAAGTAAATGATCCTCCGATAGTAATAACTGTGCGCGGTGCCAAATATAGTGGGAGGAGTGTAACAGAGATTCGATGTATCGAGGAGTAATCTAAGTCATTCCTACGTGCGGTGCCGCGGCGGCGTGACGTCACGAGCCTGTCTGTGTGTGTATGTGTCACGCGGCCGCGGCGGGGGCGCACATTGTTATGTATTATATGTAAACAGCTGTACAGTATTTCAATAAAGGACGTGTTTAGAACTTACGATTTGTTTAATTTTTCCTAACCAACTCCAGCGATTAAATAATAATAATAACTTTATTTCTCAAAAATAAACTTAGTGACACAAGAATGCGAGAGGCCCTGAAGCCCGTGGTAGTTACAAACTGTGTTACAGGCTACAGTGTCTTCCCCTTTATTACTAGATTACAAATTACAAGCCAACAAGATAAGAGAAAAAAGAAAATAATAAAAAATAAAAATAAAATAAAATACACACTAATCTATATATATAAAAATGAAACCCGTTTTCCTTGGTCACGGTATCACGCGTGAATGGCTGGACCGATTTCACTAATTCTTTTTTTGTTGTATTTGTTATTATTAGGAGAAGGTTCTTACGGAAAAAAATATTAAGAAAATCTCAAAAATACATATAAAGTAGTACATCATTGCAACGCTAAGGCGGTACGAAGTTCGCCGGGTCAGCTAGTTATCTTTTAAAAAATAACATGCTATGAATTTATGTTTTTGATGTGTGTCTGTGTATGATGAATGAGTGTATGTTTGTGCGTGAATGTTTATGTGAGTGAGTGTAAATATGCCTTTGTTTCCTTAGGCACTACTAGTTGAGTCAAGGGAAATTTTTCGTGCCCGTGGCACTACTGGTAGTGCTGAAAGTGGTGTAAAAAGACTGCTTCCGAAAACAAAAACTGTGCATTGCTAGAGGGATATTTTTGGTGAAACTTTTTAATGATTCAAAAAATGTTATTTTTTACCTAATTTTATGAAATTGCATTGATACTATCAGATTTTGCGATGATTTCAAATTTAATAGTGTTTTAATTTAATTTGCAATGTAAATAATCGCACCAGAACTATCACTTGATGTGAGGGCGATGATTTCAAGCGGTGAATATGACTTTTTAATAATTAATAACTTTTTATATTGAGTTTTTTGGGTATACTGTCAGTGAATTACTATTGATGCTTAAGAATACAAGGTTTCAGGCTTCGGAAATAGTCTTTTTACACTTACACCCCTTATATAAGGGTAATTTAATATTAAAATATTTGAAAAGTTAAGAGGCACTTGAAATGAAGTTGATGAGTGAAGCCCCGTATAAAAAGGGAAATCAAAGATTTAGGCATTCCAAAGAGGATAATGATTACACATGTGAATTTGATTTTGTTATAACGAATAACTTTCATTTAAAAACTAATCATAGTAACTGTTTTATTTTACTTTGCTACATCTACTTAGTATCAGTAGTGCCATTGGTAATGAGATTTTGTTATATGCGTTGAATCATCCAATTAGAACAGTAGTGCCACGGGAAAGTAAAATGTCCCTTGACTCAACTAGTAGTTAGTGCCAAGTAGTAGTGCCAAAGGAAACGAAGGTAAATATGTAGTAAACCTTTCCTTTATACGCATCAATGTATTTATTATGCTGATGTCTAGTCTGTTTGCGGTGCCAATGTAGTCGAATTTGGCCAATCAACATTGAACAACTTTTTAAAATTTGTTTTTTTTTTTTATGGTAAGAGTCCTTTATTTTAGGATATATGTGATCGTACAAAACTGGAGCCACATAAGAAAATTGCCTTTTAGCATACTCAGTTCTACATTTGGGTTAGGGAATTTGATTGTAAATAGCCTATTTTTAAAGATGGGGCAGTCTGAACATGATATCGCTAGAGAACTCGAAGGATGTATACTTTTCTAATTGATAAAACCTTACTGGCGCTGTACAAAGTGGTGGTAGGGTATCGAAATGGTAATCGCTTCATTACTTTGAGAAGCGATCGCTGGGCTCGTTCAGCTTCTATCAAAAAGGATTTACAGGCACTACCCCAGGCACAGATGCAGTACGAGATAATGCTCTCAGCCATTGCTCTGTCAATTCTAATGAGGAGTTTATCACTGACATAGTCACGCAAGTTTATAAATACAAAAAATAATCTTCTGATTCTCGTGCTATCGGCGGCAGAGATTCGTGTATTCCAGGATAGTTTGTAATCTATGACTATACCCAGGTATTTAATACTACATATCAGTAATTTGTATTTCTGAACAATCACAAGAGACAATTGATGATGATTTTCTGTTACATGGAAAACTGTGCATTTTTAATTTATGTGGTTTCTTTGGTAATGTAGCGTTAGTAATACAGAAAGTCATATATTTTGTCTTGCTAGCATTCAGTGATAACAAAATGTCTTCGAGCCAAGCAGTTACTATTCTCAATCCATTTTCAGCAATTTTATGCGTTTCGTTCCAGTTGTCGCCTCTTAATAAAAGCACTGTGTCATCAGCAAACATTAATATGCTGGTACCTTGGAGTTTAATGTTGCGGAAATCATTGACATAAAGCAAAAACAGACTCGGTCCCAGCGTACTACCCTGTTGTACACCGAAACACATTTATCCTCATCACTCAGCATTCCATCCATTTTTAACCGCTGTTTTCTCTCCGAGAGATAGTCAGTGAACCACCGTAGTGAGGTGCCTCTAATGCCAAAGTTTTGCATACGAGCGAGTAACAATGGAATTGAGACCAAGTCAAAAGCTTTTTGTAAGTCTAAGAATACACCAAGGCACTTTTGTCCCTAATCCAAGCATTTTGAAACTGTTGTGGTCAAGTGTAAATATAATAAATAATATAATAAATCTCCAGACTAACACACCAACTGTGTGGCCCTTAACTAAGTAGAGCTTGTACTATAAGTACCACACAATAGACTAGGGGAGAACCTAGTTACACCCAGACACGAGCCAATTTCGAAATTGACCCGACCCGGGGATCGAACCCGAAACCATCCGCTTAGCAGTCCGGTACAAATACCGCTACACCACGGGGTCGACAGCATCCTCTGTAGACCTGCCCCTTATAAATCCAAATTGGTTTTTTGATAGAAGGCCATTGCATTCTAAACACGTAACCAACCTATTGTTAACCAATTTTTTAGTATTTTAGAGAGAACAGTAAGCAAAGAGATTGGCCGGTAGTTGGAAGGAAGGTTTTTGGCGCCAGACTTATATATCGGGATAACCACAGCCGATTTAAATGGGGCTGGAAACACACCGGTAGTGAAACTAAGTTTAGAAAGATGGGCAATGGGTACAACAAGTTCATGTTTACACTCCTTAAGGAGATTTTTTTTTCGGTTTTAATGATTTTGTTATATTAATTTCTGTACGCTTTGTAAATATTCATGATATCGCAGTTTGGCGAATGTTTAGCTTTCTTGTGCAATGCAATGCTATTATACCTGGGGTGATCCAGGGCTTGAGCTGTCTTTTTCTTGATGGTAAGTGGCTGGTTATTGTGTTTATTTATAGGAAACTTTAGTGGGTTGCTGGAGCTCTTGCTTCTACGGAGGTTGGAGGCAGAATGAAAGGCAGATATCGCAGCTATTGATGCACCCTCGGTTTGTTCCAGCATCTTGTCGGCCATGGTTGCTAAAATTTCTAGTGACGACTCCGTGTTTACCGCAAGAACCGTGCGTACGTTGGCTGGCATCTGCTTCATCCATATTATTCGAAGCGCGTCGTCGGAAAGAGTGTGGCCGCCGAGATCTCTCATCTTTCGAAGTAACTGGGTAGGCTTCTGGTCAGCTAGTTCTAGTCCGCCGAGTAGTTTCTGCAGCTGTCGACCTTCGGACTCTTGATATACAGAAATAAGCCGCTTTTTCAGAAGCTCGTATTTTCCAGTAGCTGGCGGGTTCAAAATGATGTCGCTGATCTGCTCGACGTCGGTGCGTTCCAGGACGGGAATGACAAGGTTGTATTTTTGTTCGTCGCCGATCTTCTGTGCTGCCACCACGACTTCAAACTGGGCGAACCAAAGTTTCGGGTTTTCTCGCCAAAACGGTGGAATTCGCGCCTGTAGTGAGACTGTAGCCACTTCAGCCTGGTCGGTTTTCTTTGTGTCTTCCATTTTATTTTCTTCAGTCAGAGGTCACCAATTTAGTGGGTTGCTGGAGCTCTTGCTTCTATTGTTGAGAGCTAAAGTTGTGGAAGAATTTCTTCTGAACCCAAACTGGTTGCGATTCAGGGTGCCGTTGCATGCAGATACGTGGAGAAACCTTTCAGTAAAGAGTTTCTCCACGTATCTGCATGCAACGGCACCCTGAATCGCAACCAGTTTGGGTTCAGTTCTGCCTCCAACCTCCGTAGAAGCAAGAGCTCCAGCAACCCACTAAAAAACTATTAAGAATTTCAGATAATGTACCAGTAGCTTTGTTTACATCTTGTTTTAACAGAAAGTCATCCCAGTTTGTGTGGGACAAGGTCTCTTTTATTGTTTTAAAGTTAACTATAGTTTTTTTTTAATTTCTTTTTTATTAGAGTTAGCACCATCAATTACTATTAATATGGGAGAGTGGTCAGTTAGCAATTCCTCAAAAATAAATGACTGCCATCGCTTGCGAGTCCTAATAAAGGTATGGTCGATGCATGTACTAAGTCTTGTAGGTTTATCGAGTGCTGCTGTTAGTCCATGATACGCCATTTGTGATAAATAGAAAGCTGCGCCGTTGCTTATCAAATTAGGTAATATATTAATATTGATGTCACCAATGACCACCAGATTGTGTGAAGATAAATTACTGAGGAGATCATTTAAAGAATTGAGAAATGGTGTTATATTCTGGTATGAGGGAGGTCTATACAAACAATCAATGTGGAATCCTTATCTATGTTTAACCTTAAACAATTGGCGTCTTGTACGATGGTTTATTCCGATACGGAAATAAGTTTGATATTTTTTTTACATAAACCATTACTCCGTCATTCTGGTTTAGCTTTCTTTTCGTGCAGAATAACTTGAAACTTTACAGAGAGAGAAAAAGGAGGATCGGAAGTTAATGCAACAGTTGCAGGAAAGAGTTGAATTTTTGAAAAACAGATATGGGTTTCCAGTTTGGAGATCAAAAACATACCGAAAAAGAAACTAGAGATCAAAGATGACCTTGTAAAATACCTACAGAATCTCGGGCAAAGTATTAAAGTACCTATTCGAAATTCAAAAATAAAAAATATTGCTCGCATCAATACCAAGCTTCTCTAAGAATGTGTCATACTTAGCAGAAATAAAATCAACAGCCTTTTTTAAATCCAGATTTTGGGTTTTGAGCTCGCCCATGGCGTTGGTAATTTTTGTGAACTGGGCCTCTTGTTGCAATTGGAAACTGTTAAGCATTTCCTGTACGCTCTGCTTGAGATCATATTCAGTATCACTACCACTTCGCTTTCTCTTGAAACGAGGTGGTGGTGGTCCCTCTGGGTAAACCTTATCCGAACTATGTTGGATCCGATGGATAATGAATCAACGGTGATGGCGGTGAATAAGGCATATTGTGTAATATAGCTATGTAAATAAATACCCAAGAAAAGCCGTGTGACTACTAGGAGCGCAACGTCTGTGTGAAGGTATGTTTCAGCGTTAGAACAGTAAGAACACGGCGTATATCGGAGAAAGATATGATATTAAAACGATATGATATGACTTAAAATAAAACTAAAATATATAATCCAGAATTAATAATATTTTATACTTAAATAGTTAAATATGAATAATTATATATAAATAATCAAGTTACTTACTTTAATTAAATATAAATAATTAATAGTTAGTACATAAATAATGGGCATTGTTTAATAATTATAATTTCCAAGTAAATAATTGACTTTATAACGTACTGATAACCATAACTCACGCTTGACCTTGCATTAGGCCGTATATGACTGTACGATGTGCACTCTTCGCGCTCTACCTTCAAAACGGTTGGTCGTATGAAAAAAAAGTTTAAACAAAAGTTGTAGGGAATTTTATAGCCTACAACTTTTATAATAAATGCAAATCTCATTTAATCGATAGGAAGCCAGATATTCGCGAAAAACCGATTTTTGTGACCTTTGACCTTGAATATCTTGAGACGCGGACACGATAACGATTGTGACTTTTGGGACAACATTTAGAATGACAAAACAAAGGTTCATACCAATTTGCAGCTTATTATCTTTCATTCCGAGGTGAAAGCCCTAATATGACTGGGCTATTTAGTAGTTTGGTGGCAGTAGAACCTGAAAGTACCAGGAGTGCAGAGTCTTAGTAGAGGTGTGACGAATATATCACTGCAGCATTAATTTATTCAAAGGCGCGGTAGCTCGAGTATAATCAGCAAGTACCAGGATAACATAAGCATCGAGAGTGTTTGGTGACTCAGGGACCGGTGACGACAGCGCCTTACGATGTTGGGATAGGTCAGGTTTACCGGATTCGTTGCGTGCGACTGCAGTGGCTGACGCGTGTAGTTCCACTCCGTAGATCTCCTACTCTTTGATGCACTCCTATTTTGTTATACTATATTTTTTGTTTCAAATTTGTATTTTAAAAAATAATTATATTTTTGGCACGGGTTCCACACATTTACTCTTTAAAGAGGTCCGAGTGATTTTTTAAATGAATACTTTTAGTTATTTACTAGCCGATTACTGAAATAATGGTAACTCTCGGACATCTTAAGGGCGGCCGCAGACACACGGTTTCCCGATCCGGAATTCAGATTCGGAAACCTGAATGCTCAATTTTCATACAAAATGTTCAACACGACGCACACGTCCTTACTATTTCCGAACGGAAAAATACCCATTTTGTATGAAAATTGAGCATTCAGGATTCCGAATCTGAATTCCGGATCAGGAAACCTAATCAGGAAACCGTGTGTCTGCGGCCGCCCTAATAGAAATACTTCAAAACAATAAGTCAAAATAACAGTCCGTGTCAGATAAAATGATTTATTTATTGAGTAGCAGTTGCCAACAGGGCTTCAGACGCGCTCCATCGCGCTGGACGGTAACAATACTTGCGCCTACATCATACTGAATTATAATACATAGCATCCCCATGTTATACAATCATACGTCGTCATTTATTTACTACTTAATTAATTGCTACGTTAAAATCAGTGCAACCTTAACAGCAATATGCTTCGTTCATGTCAAACAGATTGACATATCGACCGTAAATTAAATAATCATTTTCTTAAATTTACGGTCGATATATCAAACAATGCATTTTGCAGCTAAGTTTGCGCTGATTCTTTCACTGTATATATATAGTGCAGTGCACTCATTATTTTATTATTATTGGTCACAAGAAAATATATCAATTTATTGATGACTAATAGAATAACTATCATAACTAAACAACATGTGAAAACTACAAAGAAACAAAAACAAAGAATAGAATTGATAGTGAAAGAGCTAAGAAATTATATTATATTGGAATGTAAAATTGAGCACATTAATATTACAGTGGTCATAGGGAACCTACGAAGAAGCAAATGACTTGCAGTCGTGGAATGTACTTAGTAGCTAAGATTAAATATGATTTATTGCTTACATACAGTATGGTTACATGTAATATACAGACTTGCAGTAAGGCACGGCGATTCGGCGCGCCCGCGCACTCGCGATCTATCAACTACTCCACGGATTTACTTAGAAATGACTTATCAAAAACGAAATTAAATATAATTTCTTTGCAAACTGCAAAATATAGTTTTGTCCAATGAAGTAGAGATTTCAAAACTTAAAGGAACTCAATATCCATGCAGCAGTGGATGTACCGCGGCGGGCTTCCTGCGACCGAGGCTCGCTTCACTATTATGTAATTTAGAATGTTGCACGCTTTCTCTTACATCTACATAGAGTCGACACACTACACATACAGATCACCAGTCATGTTACATGATGGGGTCAACTTATACTATCACATCTTACAACTAAATTCTCACATTTATATCAATGAGTCAAATAGTAAAATCGTTAAAAATTTATTACACAATACAATATTTTGTCGTCTCTTTGTATAAAACATCTACTTATTAAGAAAAATAAATTCCAAGTTAAGTACACTTGTGGAGGCATCGACGCCGATTAAGTACGGTTGGTAAATCGATAAAAACATATATTCACTACATTATTCTTACACTAAGTTAAGTTACACTCATTATGTGGGTGATATAAAACAAGCACACACACGCACACAGGTACAAATATAAAAACATTAGACACATCACAATTACACTCAAATATCAGTCACATGACATAATGTTCATATAAAATCTTCTACTGATATGCTACAGGTAAAATATCAATTTATATATAATTTGTTCGCTACATAGGCTACTATTAGTAAGTATAAATACTGTGTTGTCTCCCCGAGTCCTGGCCTTGGGTCTATATGAGCCTCTCCTCGGGCGGCGGCTTGAGCGCGTGGTGGTGCTCGTGTCTCGGGTTGCAGTACTCCTGCCCCGACGGCGAGTAGGTGCCGCGCGTGGCCCGCGTGCGCCGCGCCCGCGTGGCCAGCGCCGCCCCCGCGCCCGCCAGCAGCAGCAGCAGCAGCACGGCGCCGCCGCCCGCCCACGCCGCGCCCCCGCGCCACGCCGCCGCCACCTCTCGCCGCTCGCACCGCGCGCCGCCCCAGCCCCCCGCGCACCGGCACTCGAACTCCGCCCCCCGCGAGCAGCGCGCCACGCACGAGCCGCCGTTGAGACAGGGGCCGCTGCTGTTGCCGCCCCCGCCCCCCCCCCCCGCCTCCTCCGGCGCCCCCCGCACGAAGCACGGGTCCTCCACGGCGCACGCCTCCCCGCAGTATCCCTCGGGACAGTCACATCTGAAATTTATAAAACAATTTAGTATTTGACACATGTTACATATTGTTAGTTTTACAATGTAGTTAATAATTATTTTATAGCTAGTTAACATAATTCTTAACTCGCAATATCCATGTTAACAATTATATTTTATTTACATTCGAATACTAGAATAATATTGCAAAGGGCAATCTATAATCGTAAACATTAAAATAATCAAGGTAACAATTTGTAATGTGCATATGCACTATGTAGGAAACTTATTGCTGGAATACTGGCAGCTATTGTTTTATATTATTCAAATAGATTCTAAAGAAGAAACAATGAGATATTGACAGCTTCCTTCCAGACTCAGTCATATTTTCGTGCTCGGACTGTGAGCACATAACATTAAACTCAATCTTATGCTTTAAATATAAAGCTGAAAACAGTTTCAATTCTTTTATTCTCTTGCACGTTTCCCCCAAACGTTAGTTGGTGGAGGCGCCGTATCGAGTACCGCGGGTACTGTCGCGAGTAAAATCAGTGCTTTTCAGAGATAGGCACGCGAACAAGAATATTACTATACGCTAATATGCGCTATTAAACAAGAAGCATTGGAATGATGTCGGATGATAATAAGTGGATCTCAAGAAGCATCGTATACAGCTAAATACCTACAAACACACAATAGGTACACATTCCACAATGGAAACCATGCATTTATTGATTTAAAAAAAACAGCATTGCAAGAAGATGAGTTTTTTAATTTACAACCAAAACTATTGGCGTTGCCTGTTAGAATACAATCATAAGGGAGCTCTGGTCCCTCCAGTCATGTTTACTCGCGGGGTGACGGTGCCCAGGATGTCCGTTTAACTCATCTACCCCGTCAAATCAGTGATAATTTTTCGACACCATGGTCGTCAAGAACTCCATATGTTCCGGCTCATCATGGACAACCCACGGGATCTTCATACTCCGCCAGAAGAAGCGCTGCTCTATTGGATAGCGGTACCAGCCTATCCGTCATAATGTCGGAAGATTTTTACTATAAGAAGATTTATATATAAGTTTGTACATAATGATATTGTTAAATAGTAGTGTAGATAATAAAAAGCCTTTATTGCGTGTCGCGAATGGCAGATTACTTGACATTATCCTTTCATTTAAAATAAAATTTTACTTGTCAAATTATTTATTTGAAGATGCGTTCATTGTTGTAAAAAGTATTACAACCAATGTAATTCTATTATGGTAATATTACGATTGTAATATATTTTGCCCAATTTCTAGAATATTATGGATTAGATAATAATACGCGTCTCGTATTCATGTGTATTATAGGTAGGTAGGTACACTATTCTTTTCCATGATGTTTTTGTATTATATTTTTTTGTGTAATAGTTTCAGCTTTTTCTTATAGGTGAAATAAGACATTGCGTTTATCTTAATTGTATAAGGTATGTGTTATGTATAAGAAATGGTAACGCATGGGATAACATTCCATATGGTATCATCTTAGGTCTTTTATTAAGTTGATGAATAGAATTAAGAAACGAATACTTGCTCGATTGCCATAAAAAAAATACTTATTATAGGTTTTAGAGTTTTGCTTTGTCTATGGATGTTGACATTGGTAAAAAAAAGAACAACTGTCAATTCTGTCATGTAATTTTTTATGTCAAGTCAGTCAGTATTGTTTGTTTGTGTTTATAAATGGTGACGGATATGAAATAATTTAAATAATTATTATGTTTCGAAATGTATGATGTTACCGAGAAGAAGATTATGATACAACAAAAAGAATGTGGGAAGTTAGTTTTTGTCGTGTGGAATCGCTGTCGTTCTCTATCTAAAACTTCCTAATAAGAATATCTTAGGGAAGGGAATCTTTGATTTTATTTAGAGATGATTTGCACATATTCCAGGGGGAGCGTGAAGAGATTATTTATTGGATTGTTGTATCATTGTTGATTTTTATTAACCGTTATCACAAGTATGTAATAAGAGAATATTTGAATGTTTTCACTATTTGCCCCAAAGATTTAATATTCAAATAGGTTTTTAATTTATGTAACTTCATATTGAGTAAAGATAGGATTTTCTTAGATTGTTAAAATCTTGATGAGGTAGGTAGATTTGATTAAATGAATTTTGTATATGTGAATGATTGAGTAGTTGTTCAATAATAATAGTTCTCAATTGTTATGTCGAGTCATTGGGTGGTATTTTTTATTATTATGTTTGTCTTTTGTCGAGCGAGATGTAACATTGATAATTTTCAGATGATGACATTGGACAATGATGTATCTATAGAGATAATTTGATAATGCAGCTAAGCAGCTATGATTACTGGATGCTGTCTAGATGTATGATGATTAGAACCACCACGATTGTGTTTGAAATATTTAAGTTTCTTTTGCGTCTATTTTCAAAATTTCTATTTTTAAGTTTTTGTGAAGTTTTTGGACTAGCATACTGTGATTCAACCATACATCATGTATTTTTGTTAGGTTTTTGCATGAAGGGGTCAGTTTAACTTGTTTAAATATTTATCTTTCTTATTTCATTTGTTTACTTCACATTTTAACCTGACTGGTTGTTAGCTACAACTATGGGGTTGAATCACTTTTACTTCGGAACTTCCTAACTTAGGTAGGCTAGGAAGACATGTGCCTGGAAGTGATGCCGATTTTGATTAGTATCAAAATCTTTTTCGTAGGCGGTGGGATGTAATGTGCATATGCACTATGTAGGAAACTTATTGCTGGAATACTGGCAGCTATTGTTTTATATTATTCAAATAGATTCTAAAGAAGAAACAATGAGATATTGACAGCTTCCTTCCAGACTCAGTCATATTTTCGTGCTCGGACTGTGAGCACATAACATTAAACTCAATCTTATGCTTTAAATATAAAGCTGAAAACAGTTTCAATTCTTTTATTCTCTTGCACGTTTCCCCCAAAACGTTAGTCAATTGCATTCAACATAAGCCTACCGTTGTTATTTATTATAATGGTAAACATTATAAAATAAAAGTTGTATAAGCTTACAGTTTTCTCTCTTCATTTAGTTTCTTTATATTGGTGGATTTTAAGCAAGTTACAGATCAAATAAAATATAATGTGTAAAAAAAACTTTTACATACGATTCATTCATTCATAAATGTATTTTAAACCATATGAGTTAAATGGAATATGATGTGTAATGTGTGTCATAGAAACGAAACCTCTCACATAATATTCAGAAAACAAATCACATTTGGTTCAATTATTTAAGGGTGTGTATTGCGTTGATGAAAGTGTGGGTAACTGTCAATTCGTGCAGATATAATGAGTAGTATACGTACGTGTAGGTCCCGGGCAGGTTGCGGCAGGTGCCGGGCCCGCAGCGCGCCCCCCCCGCCCCCGCGCACTCGTCCTCGTCCACCTCGCAGCGAGCCCCGCTGTAGCCTGCACACACACACACACACACATGTCAAACACATGTCACACGCATGTCACACATACACACAAACACCACATGCCGCCACACACGGGTCGACCTATTACCTACCAATAATGTGGCGGCAATGTGCGTAGAGTTGTGTAGGGAGGTAATAAGTGGAAAGAGTTTATATCAATATTTATATCACTACTAGTGGCCGCCCGCGACTCCGTTCGCGTGGAAGTCGGTTTCCCGTGGGAATGAGATGTTTTTCCGCGGTAAAAAGTATCCTATGTTAAGTTGCAAAGTTTCATCCAAATCCATCGAGTAGTTTTTACGTGAAAGAGTAACAAACATCCATCCATCCACCCATATATCCTCACAAACTTTCACATTTATAATATTAGTAGGATTAAACTCCTTATAAATAAATAATCAGCAACGATAAAATATACTTATAGAAATAAGTAGGTACATATGTTGCATAAAATGCATTTCAATTAACAATCCACAACAACTTATCAATGATAAAGGAAAAGTTAATGAGATCATAAACTGATTGTTCATTAATATTGTAATAGGTCCTTGCTATTATGTTAGTTTTTCCTCGAGCGAGGCTCGTCCTTTTCTAGATAACAATACACAATGTCACAGTTCCCATGGGGGGATTTCACCGTCAATACCACACACCATATAATAATACAATTATCACTCTCTGTTCCTTGATCTCTTTAATTCGAGCTACAATTATTT
Organism: Emmelina monodactyla; assembly: GCA_916618145.1. Taxonomy (NCBI): domain Eukaryota; kingdom Metazoa; phylum Arthropoda; class Insecta; order Lepidoptera; family Pterophoridae; genus Emmelina; species Emmelina monodactyla. The sequence continues at coordinate 11,576,699 of OU745304.1, forward strand.
AATCAAACAATTAGTAGTCACTAATAGTGACAATGAACTCAGCCTTGCTGCATTCAAATGTGAGTGTGACCTTGTTCCAACTGACCTAGTAGCACCAGCAGGCATATCCACACCGTCACACCCATTTCGCTGCAGCATCACTGTATCACTGGTCACAGGGTCATCACTTCACGTGTAGATGACTACAGTTCCCGCGGCAGGACCTCCCGTGCCCGCGACCATCGCTGACTAATCGAACTAACTAACTAGCGGCCGTGTCATCACACAATGCGTAATCACTACTGTCTTCCTCACTGAACTTATTCAATCTCACGTAATTTTTTTGCTGTTTTGTTTTGACCAAATTAGAACACCTGTATCTATGTATGTAGTGTGTGGAGTGAGTCGGTGCGGGTGTTATCAGCAGTTATCAGCGCGATAAGACGCCGACGTCGCGCGATTGTGTCACTTCGGCCGTGATTCTACCCTACGTGGGCTAATGTATACAAACATTCTATTCATCTTTTTATGTTTGTATATCTTCAATTTAGATGCTAATTTTTAACTTAAATACATTGTTATTTAACAATAAATTATAAAGATAAATAAATTAAAGGTTTTTTTATATATTACTTTTATGGTAAAGCTAGGTACTAAAAGATTTTTATGTTATCAGTTCTAGGTATAATATATGGGGAAATTGTAATATTAGTGAGTAGAGGAAGGAAATAGAGAGTTGTATTGACTACGTCATACGATGCAGAAGTTTTCCGATGAATAATAAATATACAGGGTGTAATCGTTAAGTGTGCACAGGCGATTATTCCGTAACTATTACAGATATCAAAAAACTTTAAACTGATATCGAAAGTACTTGACCTAATGAGTAAAATAACAATAATATATTTTTTTAAATGAAACGAGAAATATCCTAAAACTTTACATTAAACTCTCCCATACATTTAGTATTAGATAGTAGTGATTTTTGTTTCCTTATTTTAAGAGGAATAGTATCAACTCATTTTGCCCTTCTCATTTTATAATTATGTGTGATATGATATTGGTTATTGATCATTGGGCCATATTTCTACAGTAGAACCATAACTGGACTGAGATATCTCACCTTTGTACAAATTGATATGCTAATCTTAGAACTAATTACAGACGATGAAAGAAGATCGATAAATTTTTCAACAAGATGGCAGGTGCTACATAATACAAATGCTGTAATGAATTTCTTACGAAACAATTTTCAAATTGCTAAATCCAAGTCACTAATTGTGTCTGTTTGTATGTTTGTCCGCTAACTCCTCCTAAACCACACAACGGGTTTTAATGCGGTTTTCGCCATCTTTTAGGGAATTTATCCATTTAAATCTATACTATATTAATATTATAAAGCTGAAGAGTTTGTTTGTTTGTTTGTTTGTTTGAACGCGCTAATCTCAGGAACTACTGGTTCGAATTGAAAAAATATTTTTGTGTTGAATAGACCATTTATCGAGGAAGGCTTTAGGCTATATATCAACACGCTGCAACTATTGGGAGCGAAGAAATAATGTAAAATGTAAAAAAAAACGGCAAAAATTATTCATCGCTGATGGCTTCCGTTGCGTGCGCTGCGAAAACGGTTCAAGATACCAAAAATATATGTATGAAAGAATTATTCTTCTTGAAATGATCTAAAAAAATGTCTGCGACGGTATATGTATATATTTTAAGATTAACTCACTAGAACCGTTTTTATGGTAATCAAATATGGTTGAAATTAATGCATTATTTGTTAAGAGTTGTATCAACGTAATAATATTAATCTTTATCCAAATAAATGTGTTGTTGATTAAGAGTATTTAATTGTAAACAAAATTGTCTTTGACATCATTTAATTTCAATAAATATCTTAGAAGATATTACAATTTTAAAAAACCACCGATATAAAATTTACCCGCGTCGCATGATCTGCAAAACTTAACGCTGCAAGGAGGAGAGGCATTGTATGACAAAAGTTGGCGAAAAGTGTAACTCGGGAAAGATCTCAATTTACCTTATAGTATAAGGAAAGGGGTTTTACTCTGAATTTAACGCGTGCGAAGCCGTGGGCAAAAGCTAGTTTGTCAATAAAGAACAATCAGAAAAAATATTTTAAGTTAGCTAAAATTCAATTTTTCACGAGCAAGTCGGCCAAAATTACACCATTGCGAAGCGTGGGCGGGTCGCTAGTACCTAATAATAGTGCAACCCCTTGGCCTGCCAGATCACCGGATCTCACGCTTTGTGATTTCTTCCTATTGGGATTTGTCTAAGACCACGTGTACCTACGCTGAGCGAGTACATAGCCTAGAAGAGTTACAGAATCGTGTACGGTTTGCAATTGCTTTAATTACTCCGCAAATTTGAAGGAGACTTCAATTCAGAAACTGTAAATAGAGCTCAATGAGTATTGCATAACAACGACGTCACTTCGAACATTTGCTTTGAATACAAAATTTTGTACTTACTAAGAAATCTATGGGAGAGTTTCATGTAAAGTTTTTTGATATTTCTCGTTTTATTTTTTAAAAGTAATAAGTATTATTTTACTCATTAGGTCAAGTACTTTCGATATCAGTTTAAAGTTTTTTGATATCTGTAAAAGTTACGGAATAATCACCTGTGCACACTTAACGATTACACCCTGTATACTACTGAACTAGGGTGATATTATCGTTTTTTGTAGTCTGACGTTTTCTTATGTTGAAAGTAATAAAGCTAGTCTTCAATATATTTTTTTACCTCAGTAAATATAATATGTTTATTTCTAATATTATTAGAAACCCAATAACTTACGACATTTTAAAAATAATAGTTTACGACATCTACGTGAATGAGTTTTTCTACGACAATAATAACCCTAAAGGAACTAAACATTTCCTAGCACAAATAAAGCATCTTACGAAAGTTCTTGTTTGTATCGGACATCGTACAATGCCAGTAGTACATAGTTGCATAGTTACCGGTGTGCGCGCAGTCGCAGGTGTAGTGGTGCAGGTGGTCGCGGCAGCGCCCCCCGTGCAGGCACGGGCCGCCCCCGCCCCCCGCCCCCGCCCCCGCCTCCGCGCACTCGTCCACCTCCTGCTCGCAGCGCGCCCCCGCCCACCCCGGTGAGCACTCGCAGTACGGAGGCTGGACATACATCATGTTACAACACTGACAGACGCGTGCTTTATCTCAAGAATGATTATATCAAGAAAGTCACTCAGACAAAAAATCACTAGGCTTGATGTTGATGAATATAAAATTCAGGTGCATCAGGCAACATGTAAATCAAAATAGGTTCAGAATTTAAATGGTAAAAATGACAACTTGTTTACGATCCCAAAGTTGAGCACTAGAGCCTAGTACTACGCTGGCTTAGTGCGGGTTGGTAGATGCACATTATGGGCAATGATAATGATGCAACCGTGTGAGTTGGTTCACAGTCAGTGAGTGTTGAAGATGAGTGACAATGTTTTCCAATGTGTTAGGTTTCAAATGTGTTCGTATGGATGCATATACGTAAAGTGTAATTCGTATGGATGAATATACGTAGAGTGTAATTCGTAGGGATGAATATACGTAAAGTGTAATTCGTAAGGATGAAAATACGTAAATATTCTTTACTGGTATTCGTTAACAATAACTTAACAAAAATGAAGAGCCGAAGATGTACTTACTTTTTCTCATAAATAGTTGATTATTTCGTGTCATAAGAAACAGCCTACAAAGTGTAGTGTGGTGTGTATGTGCTAGTGGTGTACTCACAGTGGCATTAGCGCGGCACTCCCCGTGCTCGCAGGGCGTCAGCTCGCAGAAGGCGGCGTCGCAGTGCGGCCCCGCGCGCCCCGCCGCGCACACGCACGAGTAGTTGTTGCCTGTCGGCGGGACTACGCAAGACACCACAAGATATAACTCACATCGCTGTGTGCAGTGTGTTAAACTAACACCCATTAACAGAAGCAGATTTTTATGATGAAGTGTTTACTCCTTTATAATATGTTTGCAAGTAAAATGCACACAGTAAAATAGCCAAAATTGAATATTTCGTGTGCAAAACTTGGATCTGATGACATTGATTTTGTATTGGTCTAAATCCAATATTTTGTGGTCAACTAACTCCGCAAAAGTCTCCTGGAAAGATTGCAGGATTCGCGGAGTGACTTCGGGTTATCGAGGATTTGTGTCGTTTAACCACTCCCATACATTCCAGGATGACATGGGGTGTTTCTCCAGCCTCCATGCAAGGAACTTACATCCTGTAAGCTGCATCTGCATAAACTGACCTGGCGGGGTGTCCACGCAGGTGGCGCCGGCGGCGCAGGGCTGGTGGCGGCAGGTATATACACTGACCTGGCGGGGTGTCCACGCAGGTGGCGCCGGCGGCGCAGGGCTGGTGGCGGCAGGTATATACACTGACCTGGCGGGGTGTCCACGCAGGTGGCGCCGGCGGCGCAAGGCTGGTGGCGGCAGGTATACACACTGACCTGGCGGGGTGTCCACGCAGGTGGCGCCGGCGGCGCAGGGCTGGTGGCGGCAGGTATATACACTGACCTGGCGGGGTGTCCACGCAGGTGGCGCCGGCGGCGCAGGGCTGGTGGCGGCAGGTATATACACTGACCTGGCGGGGTGTCCACGCAGGTGGCGCCGGCGGCGCAGGGCTGGTGGCGGCAGGTATATACACTGACCTGGCGGGGTGTCCACGCAGGTGGCGCCGGCGGCGCAGGGCTGGTGGCGGCAGGTATATACACTGACCTGGCGGGGTGTCCACGCAGGTGGCGCCGGCGGCGCAGGGCTGGTGGCGGCAGGTATATACACTGACCTGGCGGGGTGTCCACGCAGGTGGCGCCGGCGGCGCAGGGCTGGTGGCGGCAGGTATATACACTGACCTGGCGGGGTGTCCACGCAGGTGGCGCCGGCGGCGCAGGGCTGGTGGCGGCAGGTATATACACTGACCTGGCGGGGTGTCCACGCAGGTGGCGCCGGCGGCGCAGGGCTGGTGGCGGCAGGTATACACACTGACCTGGCGGGGTGTCCACGCAGGTGGCGCCGGCGGCGCAGGGCTGGTGGCGGCAGGTATATACACTGACCTGGCGGGGTGTCCACGCAGGTGGCGCCGGCGGCGCAGGGCTGGTGGCGGCAGGTATATACACTGACCTGGCGGGGTGTCCACGCAGGTGGCGCCGGCGGCGCAGGGCTGGTGGCGGCAGGTATACACACTGACCTGGCGGGGTGTCCACGCAGGTGGCGCCGGCGGCGCAGGGCTGGTGGCGGCAGGTATATACACTGACCTGGCGGGGTGTCCACGCAGGTGGCGCCGGCGGCGCAGGGCTGGTGGCGGCAGGTATATACACTGACCTGGCGGGGTGTCCACGCAGGTGGCGCCGGCGGCGCAGGGCTGGTGGCGGCAGGTATATACACTGACCTGGCGGGGTGTCCACGCAGGTGGCGCCGGCGGCGCAGGGCTGGTGGCGGCAGGTATATACACTGACCTGGCGGGGTGTCCACGCAGGTGGCGCCGGCGGCGCAGGGCTGGTGGCGGCAGGTATATACACTGACCTGGCGGGGTGTCCACGCAGGTGGCGCCGGCGGCGCAGGGCTGGTGGCGGCAGGTATATACACTGACCTGGCGGGGGTGTCCACGCAGGTGGCGCCGGCGGCGCAGGGCTGGTGGCGGCAGGTATACACACTGACCTGGCGGGGGTGTCCACGCAGGTGGCGCCGGCGGCGCAGGGCTGGTGGCGGCAGGTATATACACTGACCTGGCGGGGTGTCCACGCAGGTGGCGCCGGCGGCGCAGGGCTGGTGGCGGCAGGTATACACACTGACCTGGCGGGGTGTCCACGCAGGTGGCGCCGGCGGCGCAGGGCTGGTGGCGGCAGGTATATACACTGACCTGGCGGGGGTGTCCACGCAGGTGGCGCCGGCGGCGCAGGGCTGGTGGCGGCAGGTATATACACTGACCTGGCGGGGTGTCCACGCAGGTGGCGCCGGCGGCGCAGGGCTGGTGGCGGCAGGTATATACACTGACCTGGCGGGGTGTCCACGCAGGTGGCGCCGGCGGCGCAGGGCTGGTGGCGGCAGGTATATACACTGACCTGGCGGGGTGTCCACGCAGGTGGCGCCGGCGGCGCAGGGCTGGTGGCGGCAGGTATATACACTGACCTGGCGGGGTGTCCACGCAGGTGGCGCCGGCGGCGCAGGGCTGGTGGCGGCAGGTATATACACTGACCTGGCGGGGTGTCCACGCAGGTGGCGCCGGCGGCGCAGGGCTGGTGGCGGCAGGTATATACACTGACCTGGCGGGGTGTCCACGCAGGTGGCGCCGGCGGCGCAGGGCTGGTGGCGGCAGGTATATACACTGACCTGGCGGGGTGTCCACGCAGGTGGCGCCGGCGGCGCAGGGCTGGTGGCGGCAGGTATATACACTGACCTGGCGGGGTGTCCACGCAGGTGGCGCCGGCGGCGCAGGGCTGGTGGCGGCAGGTATATACACTGACCTGGCGGGGTGTCCACGCAGGTGGCGCCGGCGGCGCAGGGCTGGTGGCGGCAGGTATATACACTGACCTGGCGGGGTGTCCACGCAGGTGGCGCCGGCGGCGCAGGGCTGGTGGCGGCAGGTATATACACTGACCTGGCGGGGTGTCCACGCAGGTGGCGCCGGCGGCGCAGGGCTGGTGGCGGCAGGTATATACACTGACCTGGCGGGGTGTCCACGCAGGTGGCGCCGGCGGCGCAGGGCTGGTGGCGGCAGGTATATACACTGACCTGGCGGGGTGTCCACGCAGGTGGCGCCGGCGGCGCAGGGCTGGTGGCGGCAGGTATATACACTGACCTGGCGGGGTGTCCACGCAGGTGGCGCCGGCGGCGCAGGGCTGGTGGCGGCAGGTATATACACTGACCTGGCGGGGTGTCCACGCAGGTGGCGCCGGCGGCGCAGGGCTGGTGGCGGCAGGTATATACACTGACCTGGCGGGGTGTCCACGCAGGTGGCGCCGGCGGCGCAGGGCTGGTGGCGGCAGGTATATACACTGACCTGGCGGGGTGTCCACGCAGGTGGCGCCGGCGGCGCAGGGCTGGTGGCGGCAGGTATATACACTGACCTGGCGGGGTGTCCACGCAGGTGGCGCCGGCGGCGCAGGGCTGGTGGCGGCAGGTATATACACTGACCTGGCGGGGTGTCCACGCAGGTGGCGCCGGCGGCGCAGGGCTGGTGGCGGCAGGTATATACACTGACCTGGCGGGGTGTCCACGCAGGTGGCGCCGGCGGCGCAGGGCTGGTGGCGGCAGGTATATACACTGACCTGGCGGGGTGTCCACGCAGGTGGCGCCGGCGGCGCAGGGCTGGTGGCGGCAGGTATATACACTGACCTGGCGGGGTGTCCACGCAGGTGGCGCCGGCGGCGCAGGGCTGGTGGCGGCAGGTATATACACTGACCTGGCGGGGTGTCCACGCAGGTGGCGCCGGCGGCGCAGGGCTGGTGGCGGCAGGTATATACACTGACCTGGCGGGGTGTCCACGCAGGTGGCGCCGGCGGCGCAGGGCTGGTGGCGGCAGGTATATACACTGACCTGGCGGGGTGTCCACGCAGGTGGCGCCGGCGGCGCAGGGCTGGTGGCGGCAGGTATATACACTGACCTGGCGGGGTGTCCACGCAGGTGGCGCCGGCGGCGCAGGGCTGGTGGCGGCAGGTATATACACTGACCTGGCGGGGTGTCCACGCAGGTGGCGCCGGCGGCGCAGGGCTGGTGGCGGCAGGTATATACACTGACCTGGCGGGGTGTCCACGCAGGTGGCGCCGGCGGCGCAGGGCTGGTGGCGGCAGGTATATACACTGACCTGGCGGGGTGTCCACGCAGGTGGCGCCGGCGGCGCAGGGCTGGTGGCGGCAGGTATATACACTGACCTGGCGGGGTGTCCACGCAGGTGGCGCCGGCGGCGCAGGGCTGGTGGCGGCAGGTATATACACTGACCTGGCGGGGTGTCCACGCAGGTGGCGCCGGCGGCGCAGGGCTGGTGGCGGCAGGTATATACACTGACCTGGCGGGGTGTCCACGCAGGTGGCGCCGGCGGCGCAGGGCTGGTGGCGGCAGGTATATACACTGACCTGGCGGGGTGTCCACGCAGGTGGCGCCGGCGGCGCAGGGCTGGTGGCGGCAGGTATATACACTGACCTGGCGGGGTGTCCACGCAGGTGGCGCCGGCGGCGCAGGGCTGGTGGCGGCAGGTATATACACTGACCTGGCGGGGTGTCCACGCAGGTGGCGCCGGCGGCGCAGGGCTGGTGGCGGCAGGTATATACACTGACCTGGCGGGGTGTCCACGCAGGTGGCGCCGGCGGCGCAGGGCTGGTGGCGGCAGGTATATACACTGACCTGGCGGGGTGTCCACGCAGGTGGCGCCGGCGGCGCAGGGCTGGTGGCGGCAGGTATATACACTGACCTGGCGGGGTGTCCACGCAGGTGGCGCCGGCGGCGCAGGGCTGGTGGCGGCAGGTATATACACTGACCTGGCGGGGTGTCCACGCAGGTGGCGCCGGCGGCGCAGGGCTGGTGGCGGCAGGCGGTGCGGCGCGGGGTGGCGCAGCTGCGGCCGGCCCAGTCCGCGGGGCAGCGGCACGAGTACGCCCCCGCGCCGTCCACGCACGTGCCGCCGTGCTGGCAGGGCGCCGACAGACACTCGTCGATGTCGTTCTCACAACTACGACGAAATCACCAGAGTCAGGAGACATACTAGATTAACGATTTCGTGCAATTTAAACAAATGGAGTATAGGCATGCAAAATCAAACGTCACGGTACCAAAAACCGCGAAGACTGCTTAGGTTTCGCTAAAAGAGCTGTAAAATATATTAAGAATGCAAAGCTTTAGAGTTAGACTAAGAAAACTGTGTTACAAAGTTCATGAAACATTTGTAACTTAAGGATCTCCCTGCCCTTATCCCACTTCAAGTGGGGTCCCACTTCTCTCTAGCAGTCGTCATCTCGTTACTTAGTCGTATCATCTTTCACATAGTCCCTCCATCAATTCTCTGGTCTCCATCAACTTATCCATCCATCCACATTGATTTCCAACATTCTTCTTGTTACATTCTGCATCCCACCTTATATCACGCCGTATGGGCACTTACCTATTACTCCTCAACTTATCCTTCACTGGCGCACTAGCGCTTCACTTTTAGACTTCCTCTGACATACTCGTACTTATTCCGTATCATGTCCATGCTAGTCACTCCGCACATCCATCTTTACATCCGTAGCATGCATTCTACTTTCGTCCAACACCTTGACATTAAGACAGGTCTAATGATCGTTTTGAAGTTAAGTTTAAGGGGCATTATTGGATTACAAATTGTTTCTGAGATTGGATTTGTAGCCATTTCATTAATCCCGCATTCATTCTACATTTTACTTCGCGATCAATATTTCCATCGTGCTGAATTAATTATTCAAGGGATCGAAAATCAGAGCAGACTGGCAGGGTACACCATCTCAGGAAATAGAGGAAAAAGTGCATAGATAACAGAAAATGACAGGACAAGTGCTTGGCTTTTCTTCTGCTAATCTTTAGTCCGAAACTCCACTTTGCTTATCTATTCTGGACCTCAAACGCATCATCTCTAATCTCTTACGCGTCTCGCTCGTCTCGTTTTCCCAGGAGGACGTTTCGCGTACTCGCGTACGAAGGTTTCCGTAAAAACATCACGTTTTTTATGTTATTATCTGTTTTATGTATTTCTTGTCAAAGCGTCAACAGAAATACAGACCGGTGACTTAGAGTAGGACGGACGGTGGAGTCTTAGTTAAAGGGGCTCGTTTTTACCCTCTGGGTACTGTAAGGTCTTTGACTGACCTGCTTTGTATACAGTCGAGTTTCAAATATTAAAAAGTAAGTAAGTTCAAATAAACTAAAATCCCTACTAATATTATAAATGCGAAAGTAACTCTGTCTGTCTGTCGGTCTGTCTGTCTGTCTGTCTGTCTGTCTGTTACGCTTTCACGCCTAAACCACTGAACCAATTTTGATGAAATTTGGTATGAATAAAGAACTGAACTTGGGAAAGGATATAGGGTACTTTTTACCCCGGGAAAACTTCTCATTCCCACGGGAAACCGACTTTCACGCGAACGGAGTCGCGGGCGGCCACTAGTACTACATAAAAATAAATAGATAGAGATGGACGTCAGGCAGAGCCTGATGATGTTATTATTTTTTTTTGATTATTTCGAAATAAACTTATAAAGGTATATTCCCCTTTCATTTACAGTTCCTGGTTCCTAGAGTACGGAACCCTAAAAATTAAGTTAAACATGTCGGAGATAACACAGATTCGATGGACTTGGCCAGTTGAAGAACTACGTTACTATCTACCTTGTCAATGTTTTGAAATGTCAATGTCAGCGACTAAATGAGATATTGGTTGCTTCAAGTTGTCTTAACTTGGGTGTAGTCGGTGCGAGGCTTTATGAGTGAACGACTGAATGAGTTTCGGTCATTTTCCGTTGAGTCTACAGGGTTATTTCTAATTAGCGCATCACCTCTTGTAGGCAGCTTTTCTTCACCGATCCCAACAACATTTAACCAACGACTAATTAAAATTAATATTTAAATTAAATAAGTAAAATAAGTTAAAGTAAGTTTTTCCATACAAATTTATTAGATGCCTCTGAACGGTCAAATACTCTACGCGCTCGCAACTTGCGTGGCGCGCGGGCGACGGGGGGGTGTAGTCGGTTTAGGTACTTCTTACAAAATACATAGTAATAAATAACAGAGCGCGCAAATTTGTTTTTGTATTAACTATCAAGTTTTGCAAAAAGTCGTAGAACAAATGTTATTGGGATTGATGTAAGAAAGCCGCCTGCAAGAGGTGATGCGCTAATCACAAATAACCCTGTATATAGCCCATCTATCTTGTTGGAAGGATCATTGTTATTTGGTTCGTGGGGCAGTGCAGACGTGTAGTGAATAAATCAGTGACAGCCACACGCCGAATTCACCGCGCTTCCTAGATCCATTTACATCCTGACTATTCTTGATGATTATTGTAAAGTTGCTAAACGTTGTGATTAATACACGCCTTAACATCCAGTTTTACGTTTTATTTCGAAGTTCCGGCCATGATCGAACCCAGTGATAACGAAATCCCCGTCATACAAGTTGTCCAACTTACTAACGTTAAGCCAGAATTAACAGTTATAAAAAGGGCAGATGATGGTAAATAAATAGTCAACATAACGTTTGTATATTCTATATTTTTCATATTTTCGATTGAAATTGAAATTGTTCATTAACCAAGTCATTGTAATAAAAAAAGCATATTCTGGACTGAAACTTTTTAGACAACCTATTTGCAATATTATTATTTACATATTTTATTTGGTAAAAAATATCTTCCAACTATTAACCAGCGCGATGAAGGTCGTTTTATAGCGAGATCCTAGACTAATAGTAGTATAGTATGTGTTTACACGTATCGTATATTAATTTACCGCAGTTAGCGGACCAATATTTTGCAGGTTAGGCTCCAACTAGTCAAAGCACGCGACGACCTATCATAAATCTATGTGGGATACATAGAAACGTCGAAATTCTTCTTCGGTCTTACATAAAAGTACGATTAATGATAAAATGAATAAGCAGCAACAACACAGCTACACTCACAGGTTCCCGTCGAAGCCGTCGGGGCAGCGGCACGAGTACGACGCCACGCCGTCCACGCACGTCGCGTTGTTCTGGCACTCGTGGTTCTCGCACTCGTCGATGTCGATCTACACACAACAACCATTACTGTACATCAGTTTGTCACATGTGAAATCTGTAGGCATAACAGTGCTCCCGCCTAGTTGAGCTTAAGTTCAACATGACATTATTTAAAATTTTAACACAGCCAAGTCGTAAAAAGCAACATAGTTAAATGTTTTAAAGCTTTTTTAGAATATTGATTTTCCTATTTTACTGATGAAGCAACTACAATTAAATAAACCTTTAGCTAGTTAAAGGAAAAAATAGAAAAGTAAATAGCAGCTGTTCTAAATGACATGGTTATTTGGTATCGCATGTGTAGTCGGTGCAGTGAGCCTCACCTCGCAGTAGTCGCCGGCGTACCCCGGTGCGCAGGCGCAGGAGAAGCTGCTTCTGACGTCGGCGCAGCGGCCGCCGCGCCGGCAGTCGCGCTCCAGGCACAGCACGCAGCCCACGCCGCCCGCCGCGCCCCACGGGGAGCCCGAGCTGCACACGGGGGGGGGGGTAAACAGCGAGGAGGAATTGAGGCCGTGACCATAGCAGATATATATACTCTTGAATATACTCGCTTATCAAAAACAAAACAAGATCTAGAAATGCTTAGACTAATTAAGGCGTCAGTAATTGCACACATGCGAGGTTTTAGCTTATAATTAATTGTACATTTGATTTCATGTTCATAACAGATAGTGTGCACAGTACAATAGTGTAAGTGTCGCATGTACCGCCCGGTGCTGGCGTGGTATACGTACACGAGCGCGTAGTGCGGCTGGCGGCCGGCCAGGCTGGCGGCGGCGCCCACCACAGCTGTCTACATAGTGTGGTATACGTACACGAGCGCGTAGTGCGGCTGGCGGCCGGCCAGGCTGGCGGCGGCGCCCACCACAGCTGTCTACATAGTGTGGTATACGTACACGAGCGCGTAGTGCGGCTGGCGGCCGGCCAGGCTGGCGGCGGCGCCCACCACAGCTGTCTACATAGTGTGGTATACGTACACGAGCGCGTAGTGCGGCTGGCGGCCGGCCAGGCTGGCGGCGGCGCCCACCACAGCTGTCTACATAGTGTGGTATACGTACACGAGCGCGTAGTGCGGCTGGCGGCCGGCCAGGCTGGCGGCGGCGCCCACCACAGCTGTCTACATAGTGTGGTATACGTACACGAGCGCGTAGTGCGGCTGGCGGCCGGCCAGGCTGGCGGCGGCGCCCACCACAGCTGTCTACATAGTGTGGTATACGTACACGAGCGCGTAGTGCGGCTGGCGGCCGGCCAGGCTGGCGGCGGCGCCCACCACAGCTGTCTACATGGTGTGGTATACGTACACGAGCGCGTAGTGCGGCTGGCGGCCGGCCAGGCTGGCGGCGGCGCCCACCACAGCTGTCTACATGGTGTGGTATACGTACACGAGCGCGTAGTGCGGCTGGCGGCCGGCCAGGCTGGCGGCGGCGCCCACCACAGCTGTCTACATGGTGTGGTATACGTACACGAGCGCGTAGTGCGGCTGGCGGCCGGCCAGGCTGGCGGCGGCGCCCACCACAGCTGTCTACATAGTGTGGTATACGTACACGAGCGCGTAGTGCGGCTGGCGGCCGGCCAGGCTGGCGGCGGCGCCCACCACAGCTGTCTACATAGTGTGGTATACGTACACGAGCGCGTAGTGCGGCTGGCGGCCGGCCAGGCTGGCGGCGGCGCCCACCACAGCTGTCTACATAGTGTGGTATACGTACACGAGCGCGTAGTGCGGCTGGCGGCCGGCCAGGCTGGCGGCGGCGCCCACCACAGCTGTCTACATAGTGTGGTATACGTACACGAGCGCGTAGTGCGGCTGGCGGCCGGCCAGGCTGGCGGCGGCGCCCACCCACAGCTGTCTACATAGTGTGGTATACGTACACGAGCGCGTAGTGCGGCTGGCGGCCGGCCAGGCTGGCGGCGGCGCCCACCACAGCTGTCTACATAGTGTGGTATACGTACACGAGCGCGTAGTGCGGCTGGCGGCCGGCCAGGCTGGCGGCGGCGCCCACCCACAGCTCCTGCTCGGAGAAGAACGGCAGCAGCCGCCCGCCCACGTGCACGGCGCCCAGGCAGCCCTGCACACACAAACATAACGTACAATACAATACAATACACGTACTACGTGACACACTAAGTAGAAGCATGACCTGCGAATTCAGAAACTATAAAATATGGTGTCGAATCTAATACTGTGGCGGATTTGTTAATCGATTTGGGAAACGCTGCTGACATTAAAACGATCTTTACGCTGCAGAAACCATTCGCGGAATTTATAAACTTAGTAAAAGAGAATCTCTCAAGGATCTGTTTAAGGAGATTAGTATTTTGACCCTTGCTTCACAGTACCTATATTTTTGAGAACTTTATGTTTGTGCGTAAGAATATTGATAGGTTTGAAACTCTTAAGTATAGACGTTTGATAAATAATGATGACGCAATGACTAGGAACGACCATAAATTATTAGTTTTTCCAAAATGTAGGGTTGGCAAAAAGCACAGTCTTTTATAGGAATGACAATAAGTATATATAGCACCACTAGATGAAAACCTCACTAACTCAAAAAATACTCATATTGAGATAGTGGTGTTTTCAAAAAGCCCACGTCAATACCTACGCAAAGTTAAAACTCACGTAACGATATCTGCAACCGTTGGCGAAAAATGGGGGTCGGTGACATTTCGGACCAAAAAAACTCGGACCACTTCGCCAATGTATGGAAAAAAATAATATTAAAATTGAAAATCCATACATTGGCGAAGTGGTCCGAGTTTTTTTGGTCCGAAATGTCACCGACCCAAAAATGGCGCGAAACATTTCTTTTATTGGATGACCTTACGCTGGACGGCGCGAACTTAACCCCACTATTTTGAGTTGCCTCCGGACCGTTTTGAGTAGACCCCGCTCGCACATTGCAGTATTTTGAGTTGCTGGGATTTTTGTGAAATTGTTTATGTCAGTTTAATATTTTATTTCGAGTTGATTAGGTTTTGCTGACATTTTATTAAATAATAAGATTGCATATTTTGACTTACGGGGGTTTTGTTAATATAGCATAACACTAAATTTTGTTTTATTTCCATTTAGTTTGGTTTACATGACAATAAATGTGTATTTTGATTTACGTTAGTTTACTTGAAATAATCTTATCTTTGAGTTTTTTCATGTTTTAAGTGAAATAATAACGTGTTCAATTAATTAATAAATTACTTATTAAATTTTGATATTTATTTTTATTCGTATTAAATATTTAAAAACAGTTTTTTTTGAGAAGTTACTTGATTTTTTTAAATGAGAAAACTTTTGCCTGGTGAGGTTTTAAATTCAGTTTCATCGCCGAGCTTATTAGAATATCCTTCGTGTCATAATGAGCAGCTAACAAAGGATTTCGAACGACGACGAGTTTCTAAACGTCAATATACAGTCTCACCAATGCAAAGCGCTGATGAAAGCGATTTCGACGCTTCGGATGCAGATCCGCACTATAAGAACCCTATTCCCAAACGAAAAATCGTATTTTCGCCTGATCGTAAGTCTTCTCCTTCACCACAAATATCAAGACCTCCCTGTGTTTCTTCTTCACCTACCAGTTCGTCAAGCACGTCAAGCTGCAGCTCAAGCTATGCTGGTGATGAACTTAATGCCCAGTCTCTTATGACGAGCATCAAAATCTTAGCGAAAGCATTGTTAACTTTGAGGACCATTAACCGGAAAATATTACTAAGTAATAATAATACAGAAAATCAAGAAAATTTTGCGCAAAAAATTGTCAAAAGTATAAAAAAACTTCGGAAACCGGAAACATGGAAAGATAATTTAGTAAAAAAACTTAAAAATTCTGGTAAGGCCTATAAATCCCGAAGTAACCTAAAAAAGACATTCCGTTGAATGCAGTACAAAACTCGACTCAGCATCTCGTCAAAAGATTTTGGGGACTAGGTGATCTTCAACGTCAAAGAGAATACATTGTGCGACATTCTAATGAAATTAAGCCTAAGTACCGATATACAAGCGCAAATAACTACCGGGCTCTTAATCTATTTTGAAGAAAATAACTCCCGCATCCGGGTTTGTAAGAACTTTTTAAGGCTACCCTAGACTTAGGTGATCAAGCAATGAAGACAGCGTTAGTTAACGCCACCAGCCTGTCAAATATTTTACAGTGCAAAGTAATTCAACTCATTTTTACTTCAGATAAAATAAGTTAACTCTAATTATGATACAAAAATGTTGCTTATTACCTAAAGAAAACTAAGGTAACTAAAAAAATGTAATTTTATCAAGTTTTTGTAGTATGTAATAAAAGTTACTTGATTGAACAGGCTTTAAAACATATAACGTCCATGTATTAATTAATAATTTCTTAAAATCTTTAATATATATTCCAAAATCAGTTTTTTGGCATTTCTGTAAAATAAGGTTTTTTGATTTCCTGGAGTTTTCATCTAGTGGTGCGATATGTCGGAGAGAACACAGATTCGATGGACTTGGCCAGTTGAAGAACTACTTTACTATCTACATTGTCTATGTTTTGTAATGGCAATGTAAATATCATCGTCAAAATGAGATATTGGTTGCGTCAAGTTGTCTAACTTGGGTGTAGTCGGTGCGAGGCTTTATGAGTGACCGACTGAATGAGTTTCTGTCATTTTTCGTTGTGTCTAGTTAGCCCATCTATCTTGATGAACGGACATCATTGTCATTTGTTCCGTGGGGTAGTGCAGACGTGTAGTGAATAAATCAGTGACAGCTACACGCCGAATTCACCCCGCTTCCTATATCCATTTACATCCTGACTATTCTTGATGATTATTGTAAAGTTGCTAAACGTTGTGATTAATACACGCCCTTACATCAAGTTCCACGTTTTATTTCGAGTTCCCGCCATGATCGAACCCAGAGATAACAAATTCCCCGTCATATAATTTAATCCCTAAGTCTCTACTGTCCCTGTCCCTTAACGTTTTCAAAAAAAAACTGTGTAGTAAAGGCTATTATAGCATCCAAGACATCTTAAATGATAAGAAAGCTTGGGATTAAAACTATTGCAGGTATCTTGTAGGTATTATGTATAAGACTATTTATACCTTGTATAAAGATATTGGGTGACGTAATTGTACGTGCATCATAATAATACGCCTTATGTACCTTGACGATACTTAACTTTAAGTATGGACTTTAATTGTTTTTTTTTTGTTTTTAATTATTCATTTTATTCTGTACTGTTTTCTCGTTCATCCTCTCGCTGTTTTAAGTTATTGCAGGTGTTTCCTATTAATTTGCTGTTTTGTGGGGTTCTTTAGTGCCTTGTTTGGCCCAGAGTAGTCATGCTCGCCTCGAAAGTTACTGGGGCGGTGGCGTTGTGTCAACGGGTCGCCCAACTCCCTCTAATATGGTTGAGTAGGACGATGGCTGGAGCACACGTCATACTTGTGATCAGGTGCCGCCTTCGGGAAACGGTCTGCTCTGGTGCCGAATTGTGGCGCGGGAAGTTTCCTCAATTAGTTTACTAGCACTTTAATATTTTTTAACTTTAATAATGTTGAGCGGGGAGGTATGAGAAAATATTTTTTATGTTCACTGAATGTACACGTTTTAAATGAATATAAATCTAAATTATGATTGTATAATTTTAAAAAGAGTGCCGAGAGTTTTTTCCGCCAGCTATTTCTCTCGGTCTACTACTTTGACATTGTATAAGAGATTAGTTTTTAATCCTACATACAATAAAGTAATATCATTTCATTTCTATTTCAATATTATAACAGCTTATTTATATACGTCCCGCTTTTATAGAATAAGTAAAGTAAAAAACTACTTAAATCAAATAAAAAGTGTGAAGAAATAACTATAGTCAAAATCAAACCAAAATTAAGTGTTTAGAAACGAAGACGAAGCCAAAAGTATGTAGGTAATAAACTACATGAAGTAGAATTCGCACTAACCTTAAAGAATTCTCCGGCCAAGTTGTCAGTAATAGAATCGTCTCCTTCCGTGTATTCTATGATGCCAGACTCTGTAGATGGCTCCAGCTAGAATATTTAGCAAACAGCATTGAAAAATATCATTTTTGAAATTTATGATATAAGTACTTTCTATTACAATAACTGCATATAACCAAAATGAATGAGTCGTAGCCCTCGATTTATTTGCAGAAGGTATAGAAAAATATTATAAGGATGCAATTGTAAAGTGTTTCATATTATGATATTTGATCGTTGGAAACACAAGTTAAATATTTGTATAGAAATTCTTAAAAAAAAGTAACTACCTTACCATTAACATATCCCAACAACAATTTTAATCTTATGTAACCAAATAAATGAGAATTCAGTACATTAGTTAGCCTTGGATAACAATAGCAACTGTATTAATTAAGGGCATAAAATTTTCTGACAGTCTGTGTCGTAATATTGATTAGGATAAGTTTACATTTTGTATTCGTTTGAGTGGTGAGCGTCAGCGTGTGTGTGTGTGTAGTTACCGTGGTGATCTCTGCGGCGGGCGTGGGGGCGGGTGTGGACGCGGGGGCGGGGGCGGCGGGGGCGGGCGCCACGCCCCCCAGGTACAGCGTGCCGCGCTGCAGCACGGTGCGCCACGCCGCCACGTCCAGCGCCACCACCGCGCCCTCCTCCGGACCCGACTCCAAGAACCACGCTGCATACACAATACAGATAGTTAAACTAAACTTTAATTGATATGCAGAAGGATATTGTGTTTTACAAGAGTACCAATTTGAACAAAAGGTAACTGAAGATAAACAGTAGAAAACATGAATGTGGAGGGATAGAAAAGTAGAGGGAGACCAAAAAGAAGACAGATGGACTATTTGAAAGACATGATTTGGTGAGGTGTTAGTGCCGAGATGGCGACTGATGAAATGGAAAGAATTACAATTTGTGCCGACCCTAACTTGAAGTGGGTTAAGGGTAGGAAGATGATTGTAATAGTATAAAATCTGTTAAACTTAGGTACGTAAACATCAAACCAAAATTAAAATATGTATACAGTCAGTTAAATAAATATGTACATTAGTTTTTGTTGTATTACATGTAATCATTGCTATTATATCCATATCCTTGCAACAGAGGTATGATTTAACATATTAAAGTCTTGTCTACTTATTTGTTTGTGGCGTCGTAACTCCTAAGGCAGGTTTTAGAGACACGCTGAACGTCGGTGCTGATAGCCGAAACGTATCAACTTCAAAGAAGCGTTTCAGAATAACGCATAGCCACTAGCCAACGCACGCGCAACTTGATCTTCAGTGAGCGCTTTAGTGTCGCGTCGAGTGGATGCTGTCAGTGAGAGAAGTCATGACCATGGATCAGCACTACACTGTAACGTCTCAGCGCCGACGGTCAGCGTGACTTAAAAACCAGTGTCAGCGTCTGTATTGTTTGTATATTGCCGTGTGTACTGACAGCGCGTGTGTGTGTGTGAGTACATACCGGTGAGGTGCTGGTTGTTGGGGGCGGCGCGCAGCGTGAGCGTGGCCCAGCGCTGGTCGGCGGGCGGCGCGGGCAGGTGGCGCGCGGCCGCCAGCCCCGCCCCCAGCCGCCACTGCACCGACACGGTGCGGCCCGCGCTGCCCACCATCACCCACCAGCGCCCGCCGCCGGGCGGCGAGTACACCGCGTGGAGCAGCGTGCCGCCGAACTTGGTCCTGCGGGGAACAACGCTACAGAGTGCCGCCGAACTTGGTCCTGCGGGGAACAACGCTACAGAGTGCCGCCGAACTTGGTCCTGCGGGGAACAACGCTACAGAGTGCCGCCGAACTTGGTCCTGCGGGGAACAACGCTACAGAGTGCCGCCGAACTTGGTCCTGCGGGGAACAACGCTACAGAGTGCCGCCGAACTTGGTCCTGCGGGGAACAACGCTACAGAGTGCCGCCGAACTTGGTCCTGCGGGGAACAACGCTACAGAGTGCCGCCGAACTTGGTCCTGCGGGGAACAACGCTACAGAGTGCCGCCGAACTTGGTCCTGCGGGGAACAACGCTACAGAGTGCCGCCGAACTTGGTCCTGCGGGGAACAACGCTACAGAGTGCCGCCGAACTTGGTCCTGCGGGGAACAACGCTACAGAGTGCCGCCGAACTTGGTCCTGCGGGGAACAACGCTACAGAGTGCCGCCGAACTTGGTCCTGCGGGGAACAACGCTACAGAGTGCCGCCGAACTTGGTCCTGCGGGGAACAACGCTACAGAGTGCCGCCGAACTTGGTCCTGCGGGGAACAACGCTACAGAGTGCCGCCGAACTTGGTCCTGGGGAACATACACACAACTAACTACCAGCTTGGATATCACTTATACGTAGTAGTAACACTCAATCGCTTCTTGCCAATAGACAGAACCTATGAACGATATGAAAATTTCTTATTCTTTAGTTGTGAACTTTAAAAAAAAAGTATGCAAATGTATCTTGCCGACAACCGGCACTTACTACCTCAACCTGCTATAACACTGTAACACCTGTCTGTGCCTTGTATCCTTAATATGCTGATGACGAGCTGCCCTGCGTGATGGTTACCTGTATGTGATGGTGAGGTCGTCGGGCGGCGGGTCGTCGGCGCCGCGCGGCACCCGCAGCTCGTAGCCCAGCGTCGTGTTCACGCCGTCGAACGTGGCGTTGGCCACGCACTCGTAGCTGTAGCACAAATATCAATAATTACATGTAAATGCAGTAGGTTGGCCATGATAGCGTCTTTGAAATGAAAAAAATTGTTAGGGCAGGAATTCTTCTTTCAAAACCATTTTCTTTATACGTTATGTGCGTAGTTAAGTTATAAATTAAACTTTGCAATCTTGTGTTCTCTTACATTAAGTGTATAACATTTTAAAATTAATCAGAAATGTACCTAAAGACATACATAAACAGTGTAGCGAGTAGTAATGTAATAAGTGATTGGTTACCCTCCGTCGAGGTTCTTGCACACGGAGTGCAGCGGGCAGGTATGTAGCTGGCAGAACTCCACCTCATCGCACTGCTTGCCCTTGTAGCCGCGCGGGCACTGGCATCTGCGGAAGAAAGTAACAAGTTGTTACGTTGTTCAAAGTTATCGATGGTAAGTAACCAAAGTTCATCTATTTATGACATACACTTCACAAAAAGAACGATTTTTTTTTTAAAATAAGACTATAACTTACTAAGTATGACTATGATTTTAGCAGATGATGATCTCCTTCTAGCCACCTGCAGTGTGTGTACCTGTAGTCGTTCCAGGTGTTGGTGCAGGCGGCGTCGTGGCGGCAGGGGCTGGAGGCGCAGGCGTCGTCGGACACCTGCAGTGTGTGTACCTGTAGTCGTTCCAGGTGTTGGTGCAGGCGGCGTCGTGGCGGCAGGGGCTGGAGGCGCAGGCGTCGTCGGACACCTGCAGTGTGTGTACCTGTAGTCGTTCCAGGTGTTGGTGCAGGCGGCGTCGTGGCGGCAGGGGCTGGAGGCGCAGGCGTCGTCGGACACCTGCAGTGTGTGTACCTGTAGTCGTTCCAGGTGTTGGTGCAGGCGGCGTCGTGGCGGCAGGGGCTGGAGGCGCAGGCGTCGTCGGACACCTGCAGTGAGTGTACCTGTAGTCGTTCCAGGTGTTGGTGCAGGCGGCGTCGTGGCGGCAGGGGCTGGAGGCGCAGGCGTCGTCGGACACCTGCAGTGTGTGTACCTGTAGTCGTTCCAGGTGTTGGTGCAGGCGGCGTCGTGGCGGCAGGGGCTGGAGGCGCAGGCGTCGTCGGACACCTGCAGTGTGTGTACCTGTAGTCGTTCCAGGTGTTGGTGCAGGCGGCGTCGTGGCGGCAGGGGCTGGAGGCGCAGGCGTCGTCGGACACCTGCAGTGTGTGTACCTGTAGTCGTTCCAGGTGTTGGTGCAGGCGGCGTCGTGGCGGCAGGGGCTGGAGGCGCAGGCGTCGTCGGACACCTGTCCGGGCAGCACGGCGCCGGGCAGCACGGACAGCGCGCCCAGCGCGGGCGGCAGCTGCAGCGCCGCCGCCAGCGGGAACACCTGCACCAGCGACACGTTCACGCCGTTCGACACCTGCAACCACAACCACGACGACGACGACACTGTTAGAACTGAACAAACGATGTACAGTTGACAGACAGACAGAGCAATACAAAATGTGCATAGTTAAAGTCCATTCAATGTCAAACCTCTTGAATGAATATTTCCAGTGTCTCAATTTCCAACCATCCAAGGAAAAACTTCCTCGGCAATCTATCATTACTATATTTAAAATCATTGTGATTTCCGATGTCTAGCTAGAATAACAAAACCGGCCAAGTGCGAGTCGGACTCGCGCACCGAGGGTTCCGTACAAACCTGCAAAAACTACTTAAAATTTTAAGCTTTTCGGAATTTTTCTGTTACCTGTGCTGTAAGCTATTGCTTCTTACCAAATTTCGAGATTCTATGTCAACGGGAAGTGGTCTTTAGGTTTTAATTCCCGTGCGTGTAGTTGCGAGTTTCAAAATATGCGGTATCAATGGTTGTACTTTTGCGTTTTGCGTTTTTGCGTTGACTTAGATTTTTTTTTTTTCACGGGTTAAAGGCAATTAGATCTAAGTATTTGATATGAATTTCAACTTGATAGCTCTACGCGTTCATGAGGAAAAAAGTAATAAGTTTATATTTATTAAAAAATATATATTTTGTAATGTAACTAAAAATTTAAGGTTTTCGGAATTTTTCCTTTATGTGTGCTATAAAACGTTGCTTCATGCCAAATTTTAAGATTCTAGGTCGACTGGAAGTACCTTTTAGGTTTTGATTCCCTTGCGAGTACTTGCGAGTTTCAAAATATGCAGCTTAAATTGCTGTTTCTTTTGATTGCGTTGACATAGAAGTTTGATTTTGTTACAGCTTAAAGGTATTATAGACCTGAGTATTTGGTATGAATTTCAATTTAATACCTCTACGCGTTTATGAGGAAATGGGTAGTAAGGTTAAAATTATTAAAAAAAATATATTATGTGATGTAACTAAAAATTTATGGTTTTCGTAATTTTTCCTTTATCTATGCTATAAGACGTTGCTTCGTACCAAATTTCAAGATTCTGAGTTCACGGGAAGCACCCTGTAGGTTTTGATTCCCTTGCAAGTGTCGAAAATTTGCGGCATAAACGGCTGTATCTTTTGATTGTGTTGGCTTAGAAGTTTGATTTTTTCACAGCTTCAAGGGACAGTAGACCTGAGTAATTGATATAAATTTCAGCTTCATACCTCCACGCGTTCCTGAGAAAAAGGGTCTTGACAGACGGACGGACGGACGGACAACAAAGTGATCCTATAAGGGTTCCGTTTTTTTTCCTTTTGAGGTACGGAACCCTAAAAATGAACATTGGGAATGCATATGGAGTAGAGGAAGACCAAAAAGAGATAGATGGACTGTGTGAATGACGATATGCTTAGGTAAGGAATGAGTGCCGAGATGACGACAGATAGATGGAAATGGAAGGAAGAAACTTCTTGAACCAACCTCACTTAAAATGGAATAAGGGCAGGAGATGATAATTATGCATCCCACACAAATACCCAAAAAAAACTGCGATTATAAAATGTTTCAATTTTCTTAGATTACTGCAGGAATCATCAGATTTTAAACTGATGATCATTAAACTCTTTGGGATAATACCACTTCAGAAAACCAGATTATATTACAAATTGATCCTGTGAGTAAAAGGATAGCAAATTTATTACCAAGTTGAGAGATTGCTTCTCTTCTTACTAAATCTTAAAGAACTAGAAATGAAAATTAACTATCAAAAAATCCTTTACTTTTAATCAAGTTTATTAAAAAAATATATAAAACGCAAGGAGCGCAATTTTCCACTACAAACGTAGACATTTCCGTCAATCTGAAAAGGTCGAGTCTAAGATTGAGAAAGGCTGGGGAATTCATAAGTGAATGATTCCGTTAAAATGACCATAATTTGAGAAACCACAAATTGACAATCAAAAATTATTCACACCACAATAATTCGTGCGGACATTAGAATAAGACCTCAGAACTCATCAGAACTGTTGCATAAACCGTTATGGTTTCACGCCTCGCAACGAAATTAGTCCAGCAAAAACAACCGCATTTGAACATACTGTAGTAACATTTGTAAGTTTCTTCTTTTCGAGTTAAAGCTAAATAACTAAGAAAATAAAAAAAAAAAACGTCAAAAGATGCATTAAGTATAGAACGACTTATGACAGCAATTAAATAAAAATCTTATAAGTACCTGCACGTCCTGAATGACCCCCTTGAAGTAGTCGTCCTCCGTGGGCTGGTCCGTGGGGAACAGCGCAGGGGCGGGGGCGGGCGTGGCGGGGGCGGGCGCGGCGGGCGCGGGGGGCGCCAGCGGCGGCTCGGGCGGGGGCGGCGGCGGCGGCGGGCCCCCCAGGTACAGCACCTGCGCGTCCAGCTGCCGCGCCGCAGAGATCGACTTGCGGAAACACTCCGTGCCGTTGAGCTTCACTTGCACCAGTGTTGAGTTACGCACCACCTAGATACACACACAATGGTAAGTGGAGTTTGATTTTAGAACGCATAGGGAAGCGAGTTTGACATAAAGTCAACTCGTTTGAACTTTAAGTTTGTTTCTACAAGGTTTTTAGATTAAAATGGTAGATGTCTTCAGTATCAATTGTTTTTTATTAATGTATTGTAATGTCCAGCTCCCATAGCACATAAAGGCGTTGACCCCGGGTAGTTTTTCACTTCCTATTCGTCAAGCCAAGTTAGGTGCCTATGGGTCACTGTCCTACAGGAACCATCATCATCACATTCATACAGACAAAGACGGTTCCCAAAAACTCTGTTACCAGATGAATACGTGCTGCAAAGTGCATATTCATCACACAAAAGAAGAAGAATAACCTATCACTGACCTGCCCTTCTACCGCGTAACTAGCGTCGATTTGAACTCGATGTCGACAACTGTTTTCATAGGCTAAATTGTTAACAATGGCGGGTCTCTAGCCAATGAAAACAGTTGCCGACGTCGAGTTCAAATCGACGCTAGTTACGCGGTAGCCCCCCTGTATGTGGTGTATTAATGTTCAGCCACTGACCTGTATGAGGTGTATTAATGTTCAGCCACTGACCTGTATGTGGTGTATTAATGTTCAGCCACTGACCTGTATGTGGTGTATTAATGTTCAGCCACTGACCTGTATGAGGTGTATTAATGTTCAGCCACTGACCTGTATGTGGTGTATTAATGTTCAGCCACTGACCTGTATGAGGTGTATTAATGTTCAGCCACTGACCTGTATGTGGTGTATTAATGTTCAGCCACTGACCTGTATGAGGTGTATTAATGTTCAGCCACTGACCTGTATGAGGTGTATTAATGTTCAGCCACTGACCTGTATGTGGTGTATTAATGTTCAGCCACTGACCTGTATGAGGTGTATTAATGTTCAGCCACTGACCTGTATGAGGTGTATTAATGTTCAGCCACTGACCTGTATGAGGTGTATCAATGTTCAGCCACTGACCTGTATGTGGTGTATGAATGTTCAGCCACTGACCTGTATGTGGTGTATGAATGTTCAGCCACTGACCTGTATGTGGTGTATGAATGTTCAGCCACTGACCTGTATGTGGTGTATGAATGTTCAGCCACTGACCTGTATGTGGTGTATGAATGTTCAGCCACTGACCTGTATGAGGTGCATGTTCCCGTTGTCGAGCGGCGTGCCGCCCACGGTGTACTCCTCGGGCGTGTGGTTGAACCGCAGGTGCACCAGCAGCTCGCCGTTCTTCAGCGACGCCGCCACGAACGTCGCCTCCGTCTGGCCGTAGCTGTGTGCAGTTGGAGATACGTGGATTATGTGGTGCAATGAGTCAATCATTTTTATAGTTGCTGCTTTAAATTGCAAACGAAATTAATAAATGTATGAGTCAAATGGAAGTAAATTAAATCTCTATTATCTGTAATATTACTTAAGTATTTTTAAAAGAGAACAGCATAGGATTTGCTAGTGATTTTAAGATTTTAGCTTAAGTATTTAGTGCAAAAGAGTAATGTTTTTGTTAGGTAGTGTACAGTATCGCTAGCAGTGTACCGTGGCAGCGTCCCCAGGTAGAAGATCTGTCCGGTGGGCTTGCGCGTGCGCACGAACATGGAGATGTCGAGCGCGGCGTGCAGCGCGCGGCGAGCGGCCTCCGCCACCAGCACCGTCACCACGCCGCGCGGGGACCGCTCGTGCCCGAACGTCGCCGCCGTGTAGTCTGCGAATATCATTATCATCATTACCTAGTAAACATCCTGTGTCTATTAGTCCGCTAACTAACGGATTAACGGAAGCCAATTAACGGATATTAATGTCGGTTTCGCCATCCTTTAGATATTTTTTTCATTTACATTTAAAATAATTAACATTTAAAAACAGTTGAACAAATTCGAAGTTTAGTGAACAAGTCGGACAAAATCACGCCACTGCGAAGCGTAAGCGGGTAACTATATAATATACATACAAGCACGGTGGACGACGAGTATTGTCATAGACGAAGCTTATAGTGTTACAGATATTTGACGACCTCTGTGGTGCAGCGGTATCTACACCGGACTGCTAAGCGGATGGTTCCGGGTTCGATCCCCGGGTCGGGCCAATGTCGTAAAAAAATGATTTTCGATATTGGCTCGTCTGGGTGTAACTAGGTTCTCCCCTAGTCCATTATGTGGTACCTATAACACAAGTGCTTACTGCAACTTACTTTGGGGCCACATAATTGGTGTGTTAGTCTGGAGATTTATTTATTTATTATTATTATTAGATAAGACTTATAGTGTAACAAACGAGACTGACTGTTATACAGGTCGTTAGGTACATAAATACAGATGCACACAGGAACTTTTATTTAATACTAGTGGCCGCCCACGACTCCGATCGCGTGGAAATCGGTTTCCCGTGGGAGTGAGAAGTTTTCCCTAGGTAAAAAAGTTTTTACGTGAAAGAGTTACAAACATCCATACATCTTCACAAACTTTCACGTTCATAATATTAGTAGGACTATTTATTTTGAGAAAATGTAACTGCTTATAATTTTACATCTAGGAATTCAGTTATTTTAAGATAGAAAGAAGTCGTGTATTATGTGCTGCCAAATAATCAACACAAAAATACCATTCAAAGTGTTGTAAATACTTTTATGGATTTCGAAATACTCTTTTAAGACATCAAATAGTGTTAATTTTATGAATTATTTGATGGTTATTAGCCAGTTATGAAGAAATGAAATTTTATACATATTAGAATTTATACTTTAAATATAATCTGCTAATAAACATAACTAACAGTTATTTGCCTATTGACATTACAGGATTACTAAAGCACTATTAATGTTTACTGCAATTTTTTTTAATGTTTTTTTGTAGCACAATGAAAAAGTACGTATTAATAAAAGCCGTCTAACTTGATTTTACTAAAGTATAAGCAGCAACTAGTAAACATTAATAACAGCATGGGACCAACTATGAACGCTCTCGTCGTCATGATTGCCACTCTTCTTGCCGGACCGTCCCGGCGTTTTAGGTCGGAATATATTCACAATGTCCGACTTAAGGAACAACGCGGACACCGCTTCGGGTATAAAGTCCGTTATTGCTGAAAAGTGTTTACTTTAAATTACGTTATTTTAACAATATCTTCACTTTTTCATTCGACCTGAAAATTCTTGGGTTCACTATAATTTAAACTGTAAGTTCTTTTAGTAACTTCTGTACATAATGTAAAATAATAATTATACCATAGTTTAGAAGCCATGTGTAAAAATTTGCATGACTTAGTGATTCTGTTCTAACTAACGCTGATACCTGCGAAGGTGTATACAGTGAAGGGTGTGTGTACATTTGTGTGTATACGTACTGTATTGGCAGATGTGTCCGAGGTGCGGGCGCGGGCACTCGCACGTGAAAGCGGACCACGCGTCCGTGCAGATGCCGCCCGACCTGACACAATACACCATGTACACATATGTAGACAGTCAAGAGCGTCGCCGACTCTTGCGACGACGCTGTAAAACTGACAGAAACAGTAGAAATAGGCAGTATGCAATTTGATACATAGAAAAACGTTTCAGTAGTTGTGTTAAAAATGCTGTTTCTTTAAGTTCTGTCAAGATTGCTTTAAACAGAAACGCTTTTGAGAGCTGAGTCTTGTATAGTCCAAGTTACACTTGAGTCACTGAAATTGAGTAAATACGTAAAGGACATATTCCGTATGGTTTGTGTAGTGTATACATACTGGCAGGGGTTGGGCTCGCACTGCGGCGTGCGCGGGCAGGCGGCCAGCACGCCGCGCATGATGGCGCGCGCGCGCCCCCCCGCGCCCTCCGCCGCCCCCGCCGCCGCGCCCCCCGCCGTCTCCTCCTCCGTCTCGCTCACGGTGGTCGCGGTCGTCACCTCAGTGCTGTTGGAGTCTTCAGGGATCACCTGTCGGGACAAATATTAACGTGTAGATAATGTTGTTTATGCCACACAGAACAAGATTGTCTATGCTACTTTGAAAAACACCAGACGGCGCAACTCCTGGATTTGAAATCGACGGTTGATCAAGAAACTATAATTACAGGAAAACGCTGTTAGTGACTTGAACATATAAAATATTAGTGATTATTTCATTGTTGTGTGTCTTCGTTTAAAATCTAAAGTTTAGTATAATTGGTTTAAGGATAAAAGTGTAAATATTAAAATGTAATTTTAGAATAAAGTAGAGTGTGTTTTTTGTAATACCTGTTTTATTATTTCCAGTTTAACGCCTAGAATAGGTAGGATAGTTAACCAAATGATGACTGCTTTTAAGCAAGAACCTTTATTCCGTCCGTGCGTGATTCATAGACCCCCCGTGTTGGTACATACCCAGTGTGAGTTGACGACCACGTCCTGGAAGCAGCCCACGTAGAAGGGCGGTCCGTGCGTGATACATAGACCCCCCGTGTTGGTACATACCCAGTGTGAGTTGACGACCACGTCCTGGAAGCAGCCCACGTAGAAGGGCGGTCCGTGCGTGATACATAGACCCCCCGTGTTGGTACATACCCAGTGTGAGTTGACGACCACGTCCTGGAAGCAGCCCACGTAGAAGGGCGGTCCGTGCGTGATACATAGACCCCCCGTGTTGGTACATACCCAGTGTGAGTTGACGACCACGTCCTGGAAGCAGCCCACGTAGAAGGGCGGTCCGTGCGTGATACATAGACCCCCCGTGTTGGTACATACCCAGTGTGAGTTGACGACCACGTCCTGGAAGCAGCCCACGTAGAAGGGCGGTCCGTGCGTGATACATAGACCCCCCGTGTTGGTACATACCCAGTGTGAGTTGACGACCACGTCCTGGAAGCAGCCCACGTAGAAGGGCGGTCCGTGCGTGATACATAGACCCCCCGTGTTGGTACATACCCAGTGTGAGTTGACGACCACGTCCTGGAAGCAGCCCACGTAGAAGGGCGGTCCGTGCGTGATACATAGACCCCCCGTGTTGGTACATACCCAGTGTGAGTTGACGACCACGTCCTGGAAGCAGCCCACGTAGAAGGGCGGTCCGTGCGTGATACATAGACCCCCCGTGTTGGTACATACCCAGTGTGAGTTGACGACCACGTCCTGGAAGCAGCCCACGTAGAAGGGCGGTCCGTGCGTGATACATAGACCCCCCGTGTTGGTACATACCCAGTGTGAGTTGACGACCACGTCCTGGAAGCAGCCCACGTAGAAGGGCGGTCCGTGCGTGATACATAGACCCCCCGTGTTGGTACATACCCAGTGTGAGTTGACGACCACGTCCTGGAAGCAGCCCACGTAGAAGGGCGGTCCGTGCGTGATACATAGACCCCCCGTGTTGGTACATACCCAGTGTGAGTTGACGACCACGTCCTGGAAGCAGCCCACGTAGAAGGGCGGTCCGTGCGTGATACATAGACCCCCCGTGTTGGTACATACCCAGTGTGAGTTGACGACCACGTCCTGGAAGCAGCCCACGTAGAAGGGCGGTCCGTGCGTGATACATAGACCCCCCGTGTTGGTACATACCCAGTGTGAGTTGACGACCACGTCCTGGAAGCAGCCCACGTAGAAGGGCGGTCCGTGCGTGATACATAGACCCCCCGTGTTGGTACATACCCAGTGTGAGTTGACGACCACGTCCTGGAAGCAGCCCACGTAGAAGGGCGGTCCGTGCGTGATACATAGACCCCCCGTGTTGGTACATACCCAGTGTGAGTTGACGACCACGTCCTGGAAGCAGCCCACGTAGAAGGGCGGTCCGTGCGTGATACATAGACCCCCCGTGTTGGTACATACCCAGTGTGAGTTGACGACCACGTCCTGGAAGCAGCCCACGTAGAAGGGCGGTCCGTGCGTGATACATAGACCCCCCGTGTTGGTACATACCCAGTGTGAGTTGACGACCACGTCCTGGAAGCAGCCCACGTAGAAGGGCGGTCCGTGCGTGATACATAGACCCCCCGTGTTGGTACATACCCAGTGTGAGTTGACGACCACGTCCTGGAAGCAGCCCACGTAGAAGGGCGGTCCGTGCGTGAGCGCCGCGTACGACGAGCCCACGGTGCCCAGCCGCGTGGCCGCGAACGACGTGGCCGACGGCGACGAGCTGCGGCATACATAGACGGAATGAGCATGGAACTCACGGAGCTATCGGTCACGGTGCTATGTTTAATGGCGGCTCCACATTAGTGCCGTGAAGCCCCGTGAACGGGCGTGAACGTGAATGTGAACGGCTTTCGCGGGGTTCACGCGCATTCACGCCTGTTCCCCGATCAGTGTCGGTATTTTGTCCCGCGACAAAGGGTTCGCGCCCCCTTCACGCGGCGTTCACGCGTACACATCCACATTCACGGCCCCGTGCCAGTTTACTCCGGGCTACAAAGGCGAACGGACTTATGCAGTTTTGCTGCGCGAAATGAAGTGGCGCGCAAACTTTTGGAACAATGATACGAAAATGCTCTTTTTTTTTCTTAAATTCGCCACTGGGTTCCGAATGTAATTCTGATAACTGCTTCTCGATAGAAAGTCTGAAATGAATTTTATATAATGAATAAAGACAGTTCAAATCATATACCTACTAAGTAAATTCATTAATTCACTAGGTACACCAGCAAACATACCGGGATCGGTTACGATGTATTTCAGTCATCCACCATCTCCTTTTTTTTAACGCTTTCTAGTAAGTTTCTTGTTTTGGACGTCTAAATAGTTATACAGGGTGTTTGGAGGTTGAGTAGCCAAATGAAAATGGTGGATAGGTGAGGCTATTAGCTATTTACTTCCACTTATTAAATTGCATTTTGGTTCAAGTTTTAGAATTTATTAGATTTTTAAGATTTTCTTAAGAAAATCCCCGATTTTGTCATTAAAACTCCAATATAATTTTTATTTACTGTCGGGACCAAACGAAAATAGTTTTAATTTAAAACCTAATACTGTTTTATTCAGATGAAATCATAAATTAATACAAATCATCTCAAATTAAGTTACAGTGGGTTCATAAACTTCGCGGAACCAGTGGGAAAAAAATGTTCAGTCAACTTTGCTATGAAAAAAAATAAAAAAATATGAGAGTTTGAAAATTTCATTTGCTTTTAAAAACTTCTACATTTAATACACTTTATAATGATATGCCACATGTAACATAAATAATTAGAAATCTCAACAGAAATAGTAAGTTAATCCTCAAAGACGCCTGGTAAGGAAGGTACAAACCCGTTAAACTACGTATGTAGTTCCTCAAAGACGCCTGGTAAGGAAGGTACAAACCCGTTAAACTACGTATGTAGTTAAAAACTTTTGTCTCATTCTTACAAAACTATGCCTATTGTGTTATCTCATTCGACTCCCTCTTCACTTTTCTTGCCTCGAATAGAAGAGGATTCTACTATTTCACATGTTTAACTCCGCTCAGCGCAGATTCACGGTGACCTACACTTTTCTTCAGCCGGAGTAAAATGTTGCTTGAAAAAAGTCATGACCAACGGTAGCGTGGCCTTTGCGCATGCAAGAAAATCTCATTTCACAAGTTTTTTTTTTTTTAATTTGCTGGTGAAAGATGTCACTTGAAAATAAGCTATTATCTATCTGACTTTCGTCTGTCTAGTCATAGCCAACGGTAGCGTGGTCTTTTTGCATGCAAGCAAATATCATTTCACCAGCTGCAAGTCATGTAGAACCGGTTCACGGAGACTGAATCTAGGAGTTTCTTTTACTTCGCCCCTCACCACCCCAACCATCCGCTCTTTGCGACCCTCGCAAGAGGCGACCAATCACAATCGTCAAACGAACGTCAAACGTCAAAAGATTACCGTAAGAAACAATCTGCTTCCTCCAGCCCGCGCCCGCTGCCGCGCCGACCCGTTGGACACGATAGTGGTAACAGCTTTAAATCTTCCCTATAAATACACCCCTCCAATCAGCAGGTGCGGCATTCAACATCCAATTTCCTCGACTATCAGATCCGACCCCCGTTGAGTTTCTTGCTGGGTCTTCTCAGAGAGAGGCCCCTAAGGGAAACAGTGTAGTGGAAATGATCGAGACGCCCTGAACTGAGGTCTGCATCAAACTCGGTGGCCTTAGTGGTCGCATAGTTCGGTGAAGCTATAAAGTTTTCATATGGGCCAACAACAATCTTCAGTCAGAAAATAAAAACATTTTTTTATACATGAGGCTAGCAAACAAGATAAGTGTTGCCTAGTGACAAAATAGATCACCCAATAGGCATAGCTTTGTTAGAATGAGACCGAAGTTTTTAACTACATACGTAGTTTAACGGGTTTGTACCTTCCTTACCAGGCGTCTTTGAGGACTAACTTACTATTTCTGTTGAGATTTCTAATTATTTATGTTACATATAGCATATCATTATAAAGTGTACTAAATGTAGAAGTTTTTAAAAGCAAATGAAATTTTCAAACTCTCATATTTTTTTATTTTTTTTCATAGCAAAGTTGACTGAACATTTTTTTCCCACTGGTTCCGCGAAGTTTATGAACCCACTGTAACTTAATTTGAGATGATTTGTATTAATTTATGATTTCATCTGAATAAAACAGTATTAGGGTTTAAATTAAAACTATTTTCGTTTGGTTCCGACAGTAAACATAAATTATATTGGAGTTTTAATGACAAAATCGGGGATTTTCTTAAGAAAATCTTAAAAATCTAATAAATTCTAAAACTTGAACCAAAATGCAATTTAATAAGTGGAAGTAAATAGCTTATAGCCTCACCTATCCACCATTTTCATTTGGCTACTTAACCTCCAAACACCCTGTATATTGCCACAGCAAACAAAGTTGTTGCAGCAGCAGCTTCTACGTCCATTTCGCGGCAGGTTTCAGGAACGATTGAGAGCATCCCGTGAATGTGGAGGGCACGACTTGTGCCGTGAATTCACAGCAAGTATTCGCGCGTGAATTCACGGCACTAATGTGGAGCCGCCGTAAGTATTTAGCAAATATCCAGATGAATCTGAACTATGTAACCGTGTGTAACTCACCCGTCATTCTGTGAGATGGGGTAGATAGTTTGTTCCTCGTTGGCAGCTAGCACCACGTGCGACGAGTTGATCGTTACGAATACCTGACAACAAAATCAACATATTATATTTCTTTAACTACTTTTCAGAGTTCAGTATGTAAATAAAATAATTAATAAATCTCCAATCTACCACACCAACTGTGTACTATATGTACAGACGCGGACAGAGTGAATCTGACCAGGCTGATTTTATAACACGAATGCAAACTTTGCACAGAAAATTTTCTGTGCAAAATTTCTCGAACAAACGGAACATACGGAGTACCACCACACTGGGCTAGAGAACCTAGTTACAACTAGACACGATCCAACATAGAAAACATTTTTACTTAATTGGCCCAACCTGTAACCGACGTCAACCTGTGACCTGTAACCGACGTCAACCTGTGACCTGCATATCAAGTTATAGTAAATTCGTAATGTTGGTACCTTCTGCCACTTGCTGTCGTTGAGGTTGCTGCCGATGAACACGCCCTCCCACTTGTTGAGCAGCGACGAGTGCAGGTTGAGGCGGCCGCTGGACAGCTCCAGCACGAAGAACGTCACGCCGCGCCCCATGGCCAGCAGCGTGTTGCCGATCGTCGTCTTGAACCTGACAACATGTCGCTTGTTGAGGGTTGCGGTTACAGTGGTAATTTGCTTGCTTGGTGATTCGCGAAATGGAACATTCTTGAATCTTTAAATCGATTTCTAAAACATTATAATGTAGAAGCCGTTCTATTATTCTGCCAATATTAGCTTTGTGTAATTTGCTTTTGTAACTTTGTGAGGAAAAGACAGAATGGTGGAATGAATGAAATTAGGTTAGGTTAGATTTCTTTTTTCATTTCACAAACAAGGCGATTAGAACTTAGAGTTGTGTGTGAAGTATCAAGCATGTATGCGCGTGACCTAGGTGACGGTAGTGTATTTGTCTGTAGTGTCGGTTCAGTGTATTTAATGTCGGTACTGTACCTGTGTTTAGTGTCAGTACACTGTAAACAGTGTGTGTATAGTTTTTGTTCGTGTGTGTCCACCATCCTCACCAAAACCAGATGTCGTATCCCTCGTGTGATTGCTATGCGTGTGTGTATGTAGTATACGTTTTTGTCTTCTGGCAGTGTCTTCATCTGAACGAGATGTAGTATGCTTGTGTGTGTAATGTCATCTGCGGTAGTCCTCACCTGACGGAGATGTCGTAGCCCTCGTGTGGTCGCTACGTGTGTGTAATGTCGGTGTGTGTAGTGTTGGTGTGTGTGTAGTGTCGGTGTGTGTGTATAGTGTCGGTGTGTGTGTAGTGTTGGTGTGTGTGTAGTGTTGGTGTGTGTGTAGTGTTGGTGTGTTTGTAGTGTTGGTGTGTGTGTGTAGTGTTGGTGTGTGTGTGTGTAGTGTTGGTGTGTTTAGTGTTGATGTGTGTGTAGTGTTGGTGTGTTTAGTGTTGATGTGTGTGTAGTGTTGGTGTGTGTGTGTGTGTGTAGTGTTGGTGTGTGTGTAGTGTTGGTGTGTGTGTGTGTGTGTGTGTAGTGTTGGTGTGTTTGTAGTGTTGGTGTGTGTGTAGTGTTGGTGTGTTTGTTGTGTTGATGGGTATATAGTGTTGGTGTGTGTGTGTAGTGTTGGTGTGTATGTAGTGTTGGAGTGTGTGTGTTGTGTTGGTGTGTGTGTGTAGTGTTGGTGTATGTGTGTAGTCTTGGTGTGTGTAGTGTTGGTGTGCGTGTGTAGTGTCGGTGTGTGTATAGTGTTGGCGTGTGTGTGTAGTGTCGGTGTGTGTAGTGTTGGTGGGTATGTGTAGTGTTGGTGGGTGTGTGTAGTGTTGGTGTGCGTGTGTAGTGTTGGTGTGTGTGTGTAGTGTTGGTGTGTGTGTAGTGTTGGTGTGCGTGTGTAGTGTCGGTGTGTGTGTAGTGTTGGTGTGTGTGTGTAGTGTTGGTGTGTGTGTAGTGTCGGTGTGTGTGTAGTGTCGGTGTGTGTGTAGTGTCGGTGCGTGTGTAGTGTCGGTGTGTGTGTAGTGTCGGTGTGTGTATAGTGTTGGCGTGTGTGTGTAGTGTCGGTGTGTGTAGTGTTGGTGGGTATGTGTAGTGTTGGTGGGTGTGTGTAGTGTTGGTGTGCGTGTGTAGTGTTGGTGTGTGTGTGTGTAGTGTTGGTGTGTGTGTAGTGTTGGTGTGCGTGTGTAGTGTCGGTGTGTGTGTAGTGTTGGTGTGTGTGTGTGTAGTGTTGGTGTGTGTGTAGTGTCGGTGTGTGTGTAGTGTCGGTGCGTGTGTAGTGTCGGTGTGTGTGTAGTGTCGGTGCGTGTGTAGTGTCGGTGTGTGTGTAGTGTCGGTGTGTCCCCGGCGTCCTCACCTGAAGGAGATGTCGTACCCCTCGTCGCGCGAGGTGTTGACCTCGACGTAGCTGCTGCGCTCCAGCGCCATGGTGGTGCCGCGCTCGCACGTGGCGCCGTAGAAGCCGGCGGCGCACGAGCAGTTGAACACGTGGTGCGTGTCGTGGCGCAGCCAGGGCAGGCACGTGCCGCCGTGCAGGCAGGGCGCGGACGCGCAGCCCACGAGCGGCACGGAGCAGTTGGTGCCGCCCCAGCCCGCGTCGCACACGCACGAGTACGACGCGCGCCCGTCCACGCAGCGCCCGCGCACGCACGGCGTGTATCTACACAGCGACAATAGCTGTGTTAGATAGTCAATAGCCGAAACCTGATGTATTTTTTATTTTTATTTATTTATCTAATATTTGGCACAGATACACAATACAAAATGATACAATGCAATGGATAAGTACTTAGCAAAGATTAAAGACAAAAATTGTATTGCAATAATTACTGTGCACAGCATGCAAATACAACTAATCAATGAAGCAGCTTAACAAAATTTATATAAAGTAAAACGATAGGAAAAAAAGAGAATAATAATAATAAAAGTAATTAAAACAAAGTACAAAACATTTAAAAACAAAGAAATTAAAAAAGAGCTTATATAATTAGTTGCAGGAATTCTGCAATTCAGATGTACAATTATTTAATTTATTTACTATACATTTAACAAATTTTTTATTGCTCTGGTGGCATATGTCTAGATCACAACATATTGCGTTGTATTGCCTGCAGCAGCGAGAGATAGGGTTATTGTAGGATACATTATTTTTTGCGGCTGGCACAGTGAAAAAATTATCTCTATGGTTAGATTTTTTGGGAACTCTTAGCGAAACTTGAACAAGAATATCAGCATCCAGTTTAGAGTTTACTATTTTCTTAAGGGTAAGAAGGTCATTAACTTTACGTCTCAATTGAAGCGTATCTAATTTAAAAGTATTAAGCCTTTCCAAGTAAGTTGGCAATTTTCTCCTCAAACCATTTCTGGAAGCCAGGTTCCGAATAAAGCGTGTTTAATAGATTCAATCTTATTGATATGGTTTTCATATATAGGAGCCCAAATTATACTGCAATATTCGAGAAGGGTTCTTACTAAACTTGTGTACAGAACAATTAAACTTTGTGAGTTCTTGAAAGGCTGTGTTACACGCTGTAAAAAACCATTAATTCGTTTTGACCTCAAAATTATAGAATCATAATGTAGTCTGAAAGACAGTTTTGAGTCCAACCACACACCCAGGTCGCGTACAACATTAACCCTTTCCAACGGAACTCCATGAATAGCATACACAGCTGATATGTTATTCCATTTCTTTGTGAAAGTTATAAACTGACATTTCTTTACGTTTAGTGACATGCTGTTTGCTTCACACTAGCTTTCGGCCCTGCGGTTTCACCCGCAACTAAATGTTTTTTCCCGTGGGAATAAAACTTTTTCCAGCAGGAAAATTGTCGTATTTTCTTCTTCCCTGGGTGTCGAACTATCAAAATCCAAAATCAAGACAATCGGTTAAGCCGTGTTTACGTGAAGCGAACATAAAGACAGACGGACAGACAGACATACACATTTTCACATTTATAATAATTCTAGCGACCAGCCCACGCTTCGCAATAGTGTATTTTCGGCCGATTTGATCACGAAACATTAAGTTTTGGCTAACTTGAAGAAACCTTCTTTAAATATTCTATATGTACAAATTTAAATGAATAGATTCCCTAAAATATGGCGAAAACCGCATCAGAATCCGTTACATAGTTTCGGATGAGTAAGCGGACTAACATACAAACAGACAGAATTGGCGAATGTAATGATGATAGTGATGATGATAATAGTAAGGATAGACCTACAAAAAAAGCCCTTCGCAGTACCTATATACCTATCTAATCTTAAGTGAAAGCCATGTTAGCCTATACTGCAGAAGCTACCTATATGCCTGTGATAAGGGCGCTGCAGTGCTTTACAATATTATTAGGTTGTTATAAAGGGTTTCCACGCGAACGAAGTCACGGGTGGCCTGTAGTTTCATTGTAACTTCAAAACTAAACGTCCAATTTTAATCATTCAAAGACCAAAAATTATCTATACAAACTGTACTTAGGGATGAAATAATTTGTTTTGATAAGGATTAATAGCATGAGTAAAATAAACGCGTTTAAATGTAGTCCAAAAAAATCAAGATATTTAAATTAAAAAAAAATGGTTGTTGTGCCTCACTCGACATAGTTAGGTATAGTGTGTCGCGGACTTTCTTGTAGATATTTATAAGATTTACAATTAATAAGAACTGTTCGCTCTAAATAGCTCGCGTTTAATTAAATTGGCAACACTTGCCGATAGATTTTGTAGATTTTTCGGTTGCCCTTCTGGCAACACTGAGTTTTAAATTCGCCCGCTCTGTAGTAGCACCTATCGTTTTGTCGTTCTCGTTATATTTATCGCTTTTATCGTTTTGTCGTAGTTTTAGTAGTTAGTAGTAGCTAGCTAGTTTATGTTTGTGTGTGTAAAATATTGTGAAGTGGAGATCCTGGATTCCGAGTCGGCAGAGATATCACCAAACCAGTCAGGTATTGTAGGAGCGACCAAGGTAAGTCTAGATCAGCCGAAGTCAATCCGAAGATATTTGTACTTGGGGCGGTGCATACACATCTTCACCCACACTCAGGTGAGTCCAGCCATCAAAGCAGAAACTTTATTGGGCCGCACAGCATATATATTTATCGTGTCGCTATCGTTTAGTTAGTTTTTCGTTTTCGCATACAGTCCACTATTTCTCGCGACATTATTGGTCCATCGAGCGGATCTTAGTGTCTTGCGACCACATTTTTGGTCATTTGAGCGGTCTCGCGACTTAATTTTAGTATATTTTATCGTATGTTTTCGTAATTTAGTTGTATTGAATTCCTTTGTTCTTTGTTTAATATATAATTTTATTGAAGGTAATTTAAAATCATTTATAAAATTCAAATTTCCCGCAGTTGATTTGAAACGGTCTTCGAACGGTCATTTCAATCATCTGCCATATATTTTGTCGTCGATCAATCATTCGGATCATTCGTTCTGACATCTGTCACTGTCGCTGTCGTTTTCGTTGTCATCCTTTATCTGTCATTGTATTTGTTTGTTTACTTTTGTTCGAACAATTTATCGTTGTTGTTTTTCGTCGTTTTAAAGTTAAATAAAGCATTGCAACGATGGAAAAGGATGATACAATGATGGTTTCAGGTGACCAGAACCGGATTGACCGCGATTACGCGTTAATGCGGCTCGAACTTGTCGATCCTTCAGATCTGCCATCGGAGGAAGAACTGAAAGAGTTAGCTAGTGATTTTCATAGTGCTCAGCGAAAGTTGTTAGCTACTCTCGTTAAAGAGGAGCAACGTGTAGAGTGCGGGGTCACTATGACCTTCGAAAAGCGTTTTCGGAAGCTCATAAAGTTAGTTCGGGAGCAATCTGCGACCGTCGTGAAACTTGCTAGCTGTAGTTTAGATTCAGTAACAGCAAAGCTGCCCAAGATTAATACTAAGCCTTTCGATGGCACCTTAGAAAATTGGGTGAGCTTTAAGCAGCTTTTTGACTCACTAATTCATAAAAGAAGCATTTCTAATGTCGAGAAACTGCATTATTTATTGTCAAGTGTCCAAGGTGTTGCTTATGACTTGATCAAGAACTTTCCTTTATCGGATGAAAGCTATTTAGATGCCTACACAACCCTATCGAAATACTATGATAAGAAGCGTCAGATAGCATTTCATTATTTTGAGAAAATTGTATTTTGTGAGCCTATCAAGTCAAAGTCTGGTTCTGAGTTGGAACGCTTGTCTAGAACCTTTAGTGAAAACCTAGCAGTGTTGGAAAAGTATAACTTGCCTGACAGAAATTTCATGTTGTTCCACCTGCTATGGTCCAAGCTTGATAGGTCCACTAGGGAAGCGTTCCAGCTGGAATACAACTCGGATGATATCCCGGACTTTGAGTTTCTTCAGAGTTTTATTGAAAAGCATGTTAGGGCAATGGATAATTCCACATTTAGGCCTACAAATAATCTAACATTGTCAAATAGAACAAGCCAGAAACCCAAGTCAGCCTTTGTTGTTTCTAAACTGACTTGTGAGTTTTGTTCTGGCCAACACCTATTAGCACAATGTCCAGATTTCTTGGGAAAACCTGTTGGCTGTCGGTTTCAATTTGTGAAACAAAGAAGTTTATGTTTATGTTGTTTGTCGAGCAATCATAAGGTCAAAGATTGCACTTCTCGCTATCGCTGTGAGGTGTGTAACTATTCACACCACACAATTTTACACTTCACAAAGGAAGGAAGTAGTAATACTATATCTGCACCAGCCAGAGAACCAACCCCTCAGCCTAATAATATTGTTCTGACTTCCACCACCACGAATAGCACTGTACTGTTCGCTACAGCAAAGGTATTAGTCAAAGATATTTCAGGCAACTTGCATATTTGTAGAGCCTTACTAGACTGTGCAAGTGCCTGCAACTTTATATCGGAGCCTTTTGCTCATAGGTTAGGTCTGACAGTAGCACCAAGGCCCAGTTCAGTTAGCGGGATAGGAAATTCGATTCCTGAGCCGCATGGTACCTTGTCGTCTGAGCTTAGGTCGGTGCACAACCATAAAATAAAATTTAGATTTGATGCCCTGGTGTTGCCCTCAATTTGTGTGGACCAGCCAGGTGAAAGGTTGGATAGTTCAGGCTGGTCACACTTAAATAAATTGGTTTTAGCTGATGCTGATTTTACCTCTCCAGGCCCAATTGATATGTTGTTGGGTGCAGACATCTTTGCATCCTCATTGATATCTGGGCTTCGACAGGGTGCAAAGGGTCAACCCAAGGCCCTGAATACTGTTTTCGGGTGGATAGTGATGGGAGAGTGTGCCATCACTCCTCACAACCACCAACCCATTGAAAAAAATAATAATTGTTTAGTTGTTTCCCC
This sequence comes from Emmelina monodactyla, assembly GCA_916618145.1. Classification (NCBI taxonomy): domain Eukaryota; kingdom Metazoa; phylum Arthropoda; class Insecta; order Lepidoptera; family Pterophoridae; genus Emmelina; species Emmelina monodactyla. The sequence continues at coordinate 11,617,262 of OU745304.1, forward strand.
TTCGTCCCACGATTCGTTGGTTCGTGCGCCCTGTTCGAACGTCGTGAAGCAAGGGCAAAAATCGGTCACAATGTTATCATCCAAAGATGACATGCATATTGTTGACAACCTTTTGACAAAATTTTCGTCGTTGACTAAAGTCAAGAGAATCTTGGCATGGATTTTTCGCTTTCGAAGAAATATACAGCCAAAGAATTCTCCCTCGCGAGTTCTTGGAGACTTGCAGCCTGATGAGCTTAATTCCGCTCTTATGTTCTTAATTCATCACGTTCAGATGCAAGCATTTGAGTCGGAATTAAATTGTCTCAGAAGGGGAGCTCCTAATTCGTTGCCGAAGGGGCTTCGTAAGCTGGCTGTGTTTGTCGATGATGCGGGTCTCCTCAGGGTGGGCGGTCGCTTGGCATTTGCGGAGATAAACCACAGTGCCAAGCATCCGATTCTGCTGCCTCGTAACCATCGGTTTACGAATTTGCTGATAGAGGAGTGTCATCGGCAGAACTCCCATCCGGGCGCTCGCACACTGCAGAACTTGTTGGCTCAATCGTTTTGGATTTTGTCGGCTAAGCAAGCCATTCGTGCTGCTGTGTCGCGTTGCGTCAGATGCTTTCGTGCCAACCCGAAACCAGCTTCTCCACCTCTAATGGGTAATTTGCCAGCCTATAGAGTATGTCAACTGAAGCCGTTTTCAAATGTTGTCGTCGATTACGGTGGCCCATTTGACATCGCTCTGGGTCGTGGTGGTGGTGTTCGAACCTTTAAAGGTTACATTTGTGTCTTCGTGTGTACCAGCACGAAGGCTATACATATTGAGTTGGCTTCGGAACTGACCACTGAGGAATTTCTCGCCGTCTTGAGACGTTTTATAGCGCGCCGTGGTAGATGTTCGCATATAGTTTCCGACCAGGGTCGGAACTTTGTCGGTGCTGCCAACTACCTCGGCGGCCTTATGCAGAAGGTGGCAGGTTCTGAAGCCATCAAATTTTCGTTTAGTCCACCTGGTAGTCCTCACTTCAACGGTTTGGCTGAGGCGGGAATAAAATCAGTTAAAACTCATTTGTCGCGCGTTGTCGGCCTGCAACGGCTGACCTACGAGGAGTTTTATACTGTGTTGTCGCAAATCGAGGCAATGCTGAATTCCCGACCTCTAACGCCGTTAAGTAGTGATGCCAATGATTTTGCTGCCCTCACTCCTGCACATTTCTTGACATTAGAGCCGTTGACAATGTTGCAGGAGGAAGACCTAACGGAGCAAAATATTAGCGTCCTCCAACGTTGGAGGCTAATACAAAAAATGCACCAAGACTTCTGGCGTAGGTGGAGTAATGAATATATTCACACCTTACACCAGAGGTCTAAATGGGACAAGGCTAGCCCAGCCATCGAAATAGGGACTTTAGTGCTCATAGTTAATGAGCAAACTCACCCACTGCACTGGTGCCTCGGTCGAGTCGTGACCTTGCATCCTGGCGCTGATGGGATTTGTCGCGTTGTGACAGTGAGGACGGCCACGGGCGAATACAAACGCCCCGTCGTTAAGGTGTGTCCACTGCCAATATTTGTTTAGTCTTTTTTTTCGTTATACATTCATTTATTCTTTTATTTTGCTCACATTTTTAAAATTTTGGTTCCTTTTCGTTTTCGTAAATCGTAGCATTTAGGTGGGCGGAATGTTCGCTCTAAATAGCTCGCGTTTAATTAAATTGGCAACACTTGCATTTTTTTTTGTAGATTTTTCGGTTGCCCTTCTGGCAACACTGAGTTTTAAATTCGCCCGCTCTGTAGTAGCACCTATCGTTTTGTCGTTCTCGTTATATTTATCGCTTTTATCGTTTTGTCGTAGTTATAGTAGTTAGTAGTAGCTAGCTAGTTTATGTTTGTGTGTGTAAAATATTGTGAAGTGGAGATCCTGGATTCCGAGTCGGCAGAGATATCACCAAACCAGTCAGGTATTGTAGGAGCGACCAAGGTAAGTCTAGATCAGCCGAAGTCAATCCGAAGATATTTGTACTTGGGGCGGTGCATACACATCTTCACCCACACTCAGGTGAGTCCAGCCATCAAAGCAGAAACTTTATTGGGCCGCACAGCATATATATTTATCGTGTCGCTATCGTTTAGTTAGTTTTTCGTTTTCGCATACAGTCCACTACTATCGCCTACAAGAACATTTTATGGTTCTATCTTTTATAGTTAAGGCAGCGTACACAAAATAAGCAACTTGTCTGGTAGATTTTTTACACCTTGTGTCAGAAAAACCCAAATATCTTACGGATCCTTATTTTTTCCAAAATAAAATATAGCCTTTGTCACTCGTGGATAATGTAGGTTTCGAATGGTGAAAGAATTTTTAAAATTGGTTCAGTAGTTTTTGAGCCTATTCGACATAACCAAACAAAGTTTTCCTCTATATAATATTAGTATGGAAGTATAGATGATAGTGACAAGGTAATAAAGCCGCTCGTTGTCACATACCGGGCGCACTCGTCCACCTCCAGCGTGCAGGTGGGCCCCTCGTAGCCCGGCGCGCACTCGCAGCTGTAGGCGCCCACGCCGTCCACGCACGCGCCGTGCAGGCACGGGGAGTGTCACTCACCTGGCGCACTCGTCCACCTCCAGCGTGCAGGTGGGCCCCTCGTAGCCCGGCGCGCACTCGCAGCTGTAGGCGCCCACGCCGTCCACGCACGCGCCGTGCAGGCACGGGGAGTGTCACTCACCTGGCGCACTCGTCCACCTCCAGCGTGCAGGTGGGCCCCTCGTAGCCCGGCGCGCACTCGCAGCTGTAGGCGCCCACGCCGTCCACGCACGCGCCGTGCAGGCACGGGGAGTGTCACTCACCTGGCGCACTCGTCCACCTCCAGCGTGCAGGTGGGCCCCTCGTAGCCCGGCGCGCACTCGCAGCTGTAGGCGCCCACGCCGTCCACGCACGCGCCGTGCAGGCACGGGGAGTGTCACTCACCTGGCGCACTCGTCCACCTCCAGCGTGCAGGTGGGCCCCTCGTAGCCCGGCGCGCACTCGCAGCTGTAGGCGCCCACGCCGTCCACGCACGCGCCGTGCAGGCACGGGGAGTGTCACTCACCTGGCGCACTCGTCCACCTCCAGCGTGCAGGTGGGCCCCTCGTAGCCCGGCGCGCACTCGCAGCTGTAGGCGCCCACGCCGTCCACGCACGCGCCGTGCAGGCACGGGGAGTGTCACTCACCTGGCGCACTCGTCCACCTCCAGCGTGCAGGTGGGCCCCTCGTAGCCCGGCGCGCACTCGCAGCTGTAGGCGCCCACGCCGTCCACGCACGCGCCGTGCAGGCACGGGGAGTGTCACTCACCTGGCGCACTCGTCCACCTCCAGCGTGCAGGTGGGCCCCTCGTAGCCCGGCGCGCACTCGCAGCTGTAGGCGCCCACGCCGTCCACGCACGCGCCGTGCAGGCACGGGGAGTGTCACTCACCTGGCGCACTCGTCCACCTCCAGCGTGCAGGTGGGCCCCTCGTAGCCCGGCGCGCACTCGCAGCTGTAGGCGCCCACGCCGTCCACGCACGCGCCGTGCAGGCACGGGGAGTGTCACTCACCTGGCGCACTCGTCCACCTCCAGCGTGCAGGTGGGCCCCTCGTAGCCCGGCGCGCACTCGCAGCTGTAGGCGCCCACGCCGTCCACGCACGCGCCGTGCAGGCACGGGGAGTGTCACTCACCTGGCGCACTCGTCCACCTCCAGCGTGCAGGTGGGCCCCTCGTAGCCCGGCGCGCACTCGCAGCTGTAGGCGCCCACGCCGTCCACGCACGCGCCGTGCAGGCACGGGGAGTGTCACTCACCTGGCGCACTCGTCCACCTCCAGCGTGCAGGTGGGCCCCTCGTAGCCCGGCGCGCACTCGCAGCTGTAGGCGCCCACGCCGTCCACGCACGCGCCGTGCAGGCACGGGGAGTGTCACTCACCTGGCGCACTCGTCCACCTCCAGCGTGCAGGTGGGCCCCTCGTAGCCCGGCGCGCACTCGCAGCTGTAGGCGCCCACGCCGTCCACGCACGCGCCGTGCAGGCACGGGGAGTGTCACTCACCTGGCGCACTCGTCCACCTCCAGCGTGCAGGTGGGCCCCTCGTAGCCCGGCGCGCACTCGCAGCTGTAGGCGCCCACGCCGTCCACGCACGCGCCGTGCAGGCACGGGGAGTGTCACTCACCTGGCGCACTCGTCCACCTCCAGCGTGCAGGTGGGCCCCTCGTAGCCCGGCGCGCACTCGCAGCTGTAGGCGCCCACGCCGTCCACGCACGCGCCGTGCAGGCACGGGGAGTGTCACTCACCTGGCGCACTCGTCCACCTCCAGCGTGCAGGTGGGCCCCTCGTAGCCCGGCGCGCACTCGCAGCTGTAGGCGCCCACGCCGTCCACGCACGCGCCGTGCAGGCACGGGGAGTGTCACTCACCTGGCGCACTCGTCCACCTCCAGCGTGCAGGTGGGCCCCTCGTAGCCCGGCGCGCACTCGCAGCTGTAGGCGCCCACGCCGTCCACGCACGCGCCGTGCAGGCACGGGGAGTGTCACTCACCTGGCGCACTCGTCCACCTCCAGCGTGCAGGTGGGCCCCTCGTAGCCCGGCGCGCACTCGCAGCTGTAGGCGCCCACGCCGTCCACGCACGCGCCGTGCAGGCACGGGGAGTGTCACTCACCTGGCGCACTCGTCCACCTCCAGCGTGCAGGTGGGCCCCTCGTAGCCCGGCGCGCACTCGCAGCTGTAGGCGCCCACGCCGTCCACGCACGCGCCGTGCAGGCACGGGGAGTGTCACTCACCTGGCGCACTCGTCCACCTCCAGCGTGCAGGTGGGCCCCTCGTAGCCCGGCGCGCACTCGCAGCTGTAGGCGCCCACGCCGTCCACGCACGCGCCGTGCAGGCACGGGGAGTGTCACTCACCTGGCGCACTCGTCCACCTCCAGCGTGCAGGTGGGCCCCTCGTAGCCCGGCGCGCACTCGCAGCTGTAGGCGCCCACGCCGTCCACGCACGCGCCGTGCAGGCACGGGGAGTGTCACTCACCTGGCGCACTCGTCCACCTCCAGCGTGCAGGTGGGCCCCTCGTAGCCCGGCGCGCACTCGCAGCTGTAGGCGCCCACGCCGTCCACGCACGCGCCGTGCAGGCACGGGGACGACGCGCACTCGTCCACGTTCTGCTCGCACAGCGGGCCCAGCGTGCCCGACACGCACACGCACTCGAAACTACCGGACAAACGGCATGAGGTTACTTGTACGTTGAAGTATACAAAAAATACTAAACGGCAATGATAAATATTATCAAAACTGTCTAAGGGCGGGTTGTATCAAACAGTTGGTTAACGTATCATACGTACGTAACTTTTTGACGATAACATCAGAGTTTTAACGTACGTCAAATACAAAGCATTGTTTCGTCACAAAAAACTGTTCGTCGATGTTATTCGAGTTGCCATTAAAAAGTAAATCATTAGATACTATCATTTGAATTATATGAAAATAAAACAGAATCTATAGGTATTGATAAAAGCCTTTCATCAAAGATGTCCTGTCAACAAGAGAAAGGTTACGTTAACCAGTGGGTCGATGGCCGGTCAACGTAATCGTTAATTTTTAACGTCCGTTAAAGGCCGACATTGGTGAAACAACCCGTTTTCTAGCTTGATAGGTGGTTAACGCTATTTTTAACGTTGACAGACATGTTAAGTAGTTGTGATACAACCCGCCCTAAGACTGTCTTAATCGTCGTGCTTAAATTCCCCTACACCCATTTCTGTCGATTTCATGTCCGTAGCAGCATGTGACCTATCGTTCAGTATGCTGTGTGTGTGGTATGTGTTGTGTATGTGGTGGTCTCTGTTGAATGGCAACTCACACATTTATTATAATCTATGTTTTTAATCTAGTAGTTTATAGTCTGTGTCACTGTCTCTCTTCTCTTTGATTGTTAACTGGAGTAATGTGTTTTGTAGAAGCAAATAATAAATGGTTGATTTAAAAGTAAAAGGCGTATATTTCATAAAGAAAAGTGTTAGAAGTTGTCCTGGTGATCTCGCATCATATATTCATTTCATTAGTCTCACCCCTGCGCGCTGGCGTGGCTGAACTCCTGGTAGAAGTGCTGGGGCAGCAGCATGTGCGGCTGCGGGCCCACGCGCGCGGGCGCGGCGCCGCGGCCGCGGTACAGGCTGGCGTTGCTGCGCTCCAGGCACACGCCGCCCCACTGGCAGGGGGCCGACGCGCACTCCGCGATGTCCACCTCGCAGCGCTTGCCTGGCGGGGGCGGTACACTCTTAGACAGATGGGATAGGGGTCGTGCCAAACTTATGTCAACGCAACGGTTAACCAACTGACAAAGGAAGATAAAATCAGACTGTCAGAGACATTTAGGAGACCTCCAAACTATTGAGAACTCATTTGTCTACCTAGCAACGCTTGCCTAAATACATGTACATGGACAAAGCTTTCATATCATAACAAGCAACTTAAGAAGGTATTTTAATAGTGGATCAAATTAGTTAAGTTTTCTAGTGTTAAAAGGACGTTTTGAATTCAGCAGTATATCATTTAAACGTAAAAAAACCTTTTCTAAATTCGCTATATCTTGCGTGCGTGATTTATTTTATGTACATTTATATCTTACGCCCTAAGTATAAAATTTTCATAAGTACAGTTTATAAACAATGTCACGGATAATTTACCTCGTCTAGGAATTTAAATTATAAAAGTAACAAGTTAATGGAAAATCTATACAGAAGTGTGTCCAATGTAATTAAAGGCGTGTAATTGCAAATAATGTGTTAACCTGACTCGCACAAAAATTCGTGCTTATGCAATTTCAAACGATTATCTCTTTGCCAGCAGTATATTTCAAATCTCAAATGGCATATTTTATAACTCATAGATTTTCTGAAAACCGACATATTAAGAATTATCTTCTTAGGTTATAAACGTCCAAAAACTAATAAAAAGTACACTAAAATAATTATTTCGCGTGATTGAAAAGGCGTAAGGGAATGATGATCATATAGACGAGAAGGTGACTTCGTATCGTAATAATCTATTTCGATATACTAACTGATGTATTTGAATGAGTCCGCAGTCCGCGATCTATTAAGCGATCGGCCGTTCGCTTCCCCCTCAACCGCCAGCGTCACGCGCCAGGAACACGCACGTCCAATGTGGGGTCAACCTATGGCTATCATGTTATTAGCGTACGTACCGGTGTAGCCCGGGTAGCAGGTGCAGGAGAAGTCGTTGACCAGGTCGGTGCAGTTGCCCGCGTGCTGGCAGGGCTGCGGCGCGCACTCGTCCACGTTGACGGAGCAGTCCGCGCCGCTGTAGCCCGTGCCCGCGCACTCGCACGCCCACGCGTTCAGCCCGTCCACGCAGCGCCCGCCGTGCTGGCACGGGGCCGACTGCAACACACGCATTTGTGGAGGATGACGCTGTCAATACCGTATGCTACAAACAACTATGCTTGGAAACAGCTGCAAAGAGGCAACGATGAAGGATTGCACAATGTGAATGCAGATGGTCAGGGCGTTACTTGACTTGAATTAGGTAGGACATCATTAGTACCACTGACGAAACCGTGTACACAAAAGACACGATCAGGCGCAAAGTGGGCGAGGACAAGTTCCAGAGCACGCCAGGGAATGGCGAAAGTGCATAAAGTATGCTAACTGTGACGTTTTCTTAAATTATTTATATCAAAATCGAAAGCCTGTTACATAAGCTGGAATACTCTAACGAGTAAGGTGACCCTACTAAGGACCATCCAAAACCAAAAATATTTGAATTACAGTAGTATTTTAAAAAAGACCTCATATTGGCATTCAAAAATTGTGTTCACACAATTTCCCAATGCATTTAAAATTATCAAAAAAGTTGCTAAAACAATATATAAACATGAAGGCACAGATGAGAAGTGTACATGGTCGGGCAGACGGGCGGGTACCTCGCAGTCGTCGATGTCCCGCTCGCAGCGCGCGCCCGTGAGCCCCTCCTGGCACAGGCAGCTGTAGCTGGCCACGCCGTCCACGCACGTGGACGCGCCGGCGCACGGGCCCGACTCGCACTCGTTGATGTTCACGGAGCAGTCCTTGCCCTCGAAGCCCTGCTGGCACGTGCACTCGTAGTTGTTCTCCAGGTTCAGGCACGTGCCGCCGTTCTTGCACGGCGACGACAGGCACTCGTCGATGTCCTGCTCGCAGCTGTCGCCCGTGTACCCTGGACAACACGAGCAGTCAAATCTAAATGTCAAAGAGAATTTCCTAATCAAAACTAGAAATAGTTACGTACCAGGACGGCAGTAGCACTGATAAGATCCAGGGACGTTAAAACACATGCCGTTGTTGCAAATCTTCGGCATTAAAGCGCACTCGTTTACATCTATTTCGCAGTATAAACCTGTAACAAAAAAGAAATAATGTCAAAACTCATAAAATTTAAACTCACCAAACTGTAAAAAAAACGATTAAATACCCAACCTTTCAACATCAACGTCCAAATAAATAAAATTATAAAACGTCTCATGCTGCAAATTATACTGCATTAGAGACATAGCTCAGTTTCTCAACTACGTGTATTGTATGTAAGCATTGTTAGCAGATTAGTCATGTAGTAAGTTTCGTACTAAATTGAAAATTCTATTTACACAAATGGTTCAAATGAACATAAACTGTTACAGCAAATGGTTATCATAATAGAACAATTGTTGGCCACTTGATACAAACATAAAACGAAACGTTACAGTTCGGTCAATGTCACCTTGATGTTGTCAACTGTCAACGTCATTGTTAAGTCAGTGTCATAAAACCATCGGAGGTTTTGCGAGTTTGTTTGGGTTTTTTATTAGTTTGTGGTTCGATTAATTAATGTAAATGAATGAAAATACAATTAATAATCATCCAATTATACCGCGAAATGAAAGTATTAATCACAAAACAATAGAGGTTAACTTATAAAGTCTTCACAAAATGATTTACTCAGTACGTGTTTGGAGGTTATGTCGAATCCACAGTGTTTTTAAAAATAAAAGGTTTATTCACGTCGGCACAGTCAATGGCTGTAAGTACGAGCAGAACAATGAAAATTCATCAAACACAACCGATATCAAAACTTTACTAGAACAATACAAAGATAAAATCATATTCAACACATACTTGGAACAGGAGAAGCTAAATCTCGGTTACTTCAAATACTACCTAAAAACTCTTAAACAAGCCAAAAAACATTCGCAAGAAGAACTCAAAAGGAAAAGTTTACCACCGTTACCTGTTGCGTTACAGTATTATGTTGATAAAGACAGACTTTTGACTGACGAGTCTAAAGAGGAAGCTATAGAACAAGAACCAGAGAAACATTTCCAGCTGCCATTTGGTTTAACTCCACCAGTTGAAATACAAGAAAACTTACATACTAAAGAAGAAAAGAAAAACATAAAGACTGAAGAATCGGATCCTGAATTCAACAAATCAGATATTAATAAATGGATGACTAATTATGAATATTATGACGACTCATTGGAGTCTGAACTTGAAACAGAATGGACCAAAATGTATGGAACACCTGACCCCAGTTTAGGAGTCAGTAGAGTACCATGTGGAGGCTGTGGAGCTCTGTTACACTGCAGCGACCCGGCCATCCCCGGGTACCTGCCCAGTCAGATAATAGCAAATAGAACTGTTGAGGAATTAAAGACTATAGAATGCCAGCGATGTCACTTTCTCAAAGAGTATAACATTGCATTAGATGTAAGTGTTCAGCCAGAGGAATATGAGAAGTTGTTACAAGCAATCAGGTACAAAACATTAAGTTCTAAATATGTTTAACTTTCAGTAATATATTTGTTTAAAAAAATTATATGGTGTTTGTTTCAGACATGTGAAATCGCTAGTAATATTGATGGTAGATCTATTAGACTTTCCATGTTCAATATGGCCAGGCATTGTGGACATCATTGGACCAAATAGACCACTAATTGTAGTTGGCAATAAGGTAAATCCACATTATATTTATCTAAATGTGTACAATTTCATAATACCCTTTCATAATAATAAAATATAACATTAATAATTTTTTTTGTTGTTTTATAGGTTGACCTACTACCAGGAGATAGTAAAGGATATTTGCAAAGAGTAAAAGAATCTCTTATCACAGAAATCACAAAAACTAAACTTAATGAAGCAAATATTAAACATGTAGCCCTTATCTCTGCTAAAACTGGCTATGGTGTGGAGGACCTCATAACAGCCATGTTCAAGCTATGGCTATATAAGGGTGACGTGTTCCTGGTGGGCTGCACCAACGTCGGCAAGAGCTCATTGTTCAATGCTCTCCTGCAGTCTGACTACTGCAAGGTGCAAGCCGTCGACATCATAAAGAGAGCTACCATTAGCAGGTGGCCGGGAACGACATTACACTTACTAAAATTTCCAATTAACAGACCATCAGGGTGGAAAATTTACCACAGGAGCAAGAGACTGAGATCTGCCGCAAAATTACTCAAAATGGAAAGGGATATCCAGCAGGCACAGCAGGAAGGCATGCCCGTTACGTCCACTCCGACATTGATGGGCCACATCGGAAGAACATTCACCAGCCTCGAGGGCGACGATGATCAGGCTCTCGCCGAAAAAAGATACAAGCTGATGACGCTCGACGAGAAGGACGACGTGTTCAAACACAGCAAGTGGCTGTACGACACGCCCGGCGTGGTGCACCCCGAGCAGGTGCTGTCGCTGCTCAGCACCGAGGAGCTGCTGCTGACCATCCCGCGCGCCCCCATCGTGCCGCAGACCTTCTACATGGCGGAGGGCACGTCGCTGCTGGTGGGCGGCGTGGCGCGCGTGGACTTCGTGTCGTGCGCGCGCGCGTGCTGGTTCACGGTGTTCTGCGCCGCGGGCCTGCCGCTCACCGTCACGCGCACCGAGGACGCTGACCTCGTGCTCGAGCGGTTCGCGGGCAGCGCCGTGCTGGCCGCGCCGCGGGGGGGGCGCGGGGCGGCTGCGCGCCTGGCCCGGGCTGCGGCCGGGGGCGGACCTCGTGTTCGAGGGGGCGGGGGCGCGCGCGTGCTGCGGGGACGTGGTGCTGTCGTCGGCGGCGTGGGGCGCGGTGGCGGCGCGGGGGGGCGCCAGCGTCACGCTCCGCCCCTGGTCGCCGGGAGCGCGGGGGCTGCACCAGCGGATACCCTCGCTGCTACCGAACGCGGTCAACCTCAAGGGGAAGCGGGTTAGAGACACGCCCGCTTACATGCGGGGAAAAGTCTTTTACGGGGAATAAATAAAATAAACAACACGCCAGAATTTTATTTATTTTCCTACACTTTTCTTACATAAGGTCCAACCACATAAAAGATATAATTCGCTTTAATCATTGAAAAATACCAAACACATTATTTCGAGCACTTATTTTCGTAATTTTAGCCAATCAGATAAAAGTTTTTGCTTTTAAGGGCCGATTTTTGGCTCAGACTCAGAATGTCCTTTTCGCAAAATGTCCTCTGGTCGCAAAATGTCCTTTTCGCAGAATGTCCTTTTCGCAAAACGTCCCTTTCGCAGAATGTCCACTTCTCAAAATGTCCTTTTCGCAGAATGTCCATTTCTCAAAATGTCCTTTTCGCAGAATGTCCTTTTATTACTTACTATCTTTAATCATAATTCATTTATAAATAAGCTTACACAGATCGTTATTTATATGGATATGTCTAAGAAAATAAAATAAGAATACAGTAAAAAGCACTTTCATTAATTTAATAACACATAATTGTCGAGTATTAACTTGCGAACTAATTTTCCTTTTTAGGGTTCCGTACCCAAAGGGTAAAACGGGACCCTATTACTAAGCCTGCCTGTCTCTCTGTCTCCAGGCTGTATCTCATAAACCTTGATAGCCGCTATAACAGAGTGTTTGTGTGTTTCTAGAGTGGTAGAGTCTAGCTGTAGGCTCAGTACGAGGATTTGCTACTGTTGCTAGTAGTCAGTCAGTTGTAGGTGCCAAGTAGTCACTGTAAGCTTTGGTATACTTATAAAGTTGATGATATTTATGAGCATCGTTATACTGACCGTTGTGTCCGTTGGGGCACACGCAGCGGAACTTGCCGTTGTCGAGCGCGAGGCAGGTGCCGTTGTGGCACGGGGACGACGCGCACGGGGACTCCGCCCCCGCCCCCGCCTCCGCCCCCGCCCCCGCCCCCGCGCTCGACATGCAGCGCCACAGACCGCTCACTTCTATACACTCCTAAGGGAAAACGCTGGTTTGTTAGTAATTTTAATCACAAGTTTTCCACAATTTTTATTTTCAGATAAGTCATTTTTGCAGACATGTCATTGTACTAGGTGCTTTAGATAAGGCAAGACCAATCCACGTATCATACCATGGCTGAGATAGAAACAGTCTGGGGATTTATTATTATAGATTTGTTACAAATATCTGGTAAATAGTGAAAAAAGGCTACTTCACCAAGTGCCTAAAAATAACATGAATCCTTATTGGTCGCTAGAAGCTAGCTTTGAGTTGAGAGTGTAAAATACTAGTCTGTCGCACATGTCTGCAGCCTGGTGTAGTGTTACCTGGTTCCGGGGACAGTTGGTGGCGCGGCAGTCCACGGTGAGCTCGCAGCGCGCGCCCGCGAACCCGGGGCGGCAGTCGCAGCCCGCCCCCGCCCCCGCGCACGCGCCCCCGTTGAGGCACGCGCACTCCGCCCCCGCCCCCGCCGGCGCCGCGCACTGCGCCCCCTCCCACCCCGGCTCACACTCGCACACGTACCCCGTCGCCTACACACAACACATTACTATTGTTAAAACTTGGGAAAAACTTTTTCTCAAGCACAAGGTATTTCACACTGAGCAAAAGATCGGCGAATACTCTTTAAGAAATACTTACGTAAACTAAAGTACTTTGCTAAAGTTAAATCAAAATAATGTCTATTTCAAGTTTGTACCTACAGTATCAAAATAAAAAAGTGGCATGCATTGGTACTAATTACAATAACTTCTATACATTCACAAATTCCAATCTATAATCGTTGATATCATAAAGTATCATTGAAAAATTGCTGATAGTATGGACAACTTATACATGTAAGTAATAACTTTGTGGGTACACAATTGTAGCCAGGTAACGAATAAAAAACAAACACACTCACTATAATCAAACCAAAAACACACTAAAAATAAAACAGAAAATGGATGCGCACGCCACACACGTCAGGCACAACGAAGTACAATAACACTCAAGCTAAACAACAATGTCCGAGCGTGCGTCCCACCTGCAGATAGTGCGATGCAGCGCCCGCGGCCCGCCTGTGGACGGACACCACTCAATACGGGATGTACACAACCAGATATATCACTACTGAGGTCTGGGGAGCGTTCACAATAGTGTAGGTGACAGGCGAATGGGCATCACCTCTATTACTCTTGAAATGTAACTTTCTTAGTCGCTCTAGTGAATGAATGAAGAAAGATCAAATACATTTACTAGGGTATTTCTTCGTAATGAACGAGCAGTAGCTGATCAAAAGTAGGAAAGGTCAGTTAACTAAAATTTTTTGGTGTTGAGAAAATATACGGGCGAGACTTACTGATGTATCGGTAACAAAGTTTTTGAGGAACTGATGTGAAACTTTTAAATCTATCACTTATAGGTTTTAATGTTTTATTTGTGTGTTAATCGTGCTATGTGCGGTATAGTGTTTGCGAGTTTTCAATGTGTAATTCTAACTACAATATCACTCACTTTGATCAAAACTCTGTGCTTATAGGCTTATAGTGTACAGCTTATACTTTTCAAAATATTTACGACATGTGTAGACGCGTGGTTGGGTAACCTGCTGTATGTGCTATATGTATATAATATATTAATGTGTAGTCTCACCGTATCGATACAGGCGGTGGCGTGCGCGCAGGGGGCGGCGGCGCACGACGCGGCCTTCAGCTCCGACAGCGCCTTGCCCGCCGCGCCCCCCGCCCCCGCCCCCGCGCCCGCCCCCACCGGCACCTCGCAGTACACGCCTGCACACACACACACACACACTGACACATACACGGACAGACTGAACCAATGCATGAAATGAAACACAGAAATAATAAGACAATAAGATGAATTCTGGTATTAAATAACAATGCAACGAAAAACATGGAAAGCAAAATGAATAGTATAACATGCAATGGCATCAACAATACTTTGAAAGGTCATATTTTTACCTACAATAAAATTAACCTACATTTCACAATTAATGTTTTAGAATTTGTTTTCTCAAATATAATTTTCAAATAATGGTAGTATAAAATAAATAGTATACGGTACCTCTATAGTTGGGGGCACAGGTGCAGTTGAAGTGGTCGTGCCCCTGGTGGCACGTGCCCCCGTTGAGGCACGCGCCCGCCGCGCACGCCAGCGAGCAGTTCGGGGCCAGCCCCGCCGCCCCTGCGGACCACGTCACATGTGACTACAACCCACTAAAACAACCTATAGAAGCTAACATTGCTTTATGAGAAGACTCACCGTAATATCCAGGATCACAAACGCAGACGACTTGTTTAGATAAAGGCACCCCCACATTTGGCACACCTGAAAATAACAAAAATATATGAAGGGTTCATTTAGGGGTTAAAAGAAGGAACTGTATAGATGAAAACCTATTTATTTTATTCGAAGTATATTATTTACCGTGAACATAGGCGCAGTGTGAGTGTGCGGGACACAGCAGGTCGGCGCAGGGGGGCGGCAGCACGACGGAGACTGGGGGCGGCAGCGCCGTGGCAGCTACGGGGGGCGGCACACAGCGGAATGACGCCCCCTCCTCCACGCACGACCCCGCCCCACACGGAGACGACGCACACGGCGACAACTGACACAAACAAATACTCATTGTTGACAAGACTTCTAAAATTACCAATGGACATTTGTGTAGGGCTAAATCATAACAGTTGCGAAACGCGGTCTTTCTGCATGATGTCACTACGATCTTATAATTTCTGTAGGTAATAAGACGCAGCGACTTTTAACTAGATGTCAACTAAATCGTGCCAAATATTTTACATTTGTTACACACTCCAAGATCCAACACAGTAAGGCATACAATGTTCGTAAAGTGAGTATACTATTGAGTCTGCTTCTTATCAAAGATACTCGACACTCAAAACAGATTAAAAAGATTTTGACATTATTTTGTGGTTTTAGTTTTAACCCATTTATAATGATACTTATTTACCGCATAAAATATATACATATTTTTAAACCATTTTACGGACGATAATTTATTTAATTACTTCAACGATATAATTCTTAATAATGTAATCTAATGGTTTAATTAATAGCTGTTTACGAAAATTATATTTATGATTAACGTTATTTTTATATCGATATTAATTAGTATTCGATTAACTGCCATATGCAAAAAACAAAAGGTCACTTTTGAAAATATCATCGGCCGTGTCGGTTGCTTTAAGGTTGCTTTGGTATTCTTGTACTGGTACGACTAATAAAGAAAGTGTTATTTAACTTGCTGATCTACTTAATTATTAGCTATTCCTGTCACAGTAAGAGTATAAGTTTTCAATCAGAAGTGAAGTGTAACACACGTGCCAAAGGACAACATGTGTCAAGGTCAGTGAACAATTTATTTTGCCGCCAACTTTCTCGCATTTGGAACTACAATCTGCCGTGTTATCTAAATGAGGAGATAAATTTAAAGATGATAACTCAATACAAATCTTCGATCTTCAAATTTTGAAACTAAAAGCCCGAATCTAAATTTTTCTACGAAGAAGGACACTTTATTTTTTTAAGTTAGAGTGGAATAACACAAAAGAAGAAGTGTTCGGAAATACTGTGCTTAGTGATTGACATGAAAATTTCCTTTCGGAATCATATAAGAGATTTATTTCAATAAAATACATATAAAAAAGTTTAAATCTGTGTATTCGCATAATTTTGTTATAAGTCATTATTTTTTTCTTTGTTTGTAGAAATTAGTGAATAATCATATTTTGTGTATTGTTTGAATTTAACCGTCGTTAACTATGGGGTCTGAAAGAAACTCTCGGTCGCGTGAAAGACGTGTAGCTAAAAAGCGTAGACAGCGTCGTTCTTCGTCGGTTAGATCTAGTGTATCTTGCGTTAGTTTAAACAGCTCTAGTGATGGTCAAAGACGTCACCATCATAATAAGTGTCACAAAAGGCGTTCACATAAAAATCATAGGCGTAATTCTAAGTCTAAGAGAAGTAAAAAATCGCAGAGGTCTAGGAATAGAACAACTACACCACCTATTCTACCGCAAAATCCTGCTTCGTATCTTTCTTCTTCACAAGCCAATAGTGTTAATTTAGCGCCTAGTAATAACTTAGGGACCGTAACTTCGGATTCAATTGTCAATCACGGATCAGTCTCTGTTAACGTTGCGCAGCCGTTAGATGAAACTACCCCCAATTTGCCTTATCATTTTCCGTCGGGCTCATTCACTTCTCACGTTAATGTAATACCCGAATTCGATCCCAGCGATGGTTCACAAAATATCGAAACGTGGATACACAAAGTGAATGAATGCGGCAAGATTTATTCTTGGAATGAAATGCAGCTTTGCCATTACGCTCTTGCAAAATTGACAGGTTTAGCAAAGCGATGGTATCAAGGCCTACCGTCGGTTTTGTTTTCATGGGAGCAATGGGTAGAAAAATTAAAGGCTGCATTTCCTTCTAATGAAAATTACGGCGATCTTTTACAAAAAATGCTTCAATTACGTTGTAAAATTGGTCAAGCTTTAGATGTTTACTATTATGAAAAGATGATTCTTATCAACAAATGCGAAATTATAGGGCCCAAAGCTGTAGGTTGTATAGTTCATGGGATAGATGATAAATTTATAAGAATGAGCGCTAACTCTTGTCGATTTAATGAACCAGAGCAATTATTTTCATATTTAAAAACTATATCCCAATCAGATAGTAATAATTATAATCAAAGACGCAGATCTCTTATGAACAGAGACTCGAAGGTAGCTTCACTTACTAGTTCCGATAATATTTCTAGGCCTGATATTGTATGTTTTAATTGTGGAGAAACTGGTCACATTCGTTCGCGGTGTACAAAACCGTTGAAGAAATGCAACAACTGCCGTCGAGTCGGACATTTAACCAATGAATGTCGTAGCTCAACTTACGTGAATGTCGGTACTAATGTTAATAATAAAGTAGCTATGGGTGACACAAACAATGATAAAGTAGTCTTAAAAATTAATCAACCTTACCATGGACAAATTGCTCGTATACAATCTAATGATGATGAGAATAATAAATACTATAAATCAATAATTATTGAAGGTCAAACTAAACTTGCTTTTGTTGATTTAGGTAGTAATTGCTGCTTAATTAGCGAGTCTGCTGCAAAGGCTCTTAATATTTGTTTGAAATTTGACTCTACTTTGCCGAATCTAAAAGGTTTTGGTAACTCTTATGTTAAACCCCTTGGAGTGATTAATGCTCAAATTAAGGTAGATGACGTAGAATCTGTAGTAGATCTCTTAGTGGTTGCTGACCATTTCATGCCTGTAGATGTTCTAGTAGGACAAACCTTTACTGAGTTACCTAATATTTATTTGTTCAAAGATTCTAAACAATTATTTTTCTATACTTCTCCTAGTAATGAGAACGCTAGTACAAACTATCAGAAATTAAAGATTATTACAAATAATGAATTTTATACAGAACCTAATTATACTACACCAATTGACGTTTGTACTTCCTCTAGCTTTACTGGTGCACTATTTGTTCCATCGGGGTTTTGTTGTATTAAAGATTGTATAGTATTACCAGGTCTTTATAATTTTGTTAATGGCGTAGGCTTCATTATGGTCGCAAACATATCTACAAAAAGGGTCAAGTTTTCTCAGGGCTATACTTTAGCTAGGGGGTCCGAGTTTGAAGAAGTAAAAGAAGCAAATGTTAATTGTGTGACAACTACAACTAGTAATATGCAATCATTTCCGTTTGATGATATTAATATCGGTACACATCTTTCTGACGAAGAAATTGGTAAAATACGCGAACTTTTACAGAACTATCGAGATTGTTTTGCGCTTAATTTGTCTGAGCTAGGTAAAACTAATTTGACTGAGATGGTGATCAAACTAACCGATGATAATCCCGTTGTATACAATCCTTATCGTACGTCACATAAAGAGAAAGAACAACTATCGGTCATCATAGAAGATTTACTTAAAAACGGGATTATACGCGAAAGCTCTTCTTCATACGCGAGTCCAGTGTTATTGGTGAGTAAAAAGAACGGTCAAAAACGTCTTTGCATTGACTATCGCGCTCTAAATAGAAAAACTTTAAAAGACAAATATCCCCTTCCGCGAATAGAAGATAAGTTAGATTGCTTGGGAGGAAATAAATATTTTACTAGCTTAGACTTAGCGTCAGGCTACTACCAGGTTCCAGTAGCAGAACAATGTAAACATTTAACGGCTTTTGTCACCCCCGACGGATTATATGAATATAATCGCATGCCGTTTGGATTGGCAAACGCCCCAAGCGTATTCCAAAGGGCTATGAATTCACTACTAAACGGGGTAGGACATAACTTAGTTCTTGCTTATATGGATGACCTGCTAGTACCTTCAAAAACTGTACAAGAAGGTTTAGACAAACTGGAGAGAGTATTTTCTCTTTTACGAAAAGCAAAACTCACTCTTAATTTAAATAAATGCGTATTCTTTCAAGAACGAATTGAGTATTTAGGATACGAAATCTCACAGGAGGGTGTTAGGCCGGGATTACAAAAAATATGCGCCGTCAAAGATTTCCCTACCCCTAAAAATGTACACGAGGTTCGTCAGTTCGTTGGGTTATCTAGCTATTTCCGCAAATTTGTGCCAAACTTTTCCACTATTGCTAGGCCGCTTACCGTTTTAACTAAGAAAAATGAACCGTGGCGTTTTACTACTGAACAAATAAATGCTTTTACCACACTTAAGAATATACTAGCCAGTCGTCCTGTGTTAGCCTTATATAATCCTAGGGCTCGGTTAGAGGTACACACTGACGCTAGCAAAATGGGCGTTGGTGCAATACTTATGCAAGATGAAGGTAAGGGGCTCCAACCTATAGCTTACTATAGTCGTCAGACTTCCCCAGAGGAGCAAAAGTTTCACTCTTATGAGTTGGAGACCCTCGCCGTCATTACTGCCCTGAATAGATTCAGAGTATATTTGTTAGGTACTTACTTTACTGTTGTTACGGATTGTAGCGCAGTACGAAGTACGATGACTAAAAAGGACTTAGTGCCCCGAGTCGCGAGATGGTGGATCGCCATGCAAGAATATGATTTTAAAATAGACTATCGTTCTGGATCCAAAATGACTCATGTAGACGCCTTAAGTAGGAACCCGGTTGATTTAGAAGATCCACCACTTCGAGACGAAAATATTAACGTATTTAACATTCATACATCGTCACAATGGACCGATGAAAACTGGCTTAAAACTATCCAACAGGCCGATACGGAACTGACTAGGATTGTCGAAATTCTTAAAGACCCTGCTACCGATAATATAGTTGAGATAAAAAATAATTTTACCTATAAAAATGATAAACTCTATAGATTAGTAAAAAGCGGTGACACAGTTAACTTATTATGGGTTGTACCGAAATCTGTTCGCTGGCAGATTCTTCGAAGCAACCATGATGAAGTAGGGCACTTCGGTTTTGACAAGACTTACGAGAGAATACGTAAAGTATACTGGTTCAATAGGATGCGTAAGTTTGTCAAGAAATATTGTAAATCTTGTTTGCAATGTGCACACAACAAACTGCCAGGCGGTCCGAAAGAAGGCAAGTTGCACCCTATCCCTAAACCTGACAAACCGTTTGATACACTACACGCAGACCACTGTGGCCCATTCCCTGTTAGTAAAAAGCAAAATTCTTATATTTTGGCCATTATCGACTCGTTCACAAAATTTATATATATCAAACCTGTAAAAAATTGTAAGTCTAAAACTACTATATCCGTTTTTGAGGACTATTTTGCAATATTTGGAGTACCTCGAAGGTTGATAACTGACCGTGGTACTAGTTTTACAAGTAGTTTATTTGCTGAATTTTTTAAGGAAAAAGGAATTAGTCACGTTTTAAATGCTGTTGCAACGCCGCGAGCAAACGGTCAGATAGAACGGTATAACCGTACGATCTTAGACGCTCTAACAGCGACCAATCATGATTTACCCGATAACGAATGGGACATTTCAATACCAAAGGTACAATGGGGTCTTAATAATACGATTAATCAAGCTACTGGTAAGACTCCGGCTGAACTGCTTTTTGGTATTGCACCTACCGGTTCTTCAGATGGTGCAATGAATGCGGTTGTATCGGAGGTTAACGAAAATCTTAATCGCGATAAAATAAGAGAAGATGCGGTTGTCAGAATGCAAAAAAAATAGATTTGATAGAGTTAGAAAAGATGCATCTCGATATAACATTGGGGATTTAGTTCGTGTTGAAAGAGAGCTTTATAATGCGGTTCCAGGCCAAAGCAAAAAACTAATGCCTAAATGTTGTGGGCCTTACAGAATAGTTAAAATCCTCGGTAACGACCGATACGAAATTGAAGACACACCCATTACACGTCGAGCTGGTAAACCAATGTATAAGGCGATAGTCGCGGTAGACAAAATACACCCATGGTTAGTTTTTTCTAATGACCCCATAGAGAGCGATTCTGATAATGAATAGTCCTTGAATTGACACAATTTAATTATAAAATTTATTATGTACAGTGTCTATGTAATATGTACTGAGTTGTTCTTTTATTTTTGCAAAAGTAATTGTTTTTCTGGGAATTGGTTGTCATACTTAATTGGTTCAGCATGGTATTCATAGTAAATATAAATGTATAGCCCTTAGTGGCGTGTATAGCCCCTAGTGGCGTTAATAGCCCCTTGTGGCGTGAATAGCCCCTTGTGGCGTGACTAGCCCCTTGTGGCGTGACTAGCCCCTAGTGGCGTGACTAGCCCCTAGTGGCGTGACTAGCCCCTAGTGGCGTGACTAGCCCCTAGTGGCGTGACTAGCCCTTAGTGGCGGGACTAGCCCTTAGTGGCGTGACGACTAGCCCTGGTGGCGTAAATAGCCCTTAGTGGCGTAATTAGCCCAAGTGGCGTGTAAGCCCTAAGTGGCGTTACTAGATATAAGCGGTATGTATTGAATAATGAAAATTTGTATATAACATTTGTGAATATGTTATAATTCAGAAGTATAAGATTTACAATTGCGATACTGTTATTGTTATTGTTAAATTTATTGAAAGTTGTGTATTTTAATGTATTGTTTATTTTATTGTTATTTTTACTTTTGTTATTATTATTATTATTTTTTTGAATTTATTTTTGTTGTATTATGGTACGCAGGGACGCGTACCCAGTCAGAATTGGCCGAATGTAATCTAATGGTTTAATTAATAGCTGTTTACGAAAATTATATTTATGATTAACGTTATTTTTATATCGATATTAATTAGTATTCGATTAACTGCCATATGCAAAAAACAAAAGGTCACTTTTGAAAATATCATCGGCCGTGTCGGTTGCTTTAAGGTTGCTTTGGTATTCTTGTACTGGTACGACTAATAAAGAAAGTGTTATTTAACTTGCTGATCTACTTAATTATTAGCTATTCCTGTCACAGTAAGAGTATAAGTTTTCAATAACAATGGCCAGAGTGTATTAATTTCAATGCTTTGTCGGTTTACCTCGTCACCACATATATTAAGTTTGTGGTTTCCTAATTCATAATACGTGACCACAATAATTCGTGATAAATGAATATATCAAACGCGGAAACTAATGGCTTTAATTATTGTAATTGTTAATCACTACCAGTGCACGTCATTCCAATTAATTTTCAAATTTTTAATATCGATTACTATTAGTCAACAGAATGAGATATCAAATATTCGAATACATATTTAGTTACCTAATATATTAAACAGATAATTGGTTTTTAAGTTTACGAATGTTTTGTTTTTGACTAAACTGCTAACTCAACCAACCTTTTTAATGACATAATTTTACATAAAACGTCGTTGTTGCCATGTTGCTGTGCCTATCAAACTTAGGAAAATATAGACACCAATCGCTTCTAAAATCTTCATTTCTTATTTTTAAACGTTATCGTAAATTTAAAAATAAAAAAATTTAAAAAATTTAAAAGCTATGCTAAAAGACTAAAAAAAATTATTCGCCAAACCAAAAAATCTCAGAACATAAATTTCATAACCAATGCTGAAAATAAGTGTAAAGCTGCATGGAAAATTATAAACAATATTAAGTCAAGGCAACCCAAAGAATACATTTCTATGTTAAATATAAAAGGAAAAAACATCGAAAATCCACCTGATATATTATATAATAAATAATAATAATTCTTTATTTCGGGCTACATGGACCCATATAAAAATTGACAAAACATGAAACAGAAAATTATAAAAATTGAACAATAAAATAATGATAAAATTATTAATATGATTGAAATAAATAAGATTTAAATTAAAATTATAAATAAAAGTTAAAAGTTTAAAAGTCAATAGCCCCTCACAAAAGGCACAACTGGAGCATGTCTGTCACAACAATGCCGCATGTAGGGACAGTCGAGTCTATTTGCAATAGTCGCCAAGATTGCGTTGGAGCTAGCCCATACTCTCCGCACCAAGGAAGCGCTTCTCCGGCGCATAATGGTGTTAAAACAGGCGGTGCGCGCTTCTGCAAACATGCCCGAGGCGCTGCAGAATCGGGGCAACCCCACCACAATCCTGAACGCGTTATTATATAGAACGCGGAGGTCGCTGTAGCTCTTTTGGGTGTAGTGAGCCCACAGGCTGCAGGTGTAGAGTGTAGAGTGATGTACAAGATCGATATAGCAGAACACTTTAATCAATATTTTAATAACCAAACATCCAGTAACCCGAGAAAAAATGTAGCACAGCTACAATTATCAAATCATGAAAAGTCTTTGGTATTGACCGAAATCACAGTGGAAGATGTTTTGAAACATATTGGGAATTTAAAGAACACAAACGCCACCGGTTACGATGATATAACGACAAAAGTTGTAAAAGTGGTTGCACCTAAAATTGCTCCAATTTTAGTTCACATATTTAACATCAGTATTGTAAACGGTGTGTTCCCAGAGCAATTAAAAAAAACGATAATTAAGCCCCTTCATAAAAAACTTGACAAAAAAGATATGACTAATTACAGGCCCATAGCTTTAATTCCGATATTTGCTAAGCTCTTTGAACGAATTCTACACAGCAAAATGTATCCCTTTTTTGAAAAATTTAGAATCATTAAAGATGTACAATTAGGTTTTCGTAAAAATAAAAATATTGACTTAGCCATTTTTAAATTCATACAAACAGTTTTAACCACTGTTGACAATAAAACACCAGTAACTGGCATTTTTATGGATTTAAGTAAAGCATTCGATTGTGTTGACCACGAAATACTGTTAAAAAGGATTCAAAGCTACGGCGTTAGAGGAAATGTTTTAAAACTATTAAAATCCTACTTAACAAGTAGGAAACAAGCCACCGAAATAACTACGTTCTGTGAACATACTCGCACGGAAATAACGAAAAGATCATCGTACGCGATCGTAAAATACGGTGTTCCTCAGGGTAGTGTCCTAGGTCCATTATTGTTTATTCTGTACATCAATGAACTACCCGATGTAGTTGATAAACAAATGGTGCTCTATGCAGACGATAGCACAATAATATTTCCTAAAAATAATGGAAATTATAATTATGAATCAGACATTAATAAATCTATGACAAATTTAATCCAATATCTTAATCAATAAAATTTAATTATTAATATTCCAAAAACAAAATTAATTCAATTCCAAAATAGACATGACGCAAAATTAACTCTTGACATTTATCACGAAAATGAAAAAATTGAAGAAGTTCATTCAATAAAATTTAAGGGCTGTACATAGATAAAAATTTAAATTGGAAAACACACATTGAAAATTTAACGAAAAGAATTTTTCAGTTTTCATATGTTTCGTATAGGCTTACAAAAATCGTCGATACGAAGACCGCACTTTTGTCCTACCACGCACATATAGCGTCGATATTGCGATACGGCGTTATATTTTGGGGCAATAGCACTGACTCTAACGTTGCATTTAGAGCTCAGAAAAAATGTATTAGAGCTTTGTTCGGTGTTCAAATCCCAAACAGTTGCCAACCGTTTTTCAAGCAGTACATTATTATGACTTTGCCATGCATATATATATATATGACGAAGACGGCAGGAATACCTTTGTCATCAGAGCCGTCTTCAGGGGCCGTTTAGTACTATAACTGGTGTGGGCGTACGTGGGTTATGTGTTAGACTCAAATAAAACCAATAGAACTGTTTCAACACTGTAATTATCTCCTCTTGATAGCACTCCGTAGGTCATTCGATTAATTCACAAGAAGGCACGGATCACGGACAGTTTCTACGCAAACACCAAGCACTTTCATTTTCCAACCGCTCTTCACCAAAGCCCAAGACCATCTGTGTCACTCTGACAGCTGCTCGCTCGATGTCACATAGATTCTGTCTAGCACCATATTTGGTACTGGCAATCCGCACTCTTCTTTTATCAACCATAAGCATAGTCGCTCTCCGACATATATATGAAATTTCTGTATTTGTAAAAAGAAATGGTGCCCTCTTTATAAAACCAAAAAGTCACCGGCATCAAGATAGAATATGCGTTCCTCCTCGAAAGACAACATTTTTTAACAATAACAGGTATGTGTCCGGTGATATACAATGCGTTACCTAGTGATATTTGGGGTATACAATTAACAGATGCATTCAAAAAAGATTTGAAAGACTTCTTGTTGCAAAAATGCTACTACAGCGTGTCAGAATTTCTAACTGATTTACAGAAATAGGTTTCATCATAATCATACTTACCTATATTCTATAAGACTTGACTTTTTTATTTTTTTTAAATTGATTTTATTTGACATACCTACTTTTTTTAATTTAACTGACATATTGCATGACCTGTATAGGTTGAATAGGGTGTTCCTGTAATTAAATTTAATTTGACATCTGTAATTACCCATATTGAAGCAATAAACGCTTTTGATTTGATTTGATTTGATCGTAATAAAATCTGCATATTTAATTCAACAACAACTTCCTAACTAATATTCTTAACGCGAAAATATTTATGTTTGTCTGTCTGTCTGTTCTACTTTTAAGCCAAAAATGCTGAACCGATTTAGATGAATTTTTGAATTGGGATAGTAGAACATTGTGGGAAGAGAATAGTCGGGAATAAGTCCATTGGTAAATTTTCTATTTCATCTACACTTCTACGATTTGAGTCTACAGAAAATATCTTCTTAATGTGATTTCAAATATTTTTTTCATGCGTTTGTAATTGGTTCATTGGCGGAGCACTCGTCAGTATGTATCGTGTATGTGTGTGTGGCACCTTGTTGCATCGTTCCCCGGTGTACGGCGGCAGACAGTATGTATCGTGTATGTGTGTGTGGCACCTTGTTGCATCGTTCCCCGGTGTACGGCGGCAGACAGTATGTATTTTTTTTTTTTTTTTTTTTTTATATTAATAGGGGGCAAACGAGCATGCGGGTCACCTGGTGGTAAATGATCACCGCCGCCCATGACTACCCGCAACACTGTGGGTGTTGGGGGTGTGTTGCCGACCTTTGTAGTGGGAATATACTCTCGACTTGAAGAGCCCCATGTTGTATGTAGCCGGGAATACCGCTGCAGGTAGTTCATTCCACATCTGCGTAGTGCGTGGCAGAAAATTCCGCCCGAAACGGACGGTGGTGGAGCGCCAGCTATCCAGGTGGTGGGGATGGAATTTCAATCTGTGGCGGGAGGTGCGGTGGTGGAATTGTGCAGCTGGTATGAGGTCGAATAATTCTTCAGAACACTCCCCATTGTATAGACGATACAGAACGCAAAGAGATGATATATCTCTTCGCAGGGCCAAAGAATCGAGGCGATCAGAAAGAGCTCGGTTGCCGGCGATTCGAGCCGCTCTACGTTGTATCTTGTCAAATGGAAGAAGTAAGCATTGAGGTGCTCCTGCCCAGAGGTGAGAACAGTACTCCATATGGGGCCGCACCTGTGTCTTGTATAGTTGAAGGCGGTGGGCCGGTTTGAAATACTGTCTCGCTCGGTTAAGCACTCCAAGCTTTTTAGAAGCCAATTTGGCTTTGTCTTCCAAGTGACTATGAAACTGAACGTCGCTCGATATGCCGACACCGAGGATTTCGATCATAGGCTTTATACAAAGAGGAGTGTTCTGAAATGTAGGGGCTAATACGAATGGGGTTTTTTTAGTGGTGAACGCGCAAACTTGTGTTTTGAGGGGGTTAAATGTGACCAAGTTACCGCTACCCCACAAGGAGGCCAGGTCTAGAGAGGCCTCAACTTTTAACACAAGCTTGTTCCGGTTTTCGACAACCGACTCCTTGCTGAGATTGGCTTGGCCATGGTACAGTGCATCTCCGGTACTGTCATCCGCATAACAATGTACACCGCTGGTTTGCAGCATATCATTTATGTGCAAGATGAACAATGTAGGGGAGAGCACACAGCCTTGAGGAACACCGGCATTTACGGGCAGGGAGTCAGAGCATGCACCGTCGATTACAACCTTAATGCTCCGCCCAGTAAGAAAGCTGGTGATCCAGTTACACAATCTCTCGGGTAGTCCATATGATGGTAATTTGGCTAGAAGACATTTGTGCCAGACCCGATCAAAAGCCTTCGCTATGTCCAGACTAACTGCTAAGGCCTCACCTTTGCTCTCTACGGTCTCTGCCCAGCGATGGGTCAGATATAGTAAAAGATCACCAGTTGACCGTCCGTGACGGAAACCGTATTGGCGGTCGCTGATCAATTGGTGATCTTCGAGATATCGTAAGAGCTGAGTGTTAATCATACTCTCCATAACTTTGGAGAGTATAGAGGTGATTGCAATAGGCCGGTAGTTAGTTGGATCTGAGCGGTCGCCTTTTTTAGGGATCGGATGCACTAGTGCTGTCTTCCAGCAATTAGGGACTACGCCGGTGGAGTACAGGAGCCGAAAGAGCCGCGTCATGGGAGGAGCTAGCTCTTGAGCGCAGACCTTTAGTACAATTGCCGGGATGGTGTCAGGCCCGCTCGACTTATGGATATCCAGGGAAAGAAGAGCTCTACGTACGGTGCGTTGCAAGAACCGTATATCTGGCATAGAACTCTGACATCTCAGGATGTTCGGAGGTGTTTTTCCCTGGTCGTCCAAAGTCGAGTTGGATGCGAAAAGAAGGCCCAGAAGATCGGCTTTTTCTTTTGCAGTATGGGCAAGCGAACCGTCATCCCTGCGCAATGGTGGAAAGGTCGACAGACAGAAGTTGCCTTGTACCGCTTTGGCTAATGACCAAAATGCACGAGACCCAGATGGGAAACGCACAAGTCTGTCGCCAATTATGCGGACGTACTCAGCTTTCGCCCTAGCAATGGCCCTTTTGCATGACCTGGAGGCAAGGTTGTACTTCTTTTTTAGCGATACGCTATTGGGATCTCCAGTTGTGTGAGCGCAAGCCCAAGCCCGGTAACATTGCTGCTTTTCAGCAGTGGCTGCCTGGCAGGATTTGTTAAACCAGGGCTGGGATCTGCCGCCGACGGGTATCACAGAACTAGGAATGTATAATTCCATACCCTGCAACACGACATCGGCAACCGATTGTGCACAATCGCTGGGATCCAATGAGAAGCAAACCTGTCTCCACGGGTAGGAAGCAAAGAAAGTACGCATTCCATCCCAATCTGCTGACTTGTAGTGCCAAACACGCCGACTTCCAGTAGATCTAGGACGGGAGGGGCAAGTGAGTGGCAGTTTTGTCCGTATCAGGCAGTGGTCCGACGACCCGAGAGGGGTATCGACCATCACCTGATAGTTATCGGGGTGTGAGGTCAGCAGAAGGTCCAGCAAAGAAGGTGTGTGGCCTTCAGCATCTGGGATTCGCGTGGGCGAAGTAATCAGTTGCTTAAAGTCATAAGCCAGGGCGAAGTCCCGAGCAGTTCTTCCCGCGTGGTCGGTTTTGTTAGAACCGAGCCAATCAGAGTGGTGGGCATTGAAGTCTCCCAACAAAATGATTTCGGCGGAAGGAAACTGCTCAAGAATGAGGTCTGTCGCTTGTTGGAGACGCTCAAAGAGTCGCTCCGTCTCATCGTCACCACTGTGTGACCTGTAGATACACGCATAGATGCGGGGGTGGTCGTCGCAGTCTACACGCAACCATAGAGTGGACAGGTCACGGGCTTCAAGATTCCCAAGGCGATGGTAACTAATATCCTCCCTAATGTGTACGCATACCCCGGCATGAGGCAAAAACCTATGCTCAAGCGTGTAGCCAGGGTAGGTGAGGTAGGATGATTCGGGTGGGGAGGATATTTGTGTCTCGGTTAAGAAGAGCATGGCCGGCTTTGCCGTCTCAAGGTGTTGATGGACGGCAGCTAGGTTGGAGTGGACCCCTCGAATGTTACAAAAATCCACTGATAACGTGGGAGGGGTCTTAGGCATGCTCTTGCTTCGTTTGCCCCGGGAAGTATGTCGCGGTATTGTGCCCACCCCAGAGTACGAAGGGCAGCCCGACCTGGGGGGCTCGGGGAAGGATTCTCCTGCTCCAAGAGAGCAGGTACCTTCCTGGGGTACCAACTCTTTAAATGCCGCTGTCATACTTAGGGTGGGAAGGGGGAATGGGCACCGGAAACAGCACTCACCAGACGAAACGCAGGAACAATGTTCCTACTTCACGTTGGTCTTCTGTGCGTAAGTGGTACTTGCCGGTCGAGTCAGCCCAATTTACGCTATAGTCTATGTGACTACAGCTAAACTCTACCACTTTTACAGTCCATTTGGCACTACCCAGGGGTCACGTGTAGGGTAACTAGAGTCAGGAACCCCAAAAAAAGGGGTTCGCCTACGGACGCGGACAGTATTAACCCCCATCAATGTATCGTGTATGTGTGTGTGTGTGTGTGTGGCACCTTGTTGCATCGTTCCCCGGTGTACGGCGGCAGACAGTATGTATCGTGTGTGTGTATGTGGCACCTTGTTGCATCGTTCCCCGGTGTACGGCGGCAGACAGTATGTATCGTGTATGTGTGTGTGTGTGTGTGTGGCACCTTGTTGCATCGTTCCCCGGTGTACGGCGGCAGACAGTATGTATCGTGTATGTGTGTGTGTGTGTGTGTGGCACCTTGTTGCATCGTTCCCCGGTGTACGGCGGCAGACAGTATGTATCGTGTGTGTGTATGTGGCACCTTGTTGCATCGTTCCCCGGTGTACGGCGGCAGACAGTATGTATCGTGTATGTGTGTGTGGCACCTTGTTGCATCGTTCCCCGGTGTACGGCGGCAGACAGTATGTATCGTGTATGTGTGTGTGTGTGTGTGTGTGGCACCTTGTTGCATCGTTCCCCGGTGTACGGCGGCAGACAGTATGTATCGTGTATGTATCGTGTATGTGTGTGTGGCACCTTGTTGCATCGTTCCCCGGTGTACGGCGGCAGACAGTATGTATCGTGTATGTGTGTGTGTGTGTGTGTGGCACCTTGTTGCATCGTTCCCCGGTGTACGGCGGCAGACAGTATGTATCGTGTGTGTGTATGTGGCACCTTGTTGCATCGTTCCCCGGTGTACGGCGGCAGACAGTATGTATCGTGTATGTGTGTGTGTGTGGCACCTTGTTGCATCGTTCCCCGGTGTACGGCGGCAGACAGTATGTATCGTGTATGTGTGTGTGGCACCTTGTTGCATCGTTCCCCGCTGTACGGCGGCAGACAGTATGTATCGTGTATGTGTGTGTGTGTGGCACCTTGTTGCATCGTTCCCCGGTGTACGGCGGCAGACAGTATGTATCGTGTGTGTGTATGTGGCACCTTGTTGCATCGTTCCCCGGTGTACGGCGGCAGACAGTATGTATCGTGTATGTGTGTGTGTGTGGCACCTTGTTGCATCGTTCCCCGGTGTACGGCGGCAGACAGTATGTATCGTGTGTGTGTATGTGGCACCTTGTTGCATCGTTCCCCGGTGTACGGCGGCAGACAGTATGTATCGTGTGTGTGTGTGTGTGGCACCTTGTTGCATCGTTCCCCGGTGTACGGCGGCAGACAGTATGTATCGTGTGTGTGTGTGTGTGGCACCTTGTTGCATCGTTCCCCGGTGTACGGCGGCAGACAGTATGTATCGTGTGTGTGTGTGTGTGGCACCTTGTTGCATCGTTCCCCGGTGTACGGCGGCAGTCAGTATGTATCGTGTGTGTGTGTGTGTGGCACCTTGTTGCATCGTTCCCCGGTGTACGGCGGCAGACAGTATGTATCGTGTGTGTGTATGTGGCACCTTGTTGCATCGTTCCCCGGTGTACGGCGGCAGACAGTATGTATCGTGTATGTGTGTGTGTGGCACCTTGTTGCATCGTTCCCCGGTGTACGGCGGCAGACAGTATGTATCGTGTGTGTGTGTGTGTGGCACCTTGTTGCATCGTTCCCCGGTGTACGGCGGCAGACAGTATGTATCGTGTGTGTGTGTGTGTGGCACCTTGTTGCATCGTTCCCCGGTGTACGGCGGCAGTCAGTATGTATCGTGTGTGTGTGTGTGTGGCACCTTGTTGCATCGTTCCCCGGTGTACGGCGGCAGACAGTATGTATCGTGTGTGTGTATGTGGCACCTTGTTGCATCGTTCCCCGGTGTACGGCGGCAGACAGTATGTATCGTGTATGTGTGTGTGTGGCACCTTGTTGCATCGTTCCCCGGTGTACGGCGGCAGACAGTATGTATCGTGTGTGTGTGTGTGTGGCACCTTGTTGCATCGTTCCCCGGTGTACGGCGGCAGACAGTATGTATCGTGTGTGTGTGTGTGTGGCACCTTGTTGCATCGTTCCCCGGTGTACGGCGGCAGTCAGTATGTATCGTGTGTGTGTGTGTGTGGCACCTTGTTGCATCGTTCCCCGGTGTACGGCGGCAGTCAGTATGTATCGTGTATGTGTGTGTGTGGCACCTTGTTGCATCGTTCCCCGGTGTACGGCGGCAGACAGACGCACTCGAAGCCGCCGTACGTGTCGTAGCACACGCCGTGGCCGCACACGCCGCGGTCGAGGCACTCGTTCACGTTCTCCGCGCAGCGCGGGCCCGTGTAGCCTGCGGGGAAATCAGGCACGGGGTATAACGCGGAACAAGTGGACGGCTGGGGCTGCGTCCCGATTGACAGAAACAACAGTCAAAGATTTCCCGTTCCGATTGACAGGAACAAAGATAACACGTTCCGAATCGTTGACAATACATATGCACTAAAGCAAATCGGAACGCTTACGCGACTTATGTAAACTGTTTGATGTCGTAGCGCGCTTAACTTTTGATTCGGAACAATCATGACAGGGATTTTCGGTGCAAAACGCAGCCGAGGTAAGATGAATTAGTAAGTTATAAAATAATTTTTTTGGTCAACATAGTCAGTCACTTTAGTAACCACATCAGATAAAAATTTCATTTAAAGTTATAAGGGGGACAAAAGTGGCTCCAAATGGTTCGGGTAATATTACACACGGTGCATGTACTTGGCTTGACACGCTACCGCTACGCTGGAAAGCTATAATTGCCATGTGAAGAGTTCGTAACGTCTGGTCTGCACGGTGAAGGCAGCGTCCAGTGTATAGTTACCGGTGCCGGTGCAGTCGCAGGTGTAGTTGTTGACGGCGTCGAGGCAGCGGCCGCCGTGCTGGCACGCCGCGCCCGCCGCGCACTCGTCCACGTCCAGCTCGCACTGCGTGCCGGAGAACCCTGACATAGACACACAGTTATAAGACTAGGTGAACCAATACTGTGGACCAGAAGATCCTTCTATAATGTAGTGTTGTTAAGTGAGGGGATCAATGAGAGGTGAAATGGAAGAGATAGATGTACGGTCTTAAAAATAGGTTACAAAATAATATACTTTAGAGAAAAGGTAGTTAATAGTTAAGTACGTCTGTAGTGTATTGTAATATGTATGACGTGTAATGTTTGTATGTTGTGTAATGTGTGTATGTTGTGTAGTGTATATGTATGTGTTGCGGTGTGTGTGTATGTATGTGTTGAGGTGTGTGTGTATGTATGTGTTGCAGTGTGTGTGTACACACCGGGCAGACAGCTGCAGATGTAGGTGTTGCTGCCGGGCGGCACGGAGCACGAGCCGTTGTTGCGACACGGCCGCGCCGCGCACAGCGGGTCCAGCGACTGCTCCAACTCACAGAACTTACCTACCCACAGACAAACACCTTCAGTACATCGCATAGGCACATTATAGTAGTACATTGAGTTAATACTAGATATTAATTATTGGGAAACTAATTGAACTCGTCAAGTAAATGGTATATTAAGCAAATGGTAACGGATAACTTCTGGGTGAAGAAGTCGTTACCGTAGTAGGGCGGCGTGCAGAGACAGGCGTAGTCCCCGGCGGCGTCCTCGCGGCAGTCGGCGCCGCGCGCGCACGGCTGCGAGGCGCACGGGTCGCCCGCGTCCACCTCGCAGCTGGCGTGGCTAGTTACCGTAGTAGGGCGGCGTGCAGAGACAGGCGTAGTCCCCGGCGGCGTCCTCGCGGCAGTCGGCGCCGCGCGCGCACGGCTGCGAGGCGCACGGGTCGCCCGCGTCCACCTCGCAGCTGGCGTGGCTAGTTACCGTAGTAGGGCGGCGTGCAGAGACAGGCGTAGTCCCCGGCGGCGTCCTCGCGGCAGTCGGCGCCGCGCGCGCACGGCTGCGAGGCGCACGGGTCGCCCGCGTCCACCTCGCAGCTGGCGTGGCTAGTTACCGTAGTAGGGCGGCGTGCAGAGACAGGCGTAGTCCCCGGCGGCGTCCTCGCGGCAGTCGGCGCCGCGCGCGCACGGCTGCGAGGCGCACGGGTCGCCCGCGTCCACCTCGCAGCTGGCGTGGCTAGTTACCGTAGTAGGGCGGCGTGCAGAGACAGGCGTAGTCCCCGGCGGCGTCCTCGCGGCAGTCGGCGCCGCGCGCGCACGGCTGCGAGGCGCACGGGTCGCCCGCGTCCACCTCGCAGCTGGCGTGGCTAGTTACCGTAGTAGGGCGGCGTGCAGAGACAGGCGTAGTCCCCGGCGGCGACCTCGCGGCAGTCGGCGCCGCGCGCGCACGGCTGCGAGGCGCACGGGTCGCCCGCGTCCACCTCGCAGCTGGCGTGGCTAGTTACCGTAGTAGGGCGGCGTGCAGAGACAGGCGTAGTCCCCGGCGGCGTCCTCGCGGCAGTCGGCGCCGCGCGCGCACGGCTGCGAGGCGCACGGGTCGCCCGCGTCCACCTCGCAGCTGGCGTGGCTAGTTACCGTAGTAGGGCGGCGTGCAGAGACAGGCGTAGTCCCCGGCGGCGTCCTCGCGGCAGTCGGCGCCGCGCGCGCACGGCTGCGAGGCGCACGGGTCGCCCGCGTCCACCTCGCAGCTGGCGTGGCTAGTTACCGTAGTAGGGCGGCGTGCAGAGACAGGCGTAGTCCCCGGCGGCGTCCTCGCGGCAGTCGGCGCCGCGCGCGCACGGCTGCGAGGCGCACGGGTCGCCCGCGTCCACCTCGCAGCTGGCGTGGCTAGTTACCGTAGTAGGGCGGCGTGCAGAGACAGGCGTAGTCCCCGGCGGCGTCCTCGCGGCAGTCGGCGCCGCGCGCGCACGGCTGCGAGGCGCACGGGTCGCCCGCGTCCACCTCGCAGCTGGCGTGGCTAGTTACCGTAGTAGGGCGGCGTGCAGAGACAGGCGTAGTCCCCGGCGGCGTCCTCGCGGCAGTCGGCGCCGCGCGCGCACGGCTGCGAGGCGCACGGGTCGCCCGCGTCCACCTCGCAGCTGGCGTGGCTAGTTACCGTAGTAGGGCGGCGTGCAGAGACAGGCGTAGTCCCCGGCGGCGTCCTCGCGGCAGTCGGCGCCGCGCGCGCACGGCTGCGAGGCGCACGGGTCGCCCGCGTCCACCTCGCAGCTGGCGTGGCTAGTTACCGTAGTAGGGCGGCGTGCAGAGACAGGCGTAGTCCCCGGCGGCGTCCTCGCGGCAGTCGGCGCCGCGCGCGCACGGCTGCGAGGCGCACGGGTCGCCCGCGTCCACCTCGCAGCTGGCGTGGCTAGTTACCGTAGTAGGGCGGCGTGCAGAGACAGGCGTAGTCCCCGGCGGCGTCCTCGCGGCAGTCGGCGCCGCGCGCGCACGGCTGCGAGGCGCACGGGTCGCCCGCGTCCACCTCGCAGCTGGCGTGGCTAGTTACCGTAGTAGGGCGGCGTGCAGAGACAGGCGTAGTCCCCGGCGGCGTCCTCGCGGCAGTCGGCGCCGCGCGCGCACGGCTGCGAGGCGCACGGGTCGCCCGCGTCCACCTCGCAGCTGGCGTGGCTAGTTACCGTAGTAGGGCGGCGTGCAGAGACAGGCGTAGTCCCCGGCGGCGTCCTCGCGGCAGTCGGCGCCGCGCGCGCACGGCTGCGAGGCGCACGGGTCGCCCGCGTCCACCTCGCAGTTGTTGCCCGTGTAGCGCGCCGTGCAGTGGCACTCGTACCTGGCGAGGCACGATACAATGACGCTACCAAACAAGCCGGGCTTGGAAACACTACTACAGAAGGTATAGATAGAACGATCGCACATCACTAATTGTTAACATTTTTCGCTAAAGGCTTCTTCCTTATTAAGACATAAATTTGACGGACACAACGACACCACCACGTACTTAAAGACTAATCCCTTAATACACGGAGCCAAAACCTTCCATTATACAAAATAGAGCTTATTTGCAGTCAATTAAGTCATCTATTTGACTGCAAAGGCTTGAAAGCTTTGGCTTTTTACAAAATAGATTTATTTAACGGCAGACTTTAATGTTGTTGCATTATCCCTGTGCAAGACGGCGACATCAACCAAAGAAAACACTGCAAAAGTGCGCTGTAACCACAAAGTAGAGGTGTTCTAAGAGAGAGGTTACTTCTTTTATTAGTAGAGTTGTCAATCAAATACTTAGTTTTAGTATGGCAAATGTACCTATTCGAATAGCTAATGAATTGAGGAAGTTTTTTATGTAATTTTTACGCAACATATTTTGTGCTTTTTTATAGAAAATCGCTTTTTATTGCCATAAGACTTAATTTTTTTTTAATTTGTTCTTGGTTTCTTGAATTTTTCTAAAATAAGGACGATTATATACGACTTTGAATCTAAAATATAATTTTAGTTATCAAGCTACCATAAAACAACAAAACATAAAACTTAATTTTAAATTTTTCCCTAAAAGGATTCATTTGAACTTCGAAAATGGGGTTTTTTAAAAAAAAAAACTTAAATGTTGCAATATCTTAGAAATTATCAATTTTCGGACATGGCATGATATGACTTAATTGACTGCAAATAAGCTCTACTTTAAGCTCTTAGAAGGAAGGTATCGCATTACCAATCACCCTGTATAATCAATCTGGTATGCGACTTAAAACTAAAAGTTTCTCATACATAAACAAGTAGAGCGAACCCAACCAGAATTAATTACATACTTACGTTTTTGTGGCAATTACTCGTAAGATCCGATAAATAAATTATTTACAAATTCTTTACTTGACTTACTTCTGTTTTTTTTTTTCTAAAGTTAAAAAATATAACCGTAATAAGAACGATGAACAGAAACAGCCTGTAGAATCTTCTTAGTCCTGATAGAATTCGTGTTGACAAATTTACTGATTAGTTAATTTATCATGATTGCACGAGTACCGCACTCGGGTCGCAATATTTTTTGCGATCGCCAAATTCAACAATTATTACGGAATTAACCGACCCCGTTCTAAATATTGGTGCATATTCGGAATTGCCTTATTTACACCAATGTCAAACTATATATAAAAAGATTTGTATTCGGATTTACGCATAAATCAAACTGTTTAATACCTAACACGTGTTAATGGCTCATCAATCAATCGTAACTAAGACATATTCCGAAAATTTATTTGTATATCATTATTTTTTTTAACAAACTATAATATCGGCTTTCTAAAGACAACAAGTAGTAGAATCAAGAGATAAGGTTAGGCAGAATCTACAATTTCTTACACGTTTAAGTGCTCTACAGGAAAAATAAAAATGTATCATTAGATCGTTTGAATAGTTAAATTGAAAAGCAAAAGAACCGCATTACTGCAGTATTGTGTAGAAAACAAACGTTGCGTTCACGGCATACCTAAAATGCTGCCAACATTTGAATCAGTCAGTCAAGATATTTACACAATATTTATGCATATGACGCATTGTCCTATTGAAACATTTTCATTGTTGATGCTTGTAAGACATAATAAATACAAAACATGGTT
Source organism: Emmelina monodactyla (assembly GCA_916618145.1). NCBI lineage: Eukaryota > Metazoa > Arthropoda > Insecta > Lepidoptera > Pterophoridae > Emmelina > Emmelina monodactyla. Next base: position 11,653,613 of record OU745304.1, read on the forward strand.
GGTTAACCGCCTCGCATCCATCTGCGGAGTAGAAACGAAAGCGCGTGTGATCTCGAGGGTGAAAGTCACGAGAGCTGAATAATGAAGCGTGATGTTAAATGAATTCACGATCAATGAACTAGTGTGGTAAGCAGCGGATGACGCGACTCACCGGTCGTAGCGAGAGATGCAGGTGCCGTGCCGCATGCAGGGCTCGTTGTCGCAGTAGTCCTTGGGCGGGATCAGCAACACGTCCTTGCTGTCTTTACCTGGGACAAGACAACCTCGTTAGAAACAATGGTGGCGTTTGACCAACAGAAACAGAACTCACGATGGCAAAGTTAGAGTAACTCTCAAGAATTACATGGCTCTTGAACTCTGAATAAATTTACTTTGATTATAGTAGGAGATCTTTGAAGATTTATCTGTAGTCAGAAGACTGAATATGATGGCTCTAGAAACGTGATCAGATGATGGTAGTTTGGTAAGCGTGGGTTACATTCGTCGGTGGACAGCGGGCAGCGTCCGAACACGACGTGTCGGGACTGCGTGGTGGCGGCGTGGAACTCCAGCTGCGGCCCCTCCAGCAGGCAGCCGCTGAACACGTTGCCCACCAGCACGGCCGCGTCCGCCCCCGCGCCCCCGCCCCCGCCCCCGCCCCCGCCCAGCACGCCGATGCCCTCCAGCACCTCCCAGTTCCACGTGGAGTTCGCTATCAGCTGCAACCGAACATGTCACTTAGGGGCAAGTACAGAATCGCTCCTTGATGAAGAACGAAAGCAGTGAGGCACTGTTTAATTAGAATTATTTATTAGACTTTGTGTGAAGACCGCCACCAAATTGGCAATAAACTTTCATTATCTCTGATATTTTTCAAGGCAGTGATTCATAATAAAACCTATTATAATTTGAGAAAAACCGATACAAACCAGAGATATCACCACTACAGATATTTGATCAAGGAAATAACTTAACAAACCTCAAAGTGTATTCGTCAGACATACCTACATGAACGACCTACATTGATTGACCTAATCTCACAATTTATTTATAATATCGGACGTGTTACGCTTTGATCAGGAAAACATTTTATTGTAATCGTGAATGCGAATAGCGTAGAATACAACTATTATAAATACATCAACATAAACAACAGCTATTTGCAGGTACACAGTAATTGTTTCTTTTTAAGATCCAGTACCGAAAGGGTTAAAAAAGAGACTATTACTAAGACTTCGTCTGTCCGTCTGTCTGTCTTTCACCGAGCTGAACCTCATAAACCGTGGTACCTAGACAGTTGAAATTTTCAAAGAATTTATAGCGACTAATACTGAAAAACACAGTCAAGGGCTCCCATTAATAGGCCTTACAGCAAACATGATTATTTGCAATTTAATAGATAATGGTACGGAACCTTTCGTGGCAGGTTTATATGTCGACTAACTCTGTTGATACAAAATATGTTTAGAATTAAGCGGAAACAGCAACATTTCAACTCTTACTATAGTTTATCGTAAACCAAGTTCTAATCGTAACATGATAGTACGTGTATAATGTGTCAGTGTGGCAGGTACCATGGTGTCGTTGTCGAGCTGCAGCGTGAGCTGGGGCGGCTTGTACTCGAGCGCCAGCCAGTGCCAGGCGTTGTCGAGCGTGGCGCGGCGCAGCGTGACGGCGCGGTCCAGCGGCGACCACGACACCGCCACGCCGTCCAGCAGCGCCGTCACGTGCAGCGAGAACGCCGCCACGCGCTGCGAGAACAGCTCCCCGCCTGCAAGCACAAGCATCTTACTCCGACGTATGCCTACTGGGCTAGTGCTAGACAAGTGTCCTCAATGTTTACCAAACTCGCAAGCTTGGGAATTGTGTAGGCAGTAGGCCGATGCTGACCCGTCATTTAGGTAAAATTTCCCTCTTACAACATCAGGATAGCGATAAAGAAATAGTCTATTTTTTACTCTAAATTACGCAACAATAATCATAAATTCTAGCCTTTACTACAAATACTATATGAATATGAAGTACCTAAGGAGCATGAAGATGATGAATTCCTAGTGTCAGCTATGGAATGAAGAAATCAAAAATGAATTATATAAATCGCACATTATGGAAATAAACGATGACACGCCGATTAGAAAGAATACAATTAGCGTGTGTAAGCGATACGTTATATAGCGTGAAAATGGTGAATTGAGAAACTGGAACAATGCTTGCATTGATCTTTGTGCGGTGTATTGTTGTTTCCACGGTTCGCAGAACTTAACGGTACTCATATTTGGAGGCCTTTCACGTCATTTTGATTTCTAAGACGACGTCCGAGTCAGAGACGGAATGAGTCCTTACGAACAGCGCGGTGAGAATATTGCGTTACCAACACAATAGCGATCGAATGAGATAATCCGTTGTTGATAATGTATCGGAAGAATGCGTAACGCGTAGTAGTCGGCGGCGGGCGTCACACCAGCGCGAGGAGCGAGCAACGAGCACGTGTCGCCGTGCCGCGGTGCCATCGAACCCGGCCTCGACGCGACTATACACTCCCCCATTTTAAATATACATCATGATACTCCAAACAATCAATGAGAACGAAAATATTATTAGAGAAACTGGATATTCCGAAATAACTTTTTTCCCAGGGCCTTGATATATTGCAATCATGCAGAATTACGTTATACACCTCAAATGCATCTGAGTAAAATAAAATATTATGACAACACGCAGTAGCGGCGTGCGCATGCGACAAAATAAAATGATTGATGACATTGTCTTAAAATTAGTTTTTTACTCGCGGGCATCGAACTTCGAGACTACAATTCCGTAATTGAACCTGCAGGAAAGGTAATTGGATGCATCAGCAGGCGGTACTTACCCACGCATGTTCTGTAACTGAGTCCGACGCGGTAGTTGTACGAGATGGGGCGCGTGATGCGGATGTAGGAGCTGCCGTTGAGGTAGGCCTCGGGGCGGGCGGAGGCGCCCAGCAGCGGCGGCGCGCCGGGGGCGGGGCCGGCCGCCGCCGCCGCCAGCGCCGACACGCACGCCACCCACGCTGCAACAACATAACAAGCTACATTCATACATACTACACACTTTAATCTGCTGCTAATACTGATTATAATACTAAACTAATGGACAAATTATACCTTTTTAGTTTCTAACCGACGAATAAGGAGTTATTTTTACAAAGTTTTGGTGACATTTTAGCAAGTCGTTATGACTGTTTATTATTATTATTAACCATCGAGTTGGCGTAGCAAGAAATTACATTATAAATAACAACCAAGGGCAATCCTTATCTACCCTCAAACCACAACGGAATATAATCCTTAAAGTTCAACTTATATTTAATAACTCTGAAATACTTCTTAAGTCTGGAAGTACTACCAAGTAGAGTAAACACATAACTTTTAATAGTGTCTGCAATAAACTTGCATAGCGAGGTACTTAAGTATTTATAAAATGTAGTTCCCCGAGCGCAAGCAGCCAGGTCACTGCGGTAATGAGATTATTGGTAATCAATCTGGTATTTTATGACTGAGTAGATAAACACCGGCGCTGTGTGCAACTCTGCTGGCGAGTGGCGACCTACATAATAACTAGCCAACGATCAACCGACCACATCCCAGTTGCAATACAGATGTGTTCCAAATAAACACCAACAACCATTCCATCAATAACAGGGCGCGTATGAAGGTAGATTAAGCAGGGTGAGTGTGGGAGTGATATACAATGTTGATGAAATGCATCGACTGCAGGTAGGAGTCCCCTCGTGGAGGCAGACGGGGGAGTAGGGGGGTCGGGGGCGGCGGGGGCAGGCGGCGGGGCTCACCCGGCTGCGGCCGGTAACTACATCAATACTCCACCAACTGTAAATCTACTTATAAGTCTAGTCTACACTCAGTACAAGACAACGCTAGAATAGAATTAGGCGTAGCAAACGCACCTGTACCATAACAAATCGAAATAAATTGGTCTAACTCCTTTGGCGTACCTTCCAATGAGTCATTAGGGAAACAACTTAATTGTCGGAGGAGTGGATTGCGTCACGGCGCGGTCAATGTCGCGCTGCGGGCTGGCTCGGCGCGGCGCCGCTGAACCCGCAAAGCCCCACAAATCGTGTTAAGTGCCGGCGCTCGAGTGAGAGCTCCACTAATCGAGTTACGATCGATTCGCCACGAGATCCGCTATAACGTCGCGTGTTATCTAATGAGAGCTTTCTTATTTTTATATCCGAGTGTGACCAGGTTCCCATCATTATTCATATTTAATGGACTCTACAGCCCACTTCCCAGCGGATTGTGATATTCTTTAACCGAAACCTGCGCTCAACTCGCCAGTGGGCATTGTTCGTACCGAGTTATTGATTTGCAAACAGAATTGGGCAACCATTAAATCTGCTATACACAACAACGTGTCCACAATACGTTGCGGTAACTGTGACTAATCGATCTTTGCGATATTTATCGTTATTTTCCGCCTTGGTGTGTAGGTACACTCGAGCGCTATTTTCCCTTTCCCAAATTCATCAGCGCCGCGAAGGACGACCGCCGATTACAGTACTAATTGATTATTAATAGTGTTTAACTAATACTTATTTTCAAATAAGCATAACGATTTTTGTAAGTTAGATTAGGTATTTGTATTTTTTAATGTGTGTGTACCCAAGACACAATTGTAGACGGACGTGTTCATTGCTATCTATACTATACGGACAATGCCTTCAGGGATTTTGAGTTGTTGCAGCATTCTTTAAAACTAACCTTTAACCCTTTGTAATAAAGACCTGTTTTCGCAGATATTCCGCAGTTAAATAACAATAGACCGTTACAAGTCAACTTGCAACTGGCACGTGTAGACACTCACTTGTAAGATTCGGAATACCTGCCTATATATTAATTTACTAGTGGCTGCCCGCGACTCCGTTCGCGTGGAAGTCGGTTTCCCGTGGGAATGAGATGTTTTCCCGCGGTAAAAAGTATCCTATGTGTGATTCTGATGTATAACCTATATTACTGCAAAGTTTCATCCAAATCCATCCAGAAGTTTTTACGTGAAAGAGTAACAAACATCCATCCATCCATCCATACATCCTCACAAACTTGCACATTTCTAATATTAGTAGGATGTTTATTTGGGGGGCTTACATATATCATGTCTTGCTCACTTAGTTGTACTTTACTTGCGTACGTATTACAATTTTTGTATATAATATAAATTATATTTAACTGAAATTTTCAAATCTTGAAATGGATCAATTACATAACATTTTATTTTAACTTAGTGTAAAAACAGTGTCCAGTAAAATATTTACAATACTTTCTCGTCGTTTCATTGATTGCTATCGAAGTCCGCACCGAGGTCACAACAGCCAACGTTATTATTTACAGTGCCACTGTTACCTAAATCTCTATATTTTAACAAGCATTATAACTGGAGTCTGCAAAATATATCCATAGCTACTCTGTATTATGGATTTTATTATAAGTGAAACAGCATATCTTAGTAGTGACGACACGGTTCGCAGGCGCATGGCAGCATCGGTAGAGTGAGTCACACAACGCACAGCTTTACCTGTCAACGACTGCCGGAATTCACGAGCCTTCACTAGAAACAATCCGTTGGGGATGACTCAGGGGCAACGAACGTTTATTAACCATTTCACAACTGTGATTTTCGTTGAAATGTTCCGAATATACATTAAAAGAATAAAACGGAACATTACGGTAAACATAATTTCTGAGAATGCTGACATAACACCGCGACCGTCGCATTATCAAATTGTGACAAACATATTACCACAACACTTTAAAAGACATCAACGCGCGATTTAACTCACACATTTGATTATCAATTTGATTCGTTCAACAAGCTAACGTTTTTAAAAACGACGCAACCAAATCTAATACTTTGTCAAGGTCCAATTATTAAAGGCGGTTAAACAAACAGTTGAACTGCATTATAATTGATGTGTGTGCAGTCGGATACGATTTTAATTCCGAAAGTATCAGAAAGTTTACATCGGATAATTTAATAGTCCAAGTTACGTTTGGAGTCGCAGAGTGATCTCGTGAAGGAAACAGATAACTTGCAGCGTGGCGCCTGCAACCAACAGCTGCGTCTGCGCAAGATAGTCGTTGCCGTAGATTGGAGCGTGTCGGAGACAGACGACGGAGGCCGAGTGCCGTTACCCCGGCCACGACTGTCACCACACAGTGACAAGTCGACCAGGCTTGCAGGCATTGCTCGGAGACCAACCAAGCGCACTACATTTCAATGCTCACTTCATTGAAATATTAACATTTCTAATACCTATAAAGTTTGCATGTAAAATGTGCTCAGAAGTAGTTTTATCGTGGCCGTAGAAACTTAACCCACATTAAAGGCGAAACAATCACTTTCGATCTGCGGCTGCGCCGGCGACTTTTACTCATTGTTCCACCGGCGGCCACACGAGATCACGCACGATCCAAATTAATATATACCACTAGACACGCATCATCATTCATTACTCATTTTACACCGCTGCTGATATTCAACCTAAATTAATTAGAAGGTAGCTGGAGATACGGGTATTTTAATCAGATCAAATTATTTTACCTAAGTACACAAGAAATTAAATATAAGACTTCGTCGTGTAAATTATCATATTTAAAACACAGAAGTAACAATTCATTATTCGTACTACAATACCGTAAACTAGACTTAAATTTGCATTAATTGGTTGTGTTGTCTTCAGTAAGAAACGATTAAGTTGATTGTTCAGAAGGAGAGATGTCCGCGGTCTGCAGCGCTGACGGCGCGGCAAGTGTCGCACGCGCCGCCCGCGCCGTTATCGCGCAGGCAGACATTACTCCCACAGAACCGTATTGCATTGTACCCGCTCACACCTTCCCACGGTGCATAATACCAATCTCAAGAGTCTGCGATAAACTCTACACAAAAAAACCGAGCAAAAATATTTAAAAAAACCTGTACCATTCAAGTGGATTCACATGTCTTATGCTCTTTTCATAGTTAATTGCCTTTCTTTGCTATTATAATAACCTAAGATTTTTTTCTGTGAAATAGGTAGGGGCGTCGTGTTTAATGAGTATGGATTTCGCAATGAATATTTGGCTATTGTCTATTAGAGACATGAGTGAGACTAATTACTTTCATTCCCATTGCATGAATCATAATCCTGGATGCTTTGTTTAGATCAATGGCTAATATAAATATAGTAATATACACTCTTAGAATTGACTAACAATACAGTCACAAAGGGAAGAGATATTTGAGGCCAAAAGGTTTCCTAAATTTGGCATTCGCGCAATACATGTACCTAAAATGAGTAATAAATATTTTTAAAGAGCGTGATTGAAGTTCATGTATGTCGGAGGTCGGCGGCGGGGCGGCGGGGCGGCGGGGGGGGCGACACGCGCCGCTGGTCGCACCTGCCCATCGCGACAAGTCTGCATGTAGCTGACTTTAACTACACTCAAATGACTCATACACAGACAAATCTGATAACACACTACATTCATGCAATATCACACCCCTACAGACTAATTTATTTATTATTTTCATTGTCCTGCATAGAGACTTCTAAAGACAACTTATTTGTAAGATCTATTGAGCTCTAGCAACTCAAATGTGGAATTTATACATAAAATATGTAAAAATGATGATATTTACCAAAGAGTTTGTGGAAACCCCACTCGGCCGACCTTCTCTCTTTTCAAAAAAAGTGCCATTTCCCAGTTAGTGGGATTCCTTCGCTATGTTTGTATTATTATTTGTATTGTCTTTCGCTACACAAGTGTAATTGAAGAAAAGATATAGTTTAACTTAAGTATGTAGTGCAGTGTTAATGTAACATCTTTTGATGGTGATGACTATCAAACTAGAACAAAAAACTTGTTTCTATTGTAATAAAATACACATATATTTTACTTATAATATGTTGTATTCTAGTTGTTATAGAATATGTTGTTGCTGTTGATGTTGACCCAACCGTAAGAGGTATGATTCTTATTTCAAAATTAACTTTAATTAATAAAGATAATATTTAAAAAAAATGTAAATTTCCACTGTAATGATGACAAAACTCTGCAACATAAGTACAACATAAAAACAAGTTGTGTGGGATTTTGAACTAGATACAACAAATAGATCTTGCATTAGTAGTAGTAAATAAAAGGGGAAATAGACCAAGTATACGTAAATTAAAAAAACCAGTATTTAGAAAAAAATATATATACAGGTCACTTTATGAACGTAACGGGAATATCTTAAAGTCAAAATACTAAATTACCTGCAATGTTATGCGTAACACGACGCCTCCAAACGGTTTTGTCCACCTTCATTTTACACAACTCAACTTGCACTATGATTCAACATCAACATTTAAATAACACAAGATATAATAAACACATAATGTACTTTATGTCTCGATAATATCAAACTTTGTCAAAGAACAAAACGTAGATTTTGTACAAAATAAAAATAACACACACAACACAAACATCACCGTCCGGTTGTCATGATTTACTAAAACACAGAGTATAAAAATATTGACTGTACAGACAGACAGCAACAGCAAGTGTTCGAAAACGACTAATTCTAAAGCCGGCTGTACACTTTGGGCAAACCGTTGGGCCAATGAGTGGATGCTCCGCTATTAACACACTTGCGTATTATTAAATTTAGCGATCAGCACTTTGCCAATAATGGACATCAAAAGTGTTATATCCGCAACCATTAATTTGTACAGTTCAAAAATTTAATATAAAAGTAGTTAAATACTAAAAGAAGTCGATGTATCCCTCAATAGCGTCCTCTATAAACAAGTTCTGTTTAAGCTACAACTTTTTCGAAATTTTAATTTGACTTTTAGACAACAGATAGACAGAGTATAGTTTCATAGTCTTAGTCCTAGTTAGTTGGTTTTTTTTCACAAAATAAATATGGCAGCCTTTTTACAATACAATGTCGTGGGATTTTCTTAAGTTTTGTATTGTTTGCTGCTAGAATACCAAATAACATTACATGATTTTATTGATATATTTGTTCTGATTTGATCTAAAAGTCTGTAGTAGTCTTGTATTCAACTAATGTTATAAGGTCATCATGATCTTCGGACTTGTAAGTATTGCGTGGTCAACAAGAAGTAAATTAGATATTTTTTATTCAATAGTAGAAACACAGTTGAAAAATGTGTATTACTGTAACCTTGTTTATGATTGCCAGGCAGCGTGACGACGACCAACTTTTCGATGCTGAATCCGAGAGATCGGGACAGAATTAATAAGTTTGAAGCAGAAGACAGCATGAGCAGCGGCAGCGTAAGCTTAGAGCGCGAGGTGAACGGCACCCGGCGGCTGGTGTGGGGCGACGCGGTGCGCGAGGACGTGTTCCGTCGTTGGTCGCAAGGCTTCGTGTTCAGCCCCGACGAGCCGTCCGCGCTGGTGCAGCAGGAGGGCGGGCCCTGCGCCGCCATCGCACCAGTGCAGGGTTTTTTACTCAAGATTCTACTTTCTGAAACACCAGGTCACAGTTTTAGAGATCTTACGTCTGAGAAATGTAATTCACTGCTTGTAAGAGCAGTCTGTGCTATTTTCAGTCAGTGTTTGGCACCTAAATATAATGTGGCAGTGTATCGAAAGGATGAACAAGAAGCGGCTAGCAGCACATGCAATACAATTAGTGTGGATGAACAACCTTGTGATACAGTGGAACAATTCCATCGAAACATTGAGGTGCATCCATTTCAAACTCTATCTGAAGTGGAAGCTTTCTACACCAGAAACATTCGGATTTTAAAGGACAAATATGGTGTGTTACTGTTGTTATATAGTGTTATTTTGAGCAAAGGTGTGAGTGTTGTGGAGATGGAGTTGGCAGAGCTCTCAGACCCTCTTATCCACTCCACTTATGGATATGGATCTCAGGGATTAATAAATTTGATGTTGACGGGGCGAGCTGTAGCTCATGTGTGGGATCATGACCAGATTGTCGGGGGTCTTAGATTGAGAGGAATAGAATGTCAAAATGAGATTGGATTTCTAACAATAATGGAACATATGCAGTACTGTACTGTTGGCTCCTTTTATAAAAACCCCAAACATCCAGTTTGGGTGCTAGCATCTGAAACTCACCTCACAGTGCTGTTTTCAACAGAAAGGAGATTGGCAGCTCCAGAAACTGCTGGGGAATCAGCAGAAAGAATATTTAGGTCATTTGATCCAGAGGGCAACAACTTTATACCGTCCGCTGCGTTACAAGATGTTTTATGTGCTGCAGACCTGGTTAGTGATCCAGAGTATGTTGAACTGATGCGTAAGAAACTAGATGCAGAAAACTTGGGAATCATATTAATGAGTGCATTCATGGACGAGTTCTTCCCCGGCTGTGAGCGTGGCACGCCCGACACGTTCCCGCTGCAGCACTACAACGGGCTGGCGCGCAGCAACCTGGGCGCGCGCGTGGCGTACCGCGGCGGCCGCGCGGCGCTGCTGGAGTGCCCGCTGCGCGCGGACTCGCCCGACCCCATGCTCACCTGCCTGCAGACCAAGTGGCCCAGCATCGACGTCGTCTGGGACGATGGACAGTCGCCGTCGCTCAACTAGCGTCTATTGAACGCACGCCCCTCCTGTGCTTTTCGATCGTTTGTGACTTGTGATGAAAGCTATAACTATGTAGAGTGTTACTAAAAATTCCATTTAATTGTATCAATGTATGTATAAAGATTTATATTGTAAAATGAATTTGGAGGATGTGGCACAATGTAATAAGCAATGCTTTTATTTCAGTAATGTAATAAAACTTTAGCTGGTAACCAGACATTGGTTTATCCCTTAATTAGACATGTAGAAATTCACAATTGTGTAGAACTAAAAGTGTAGTTGAACTGTTATTCTATACCTAAGAGGAATAGTACAAAAGGTTCATGGTGTATATTAATGTATTTACTACATTTGACAAGTTACTTATTTTTGTTTTTATTTAATCATACTTTGCCACTGTCGATTTTAATTATGACATGTTACAGAAATGGTACCTTGATTGTTGAGTTTACTTGATATATTCATTTCTGTCTTAAATTAGGATTCTGTATCTTTATCCTGTACCATTTGTAAGTTGCAGTGGTTGACATGTAACAGTGGCAACATTTTATACAGATCACGACAAAAGCTTGCTTGTGATGCAATACAAAAATTTAATTATAAAATCTTGAACGCAATACATGCAAAACTAATATATTTTGTAATACAATATTGTCGCAGTTTTCATTCACAAGGGACAGTAACACAAGGTTATTTTTACTATGATTACAGCTAAGCATATGCAAACATATATATACTAACAAATATGAGTGCTAGGTATTATACCTATAGGTATATATATAGTAATCTGGAACTACAAGAGAAAGGTCTGTCTATATCCCTGTCCTATTTCATACTTTTAGTTGGTAATGCAAACTACAAAAAAACAGCAACACTATTAACTAGATTCATATATTCAATATTTCAGCCAATTTATCCAATTGATGATGTTGGTCAATGCCGCTGGCCGTGCCCAAGAAAATGAAAAACGGGACCTCAATCTTGTAAATGTCACAAAGACAAATAAGCAGATATTTTTCATCCAAAACTTGGCACATTGAAAGTTATTGAATTGCCTCGCAAGGCACAGGATTCAACTTTATTATTATTTATTTATTTAGTACTAATATAATAAACGTGAAAGTTATAAAGATAGAGAAAAAATTGATATTCGTTACTCTTTCACGTAAAACTACTGGACCGATTTGGATGAAACTTTACAGGAATAAAGCTTATACATCAGAATAACACATAGGGTACTTTTTACCGCAGGAAAACTTCTCATTCCCACGGGAAACCGACCGGCAGCCAGTAGTAAACTAGAAATTCAAATTTTGCATAACTTAACTACAAAGTCGCTTTCTCAGTTCTGTCCCTATGTATGCTTAAATATTTAAAACTACGCAACGGATTTTGATGCGTTTTTTTAAAGATATAGTGAATCAAGAGGAAGGTTTATATAGGAAGAGGAACAGGAAGGAACATAGTATAGGAAGAGGGGTTTTACTCCGAATTTAACGCGTGCGAAGCCGCGGGCAAAAGCTAGATTTTCATAAATGCGAATGTTTTGCAAGTACCAAAAAAATTACTCTTTGGCAGATCTTTATAATAAAACACTCAAATAACTTAGGTTTGGTTAGTTTTAGATTAGTAAAGTTTATTCTTTATTTTACGGTTCGGCGTTTTATTTTTTGTTACAAAATTTTTGATGATTTTTTTACATTATTTAAATTTGAATTAGCCTACTCCTGTGTAATATATCAATGTTCCGGGGTATAATACTTCATAATTATACTACCTATAAATATGAAAGTGTGGACGCTTGATACGCATTATTATAACATACTTACTTTACCTTTTTTTTTTTTTGTTGTCGCGGGGAAAATGCTTTATGCACCATACCCTTCACCGGGGAGTGAAGGGCGTGTGTGGGACTCCCGGCGTGAAGCGCTACTCCTGGGCGACTGGATTGCCGACCAGGGGTCTACCCTCTAAAAACCACCGCGGTGTTCAACGCCGCCACCCATAATGCGACTCACGGGCACGCTCGCGCATTCGACACGAGAGCCGCGGGTGCATCCGCAAATGCGGAACCTCCCTGTATGCGTGGTACACCAGAACACTTGGTGCACCACGCCCTCCCGTGACCTTGTGCAATCGGGTGAGGGAGTCCCCGTTCCCCCATCCGAAGGCCACCGCTCGGTCGACAAATGGCGGGGGGTGGTGTCCGCCAGGTGTCGAGCGAGCTACCCCACGGGATCGGATCCGCTAGGGGGTCATCCTCTCGGACCCGATCCATCGATAGTCACCTTCGCGAGATCGACGCAATCGCGAAGGAGACCATCGCCTCCCGCGATCTCTCGTCACCGTTCTTGGTGGGTCCAGTACCAAGTCCGGCAAGAAGAGATCCCTCCCCAGTTGGCGACCGAAGCCGCCCCTCCCTTCACACGCCGGGACGCCGGAGTGTGAGGTTGAAAGGTGACCATGCCTACAGTGTGCAAGCCGAGCGAGCGAAGCGAGCGTGCCGCGGCGGCGGTCGGCAAAGCACCACAACCCTGATACTTTTTACTAAAAATTACCAACTACTTCCAAGAAAAAAGTTATGAAGGAAAAAAATATTAGTCGAAAAATTTCTTAGTAATGATACTATGATTTAAAAAGTTATGGCAACTGACTATTTTGAATTCCGTTGGTAGGACAAAAATCAATGAAGAAAAAAAGTAAGTACGAGAAAAATTTATAACAGTGATTGTTATGAACACAAATCAATGACTTATAAAAGTGCAATATAGGCCATAATAAAGTTCCTCACTGACGTTTTTCATTATAATCTTACCTGCATAAAGGCCTATTCAAACCTGAGCGATATTCGCTGCCACTGTGGGTAGAGGTACCTACATACCGCGCGGGTTTCGCTCAGGTATTTAGTATCAAGTACCGTGGCTAAAGCGACCGCGCGTTTTCTCTGCCGCAGACGGTAGCGAATACCGCTTAGATCTGAATAGGCCTTTACATACATTACCGGACGCGCATTCGGTATTGTATAGAATACCTAGGCAAAGTATAAAATAAATTATATTTCATACATTACCGGCACGTTTTAGACATTGCCGGTAACATATACAGGGTGTGGTGGGGTGTTAAAATGGTGGATAGGTCAGGCTATAAGCTATATCTATTTACTTCCACTTATTAAATTGCGTTTTGGTTCAAGTTCAAATCTAATAAATTCTAGATTTTTAAGATTTTCCTAAGAAAATCCCCGATTTTTCCCTGAATATTTTTTTTATTTACTGTCGGAACGAAGCGAAATTAATTTTAATTTAAAGCCTAATACTGTTTTATTCAGATGCAATCATAAATTTATACAAATCATCACATAAAAAGTTACAGTGGGTTCATAAACTTCGATGAACCAGTGGTAAAAATATGTTATGACAACTTTGCAATGAAAAAATATATATATGAGTTTGGAAATTTCATTTGCTTTTAAAAACTTCTTCAGCTAATACACTTTATAACGATATGCTACATGACATATAAATAATTAGAAATCTCACCAAAAATAGTAGGTAAGTTAGTTCCAAAGACGCCTGGTAAGGAAGGAACGAACCCGTTCCTATGTAGTTAAAAACTTCTGTCTTATCCTTTCAAAGCTATACCTATTGTGTTATCTAATTCGACTCCCCCTTCACTTTTCCTAGTTTCCACGGGAACGGAGTCGCGGGCCACCACTAGTAACTAATAAAACATATCGTATTATGCTAAACATAAATAAAAAATAATAATCGTGATTGCTCTTACTTATTTGAATTCAGTTAAAAATACTTATTTTCGAAATTTATGGGAAGATAGGCTTCGTTTGACCGCAGTCGCGCTTGATTTTGAGCGACGACGTATAAAAGTTTTTTGTCAAAAGTTTTATGAGAACTAATAAAAAAACTTTTAAATTACAATAGATCAGTCTCAACAGTTTTTGTAACTATATCAGTAATCAGTAATTAAGATATAACCAGTACCTACCGATAAATGAAATAGAAGATTTGAAATAGAACTTTACAACCAGTTTTTTATTTTATCGGTCATCACCAATATTATGGGTGCAACGCAACTGAGAAAGTCCAAACAAAACTAATAATACTAAGCTCACCCAAGACCTCATGCATAGCAGTCAAACTGGCGATAAGTAGACAGATCAATGGCATAAAATGGAAAAGAATATATAGGTAGAAGGTAATAATGAAAAAAATGCATTTTTTATAGAAGAGGGAGCAAACGAGCAAGGATGCTGGCAACAAGTAAAAAAAAAGCGGTTTTCAAAAAAAAAAAAAAATAGTTCATACAAATTCGCTAGATGGCGCTGAACAAACTAAGTACGCAGGTAGGCCTTTAAAAAAGTAAAAGGATTGAATATAAATAATAATAGATGAGTCCAAAGTAATCAGAAATAACCAAAGAAATCCACGAATAAAGAAGTACACAACATAGACAGCGTGTAAGCGTCAGCCTACAAACAAAACAAACACATATATATACCGCTGCACCACAGACGATATTTATAGAGCGGTATATATACCGAAATGCTAAGCGGATGGTTCCAGGTTCAATCCCCGGGTCGGGCCAATTACGTCAAAATAGTTTTTCGAAATTGGCTCGTGTCTGGGTGTAACTGGTTTCCCTAGTCCATTGTGTGGTACCTATGGTACCAGCTTTGCTTAGTTTAGGGCCACACTAAAATATTATTTAGATCCCCCGACAATCTGTTATGCAGGATAAAATCAGTGTCTAAATGACTAAGTTTTCGTATTTTCTTTGCTTGCCGACGCTTCACCAAATAATCATGTCTAGGCTTCTTCCAACAAAAAAAACATCACACATAGACGCGCAGCTATGCTTTTAAAGTTTCAATTATACATATAACCACACGTTTAATCACAAAAAACACACTTTTTAATAAATTCAAAGTAAAAAAATCACGATCACGACCACTACTCGACGCTAAAATAGTAGCTTTTAGATTTGACACTTGAGATCGTGGCTGTGGGCGAGGCGGTCGGCTAATTCAGCGCTTTTTGTTTGTGAATACGAAATTGTATAGAGCAATGTCAATTGCTTCGACGATGACTAGTTCCGACTCGGGCCGTTCTCGTCGTCGAGCGCTAGAGTCGCATTAACATGAAACAGAATACCAACTGTGTATCGCAGCGCTGCCGCAGCGACGAGTTCGTGGCTGTTGCTTTAGAGAATAGCACTGCAGTTGGTGTGTCAGTCTGAATATTTATTATTATTATATATATTATTACATTTTTTGTTTAATTCTACAAACAAAAAGGTTTATTTACCTTTTATTCAAATTCAAATCAAATCAAAACCGACATTGGTATTGCTAGAGAAAAAGTAGCTTTGTTTTTTTTCTATACTTTTCCTTTTTTAAAGTGTTGTGGCACATGTGATTCATTATTTGTTATATAGTTTTTATGTATTAGGCTCATAAGTTTACAATAAATATTTTATGTTATGTTGTTTTACTTGCGCTATAATAGGTAGGAAATTAATTTGTTAGGTCGGACGCTGGGTGCTCTCTTTACGGTATTGCTCCGTGCATATACCCTCGCGATATAGCTCTCTCTTTCTAACAGCTATCTGTCCCTTTCATTTGACACGAACATGTCCAACTTTCTCTATAAAAACCAGCGCCCGGCTCGGCAAAATACAGGCATCCCCCGGGTAAGGGCCCAAGTGCGGACGGTGACTGCCCCTCTGTTGGGTCGCAGAGGGTAGCCCCCATCACCATCTACGATGTCGCCGCCACCATCACCACCGCCGGCGTCGTCGACCCCCACGCAGCCGCCGCCGAGGAGGCGCACGCAGCCGCAGCCCCTGCACATGCAGACGAGGCGCGCTGCCCTGGCGCAGCAGGCGGAGGCTGACTCCGACGACTACTCGTCCGCCGCCTCGACGGTGCCCTCATCCGCATCGTCCACCACCGGCGCAGGCGACGAGTTCTTCTCGCCGTCCGAAGCGGGCTACGGCTCGCCGCTGCCGCAGACACCAGCACAGACGCCATCGGTCAGCCGCATACCGCTGTCGAAGAGGAAGCTGCAGCGACCACAGACGACTTCTGAGGAGAAGACGCAACCGGGTCCATCCGGAAGACCGATTCCGGATACGCCGGACTCGCCGGACTCACCACCGGGGAAGCAGATGGCGTTCGACCAGCGCGCCCCCCCCGCCCCCCGCCGCAACCAGAACGCCGCGCTTCGCCGCGCCGCCGCCGCAGGCACCGCCGGCGCGCATCGTGTCGCCGCCGAGATTGCCTCGCCCCCCCTTCGCGCCCGCGCTGCCGCAGACGGCGCCCCCCGCGCCCCGCGCAGCGCCGCCCCCGCCCCCGCCCCCGCCGCCACCTACAACATACGCGGCGGCGATGACAGCGCCACAACCGCCTGCAGCGGTAACTACTGCCGCCACAGCCGCCACAGCCGCCGCCCCTACAACCGCCGCCCTTACAGCAACCAAGACGCCGCGATACCCGCCGCTTGTCGTCGAACACTTGCCCGACTGGGCAACTCACTTCAGAAAGTTGAAGGAGAAACTGGGACGGGCCCCAAGCGCTCGACCTTACGGGAGAGGGGTGCGCTTTACACCTCAAGAAGACCACGAGTACCGCCTAATCCAGCGGTACCTAACCACCCTGGAGAAGGAAGCAGGCGTCTCCTGGTTTAGCTACTCCCTCCCGGCAGACCGAAGCCTGAAGGTAGCCATCAGGGGGCTACCACATAACACGAGCAGCGAAGACATAGAAGGCCAACTACGCGAGCTGGGGTATGAGCCGGAGTACGTGCGGCAAATCAACGCACGTCAGGGTCGCCCCGGCTGTATCTTCTTTGCACAACTGACACGCACACCGAATCTCACCCCTGGCATATACAACGTCACAGAGCTGCTCTGTATGCCAGGGGTGACCATCGAGGCATGGAGGGGCAAGCAGGGCCCCGCCCAATGCCACCGCTGCCAGCAGTTCCGGCACTCCTCGCACAACTGCCACAGGCGGCTCGCCTGCGTGCGTTGTGGCGAGGAGCACCACGCGAAAGACTGCCCACGACCCCGCGAGGAGCCCGCAACGTGCAGCAACTGCGGCGGCCCACACCCGGCCAACCACGCGCAGTGCCCAGCGTTCAGGCGCGAGGCGCGTAACAAACGCGCCGGCACTGTAGCACTAACCACCGGTCCCCGCGCCACCACCACTGCCACCACCACCACCACCACTGCCGCCGCCGCCGCCGCCGCCGCCGTCTCTGCAACATCAGCGACAGCCAGTGCCGCTCCAGCTCAGCGAGTTGTCGAGCCGACCGCCACTGGCTCACTGATGGCTGCTGCAAATGCGCCAGGACAACCGCAACCGCAGCGCAAGAGAAGACGTCGCCGCAGGCAAAAGAAACGCACCGCATTACCCGAACTGATGACTGAGCCACCACCAGAACACCGGCGTAATCAGCAACCACCAGAACACCGACGTAATCAGCAACCACCAGCAGCAGTAACTACAGAGGCAGCGAGGAGCACGAGCGCTCAACCCGTGGCCCCCGCAGTCGAAGGAGGTTTGGGGGACCTCCTGATGCTGCTGCTGGACATCTTGGAGGCCTTCGAAACTGGCTCGACCCCGGCAAATCTCCGGTCCAGGGTCCGCCAAACTGTGAAGCTCTTAACCAAAAATTATGGCCAGACTACCCTCAACTAAAATAATTTTTTGGAATGCCGATGGCCTCACAAAACCAAAGCTGTCGCTGTTCAGAGTCCTGCTAAAGGAGAGAAGTCCCGACGTAGCCTTGATCAACGAAACACATGCCACAGCTTCCACCAAAATAAAAATATCAGGCTACGTCGTCTACAGGCAAGATGAGACGTCACCACAAGGACATGCGTACAGAGGGCTAGCTGTCCTCGTGAAGCGGAGCGTCGTGCACCAGCCATTGCCGCCCACCACCAGCCACCTGACATCCTCCCACGCACTCGGCGTGGAGCTGTGTGTTGACCGCCAACCTATCCGTGTGTTTGCCTTCTACAAACCGCCGAAAACGCGACTCGCAGTGTCTGATGTCCACCACCTTCTGGACTCGCCACTGCCCACCATCATCGCGGGTGACTTCAACTGCAAGCACACGGCGTGGAATTCGACGCACAGCTGCACCGAGGGCCGCCGACTCTTTAATGATGCCGAGAGATGTGGGTACTCTGTGTGCGGGCCGGAAGTGCCTACACACTACCCACATGTAGCCGCACATATACCGGACGTCATCGACCTCATCGCCGCCAAGAACTTGCCGCAGCAACCGACCTTAGAGGTGATCGATGACCACTTTATATCGGATCACCAGCCGGTAATCGTGACCATCGCCAGCCCAGCTACAACGACGCCGCTGCCCCCCAGACGCCAGAGAGTGAACTGGGCAACCTTCGCATCTATAATGCAGGACTGCCCAAGTCACGCTGTCAACAACGGAGAAGAGGTTGAGAAACTCACTGCAAGCTTCACCTCCTACGTCGCCGATGCCATGAGGGCGGCTGCAGAGACGCCGAAAAAGCACCGCCGCAACGAAATCTCCGCATCTATACTTTCTCTAATCGAGAGAAAGAGACAGATGCGGAAACTATGGCAGCGCACCAGATGTCCCACAGTGAAGTCCCGGCTGAATGCCCTGGCCGAAGACATCTCAACGGCACTGGAAACAGCAGCCACGGAGTCCTGGATGCAGACCATCGAACTCGCTGGAGATGACTGGAGCAGCATCCATAAGCTTTGCCGCCGAGTGTCGGGCCAGGCTGCGCCAATAAGACCCCTGCTGGCAGAAGACGGGACTCCACGATACCGCGCCGCAGATCGCGCAGAAATCTTCGCCAACCACCTGGAGAAGCAGTTCAAGCCAAACCCGACATCCAAGCCCGTGCACGCTGCAGTCATCCGACAATGCGTCGATAGCTACCTTGGCCCCCCTCTGATGCCCACAGAAGACCCCATCGTTCTCTCCCCGGGATTGGTACACAAACTGGCACGTCGGACACCACTCAAAAAGGCACCCGGACCGGATAGAGTACCCAACGAAGCATTACGTCACCTACCCCCAAGAGGTATCGCAACACTGACGCGTATCTTCAATGGCATACTCCGTACGGGCCACTTTCCAACGGCCTGGAAAACCGGCCGTGTCATCATGCTGCCCAAACCGGAGAAGAACTGCATGAAGGCGGAAAGCTACCGGCCAATAACCCTGCTGCCAAATGCTTCCAAACTCTTCGAGAGAGCCCTGCTACTACATATGAAGCCGCATATCACACCACGCGCCGAACAGTTTGGCTTTCGAGCAGAACATTCGACGACACTCCAAGTCATGAGGGTACTGCATGACCTAACGACCGCCTACAACAAGCGCGAGCACAGTGTCGCAGTATTCCTCGACATGGAGAAAGCCTTCGATCGCGTGTGGCACGAGGGCCTGCTGTACAAGATGGCGAACACCACGATGCCGCGCAGAATCCTGAAGGTGGTGGCCTCATTCCTGGAAGGGCGGGAATTCGAGGTAGCCGTGGAAGACGCCGTCTCAACAAAGCGGCCAATTGAAGCAGGAGTACCACAGGGCAGCTGCATCTCTCCCTATTGCTACGCGGTCTATACAGATGACATACCGGTGGTGGAAGGCGCAACATTGGCACTATATGCCGATGATGCTGCCTACATCACCAATTCCATCAATGTCAAGCACGCGGCAGTAAAGATGCAGCGCCAGCTCGACGCTCTACCTGACTGGCTCGACGATTGGCGACTTGCTGCCAACGCGAGGAAGACCCAAGCCATCGTCGTGTCCAGAAAACTAGAGAAGCCGCCTAAACTGAAGCTCGCCGAGGAAGACATAGAGTGGTCCAGCCAGGCAAAATATCTTGGCGTCATCATCGACTCCAAATTGAGCATGAACGCGCATGTGAAGAGCGTTATACGCAAGACACGTGCCGCGCGCGCTCAACTGCAACCAGTGCTCACCTCGAAGCTGCCCCTGCGCGTCAAATTAGGCATTTACAAAACCTATGTCCGCAGCAGACTCACCTATGCAGCACCAGCCTGGTATGCACTGACGTCGGATACCAGCCGCAAGAACCTCCAAGCGCAGCAATCCCTCAGTCTTCGGAAGATTGTGGATGCCCCGCGGTATGTGCGGAACGCTACCATCGCTCGCGACCTAAGGACGGAGAGTCTCGAGAGCTTCATCATCAAGCTCACGGAGACCGCCTTGGATCGCTGCAGCCAGTCTAGCTTCCGGCATCTGCGCGAAATCGCACCCCACCACACAAGACCACCGGACCACAAGCCGTTCCCGCGGCAACTTGTTCCCGACAACCCACCGAACGCGACACCCAGTGACGGTCCGCCGCGCGTCGCCAGCCAGTCGGCAGGCTGACCGGCCACCGTCACCCACAACCAACCAAGACACCGTGGAGCGGAGCGCCGAGGTCGCCGCCAGTTCACTGGCAGGCAGGACCCGGCCCCCCCCCCCCCACCAATACCCGGACGTGACACCGGCGACCGGCTGGAGTCGCCATCAAACATAGTTTGAAGGCTCGACACCGCCGACGCCGCCGGAAACATAAAAGAAGCCAAGAAACCCAGGGACCCTGCAGTATTCGCTGCAGGCGGAAGACCCCGCGGTAATGGGCCGAAGCCCAGATACGCTCCCCCACCACCCTCATCAGAGGGCGGGTGAGAAGACCTAGACGACGCAAAATACAGTCTCTCGAAGATAGCGCAAGTGGCAACATCTCATCTCTTAAGCAACTAC
This sequence comes from Emmelina monodactyla, assembly GCA_916618145.1. Lineage (NCBI taxonomy): Eukaryota > Metazoa > Arthropoda > Insecta > Lepidoptera > Pterophoridae > Emmelina > Emmelina monodactyla. The sequence goes on from OU745304.1 coordinate 11,675,001, forward strand.
CGAGTTTTCATTCATCCCACGCCTCAACAATTGGTTACCCCGACATGGAAGAACAATCTGCCAGCACCGAGTGGTAGAGTCTAGCTGTAGGCTCTGTCTGCAGCGATTGCTGGGCTGACTCGACCGGTGAAATACCACCGTCGCACAGGAAACCGACGTGAAGTAGGAACGATGTTCCTGCGTTTCGTTCGGTGAGTGCGGTATCCGGTGCTCAATTTTATTTATTTATTTATATATTTTCTTAAAGGTCAGCAACACACCCCCAACACCTACAGTGTTGAGGGTAGTCATGGGCGGCGGTGATCACTTACCATCAGGTGACCCGCATGCTCGTTTGCTACCTATATTACATTAAAAAAAAAAAAAAAAAAAAAAAAACCGAACCCAGCAAAGTTGACCTCGCTGCCGTCTCAGTACAGTCAAGACTTCTGCCCTTCTGGAGAGAATATCCACGAGCATGGTTCATTCAGTTCGAGGCCGTCGTGGATCCACAACACACAACAGATGACCAGAAGTTCCGTTACGTTTTACAACAATTGCAACCACTGGATTTACAACATCTAACAGATATCCTGTACAAGCCACCGGAGACGAGGAAATACAACGTTTTGAAGGAGAGATTACTTTCTGTCTACGAGCAATCCGACATCAAGAACTTCCAGAAGCTGATCGGAGACCTAGAACTCGGCGACCAGAAGCCCAGCCAGCTACTACGACGCATGCGAGAATTAGGTGCAAGCATGCTAACCGAGGAAGGTTTACGCATCGAGTGGCTCAACAAACTGTCGTCGCAAGTTCGTGTGGTCCCATCAGTCAACAGTGAATCGACACTAGATACTCTAGCAGCTATGGCCGACAAGATGACCGAATACGCTCAACCTGCACACATCGCCGTCATGCATAAGCCCTCAACGTCTCACGAAATGATGAAGCCTGACGTCAGCGCGATACACCTGGAACTGCTGTCGAAACAAATAGAGAAACTAACGCTCGAAGTCGCTGAGCTACGAGGCAGATCTACCTACCGACCACGACATCGCGCACGTTCCCGTTCAAACTCGAAGTTCCGGCACCCAAGAAACAGATCCCCAAGTGAAGGGTGGTTGTGCCGATACCATCATAAGTTCGGAGATAAGGCAAGACGATGTGAATCACCGTGCGCTAAACGAAACAAGTCGGAAAACTAGAAGTAGCATTGACCGTGGCGGATGTCGATGCAGTTAACTCCAGTAACCGCCTATGTGTCACCGATCGTCGCACTCGAGAACGCTTCCTCATCGACACTGGCGCCGAGATATCCGTGCTTGCAGGAAAGAGCAAAGGCAAAGGCACTTCGACGAAATACACCTTGTACGCAGCCAACAACACGCCAATCAAAACCTACGGAGAACGAACCATTGAACTGGACCTTGGACTTCGTCGATCCTTCCGCTGGACCTTCATAATCGCAGATGTCAAAACTTCAATCATCGGAGCTGATTTCTTACGCCATTTCAAATTACTTGTCGACCTACACAAGAAAAAACTACGGGACGAGATCACCAGCCTCTCCGTCAACACCCTGTCTATACGAAGCAACGAACCAACTGTTTTCGTCATTAGCAAGTCACATCAATACTACGACATACTCAGCAAATACCCGGATGTCCAGAAACCAATGTCTACAAAACTGCCGCCTGCACACGATGTCACTCACGAACTACAGACCGTCGGACCCCCACTCTTCGCCAGACTGCGACCCCTACCACCGGAGAAGTACATTGAAGTAAAGAAGGAATTTCAGAAACTTGTCGACATGGGGATATGTAGACCATCGCGATCACCGTGGGCAAGCCCGATTCACGTAGTTAAAAAAAGCAATGGACAACTGCGTATCTGCGGTGACTACAGGAGACTAAACGCAGCAACTATTCCCGACCGGTACCCAATCCCGCGCATTCAAGACTTCACCTACAGACTTCACGGCAAGCAAATATTCTCTAAACTTGACATACAAAAAGCATACTACTGGATCAAGATGAAAACTGAAGAAGATTGCCAGAAAACAGCCGTTACAACACCTTTCGGCTTGTTCGAATTTACAAGAATGACATTCGGACTAAGGAACGCAGCGCAAACGTTCCAACGCTTCATAAATCAAGTACTCGTGGGCCTAGAAGACTTCACCTTTGCGTACGTCGACGACCTGCTCGTGTTCTCTGAGTCACCAACGCAACATAGAGCACACTTAGAAAAAGTGTTGCAACGACTCAACGAGTACGGCCTGAGCATTAATATGGACAAATGCGAGTTCGGTAAAGAAAAACTCAACTTCCTGGGCTATGAAGTCACGCAGCAAGGCATTAAACCACTCGAAGAAAGAACCGAGGCGATCACAAACTATCCGCTACCGAAAACTATCGAAGAACTGCGTAGATTCCTGGGGATGTTGAACTTTTATCGCGATTGCCTACCTCAACAAGCTGACAAACAAATGCCGTTAAACAAGCTACTCCATAACACAAAGAAAAAGGACCAAACACCAATCAGTTGGACGCCGCAACAAATTCAAGCATTTGAGAACTGTCGTGATAGCATCACACAAGCAGCGACACTCTTCCACCCAATACCTGGCGCAGAACTGGCGATAATGAGCGACGCATCTGACACAAGCATGGGAGCTGTTTTACAACAAAAATATAACAATACATGGCAGCCGCTCGCATTCTACTCGAAAAGCCTCAGCGACACGCAGAAGAGATACAGTGTGTATGATCGCGAACTCTTAGCGATATACACCGCCACTAAACACTTCAGAAAGTACATAGAAGGCATGAACGTGACGGTGTATACGGACCACAAGCCTCTTACGTACGCGCTAACGAAGCCACCGAGCAAGAACGACACACCACGCAGAGAGAGACAGCTGCAATTCATAAGTCAGTTTTGCAGTCAAATAAAATACATCAATGGATATGAAAACACCGTGGCCGACGCATTATCACGAATAGAGGAGATCCAGCTAGAATCTACAATAGACTATACCCAGCTATCTGCGCAACAACATACAGACAACGAGTTACCACAACTGAAAAGGCGGGAAAACTTGAAATTTGCTGACGTCACACTACCGGGAATGCCGCAGCCAATTACTTGCGAGATGTCTACGCACACGCCGCGCCCGTACATACCTGCAGAATACAGAAAAACTACATTCGACGCGTCTCACAACATCAACCACCCCGGCGTGAGACAAACAAGAAAAATAATGGCTGAGAGGTACTTTTGGCCGAACATCAACAAGGACGTATCTGCGTGGGCGAGAAATTGCGTCGAGTGTCAACGAAGCAAAATACAACGACACAGTCACACGCCGCTCGCGCAGTTTGCAAACAGCGCGAGATTCGAACACATACACATAGATATCGTCGGACCGCTACCGCCATCTAGAGGAAACAGATACCTACTAACAATCATCGATAGATGCACGAAGTGGCCCGAAGCTGTACCACTGCACGAAATAACAGCGGAGAATGTAGCACAAGCGCTATTTGAAACATGGATTACACGCTTCGGTTGCCCACTACGAATAACAACAGATCAAGGACGTCAGTTTGAATCCATGTTATTTCAAACACTCATGAAAAGGCTGGGAGTACATCGAATAAGGACGACTGCATATCACCCGCAATCTAATGGTCAAATAGAGCGCTTACACCGAGTTATCAAAACAGCGCTAATAGCAAGAGGGAACAGGAACGACTGGGCGAGTGAGATAGCAACAATTCTCCTCGGCATTCGGGCGGCAACTCACAGCGACACGGGTTACACACCTGCAGCGATGACTTACGGAACTAACATCCGCTTACCTGGCGACTTCTTCGTACCTACAACGTCGAACGAGGACCCAGCAGACTTCACACATAAACTGATGACCACGATGGCTACATTCTCACCAGCTAGCAGCAGAACAAGACAACAACGAACACCGTTTGTTCACAAGGAGCTTGCAATCTGTTCACACGTCTTCCTACGGCGAGATGAAACCCGCAAGCCACTGACGCCACCATACGATGGGCCATACAAAGTACTGGAACGTCATGAAAAGTACTACAGAATACAACTGGACAACAGAGAAGCGGTCGTGTCATTGGATCGATTGAAACCTGCCTTCGGATGCACCTACGACGAGACTAGTCCCACACCAGCACCTGGGAGCAGCTCTGCAATCCAGATGGACAAGGCGACTGAGAGGAGCAGCATCCCGAGCGCAGCACCCGCAGCACCCGCAGCGCCCGCAGCACCCTACGTCACCCGATCCGGAAGAACAGTGAAGAAAAGTGTACGTTTCACTTGAGGGGGGGTAATGTTGTGGCACATGTGATTCATTATTTGTTATATAGTTTTTATGTATTAGGCTCATAAGTTTACAATAAATATTTTATGTTATGTTGTTTTACTTGCGCTATAATAGGTAGGAAATTAATTTGTTAGGTCGGACGCTGGGTGCTCTCTTTACGGTATTGCTCCGTGCATATACCCTCGCGATATAGCTCTCTCTTTCTAACAGCTATCTGTCCCTTTCATTTGACACGAACATGTCCAACTTTCTCTATAAAAACCAGCGCCCGGCTCGGCAAAATACAGTCTCTCGAAGATAGCGCAAGTGGCAACATCTCATCTCTTAAGCAACTACCGAGTTTTCATTCATCCCACGCCTCAACAAAAGGTAAGACCTGCCTACTTAGTTTGTTCAACGCCATCTAGCGAATTTGTATGAACTATTTTTTTTTTGAAAACCGCTCATTGCCAGGTTTTACTTACAATTTTTGTCTTTGAATTACCTATTTTTATTTCGCTTTTATCACATTCAACATTTTTCACATTTTTGTCTATTTTGACAGAAACTGCTATTATAAGAGCAATAAGGCCACCTTTTGCTTTCTCTTACTGACTTCTGTAAAATAATTTTATTGTGTAATAAATAATAATAATAATAATAACCCCCCTATGGGACCACCTTGCCGCGGTGGGGGGGCTTACGGGAAGTATGGTACAGGTATAATTAATAACATCATAATTACCCTTCCTAAACTAACGGTTCCAATCCCAAATCCTAACCTCCTCCTTATGTCCTTTTCCTACCCAATCCCTATTTTATCATATGTGCCAATCCAAGGTCTGCCGTGCCGAAGGATGCGTGGCCGGGGGCGAGCCCGGTCGTGAGCGTGCCACGCCTGGAGCCAGGGCGAACTCCAGGTGTAGCTTATACAGTAAGCTAGCCCTTATCTAGGCAAGCGGGGCTCTGCCAAGATCGACATTATTTTTACCCTAGCTTCTCGTGGGAACAAAATGCAAAACCTAAATTCAAATTCAAACAAATATAACTTACGTAGGCGTCTTCCTAAAAATACGTCTTATATCGAGGAATGTCGAAATTCTCCTCCATGTCCATCGTCACCAATATCGTCATCCCAAAGCCTCTTTGGTTCACCCAGCTCATCCTCCAATTCATATGAAGAACGGCCACTTTCACGATCCTCAACGATTAGTATAGTGTCAGCTAGTGCTGCGTCGGAGGCAAATGCCAAAAATCCAACGCCCACTGCTGCTACCACTCGTACGCGACAAAAATGGTCTGAAGAGATGAACCGTTTTATATGGCGTACCTATTTAATCGCAACGGCTTTAGAAACTAAACCGAGAGGTTACTTAGACATACTTCATTCAGAGTTCTCCCAAAAATTTACTCATTTCAATACATCAAGACAACGACTAGGTGATCAGCGTAGCGTAGGGCAATTATTAATAATAAACTCTTGTCTCAAAATGTTCTTGATGAAATAAGAATAGAAGTAACTTCACTACTACAGTCACCTCAAAGCCAACTACAAACGAATAGACCATCGTTAACACCAACTACACATACTCAGCTAAATCAACGCATGCGCTGGACGAATGAATATAATGAAACAATCATGCGATCGTATTACAAAATAACACAATTAGAAACAAACCTAACGGCGTACAGAACAATTCTACACCAAGAATTCATAAATACATTTCCTCATTTATCTCATGTTACACAGCAACGTATCTCGGATCAAAGAAGACTTATCGTACAGCACAAATACATATCAGATGAGAGGTTGGCAGCTATAAAAGCCGAAGTGGCTGAAGGAATTGAACTCAGGACTACACAGAGCAGTGCTGCATGCCAGCAGTTAACAGAGAATATTCCATTAGAGACAATTAATACTGTTGAAGATGAACTTAACAATATTAGTTTTGAGTTTAACTTGGAAACTGAAACACAATATAATAGTCAACTCATTATACAATCGCAGGTCGAACACCAAACGAGTCCTCTTGTTGAATATAACAATAGCGAAACAGAAAACGCTTTTATGGAATCTTTGCAATATTTCAAAAACACTACACCTACAAATCGCGTTTATATTCCTAGACAAAAAACGTCACGAAAACTAACAGCTTTAGTACAACACATAAACACACACATACTCCCAAAATTTGTTAATATAGACACTGATTTTGACACTCTACAAACCGTATTATACTGCGCTGCTTGGACTGTCGCTAAACTCAATGGTTCCAAATTAAGTCTTCCAAACACAAACCCGATCCAACAAATTAATAATCGAAAACCCAAGTGGCAAATTAGACTAGAAAAAAAAGTAGATGATCTTAGGAGTAAAATTGGAAGACTAACTCAATATCTTCGTGGAAATAGGGGTGATAGATTGACAACTCACGTACACCTAATATTACAACAGTATAAGATACATACATTACACGAACCACCAAATACACAACTAATGCAGTTTTTAGATACGCTAAAACAAAAGTTATCCGTCACAAGCAGCCGTCTGAAAAGATATAAAACATGCACGTTACGCAAAACTCAAAACACACAATTCTATTACAATGAAAAAAAGTTTTATAGGAATCTCAAATCTACAACGTCAAATGAAAACCACACAAGGGAGCCACAAGCAACATCTTCACCTGAGCGACTACATGCATTCTGGTCCTCAATATGGGAAAATTCAAAGACGCATAACGATGATGCTGCGTGGCTTTAACCAAATAGACTAGACACCTCCAATATTTCACCAATGGAATTCAATGCCATCTCAATAGATACATTTAACACTGTCATAAAACACCTACACAACTGGAAAACTCCTGGCACAGATTTTCTCCATAACTACTGGTATAAAAAATTCACGCATATTCATCCTTTTTTGTACAATCATATGAACGACTTCATTAAAAATCCATTAAGTATGCCAAAATATATCACTAATGGTACAACACACTTATTACCAAAGGATGAAAAAAACACCAACGACCCCGCCAAATATAGGCCTATAACCTGTCTTCAATCGTTTTACAAAATAATAACTTCCTGTATTAGCCATGTTATATACTCACACTCCAATAAAAATAATATTCTATCTGATGAACAAAAAGGATGTAGAAAATATAGCCAAGGTTGTAAAGAGCAGCTAATAAATGATTCGGTTATTCTAAAACAAGTTCAGCAAAAAAAGAACGATTTATTCTCCATGTACATAGACTACAAAAAAGCATTCGATTCAGTACCCCATTCTTGGCTTATAAAAGTACTAGAATTATATAAAGTCCACCCCACAATAGTCACCTTTCTACAAACTATTATGCCTTACTGGAACACTAAGCTTAAACTTAATTCTACGGAAGGGACTATTGAAACCGACACAATACGAATTCTAAGAGGAATATACCAGGGTGACACACTTAGTCCATTGTGGTTCTGCATGGCGCTCAACCCTTTAAGTCAACTCATTAAAAATACAAACATTGGTTACCCTCTAAAATATCATACAGAAAACATACATAAAGAACTCCTTATAAGTCATTTACTCTACATGGACGATATCAAACTCTATGCAACATCTGAAGATGATCTAAATACACTAGTATCTGTTACTGAGGAATTTTCAAACGATGTGTGCATGGAGTTTGGTATCGACAAATGTAAGATCAACTCGGTCTTAGCCGGAATACCACATAAACACTTTTATACTACAAGCAATAACGAAACAATAGAACCTCTTGACGATGAAGAAACTTACAAATATCTAGGATATGATCAATCTAAACAACTGCATATTAAAGAAATAAAATTATCACTTAGACAAAAATTCAAACACAGATTTAATTCAATTTTTAAAACTCATTTATATTCAAAAAATACTGTAAAGGCTATTAATTCGTTTGCGATTCCTGTTCTTACCTATTCCTTTGGAATTATCTCTTGGAGTAAATCGGATCTAAAAAGCTTGCAACGCCTTATTAACACATGTTTGACAAAAAATAGGAAACATCATCCAAGATCATGCGTGCAAAGGCTTACCTTACCCAGGAGTGAGGGTGGAAGAGGAATCATAGATATCACCAACTTACACAATAAACAAATTGCAAATCTGAGAACCTATTTTATACACTCACAGTCTCCTTTACACACTGCAACAGTTCAAAACGATAAACGATATACACCATTAAACCTACATGATTTAAATACACAAAAAAATGAATCACAGTTAGATAAACAGACAAAACTGAATGATTGGGCCCGGAAGTCTCTACATGGCCGACATCACCACGATCTGAGTCAACCACACGTCGACAAAAACGCGTCGAACGAATGGCTCAGCCGTGGTCAACTGTTCCCTGAGACTGAAGGGTTCATGCTTGCCATTCAAGATCAGGTAATAGAAACTCGAAATTATAAGAAACATATCATGAGAATTCCTAACACAGTAGACATATGTCGTCGTTGTAATGCTGGATCCGAGACAATTCAACACATTACTGGTGCATGCAAATTCATCGTACAAACGGATTATAAACATCGACATGACCAGGTTGCTAACATAATCCACCAGAAACTCGCAATAAATTATAACTTAATAACTACACCACCTATACCTTACTACAAATATACTCCAGAAACTGTTCTTGATAATGCCACCCACAAACTTTATTATGACCGCGCAATACTAACCGACAGAACCGTACACTACAATAGACCAGATATAACATTAGTAGACAAGAAAAACAGAACAGCATTACTGATTGATATCGCAATACCTAACACTCATAATATACAATCGACAATATCAGAAAAAATTAACAAGTACACAGATCTGAAAGATGAAATAGCTAAAATGTGGAATCTACAGAAAGTAACGATCGTCCCTATAGTCATCTCGACTACTGGAGTTATACCTAAATCCCTACACCAATCGTTGCAATCTATAGAATTACCAGAGTTCACATATAATTATCAGTTTACAGAAGGCAGTAATATTAAATACTTGTCGGATAGTCCGCAAATTTTTAAAAATTGATAATCCTACTGAATCACAATCTAGATTGTGATCCCACTGAGGCGAGGTACACTTGGCCTAGGCTCGTGATACTAAATTCCTCTTTCGGCATTAACTAATGCTAGTTCAAAAATGATAGAAACAAATAATAATAATAACCCCCCTGAGGGACCACCTTGCCGCGGTAGGTAGGTAGGCTTACGGGAAGCATGGTACTGGAGTATCTAATAACAACACAACACCCTTCCCAAACTAACGGTTCCGATCCCTAACCCTTTTTCCTTCTACCCTTTTCCTACCCAATCCACATTCCTGCCCCAAAGCCAAACCAAAGTCTGCCGTGCCGAGGGATGCGTGGCCGGGGGCGAGCCCGGTCGTGAGCGTGCCACGCCTGGAGCTAGAGCGAACTCCAGATGTAGCCTGCGTTAAGTAGGTAAGCTCTTATCTTGGCAAGCGGGGCTCTGCCAGGACTGACCACGATAAATCCCTAGCTAATCGTGGGAACAAAATGGAAAACAATAAAACTAATTATATTTTAAGAAGTCGCCTTAATTCAATTGCTACTTCCGTATCTTCTAGAGAACAAGATTTCTCTGAAACAGATTCGGTCTATAGACCGCCAAGCACATCATCTTTTACATCCGTTTCGTCTCTTGGAGATGTTGTGCAGGAGACGGATAACGTCAATACACCTGCACCCAACTCAAAATCAAGAGCTACACGCCGAAAATGGACTAATGTAATGAATCGGTTCATATTGCGTGCATATCTACTACTAACATCTTTAGATACTGACACAAAAAACTACGTGACACCACTACATTCATTATTTATGCCAAAATTCCCCGAAGTAACGGTTTCCCCACAACAATTAGCTAACCAAAGGAGAGCAATAGTACGTAATAAACTTTTAACTGACGAAGAAATTAATGCAATCTACAACGAAATTCAAACAGAATCAACAAATAATCAGCATTCTCAACTTGAACCTAGATCCCATAATAATACTTGTAATAAATCCAAATGGACAGTAAGTGAACAACTTGAGTTGTTGTATTGTTTTTATCGATCAAGAATTCGTGGTGGAGGTTACGTAAAATACTTAGAACAATTGTTTAAAGAAAGGAACCCAAATAGCTCCAAATCTCTCGTATTTGATGGAAATAAACTAGCCACCCAAGCACGCAGCGTAATATCGCGAAAAGCAATTTCGGAAACTACACTTGCTGAACTAAAACGTAGAGCGGAAGCAGATTTTTCTGCTTTAGAAACACCTGTTATACCTAGCGAACCTCAAATAAATACGGCTACAGACATTCATCTTACACTCAATTCAATACCTGAGGAACCTCTCCATTTATCTGACGTAAATGTATCTCCTGTAAACAATCCAATAATTAGTGATTCTAGGCAAATGTTACCCGAGCAACTTAATAACGACTATGCAGAAAATATTAAGACCCAATTTGACTCCGTATTCCAACAATTTCGACACACCGACCCAATAAATAGACCTCTAATCCCTAAACTTAATTGCTCTAAAAGACTCGCAAATATTATTAAATGTCTAAATGAAATCGTACTGCCGCTTTATGTCACTCCTGATATAGATTTCCTTTCACTCCATACCTTAATATATTCTGCTGCTTACACTACTTCAGTATGTAACGGAAACAAAATTAAAACTACAAATACTGAACAACGTAAACCTAAAAACAAGCCCCCGTGGCAAAAACGCTTAGAAAAGAGAGTTACTAAATTAAGATATTATATTGGTCATACTACCCAATATGTTGCAGGAAACCACAAACCTAAAATCTTTAGTACGATACAAGAAATAAGACAAAAATTTACTATTCATGCAACACACGAAAATAATAACGATGATATTAAAGACTACCTTGACACTCTCAAACAAAAACTAAGCACGTTAGCTAGCCGTCTTAAAAGATACCTTAAGTGCACAGAACGTAAAAAAGAAAATTCATTATTTAACTCTGCAGAAAAACAGTTCTATAGAAATATTTCATCAAAATACACAAACACCAGTAAAAATGGGTTTCCCACAGCTCAGGCTCTAAAAGGTTATTGGGCTAATATATGGGAAAATCCAGTAGTACCTAATGAAAATGCTGAGTGGGTAGGAAAAATTGAAGAAAATCAAACCTTAACTGAACAACAGTTTGAATTCATATCACCAGAAGTATTTCACAAAGTACTACAGCGTAGTCATAGCTGGAAAAGCCCCGGCACCGATAACATACATATATTTTGGTACAAAAAGCTAACATTCTTACATCCATACATTCACACTAGTATAAATACATTTATAAAATCACCGGATACTCTACCAAGATTTATTACACAAGGTATTACATACATGATTCCCAAAGATATACAAACACCTGGATACTAATAAAATCATTCACGAAGAACAAAAAGGATGTATAAAAGCAAGCAGACGCTGTAAAGATCAATTAGTAATTGATTCGATCGTGACAAAACATGCCCATAAAACCAAAAATAATATACACACTATGTTTATAGACTATCGCAAGGCATTCGATTCCGTACCACACACATGGCTTATCTACGTTCTAAAATTATACAAAATTAATCCCTCCATTATTGCCTTTTTAGATTCAACAATGAAAACCTGGAGTACAAACCTTAAAATTAAATCAGATTGTGAAACTGTAACTACTGAATCAATTAGTATTCGGAGGGGCATTTTCCAGGGAGATGCTCTTAGCCCTCTCTGGTTCTGCATGGCTTTAAATCCGTTATCACAACTACTGAACGATACAGATACAGGGTATACTTTAAAATACAACAATAATCATCGCGTATTATCTCATCTATTGTATATGGATGACATCAAATTGTTTGCAAATAATAAAAATGGACTTTTTAAGTTAGCAGATGTCACTCAAAAGTTCTCGCATGATATCAGAATGAGCTTTGGGATTGATAAGTGTAAAACACAATCAATCAATAGGGGTATACTAGAGAAAAACTCATACATACTTAACACAGGTGATAAAATAGAATCTCTACGTGAAGATACCTACAAATATTTAGGTTTTCATCAGTCTAGAATGCTGAACCACAAAGAAATAAAACAAGATATTACCAAACAATTCACTATCCGGCTCAATAAAATATTAAAAACTTCACTTAACTCTCGGAACATTGTAAAAGCTATCAACACATTTGTAACACCAATCTTAACTTATTCATTTGGGATTATTAGATGGACCAAATCAGATCTTATTAAACTACAAAGAAAAATAAACACAACACTAACGAAACAACGCAAACATCACCCAAAGTCGTGCATACAAAGGCTCACTCTGTCGCGAAAAGATGGCGGACGCGGTTTAATACACATACAAAATTTGCATAATAAACAGGTTTCAAATCTAAGACAATATTTTTACTCTAAATCTCCTACTTCTCTGTTGCATAGTCTCATAAACCAGTTGGATAACAATCTCACCCCTCTTAATGTCAGCCATAGTGGATCGCAACAAAATGAAAACCAAGTCAGTAGGGAACAAAGGTTCACAGAATGGAGGCAAAAGTCTCTCCACGGCAGACATTTAGCCGACCTCAACGAAGCCCATGTGGATAAAGATGCATCCAACGCGTGGCTTAGACGAGGCGAATTGTTTCCCGAAACTGAGGCGTTTATGCTAGGTATACAAGACCAAGTGATAAAAACCAAAAACTATCGCAAATTTATTCTTAAAGAACCCAACTTAGTAGATCTGTGTAGAAGATGCAGTTCTGGTAGCGAAACCATTCAACATATAACTGGTTCATGTAAGGCTCTCGTACAAACCGACTATAAGCACCGACACGATCAGGTTGCAGCTGTGTTGCACCAACATCTCGCACACAGATATAAATTTGTTGACAAAAAAGTACCATACTACAAATACTGCCCCGAAACTGTCTTGGATAACAACTCTATTAAAATTTACTGGGATCGTACCATAATAACAGATAGGACAGTTTCAGCCAATAGACCTGATATCACTTTGTACGATAAAATAAGTAAAACCATCTACCTCATAGATATTGCCGTACCAAACACTAATAATGTTCAGAAAACCGTGCATGAAAAATTGACCAAATACCAAGACCTAGGTATAGAAATAAAAAGGCAGTGGCGAGCCGATACAGTCCACATAATCCCAGTTGTAATATCATCTACCGGTGTTGTACCTAAATCTTTAAAAGACAGCCTTACAACCTTAGGCCTACCTCATCACATTACAGACACTATACAGAAAGCAGTAATTCTGAACACGTGTCGCATAACCCGAAAGTTCCTGACACCACTTTCACAAATCACCAACACAACACCAACTCAGTAAGTCTGTAACGCTTGGGTTTTTCCCCCGCGTCAATCAGATAACACAATTTCCCCAAAAGGAGAAAACACAAAGAAAAAATATAAAATAATAATAATAATAATATTTATTTGCCAAAGTAAACATTTACAATAAATTTAACAAAGCTTATTTATTATAATCACAGGATAATGATGGCTCTGCACTAAGCTAAAATGAAGCCTGTGACGCAGAAGCCCGTAAGACATTGGTATCATAATTAATATGAGCACTTTACAATAAATAAAACAGATGAAATTTTAAACATTTTTAACAGCAGGTTTAAATTTAATAAAAAAATAAAATATAAAGACAATCAACATCAATAAAATGAAAAAAAGGAGACCTTAGTCAACATGACGAAATAATAATGACAATGAATTACCCTTCATGGAGGTATAAATAAAATAAAAATGAATCTTGGTTTTGTTTATAGAAGTGCAGATACCTATATGTGTGTGTATATAAAAGTGTGTATGGGATTGTGTATAAGGGTATGTGAGTATATGCAAGGGTGTGTGTGTATGTGAGGGTGTGTATTGGTGATTGTGTGTACATGGTATGTATATTTGTAGTAGATTTCAATTATATTAAACTATGTTATTCTTCTTACTTTGTCAACAGTTGTAACTAAGTTTTCAGATTCTACATAGTCAAGGTTAAATAGCCAGTTTTCTAATTTAATTTTAACTAAACGTTTTGGTAATTCTTTGATATTAATTTTATTACATATTGCATTATATACACGCGGAAGAAGAAAATAAGGTAGACGTTGAGCGAATGTTGTATTAACAACAGACGGTAAAGGAATTTTAAAAAGTCTCTGTTGTAAATAATAAAACGAATAAAGAGTTTTAATTATTATATTTATAATGTATATCAGATTTACACCGCGTAAATTATTGATTCAAAAATTAATGGAGGCCAAATAAATATTGATGATTCCATATCGATTTTAGTATTTCCACGATGTTAAATCGATATTGTTCATTTGCACATCCCTTAATTTGTTTGTTTGTTTTGTTTACATACATACTTAACTAAATGCGAGCATGCATTAAGTAAATCAGTGAATTAGTGAAGTAAAATAAACGAAGTTAGAATTAATTACTTCTTAATAATCTTACAGTAAAGACAATCGAAAGGGATATAATGTATGCTCAAGAATATGAACCAATAAAAGTTGGATCCATCGACGGTAGGTTAAACAACTTTAGTTTTTATCAATAATTTGTAACAATTTTTGAGACATATCACTCTAATATATTCCTTTACTTAGGGACGGATAGCGAACCCCACGACCGTGGAATAATTCGGGCAATTAATGCTGAGTACTTACCCAACAAATCTGTAAAAGGAAATTCCCATCAAACTGTTTTTGTAGCAAGATTGAACCCTAGAACTACACAGGTAAGTCAATTCATTCATATTAAGTACTTACCTACTTCATTGAAATAAAATTTAAAGTTTTCTATGCAATGAAATAAAATTGTTTTTTTTTTTTTCAGGAAACGATACAGGCAGAATTTTCAAAGTGTGGTAAAATAATTCACTGTCGTCTAGTAAAAGATATTGTTACTGGAAAATCAAAACAGTATGCTTTTGTTGAATTTGAGAATTCTAGTAATGTTGAGAGGGCTCTCAGAGATCTGCATAAAGAAGTAATAGATGGGTCAGAAATAATAGTAGAGAGAGAAGCCGAAAGAAAGATGAAAGGTTGGAAGCCTCGACGCCTTGGAGGAGGATTTGGAGGACGTAAGGAGTCCGGACAGCTTAGGTTTGGTTGCAGAGACCGACCATTCAGGAAACCCCTCACTGTTGGCGCCAGTAGTAGTTGGCCTCTATAAAATAATAGCAATAATCAACAAACTTCATATTGCATATAATTTTCAAAATATCTATTTTGGTACTTTAATATTTTTATACACTGTAAATCCAGATGGTCTAAAACCTAACAAAGCTGTAGCTGTCTTTGTGACAAAATCAAAATGCTAGGCAGAAAATGTGTGGAATCTTTTGCAAAGAATTCAAGGGTTGGAGGCATTCATTTACAAGAACAGAGTTGGTGCTATCAGTCCTAGAGGGTGTCCTGCTTATAGTGTTACTAGTGTGCCTCGTGTGGACCGTGTTGCACTTGATCGCCTGCGCGCAGCGGGGCGGCGGCGTGGCGGTGGTGGCGCGCCCCCCGCGGCCGCCCGCCCCCGCCGGATTGCCGCCCCGCCCCCGCGGGCCGGGCAGCGGCGCGCTGGCGTCCCTCGCGACCCCCACGCCGCGCAGGAAGTGCACGTGGACGCCGTCGCACAAGACCGTCGCTGTCGCCGTGTACTACGAGGGCGGGCAGGGAGTGGCCGCCAGCACCGCGCCCACGCGCACGCCCCCGCCCCCGGCCGCGCGCCCGCTGGCGGCGGCGCTGCACGAGGCGCGGGGGGCGGCGGCGGGCGGCGGAGACGAGGCCGTGGCGCTGGTGTGCGCGGGGCGGGTGGCGTGCGCGGGGGTGGCGGTGGCCCCGCGCTGGGCGCTGGCGGCGGCGGGCTGCGTGCGCGGCGCGGGGGCGGGGGCGGGCTGCCGGCTGTCCCGCGGGGGCGCCGTGCTGCGCGTGGAGCTGCGGGGCGCGGCCGCGATGCTGCAGGCGGAGTCGGACCTGGGCCCCGCCGCGACGCCCCCGGGGCCCCTCGGGCGCCGCCACACCGCACTCGGGGAGCGGCTCACCATGTTATCGTTCGCTAATAACGTGTAAGTTTAATCTAAATATTTAATTAACTGTTATTATGTTGTCTACAATTATATATAGATTTTTAGAAAGTTCTTGCTGCTGCGATAGTTTTTATACCAATAGAATAGATAATAAAGCCTCACTTCTATACCAATATTATAAAGAGGAAAACTTTGTTTGTTTGGTTGTGTCGAATAGGCTCAAAAACTACTGGACCGATTTTAAAAATTATTTCACTATTCGAAAGCTACATTATCCACGAGTAACATAGGCTATATTTTATTTTGGAAAAAATTGGGTTCCGTAAGATTTTTTAGGGTTTTTCGGACACAAGGTGTAAAACATAAACCAGAAAAGTTACTTATTTTGCGCTGCCTTAACTATAAAAGATATAACCATTCTAATTAATTGTACATCTTTTAAAGGTCTGCGACACACTTTACTTATCTATGTCGAGTGAAACACAACAACCATTTTTTTATTAAAAAATCTTGAAATTTTTTGGACTACGTTTAAACGCGATTATTTTACTCATGCTATTAATAGTTATCAAAATAAATTATTTCATCACTAAGTACAGTTTATGTAGATAATATTTGGTCTTTGAATAATTAAAATTGAACGTTTGGTTTTGAAGTTATGGTGAAACTAGAGGCCGTCCGCAACTTCCTTCGCGTGGAAACCCCTTATAACAACGTAATAATATTGTAAAGCACTGCAGCGCCCTTATCACAGGCATATAGGTAGCTACTGCAGTATAGGCTAACATGGCTTTCACTTAAGATATATTTAGGTACTAGTGGCCGTCCGCGACTCCGTTCGCGTGGAAGTCGGTTTCCCGTGGGAATAAGATGTTTTCCCGCGGTAAAAAGTATCCTATGTGTTATTCTGATGTATAACCTATATTACTGCAAAGTTTCATCCAAATCCATCCAGTAGTTTTTACGTGAAAGAGTAACAAACATCCATCCATCCATCAATCCATCCATCCATACATCCTCACAAACATTTATAATATTAGTAGGATATAGGTACTGCGAAGGGCTTTTTTTGAAGGTCTATCCTTACTATAATATAATTGTGGAAATGTGTATGTCTGTCTGTCCGTCTGTCTGTATGTTCGCTTCACGTAAAAACGGCTGAACCGATTGTCTTAATTTTGTAATAGAGATAGTTCGACACCTAGGGAAGAAGAAAATACGATTATTTTACTGCGGAAAAAAAAGCCTCATTCCCACGGGAAAAGCCATTTAGTTGCGGGTGAAACCGCAGGGCGGAAAGCTAGTTCTGTTATAAATTCTAAATAAGTTAATGCTAAAACTATGATGAAACTTTATTGTTTCTTTGTCTTCTAGGTCCATATCACAAGCCAACGTGATATCGGAGAGCTTGTGGGTGGTAGAGGCGGGGCGGTGCGCCGGCGGCGAGGGCGCGCTGTGCGCCAGCAGGCTGCGGGGGGCGCGCTGCCGGGGCGGGGGCGGGGGCGGGGGCGGCGTGCTGCTGCGGGGGCGCCGCGTGCTCGGCGTCGCCAACTACGCCCCTCGCTGCGGCAACATCCTCTTCCACGACCTCCTCAGCCAACACACCTGGAGCTTCAATCTTATATCCCAGCCACTCAGCAATCAATAAATTATTTAAATAAGAAAGTTTTGTTTTTCTTAAAACAATAAAATAAATCTAGGTTGTTTTCTTATGGCCGTATTTGGAATCTAAACTTAAGTCTGAAACTTGTATGATCCAGTATGATCGACGCGAATATCACATTCATTGCGGTATATAAAAGCAGCTTATGTTGGTCCCACTAGTGAGCACAGGCCTCCTTCTCGGGTAGCGAGAGGGATTGGAGCCATAATCCACCACGCTGGCTCGGTCAGGTTGGTGGATGCACATGGATAACATCCAATCTTGTGTCTAATAATCCTCACGTTACTAGAAAGTGCAGAATAAGGTATTGGCCATAGATTTATTATTAGTCTTCGCTCTTGCTCTTAGCGAAGACCAATCATAACTCATAATATGTGTTCTATTCATAATTGGTGTTCTATTCTGTTGTTGGCCTCATGGAGTTTTTCTCATAGTATAGTAGCATCTAAAGACTTATATCTAACCTAAGCGCTTTCATTCACCACCTTCTCTCTCACGGCCTAAGTTAGGCGTTAATTTCAGTATTACGTTAAGTTGAGAAACATTTTGGAGGTTTTTTTCTGAGTATAAAGCCGGAACAAGCTATGTGCCTTTGTTCTTGCAGTGACAGTTGCTTCGCGACGTCTACGTGACGTGCTTCATCTATCAGTAGTCACGATGATTGATTGGATTGGACATTTACAGGCTGAACAGCTGTAGAGAATATGTTCTAAGTGTGTTGTTGCAGTAGGATAATAATTATAATAGAAGAGTAGTTAATCAATAAGAAGTGTAAAATGAATATGATGGTGCTGGTGTGTTCGGTGGTGATGGTGGCGCTGGTGGCGGGCACGCTGTCGTCGGGCATGTACCAGCTGGTGGCGGCGGTGACGCGGCGCTCGGTGCCGCTGGCGCCCCCGCCCCCCGCCACGCCCACCGTCGACCTGCCTCTGTTCCGCGCGCTGCCCGCGTCGCGCCCCCCGCCCCCGCCGCCGCCGCCGCCTCTGGCCCCGCGCTCCGAGCGGCGCAACTACCTGCCGCCCTACACCCTACCATCTACAGCCAGGGGTGAGATCACTAACTACTTACTATTAAAACTTTCGGTTCAAAATGAGGTTTCTGATAAAATTATTGACTAATACGACAGGTACCTACTTACATGAACAAAATTTATGGCTACCAACATAATTATATGGATTGCAACTGTGTCTGAAATTAATATGAGTATGTAACTAGGCTCGCTGACGGCACGCCCGCCGCCGCCCGCGCTGCCCCGCGGCTACCACGCCGCCACGCCCCCCGTCCTGCCGCCCCGCGCCCCCTCCACGCGGCGACTCGAGATCAAGACACACAAAATCGTAACCATCCCCTTCCTAAGCTCACTTAGACGCTAGCCAGATTTGTGGGAGGCCTTAACTAAGACTTTTTTTATAGTTTAGTGTACTTAGCTTAGAGTTTTGGTCTGAATAAAAGAAGTGCTTTTAATATTATCTACTATTATTTGGCAAGCGAACAATGTTTTTGTTGGCATTTAAATAAAACGAGGTAAGTATAATAATTTTGTTCAGCAAAAACTATCGGCATTCTCGGTAAAACAATTCATACCTATTAGTGAAGGGAAGGCGTAAGAATTGTTAAATCTCGGGATCCGGATCCGGAGCCAGTCAATTAATCTTCATTAGGTATACCTAATGCTGGACTGAATTTATAAAAGCCGAAACAAAAAATAGCCTGATATTGAATACAATAATTTTTAACAAAAATTAACTGAAAAATGAGAAAGACAATGTAAGTATTTGGAAATAACTTTAATGTTAATTTATTAATATTTCGCAAAAATATAAGTAATGGTTTTATAGAAGTTCTTATTACTTACGTGACAATCCGCGTAAAAGTTAGCTCCTTGCGCCGCTAAAATCAAACACGCCAACAATACTTTTATGAATCACTTTTTCTTATTTTTTCCTCCATTTCTCCTGCAAATGTTTCACATAAAACACCCAACTTTTCCATTGAATGTCAGTTGAATCAGACTTTTGAAGTTTTTCTCTAGTGGAGAACGTGCTGATGTAGTATTTTTCTATTTTTAAATATTCCTCAATACTTCCCTTATTGAACGCACTTAGACAAATCCACAAAAACTCAAATACTAAAGCATACTTCTGTAATTTCTTTAACCAGGTTAAAACTGTGTGTCACTACAAGTATGAGGTTAATTTAACCTCATACTTTTAGACCTACCTTTTCCCAAATTATAAAATGCCCTAAACTAAGCGAATGCTTGTACTATAGGTACCACACAATGGATTAGGGGCGCACCTAGTCACACCCAGACACGAGGCAATTTATATAATAGGTAGGTACACGTTAAGGGTGCACCTGACCCTAACTTGTTATAACCTCAGGGTATCCGAACATTTGACAAAAAACATATGACAAACAACGTTAGAGAAGTTTTTAATTGATATTCATTTTATTAAAAAAATATATATATTTTGACAACCTGATCAAAAAGCTACTTACAAACTTTCATTACAATAATACCTTCCAAAAAATAGTAACAGTTTTGTGCTACAGAATAGTATTAGATTAGAATCAGTGAAAATCAAACGTGAGGAAATTGATTTATATTATTTACATTCAACAGAGCAAATAGACATAACTTGGATGCATTTTTCCTCGAATATTATATTGCACACATTATCCATTTATCCACTATTATACTACATTTATGTTATAATTGTTATTTGGCAATGTGCCTGATTTATCAAGAAACAGTTTATCTACCGTCATTTTATTAAAAAAAAACTTTTTATAAAAGTAATTCTTTTCAAATGAATATTTTTTTAATATGTACTTACATTTTACTTCAACATTTGAACAGTTTGCAAGGTAAAACATTTGCAAAGTGAGTATTTTGTCAAATGATTACGTTAGCTTAATGAGACGTTTGCCAAATGATAATTTGTTCTATCTTTATTTTTCAAATTATCATTTTGTCTTTTGTTGTTAGGTAAAACATTAGTGAAACTAACCAAAGCCAACCAAAAAAGCAGTTTTTTCACAGAAGTAACTGAACAACACAAAAATTTTCAATAGTTGAATATTTCCAGAAAATGATTTTATTTTATGTGCCTAGATCTTTAAAGTTTGCTTATTGTTCTTAAGATTTAAAAAGGCATTTGTAAAACCAAAATTTTCTCAAATAAATTCTATTTATTTTGTCGCTTACGTTAAATTTTCGAGGAAGCGTAGTAGATTCATCAATCTCAGTTACTTGGAACGTGAAAAGCGCTGTCCTCCAATCGAGTCCTTTCAGTCTGACTAGAATCAGGACATGTAGGTATTAGCGCCAGATGCATTCTTAACTAAATTGGGCGGATCGAACCCGGGGCCTTCCGCTTACGAGTCACAGATATCCTCTGCTGCCAAAATACAACTTTCAATATATTATTTAAATAAAACACCGGTAAAGATAACATAAACGATTTATTTAAATAAGTATGTTCAATAGGTTTACATCACCATAATATTTATAATACACGGTTTATTATACTAAATGTCGCCAAGCGCGTGGTGTGTCTACCGCAGCTAATATACAGACAGTAGCGCCCCCCGCCCCTCCGCCGCCCCCCGCTACCTACACACACACACACATCGCCGGCCGCGGGGCGCTACACACAACACCTTTATACAAAAATATCAAGAACTAACTAGTTTCTCCACAAACGCTAAAGACAAGTTTATCCCCTTTCCTAAGGCATTTAATATTTTATACAACCTGCTCACGTAACCTACTGGAAATCATTGATGTACATCGTTTAGATATATTACACAAATCATTATAGTATAGATGAATTTATAGAGAATAGATTAATAAAATGAACAATAAAATAAATGTCAAGCGAATGATTAGATATAATTATTTATTGTCTAATTGTATTAACTAAAAGAAACACAAAATAAATCGTATTGCACCACTAAGAAAAAAATATCCCGAAAAGACAAGTCCGCACCCACTACCGATAAAAGTGAAGAGAGATTTAATAACGAAGAACTATTTATATCTTTACAAAATAATACGTATGATGTAAGCACGTTGAGTGGTAGTCTCGAGTAGTCGTCCCTAGCAGACAACTAATGCGTAGTTAGTTGGTCAGTAGGCGCGGCCGCGGTCGCCGCTAGTCCGCTAGATGCCCGCGTGGTACAGGGACTGGTCCCCCTCCATGCCGCTCTGAGGACCAACACGCACATGTTATAATTGCTACAAAATATAGTCAACTTATAATAATAAAAATCTATATTTTTTATATCTACAATTATTTGCTTTTTGTTAAGATTATTTTCTAATAAACTAAATTCAAAGACAATCTATGATACAACGGAGCACCTACCGGTTAATGTCCATTAGATAATGGCTCGGAGTCCTGAGAGCGTGCAATGTAAACATTTTAGTAAGTAATGTGTCTTTCTACCAATATTATAGCTAATCCTGAAATTCAGCCTTAACTGTTCCACCCATAAAATATGACTAAATTAAGAATTAATATAACGGATGTAAAAAGACCACTTCCGAAGCCTGCAACCATGTATTCTGGAGTCTCAATAGTAACTTAATTCACTAACAGCATACCCAGAAAATCCAATTTAAAAAAGTTATTAAGGATTAAAAAGTCATATTCGGCGCTTGAAATCATCGCTCACACATCAAATGTTGGTTCAGGTTCGATTATTAACATTTCAAATTAAATTAAAACCCTATTTAATTTGAAATCATCGCAAAATCTGATAGTATAAATGCAATTTTGTACAATTACGTAAACAATTTTTTTTTTCTTAATCATAAAACCATTTTTTTTGCTCAAAACGTAACCAGCAATGCTCAGTTTTTGTTTTCGGAAGCAGTTCTTTTACACCCTGTATACAAATAGATGCAAATAATATTTTCAATTTAGAGTTCTACTAAGTACGTACGTACTACGTTCTACTAGGTATGATAAGTTTGATATAATAAATGTAGTAATGTTTGCTAACTTTGACACTAACTTTGCTAACAACAGAATAAAATGAACATGAAAAACAAAGTAATTTATATACTCTGAACAACGCGGAGGAGTTAGAGGAGGAACAAGAGGAGCGGGGCGGGGAGTCCTGCACCTCGATGACCTGCGGAGAGAGGGGCGGGAAAAGAGAGGGGCGGGAAACAGGGGTCGGGAAGAAATTAGACAGGACATTGGGGCCAATATACTTAGTTTCCTCTCGCACGTGATGCTTAATACGCTTTACAACTCTAGTGCGTCATACTGCGTGCTTAAACTCTCTGATTTTCAGTACCATCATGTGTACCTAATGGCTCAGATTATACAACGAATAACTTTAATTAAAATTAAAGCTTATATTTAAAAGCTATGAGTAGAATACCTGGTGTGGGGGCGCGGGGACGAAGAATGGTCCAGGAGCGGGGGGCGGCACCAGCGCGGGGGCGGGGGCGGCACTGGACCCGCCACCCGCCCCGCCGCCCAGCACGTCCACGTATGCCTTCTTTATTTCTGTAAAGCAAACATTACTTTAGTTAATTGAACCGAACTCAATGATTGTTCAGCAATAGGCGTAGGATACGTACGTCTTCCTTTTTGCATCTTGTAGATGTTCCCCCCCGCGGCGGGAGGGGGCGGCACCCCCGCGGGGGAACTCAGCGGCGACGACGTGCTCCTTGCAAGGAAAAACATTTTACAACATTGGGTAATGGTTTAGATATTCATTTTGACTCATGCCGTATCACCTACTATTTGTATAGCGATGAAAATTCCAAAACTGAAAAGTATTAGTGTTTACTTTCTCAGTATTCTTTAAAAGTTATTTATTATACCTTATCATCATATATGCAATAAATATCAAAACTACTTAAGAACGAGTTACTCTGTAGAGCTATTTCATGCAAACGAAATTACTTTTTCACAAGTAAATTGTTAATTTCAATGATAAAAAACAATATTGCTTATCTTCCAAAATTTTATATGTACGTACAAATAATGTTAATGCGCAAGTAACTGTTTTTGTTACGCGTTGTTACGCGTTCACACCTAACCGGTGATAGGAAAGGACGTAGGCTACCTTTTATTTCGAAAAAAACGTAGGGTTTGAAATAAATGTTTGTATGGAAGTTCGTCAGTTTTCAAGATCTTATTAATCACATTCTACTAATATTATAAATGTGAAAGTTTGTGAGTATGTATGGATGTTTGTTACTCTTTCACGTAAAAACTACTAGACGGATTTTGATTAAACTTTACAGTAATATAGGTTATGCATCAGAATAACGTATAGGGTACTTTTTACCGCGGGAAAACTTCTCATTCCCACGGGAAACCGACTTCCACGCGAACGGAGTCGCGGGCGGCCACTAGTATTATTATATAGAGTGACCGTATGTGTCACTGCGTTAAGCTAGCCCATGTTATATAAGTAGTTATACATACTGCGGCAGCAGGCGGGGCGGCGGGGGCGGGGGCGCGGCGGGCTGCTCGCCTCCGTCGCGGTTCTTCCACGACTTGCTCGCCTCGTCCCACACGATCTGCACACACGCACACACTCACACATACACACACACACACGGAGCGGCGAAGATACTGCATCGTACCGGACTTAGGCTACTTGGCGCGAACATCAAACGATGACACAGAGATTTGTTTTTGTTTTTTTGTTATTTCTGGTCATGTGTTTGTATTTGATTTCGCACTAACCGATTTCAGTCTTCGTTCCAAAACTTTTTTTTTCAATCAAATCAAATCAAATCAAAATTCTTTTATTCATCATAGATATGTAACATATACTTAATGAACGTCAATGTTACAAACTTCGACTTTACCTAACCGTAGACCGAGAGAAAAAAGCCGGCGGAAAAAAACTCCCAGCACTCTTTTTGAAAATTATAACGTGTACATTCAATGAACATATAAATTATTTTCTCGTACCTCAACTCAACACTATAAAAGTAAAAAAAAAAAAATTAAAACTGCTACTACGAACTAATTAAGGACTTCTTCCTGCACCACAATTCGGAACCAGAGCAGACCGTTTCCCGAAGGCGGCACCTGATCACAAGTATGACGTGTGCTCCAGCCATCGTCCTACTCAACCATATTAGAGGGAGTTGGGCGACCCGTTGACACAACGCCACCGCCCCAGTAACTTTCGAGGCGAGCATGACTACCCTGGGCCAAATAAGGCACTAAAGAACCTCACAAAACAGCAAGTTAATAGGAAACCCGTACAATAAGTTAAAGCAGTGAGAGGAGGAACGAGAAAACAGTACAAAATAAAATAAAAAAATTTAAAAATAAATAAAAAAAACAATAAAAGTACATACTCAAAGTTGAGTATCATGTCCTAGTCAAACTGTTTACAGAGAAGTTAATACAAAACAATCTTGAATAGCAGTAGAAATAGCCTGTCTAGATATCAATCCCATGCTGTTTTATCATCTAAATAGTCTTTGATTTTATAGTAAGCTTTCTTGCACAATACTTGCTTAATTGTAACTTTAAATTTATTAAATGGCAGGGATTGAATTGACTCCGGAATTTTATTAAAAATAAGTATCGACATACCGATAAACGACTTGCTGCTTTTGGCCAACCTACACTTTGGGAAAGCTAATCTATTTCCATGCCTAGTTTTTACCGAATTATTATCGACATGATTATCACTAAACGTTATAAACTTATCAATATTTTTGTAAGTATACAATATATTTTCAAAAATGTATTGGGACGCGAAGGTTAAAATATCACTATCTTTAAATATTTCTCTCAAAGAATCTCTATTTGCAAGCTTGTAAATTCCACGAACAGCCCTTTTTTGCAGCGTAAAAATCGTATTAATGTCAGCAGCGTTTCCCCACAGTAGGATGCCGTAAGACATTAAGCTATGAAAGTAACTAAAATATACTATCCTAGCTGTCTTTACATCAGTCAAAGAGCGAATTTTCTTGACCGCGAACGCTGCAGAGCTAAGCCTACTCGCCAGTTGTGAGATGTGGGCTCCCCATTGTAACTTACAGTCTACAGTCAAACCAAGAAAAACAGTAGAATCTACTAAGTCTAGTTTTTTACCGTTCATTTGCAAGTTTGAGTTGACTTGTTTTACATTAGGTGCTGAAAATTTTATACACTTGGTTTTCTTATCATTAAAAGCTAAATTATTAACATTAAACCACTGTAAAACATTAGAGAGCGCATTGTTTACGTCGTCATAATTAGATTGTTGTCTATTAATCTTAAAAATTAATGATGTATCATCAGCAAACAACACTATATCGTGATTATTACCTACCATAAAGGGAAGATCATTTATATAAACCAAAAATAAAAATGGGCCTAAAATTGATCCTTGTGGAACCCCCATGCTCACAACTGTCCCAGACGACCTGATTCCGTTGACGTCAACCTTTTGAGTTCTAGCACTTAAATATGAAATTAAAAGTTTAAGATTGGTATCTTTGATTCCGTAATGGTTGAGTTTCCTTATAAGAGTATCGTGGTGGACGCAATCAAATGCCTTAGATAGATCACAAAAAATACCTAGGGCGTCTTGTGACTTTTCCCATGCACTAACAATATTTACAAAAAGTTCAACACCTGCATCAGTAGTTGAACGACCCCTTGTGAAACCAAATTGTTTATTATGAAGTAATTTATTCTCAGTGAAATGTACTAAAAGTTGATTTAGAATAATTTTTTCGAAAACTTTACTACACGTAGGTAAAATTGATATTGGTCTGAAATTAGTGGGATCTGTAGTACTACCCGATTTAAATAAAGGAATGACTTTACTGTGCTTCATCATGTCCGGAAACTCACCACTAACAATACAATTGTTAAATATTTTTGCAAGATAAGGGGCTATTATATCTATAATCGAATTAACAATTTTAACTGATATGCCCCACAGATCAGTTGTATTTTTGATATCTAATGTCTTAAATGTTTTGATAATGTCCCCGGTATCTATAGGTTGGAAACCAAAGCTTTTTCTGCACTCACTAACATTATTAATAAGTAACGACTCGGCCATCACAGGCGATGAATTTAATAATTTAGTGGTCGAAATAGGAATATCCGCAAAATACTTTTCAAACGCTGTAGCTACGTTTTCATCGGAACTAATGACGTTATTATCAATGACGAGTTTAATTTGTTTATCGCGATTTTTAGTTTTCCCAGTTTCGGTATTAATTATGTTCCAAGTCATTTTACATTTGTTAGAACTATTTTTTATTTTGTTGCAAAGATACATAGACTTGGCCGCCGCGCATACCTTTTTAAAAATTTTCGAGTAACTTCTAACGTACTGGTAAAAACTATCATTTTTATTATATAATTTTTCATCATAGAGATCATACAATTTTCTTCTACTGATATGAATACCAGGGGTTGCCCAGTTACAGAACGATTTACATGGTTTCGAATTTATTTTTTTAGGAATAAATACTTTCTTATGATTTTTATTTATGAAACTACACAATGTATCATATTGTTGGTTAACATTTTTAGAATTTAAAATACTTGGCATATTATTCGAAATATTACATCTGAATGTCTCTAAACGTTTTTCATTGACGGGGACAACCATTAATTTTCGCTTAATCTCTATTTCATTTTGGTATTTAAATGTAACTAACTGGCCGAAGTGATCAGAACTTAATTTACTTATAATCGATGAATTTACGGGTGTAACATTAGAATAAATATTATCAATGCAAGTTGAGCTACTCTTTTCTATTCTAGTAGGTTCGAAGAACAAGTTAGTAAGATTATGGCATTTAAATAAATTTAATAACTTTTTACTTAATGAAGAGTATTCTAATAAATCAATGTTAAAATCGCCGCAAACAAATATATCCTTATTATTATTACATAATTTTATTAATACCTCTTCTAAAACTAACTCAAAACTGTCGTAGTTTGCCCTAGGTGGTCTATAAATACAAACAACTATACAGTGTGTCAGTTCTATACAGGCTATTTCTATAGTTTGCTCGATAGAGAGGCTCACTATGTCTTTACGTTCTTTACATTGCAGGCATTTATTTATAATAATTAATGAGCCTCCATGAATTGCTGACTTTCTACAAAACGAGCTGGCAAGTTGATGCTGATCCAAATTAAACATACATTTAGTTTGATAATCTCTTAAAAAATGTTCTGTAATACATAAAATATCAATCTGTTCACATTTCAAAAACAATTCAATTTCTAAAACTTTCTCTGTGATG
The DNA here is from genome assembly GCA_916618145.1 of Emmelina monodactyla. Classification (NCBI taxonomy): domain Eukaryota; kingdom Metazoa; phylum Arthropoda; class Insecta; order Lepidoptera; family Pterophoridae; genus Emmelina; species Emmelina monodactyla. The sequence continues at coordinate 11,703,384 of OU745304.1, forward strand.
CCTCTTATATTTTGATGAACTAGGCTTATACAATTCATGTCATTAGTTTTATTTGACAAAATACTTAATGTGCTAGAAGCTGAAACCTCTGTTGTCTGATTAATTAATTTAAACAATTAGGTACAATATCTGTACCTGTTAAAATAGTGGTACTGGAAGTATCACTGTAATATGTCAAATTATTTGACTGCTCAATAGAAGCAGCAATATCAAAAGCTAAACAATTAGCTGATTTATTAAATAAATAAAGTAATAGCATATTTGCTACCTGTCTTAATAAATTATTTGATAGAATAAACCTATCTCTAGTCAATATTAAATGGAACTTAATTATACAATTAACATCTATTACTTTGAGTAACATACTCGAGGTACTACTTAAATTTACATTATTTGAGCCTACATAGTTATGTAGACACATGTTAAGCTTATATCTAATGGCATTTTCCTGAGTGGCATCCCTTATATAAGGAAAAGTAAACATAATTATTTTATACACATTAAGGCTTTGTAATTTAATTAAATAGCTAGAAAATTCCTTAAGGTTTACATTTCCTCTTCTCCCAAAAAATAAAATTATAGTGGTATCAGGATGGTGACTGCTATTCAGTACCCTATCTATTATATCTCCTACTGAGCCTCCAGGCATGCAATAATTTAACATTTTCCAAGAGTTATTATATAATTTAGAGGCCATATTTTTACCAATCTCATCACAATACATTTTGATGGGTCTTTGACTATTACACACAGTTTTTACACTTGATTCCTGGCCTTGGGAGTTTAATTTACAAGATATGTCTGAGTCTAAGCTAGAGGAGCCTTGGCAAGTACAATATTTAGCGTTAGTTAGTGATTCAAAACGCTCTTCATTATATTTTGAAAGCAACAAAAGTTCATCTAACGCTATTACATGTTGATCAATTTCCTTTTGTGCACTATTGTACCGCTGTGTCATTTTGTTTAAAGATATATGTAACTCACTTAATTTAATGTTTAAGTTATTTATGTCACATTCATAATTTTCCCTAATGATATCCACCTCCTGGCTAAACAATTTACACTTTTGAATAACGGATTTATACTTTTTACTTAAACCTACATGCTTTTTTATAATACTATCCTTTTTAATAATTCTATTAGTTTTTCTTATAAATCTCTGTAACCTGACATACTTTTTCAGCTTATTATGACTGTTATTGATACTACTCTGCCTGTGTGATAATACTGACATTGATTCATCGTTGGTCAAATCAATAGTTATTGTTTGTGAATCACTTGTTACGGAACTCAATTGACTAGAACTTTTAACTAAGTTGTGAAAAAGGGTTTGTGTTTCAACTGATTTTATATGTGTTGCATCTAGTTCAAGCTGATTCACTCGTGCTTGAGCACTTGAGAGTTGGGAACGGAGTAAAATTATGATGTTTAAATTACTGTCATATTCTTCATAACAGCGGTCAAAGTCTTGAGTTTGTCTCTTCAAACGATCCCTTTCATCTCTAGTCTCCAAGTATTGAGTGTTCAGGGTATTTAATTCTGATTTTAAATTGGAATTTCTGTTAATCACTTGCAAAGTTTCTAACTCATTATCATCCCTTTCTTTTAATAACAGTTCACATTGCTGCTTGTACTTGCTTAGCTCATGCAGCGCAAGTTGGAGTTGGCTTTCCAACTGACGAACTGTGGAACTGTGTGTGTTCATAGTGAATATAATAAGTTTTAACTACTTCCAGACAAAAGGATGCTATGTGGGTAGCAAAATCAACGGTTTTTGCTAACTTTAAACGTTACTTTTTACTTGACAAATTACCAAAGAACCTACTTTATGACACAAATTTCGAATAAAATTGTGTATCGAGTGATTTAAAACTAAAGAAATATTAAATTTATGCAAATAAAGTTACCTGTCACTTAAAAAAATTCAAAGTCTGAAAACACTTAAAATCACCTAAAAACACAAGGTACGGCACTAGAAATGTGTTTTATACAACTAAAATGTTAATTTGAGGTGGATATTTACACTTTAATTCACTAATATACAAATATTTTTAATTAATTTTGAGAGAGGTTACAATTTATGTTATGACAGCTAGGGATGCCAACCCAATTAGGCAGTTGAGAGATATCTTACTACTTCTCATCCACATAACAAACTAGGGTAATCATACAGTAATAATAATCAACTTAGTTAATAATTTATGTTCTGGAACGTCAACTTGATGTCCGTATTGATATTTATCTTCGTCGCTCCTGTGTTAAATTAAAAGCATAAAGAAAACACCCCGCTGACTTTCAAAATACTTACATATTCACGAAAGCACTTTTTTATCTACTTAATATCATCTATATCATTATTACGGCGCTTTCCCGGTCTGTTTGTTTGCTAACTCCTCCTAAGCCACTTTACGGATTTAAATGGGGCTTACAATCTTTTAGGTAAATATTTTACAAAATTTTGTAAATATAAAACATATAGAAAAAGTTGTTTTAAGTTAGCTAATAACCAATGTATAGGGAAAAAGTAGGCCAAAATTACACTATCGCGAAGCGTCACTAGTACAATAGATATTTTCGCGCTAAAATTCTAATGTTTCTAATCAAAGCAAAAGGTTTCTAATGAAAAACAAAAAGTATATAAGGGTTTATTTATAAATACATACTTAAATATGGTATACGAAAAGATCACAAATTTTATACTACATACATATATACATTGTACTGACACTAAGTGGAAATATACGAATACGAAATCACACTTTAGTTTTTATAAATTTAAACTTTTTATAAGAAAGCAGCCGTCAACTAAAGAAACCATACTAAGTACTACATAGGTACCTACTCTTTATTGTAATAATTGTAACACGCTACGCAGGGCCATCACATGAGTGTGGGCGCGTCAGAGAACAGAGGGGGTCGGGGGGCACTCACGCTGGGGTTCTTGTCGTCGGGCAGGATCATCTGGTTGGGCGGGCGCAGCGACAGCTTGGTGAAGATGCCGCCCAGCCAGCCCGACTTGCCCGACTTGCCGCCCGACTTGTTGCCCGACTCCTCCTTCTTACTGTCGAGCTTGGAGGAATCCGGCTCCGAGTCCTTCTGTTGCTGCTGCTGGTACCAGAGTTATTTAATTTATTTTTTGTTAAAGTGATTTGTAATAAGTTACACATTTGCATTTACGAACGAAGCTGCTGTTAAAATACGAGGGAGCGTTTTTATGTTCGCGGAATGGAGGGTAAGGGGTGGAAATAAAAAAACCAAATTATTTTTCCTTTTCAATATATTCACCTGCAAGACGGATACATTTTTCAGACCTTTCAATAAATTTATTTATACCCTCATAAAAAAATGTTTTATCTTTGTCTTCAAAATACGCTGAAACTGCCTCCTTAACTTCATCATCGGTGGTAAATTTTTTACCCCGAAGCTCTTTTTTCATTTTTGGGCAGAGGTAATAATCACTCGGGGCTAGGTCTGGGCTGTAGGGTGGGTGGTTTAAAATATCGAAGCCCACCTTATGCAGGGCAGCCAACGCAACGCGACTCTTGTGGACGGGCGCATTGTCGTGCAAAAGCAGCACACCCTTCGTCAATTTTCCCCGTTTTTTCTCTTTAATGGCTTCTTTTAGTCGCTCTAATATTGAAGCGTAGTATTCTCCGGTTATAGAAACACCTTTATCTTTATAATCGATCAACAATATTCCTTCTGAGTCCCAAAAGACCGTTGCCATGAGTTTCCCAGATGACTGTGACACCTTAAACTTCTTGGGGGGTGCTGTGCCCTTTTTATGCCACTGCATCGAGTCTTGTTTCGACTCAGGTTCATAATGATGAACCCAAGTTTCGTCTCCAGTAACAATTCGACTCAATACACCATCCTTGTCGTCACTGCAGAGGTCCAAAAATGCACGTGAACACTCTACGCGTTGTTGTTTTTGCGGCGGCGTGAGCTTTCACTCCCGATTATGTTGCTTGGTTGACGATAGCTCAAAGACTAATTGTCTGATAACAATGAAACCTCGTATTTATACTAATTATGAGTCACTGAACGCGTTACGGTCCTAATGAGCCTAATCACCCCCGCCAACCCTCTCATTCCGCGAACTTAAAAACGCACCCTCGTAGACTACAAAAGTTAATGAATCAAATATTACTTGAATCACGAAGCTTGTTAGTTAAGTATTATGTAAGTAAAAGCTAAGAGAAACATCAGTCGTGTAGTCACTTCTAATATAGCATTAACTTGGAATCTCATACTTCGCAAACCAATGTGTAATTTTAAAACTTGTACATTGAGTTATGTGTCACAGCACGGTGATGAAGTCCTCACTTAGGTAAGGTCCATTAATGTCAAGTTAGTTTGTAGCAGCAGTACAATCACGTGTCGACTGCAATGACGGCAGAGCGAGTATCGTGTCGCTTCTGTGATGACTCGCGTTAGTGTATGTACTCGCATGGTATGTGTGTACTACTACTACTAGTGTGTGTGTGTTCTTCCGTAGTGTGTGTGTGTGTGTGTGTTATTCCGTAGTGTGTGTGTGTGTCTGTGTGTGTACTCACGTGGGGGTCGTAGTCGTCGTAGAGCGCGGGGCGCGCGGGGGGCGCGGCGCCCGGCATGGTGATCGTCGGCGCGGCGCCGGGCTGCACAACACGCGCGTTACATACATTGCTACCTGAACTACCTACTGAACATCTCATCTGAGACACTGCTCTATGATATGAGTGACGTCGCACCCTATATGCACGTTGTTTTTACAAAATCAATAGTAAAATTAATAATGATAGCACGTAGCACACTATTTACTCTTTGCAATGGTCAATTAAAACGCGGAAAGTGAATCGAAATGGCATAGTAGCTTATAAAATTATAGTCGCAGTGCGAATTCTTTTTTTAGCATTAAAGTAGATCCATAAATTGTGAGATGAATATTTATTCTAATTTGATCATCAGTTTCGTTGGATATCGATTCCAGTCGAATGAATAGCTGTTATATGCAAACGACAAAGAATATCATTTTATTACTGAGAAGTCTTCACGGAGAAATAACGTAAGGTGTGAATAATAAAGTAGTTAAAAAGTTTGTAGGGGAAGAGTAAATAAATTAATTGAGACTTGTTAATAAAACTTTATTAGTGTATATAAATATAAATTAAAACAATATAAAAGCATTGCGGTAGCTAACAGCTAGTCTCATACAATATTATTGTGTTACTTTGTACGACAACAACGTTAGTTTCTAATCTAAATCTACTATCACTTTAAAATGCATTATCAAACAATAATTAAACCACCAAAAATAAACAATATTAGTAAAAATGCGATTCAAATAAATTTTTCAGATCCATAACAATATCACAGGTTAAATAAATGAATACATGAACACTAGAAGCTCGAGTGGGCGCGGCGGCGCGTGCTACATCCAGTAGGGCTCGTCGATGTCGTAGGTGGGGGGCGGGTGCAGCGGCAGCGCGCGGTGCGGGGGGCGGGGGCGCGGGTCGGGGGCGGGGGCGGGCGCATCCACGTCGTAGCTGCGGCGCGGGCACAGCGCGTCGAAGCGGCGCACGGACGCGGCCACGGCGGCGGCCGGCTCCGGCGCGTCGATGGGCCACGTGCCGCCGAACACCAGCGGGGGGCGGCCCGCGCGCCCCGGGGGCGGGGGCGGGGGCCGCCGCGCGGGGGGGCGGGGGCGCGCCCGGCCGCCCACCGCGCGCCGCCGCAGCCGCTGCCCACACAACAACACTTCACCACCACACACACAGACACATACACTGGACTCAACTATCGATACACTATGGGGTCAACAAACACTTCAATTTTAAAGACGTTGAATAAATGGGGGCCACGTGAATTCAAAGAAAGTAATTCGAACACTTCGCGTTTCAAAAATTATATAACCGTCGCATTAAATTGAAAAATATATTTTATTTCCCGTAGTAGTAGTAAAAGAAACTTTGTTTTTTAGAAAATGCTTCAAATAATTTAATTTAAACGTAATTATGTTATTCTTTGTTAAATCAACATGAATAAAATTAGTAAACACCTTCAAGGAAATAAGTTGGTTCAACAAAAGTACTGTTTTAATCATCCAAAAAAATAGGGCTTATTTCGTAATCAATAAGATCAATACATGTAGTCTACTGGTGGGGTCGGATGCTCACCTCCCCGTACGGGTAGGGCTCCCCGCCCCAGTAGTCGCGGGGCGGGTCGTCGGGCCACGCGTCCGCGGGGTCGTGCGGCAGGATGGCGCTGTACTCCTGCAGCGAGCCGTCCGCGGGGGCGGGGGCGGCCGGGGGCGGCTCCGACACCTGCTGCGGGGTACACAACATCATATACTAACGATTCACTTACAACTTTACCACAAAAGTCTTAATCATACTTTGAATAACATAAGACATTATAATTTTAAGTAGCCCAGAGAAGTTTAAAATTAATAATTTAATAAAAGGACAATGGGCATTTAAGCCTATCAGCGGCCACAAAAAAAAGATGTCATTATTAAGAGGGTTCACTGTATATCAACATTAGTTCAGGGAGTTCTATTAAATTGTATTTCATTAAAAAGTTATAACCACTTTCATTGTTTTTGCTATATATTTTTTGCTTATACATTTTGTTAACATTCATAATAAGAAAAAATACATTTATATTCAAATACACTGCCTCAGGAAACATTTTCTTATATAAAAAATAAGTACTACTACTAAATCAAGCCAAGTCTCTACCGAAAAATATATCCGACTATTTACATTGAAAATATATATATATATATGTTCGTGGATACAATACACATTTCCTAGAATCTAGGTAGATTCTGCTTCTCTTTTCAAATGCTTCCGACCAATCAGCGAACAGTTCGCAATCCTGCGCCTGAGTCAGAGAAGGCCATCAAATTGTGCAGTCCTTCGTTTGCGTTCGTCTCGTTGTGTACTGTGCGATTGTTACTGGTTTCGAAAATCCAAAAACGACTTTGCTTGCTTCCCGGACTCTTGTTTCATTCTTACCTGGTGACCCGTGCTTTGTACTTTGAGACTGTTTGTGGAACATGGCAGAAAACTGTCAAACTCTGTGTTGTGTGCAATCGGTCTGTAATAAACAGACGACGATTTGGGATAACACATGCTCTGTTCGTAGCAAATCCTGCTATAGCTCAGTATATTACTCAAGCTATTTTTCCAGATTTTTTTTTGAATTGCATCAACACTTGTGTTTTTTTTCTTTCTGAGCACAATGTGCTTAATAGCCATAACGCCCTACTGACTATCATTAGGGAAGCTTACTTTTCTATTTAGTGCCGGTTAACTGTGTTAGGTATATCAGTTTAGACAAATTTTTGAAAACACTAATATCTTACTTAGGATAACTGCTCAATTACATAGACACGACTAAGATCCTATACTTCTGTTTGGTTTTTTCAATTGACATTTATTATTTCAGTTGGAATACAATGACCACGAATTTATCCGTCGACCATGCAACGGGCGGAAAGATCGACGCGACCGAATCAAAACGCTCAACAGCATGAATGTACATTACAAGTGGAAGAATACTCGAGAATTGCCAGTACGTCGGCGAATTGTATGTTCCCGAATTACCGAAGAACTACTCTTCGCCGGATTCCAGATAACGTAAGAGTGACATTTTTGATCCACTTCAACTTCTACATACCTGAATCATCACGAGTTTGTAATCAACATTTGGTCTCGAATGATTGGGATCAATTAATTGACAGCCCTAACTTACGCCATGACTTCAATGCCATACACTTTGTCCAGATAATAGATTTAATCAAGATGGCTGTTGGGATGTGTTGGGCAAGAAACCGAGATGGTGACATTCCTTTGCCAGCAGATTTTTAAACAGTGTAATTATTGACGATAATGAAGCTGCTGACTAAGAAATGTCATCATGGTTTCTTGCAATTAATATAAACTAAATTGTACTTTATATAGAACAAATGTATAGATATAACATGCTTATTGTATTCTTCATGATTTTTGTGTCTGAATACATAACTTTTTGTATTAATTATTTGTTTTATTACATATTTTAAGTAAATTGTTTATAAAACATACAAATAAATATATCTTTCCATAATTATTTACTATTTTTTTGTATTTTTATATTCAATTGTACTTTATCAATACAAAATAATCACTAATACAACATATTGTTCCTACTTTCAACCAATTTATTTCATTTTCTAACGAATATTTGTAAAAATAAAATCAGATTCCTACATTTTGAATAAGCCATATATTTTTTTCCAAATAATTCACAGTTATGAACTTTTCCATATATGTTCTGTAGGTAAATGCCTTCAAGAAAATATATATTTAGGTAATGCTGATAGGCCAAGCGCCATATAAAATTGCCCATTGTCCTTTACGATTCCTTTACAAAATACATTTAGGTGAGTAATAACTACCTGTCCCCAGCTATACGCAGACTGCATTAGCGGTGGCGCCGCGAGGGGCTCCGCTGCGGGGGCCTCGTATTCCATTGTTGGCGCGGGGCCCGCGGGGGCCGCGGGGGCCACGGGCACCATGGGCACCAGGGGCACGGCGGGCGCGTGCGCCGGGGAGCTGTGCTGCGACGACGACAAGCTGTTCGCCTGCACGCGCACACACACACACACCATATTATAGATTTGTCGGAGTCGCTCAGAGCGTCACTTTCACTTGAAGCTATTAGCATATGTTTCAAATGATATGCAGCAAGTTGCATGTGTTGTATGTAAGACTATTTTGTCAAGAATAACTAATGAGAGGAATTTAAGTCATTTGGAATTCGATTAAAAGTTAACATCAATTAATGCAATATGACACTGTACAAACTTTGAGGATGTGATCTACTGTTACAATAATCCTACTATAATATTATAAATGTGAAAGTTTGTGAGTATGTGAGGATGTATGGATGTTTGTTACTCTTTCACGTAAAAACTATTAGACGGATTTGGATGAAACTTTGCAGTAATATAGGTTATACATCAGAATAACACATAGGGTACTTTTTACCGCGGGAAAACTCCTCATTCCCACGGGAAACCGACTTCCACTAGTAATAATATAATATCGCCCAATTATCAAAAGAAGATGAATAAAGTATTTCAAAACTTTAAATGTACGGTTTCCTGCTTGAAATTATGTAAATCCATCAGTAAATCAACTTAAAACCTAAGTGCCGTTGTTTCTTTACATTTCATTGTTAAAGTGTATGTTCATGTGTGCTATGTATACTTGTGTGTCTGTGTCGGATACCTGCGCGAGGAGTGGCGCGGCGGCGTGCTCGGGGGACTCCGCGTCCTCGCCGTCCTCCGCCGGGGCCAGTCTGCCAGGGAGGGGTGGGTATAGATTAGGGATGTTACGGATATGGAATTTCGGTTTCGGTTTCGGATACGGATATAGATTTTTTTTATATCGGTTTCGGTTTCGGATACGGATATGAAGTTATTTCGGATTATCCGGTAGTTTCGGATAGTTTCGGTTACGGATATTAGATTGTAGGAATTTCAAAAGTAATAGAAAACAAAATTGATAATAAAATGGTTTTATTTATATAGAGGAGGACGATGGGTGAGAACGATGACGTCATAAACACCGCTACATTGAGCTCAGAGAGAGAACCAACACTTTGGTCACAGTTCTGTAAGCGGTTTACGGAACGCAGCCAAAAACAACTTGTCGTAACGTGTTTCATTTAGATTTTTAAATTCCGCCACTATCCGAAATTATCCGAAACATTTATTTCGGTTTCGGTTACGGATACGGATATTTTGTTATTTCGGATATCCGGTAGTTTCGGTTACGGATATGGATATCCTTAACATCCCTAGTATAGATGTAAATATTGTCACGTAGGGATTTGCTAATTACTAGTTAACTGTGTAGCTATTAACATGTAGCATGAGATAATAAACCGAACCGAGTTATACAAAGTTCTACCATACGTTTTAAGTAATTTCTATACTTTTGTAAGATTCATACTTAAGTTTAGTCAAAACTTCGTGACTAGCTAGATTTGGGAAGTATATTGTAGGGATGTTACGGATATGGAATTTCGGATCCGGATCCGGATACGGATATTGAAATAGTTTTATATCGGTTTCGGTTTCGGATACGAATATGAAATTATTTCTGATTATCCGGTAGTTTCGGTTACGGATAAGGATATCCTTAACATCCCTGGTATATTGTTTCAACATGAATAGTTCTGCAATCTCGTAGCTGCTGTGTTCGTGTCTCCGGCGCCCCCCGCACTGTGAACGTTACCTGTCGTGCAGCGCGGCGATGGCGGCGCGCAGGCGCGGCTCCGCCCCCGCCCCCGCCGCCCCCGCCCCCCGCGCCGCCGCGCGCACGTACGCCAGCGCGCGCTCGTGCAGCCCCGCGTCGCACAGCCGCACGGCCAGCACGAACTTGTACACCTGCACACACACATCGTATGGGAAGCTCACAGTCGACCAGCCTCGTTAGCAGGCGAGTCAATGTAAAGTAAAACTAGAGATGGAAAGCTGGAATTACGGGAAATTGGCGACCTACTGAAACTTTGACACTAGCCTTTCGTGCTTAGTGGTGTCACAAGTTTTACCACGGTGATAAAATAAACAAAATGCGCTGAGGACTATTCTAATTTTGCCTACACATCTATCTAAATGCACACAAATTTTTGTTTGACAGGACTAAAATGATTCCCTTTCTCTTTCTTCTATTGCTAAGTGAGATACGGCGATATTTTAATTAAAAGAGTATTTTCAGTATAAGGTAAAAAAAACCTTATGCAATACCACATACATCACTTTTAATAAAAATAATGTGTTCTGGCAATAATACGCATGATGACAAATTTTGAAATTCTCTTGAATAATGTTTATAGGTGCCTCTTTTTCCGAAAATATTATTATTTCAGCAAAAAACTAATCCTAAGTAACTAAATATTATACTTTTCTCTACATAATTTGAATTTCACGCTAAAACGCGCTCAGGTGTCATGGTGGTCCTCTGACGTCACGTCTATGTAATCATTGTTTGTGTACGCTGAAGTTTTAGTTAAAAAAAAATGAATTCTAATATAACTGTTGATGGAAAATAATAGTAGGGGAGCCCACGATGCTAAATCTGGATTTACTCGAGCGTCGTAGATACTTATTGGGTTGCAAAACTTAGATGACAAAAAGAAAAAAAAAATAGTATATCATATACCATTTCATCGGCGGGGGAAACGGTTGTAGATTTCCAAAAAAAAAAAACCCTTTTGCATGGACATACTTGGGCCTGTTAGATATTGATATCATCCATGTCCTACGTATTTTTAAAACATGTACGTTTGTTAATCTGATGGTTTCCATGATAGAAAGGGTCGAACGTAAGGGTTGAAAATGAAAAAAAATAATAATAATAGAGCACGTGAGATTTTTAAAGGGATGTTTAGTGGACCTAAAACAACGCTCTTATACAATATCTGGAGGGATTTACCTAATCTGACAATAAAATTGAACTGAATTATTTGAAATTATTGAATTAATCGGGCGGCCACTTATATAAGGCTTTTATATGGTGGAAGTGTTAACCGGGTACAAGGTATCCCCCAGTATGTTAATCTGCCGCGCTTGAGTAAACCAGAAATCCACTCTTGGGGTCCCCTACTGTAAAGGGATTCGCAAAATACAAGAGATTGAACATGCAAAAATAGATGACCCGGATGATGTTTACATAGATGTGACTTCATTCACTCTAATCGGTGTTTCATTTAAAATGGCCGACCATAGTTTTTTAAGCTTTGAATTTATTAAAAATCATATTAATCTTTCTATTTATGTTAATAAAAAGTGTTTATTTACGTTTTTTAAAACATAATTAAAAGTTCAAAAAGGTTTTTTCTGTGATTCTTTGATACTGTCAGTATGCCTATTCTGTACTTGCTATTATCTAATGTAACATCTATTCACCATACACAATGGTATGTTAACCGCCACTATCTGTAGTTGCATGTCTATCTGCAGCCTGCTCGGATCTCGGCACGCACCTGCAGCTCGTGGATGACGTAGTGCGTGGTGAGCGACATGGCGTACTCGAACACCTCCGTGGCCACGATGGCGTCGTCCGCGGCCAGCTGCGGGAGGGAGGCGGCGCGCGGGTCCGCCAGCAGCAGCGCCAGGCGGGGGCGGGGGGCGCCGGGGGCGGGGGGCGCCAGCGGCCGCAGCGGGTGCGCGCGGAACGCCTCCCCGCCCCACACGTAGCACGCCTGCGCGCTGTACGGGAACCCGCGCGACGACAGCCAGTCGCCTGCGGAACAAGCATTAGGCGTTGAGGCGACCATTATCGACTGGCAGTACACACTGACTTTTGTGTAGTTCTAACAAAACGTGTTCGTTCAATGTAATTAGAAGTTTTTTTAATATGGACAAGAGTTTGGTTAATAAAAAGTAGTAAGAGATACTTTGCTTATGTTTTTAGTATAATAATGCCTTGATACAAAAGTGTTCTTTACTACGAATCCAGAAATTCATGACATGAAAAATATAATAGCCATCAAACGTTTGACAATTAAAAAATTGTAACTTGTCTGTGTTGATAGAACCGTACTGACCGATCTGTATGAGTATCCGGTGCTCGAGGTCGGGCGCGGGGCCCGCGTTGGCCAGCAAGATGGCGGCGTGCGGCCGCCAGTCGCCGCACGACTCGTCCCACGAGATCTACCATTGGTAAAAAAACATTGTTCTGTGTACTAAATGTTGTATGTAATAGCGAATAATCTTAATAAGAACATCTCCTTGAAATGCCTGATTTCAATAAAAAACTATAAATATACTTGATGAATTGGAGAACAAACGTGTGTTGCTATAACGATGATTTAAAATATTCCAGCTTATTGAATAATTATCCGATGAGATTATAAGCCTTTCTGCCTCTCCCCTGACCTTAGATTTTAGAAATTGCATCTTTAGGGCGCTTAATAGTGATGGATTTGTATGAACTGTTTCAGTAAAAAGATCCTTAAAACTGGACTACTGATGATAATTCCCCGTGAGTGTAGGTATTTCCATGTGGGGTGTGGAGTACTCTCTGTGAGAAACAGACCACAATTTCTTGTTAACGGACTTGATCACTTTGTTGTAAGTTTGCTCATGATGGAAGAATGCTTGTTGGTATTCCTGATTACCGTCTCCCAACTCACTGTCTAATTCCCAATGTAAAGCGTCAATTGTTGACCAGCGCGATTGTAGGACCCGTAACGTATGCTCAAATTCCCACTTGTCAGTTAAATTCAATCAATTCGATGTCATGAAAATCGATATCCGGCTCGAAGGACCAAAAGAATGTACGGTACGTACACTCGGGTTAATAGTTTGTATGATTAGATTGATAGACACAAATGGATCAATACCTAATTTATTGATTCGAAGACTTATAATGATTTAAAATGATAATTGAGACGCGAGGCGCGATTGATAGCCTATTGCGAGCTGACTTAAGTAAATTATATTTATAGTGTAAACTGCTAAGAAGCTAAAATGATTAGTTCAATGGACGAGCTGGTTCGTACATGGTGGGTAGTTAGACAGTAAATGTTCACCGAGGTACAGTCGCGTCATGCCCGTGGTACTCACCAGACGGGGGTTCCTGCGCGCGAGCCGCGCGGCGTACAGCGAGTGCAGCGGGTCGTGCGCGGGCAGCGAGCGCAGGAAGCGCGCCGCCACCTCGCCCAGCCGCGCGCCCTCGCCGCGCGCCGCCCCCGCCCCCGCCCCCGCCCCCGCGCCCGCCAGCACGGCCGCGTGCCCCCACAGCCCGCGGGACATGCTCCACTCTACACCCACACATCCTCACTATACCCAATGTACGGCTACCGGGTACAAAGTTGCCGACACATCATTTTATAAAAACTCCTATATTTATAGCAGTCCATTTAGACAAGTGCATGGCAATCGTGCCATGTCATTACAGTCAGAGACCTGAAGGTCGATAATACTATAAACTGTTTCAGACAAAATATCGAGAAAGTTTTTGGAGGCAAAAATATACATTAAGTTAAAATCAAATATGAACAGATGCTACAGCTTTATTTGCAGTGTTAAATGTAATCATTAACTGTCAAAACAAAAAAAAATGTTTTGATGAAAAAATTTGTAGTTACTTTAACTATTGGTATTCAAATAACCATATCTATTGCGTGCTTTTTGTAGCCAAGTGCCACTTATGTACGTCTAATATGATTCGAACATATTTAACATGTAACTTTGAACTATGTGTACCTAACATTTAATTTATCACCCTAACATCATTTAGTCTGGTCAAATTAGACCAAATTATAAGAAAAGCAAAACAAAAAGTCCCAACAAGCTGAAAATCTGTGAAGTTGTTAAAATACAATTATAAATAAAATTTAGAAGTTACCAATCATTGCATTGTATGGAATTTTTTTATTCAAGGTCAAAGGTAAAAAAATAAGTTTTTCAAGATTTTTTGCGAAACGGTAAGTTTTATCATAGACGAAACTCGACAAGAATTGTAGATCATAAAATAATCTACAAAAATGTATCAATACTTTTTTCCTACGAGCCACCGTTTTTGAGATATAACTATTAAAAAAGATGTTCAAGTTGCAATCGTCATAATATGCACACGTTTCCACGCCGTCGAGTTATGTTTATGATAAAACTTACCGTTTCGCAGAAAATCGCGAAAAACTCATTTTTTTGACCTTTGACTTTGATTAAAAAAAAATCATACAGGGGAAAGATGGGGAACTTTCAAATTTTGTTTTTTATCATATTTTTAACAATCTTACCGATTTTCAGCTTGTTGGGAATTGATGTATCTTCGAATGTTTAAATTGATCGGACTAATTGGTGAGTCAGCGATCAATTGGAAATTGAGTTGCTTTAGTGGTAAGTCACAATACTCGTAAATTGATCAAATCAAAATGTTTAACCTTGCTATTAGCTACAATTATGAACTGACCCGAGTTTGACAGATGAGTATTTTATGATGGCAGAAATTGTGTGTAGATGTACATTAAGTAGACATAGACATTTAGTCCATAACGAAATAGATAATTGAAATAAAAAAATTACCTAAATTTTTCTAGCCACAAATACATATGCAATTTAAAAAATACTCCTGTTTTCTGACTTTCTGCTCAAAGGTGTGTTGAATAGTTGAATGTGTGAAATGTGTATACTTGTTGAATGTGTGTGTTATGTTGAACAGTGTAACATGTGCGTCAGTATGCTACGCACCGAGCGCGTCGTGTCGGTTCCCGTACAGCAGCAGGTCGCGCAGCCGCGCCACGTCGCCCTCCGCGCCTGCTGGAGTACCGAGGGTGGAATACATACACTAGCACCCAGTAACGTATAGGAATATAATGTCAAGGAGCTGGTATTCACGATTGTAGGATCAACAGTCAGTTTCACTTCGTTTGAGTTTAAATCGTTTAGTACGTTGTTGAGTATCGGTTTACTGAAGCAAATATCACTGCACTTAGATAATATTATACTAACGATCAATACTAAAAAGATTATTTCAAAATTAAAATTGGAGGTTTTAAAAAAGATAATTGTATGAGTAGATACCGGGTATCTGAACATGCAATGCAGCAATCCTTGCATTCATAAGACATTTAAAACCGAAATCAAAAATATTATCTGTTTAAATAAGTATTTTAATACACTATTCTGTATGAAAAGAATGACATTATACAAACTTCGCCGGATATTACGTAAGTTGTAGTATGTAATACAAAAACAAGTAGCATGGTGTTCATACCTGCTTGGTTATCTTCTGACAGCGCGGCTGCGTCGCGGTCCGTGGACGCCGAGCTGCGGCGGCTGCCTACACACACACACTACCGTACACTACACTACATACATACACTACACAGCTACATATACATAGCTAGCTTGACAACACACGACTAAGAGGAAGGGCTGAGGTTTAAGATAGATTTGAAAACGTTTAAGTAAAACGTTCTTGATACAAGTTTAAAGAAGATAAAGTAGAATATGAAATAGAAGTAACTTATAGAATTGAACTAGCTGAGACGAGATCTTACCGTCGTTGGTCGGAGGCTTGCTGGCGGGGCCTTCGTATTCATATTCTTGGACATTCTTCATTAGCAATTCAGCTATGTCGGATCCGACAACTACCTATAAAGAAAAGAGAGAAACATTTATATTGCGTTCCTTTCAGTTTATACTGGCTAGTTACACGAGTGTTGTTGTCGTACCCCGTTCTGCCGCAGCAGCAGTGTCAGGTAGTCCCAGATCAGCGCGTAGCCGACGGGGTCCCGCCCCCCGGCGTCGCGCCCCCCGGCGTCCCGCCCCCCGCCGCGCTCCGCCCCCCGCCCCGCGCCGCGCCGCGACACTTGACTAGATCGCGACATGCAGTATTCGATCACACTCTTCTTGTGCGTCACTCCTGCAACACAAATTCTATTGTATTTCTACGTGCCATTACTTGGACATTGTGCAGCATCATTTTTTTTTGGTAAAGAAGAAAAGGACGTGTATTAAAAGTTGGTTTGTTTGTTATATAGGTAGTGTGTACTTCAATACATAAGTTTTTATTTTTTATTTATCTCTTCAAAACAAATAACAAAAATCATTGTTTAAATTGTAGAGAATATCATATCATTTTGTAGACATAGCATCAAGTACGTAGTTCTTGTCATGTAGTTGTAAATTCAACGTCATGTGGGTGTATGTGTTGTGTAGTGTATATATGTATAGTGTGTGTAGTTACCGGGCTGCAGCGGGCCGGGGTAGGCCGCCAGCGCGCGCGGCAGCAGGTCCCGCAGCGTGTAGTGTGTATATATGTATAGTGTGTGTAGTTACCGGGCTGCAGCGGGCCGGGGTAGGCCGCCAGCGCGCGCGGCAGCAGGTCCCGCAGCGTGTAGTGTGTATATATGTATAGTGTGTGTAGTTACCGGGCTGCAGCGGGCCGGGGTAGGCCGCCAGCGCGCGCGGCAGCAGGTCCCGCAGCGTGTAGTGTGTATATATGTATAGTGTGTGTAGTTACCGGGCTGCAGCGGGCCGGGGTAGGCCGCCAGCGCGCGCGGCAGCAGGTCCCGCAGCGTGTAGTGTGTATATATGTATAGTGTGTGTAGTTACCGGGCTGCAGCGGGCCGGGGTAGGCCGCCAGCGCGCGCGGCAGCAGGTCCCGCAGCGTGTAGTGTGTATATATGTATAGTGTGTGTAGTTACCGGGCTGCAGCGGGCCGGGGTAGGCCGCCAGCGCGCGCGGCAGCAGGTCCCGCAGCGTGTAGTGTGTATATATGTATAGTGTGTGTAGTTACCGGGCTGCAGCGGGCCGGGGTAGGCCGCCAGCGCGCGCGGCAGCAGGTCCCGCAGCGTGTAGTGTGTATATATGTATAGTGTGTGTAGTTACCGGGCTGCAGCGGGCCGGGGTAGGCCGCCAGCGCGCGCGGCAGCAGGTCCCGCAGCGTGTAGTGTGTATATATGTATAGTGTGTGTAGTTACCGGGCTGCAGCGGGCCGGGGTAGGCCGCCAGCGCGCGCGGCAGCAGGTCCCGCAGCGTGTAGTGTGTATATATGTATAGTGTGTGTAGTTACCGGGCTGCAGCGGGCCGGGGTAGGCCGCCAGCGCGCGCGGCAGCAGGTCCCGCAGCGTGTAGTGTGTATATATGTATAGTGTGTGTAGTTACCGGGCTGCAGCGGGCCGGGGTAGGCCGCCAGCGCGCGCGGCAGCAGGTCCCGCAGCGTGTAGTGTGTATATATGTATAGTGTGTGTAGTTACCGGGCTGCAGCGGGCCGGGGTAGGCCGCCAGCGCGCGCGGCAGCAGGTCCCGCAGCGTGTAGTGTGTATATATGTATAGTGTGTGTAGTTACCGGGCTGCAGCGGGCCGGGGTAGGCCGCCAGCGCGCGCGGCAGCAGGTCCCGCAGCGTGTAGTGTGTATATATGTATAGTGTGTGTAGTTACCGGGCTGCAGCGGGCCGGGGTAGGCCGCCAGCGCGCGCGGCAGCAGGTCCCGCAGCGTGTAGTGTGTATATATGTATAGTGTGTGTAGTTACCGGGCTGCAGCGGGCCGGGGTAGGCCGCCAGCGCGCGCGGCAGCAGGTCCCGCAGCGTGTAGTGTGTATATATGTATAGTGTGTGTAGTTACCGGGCTGCAGCGGGCCGGGGTAGGCCGCCAGCGCGCGCGGCAGCAGGTCCCGCAGCGTGTAGTGTGTATATATGTATAGTGTGTGTAGTTACCGGGCTGCAGCGGGCCGGGGTAGGCCGCCAGCGCGCGCGGCAGCAGGTCCCGCAGCGTGTAGTGTGTATATATGTATAGTGTGTGTAGTTACCGGGCTGCAGCGGGCCGGGGTAGGCCGCCAGCGCGCGCGGCAGCAGGTCCCGCAGCGTGTAGTGTGTATATATGTATAGTGTGTGTAGTTACCGGGCTGCAGCGGGCCGGGGTAGGCCGCCAGCGCGCGCGGCAGCAGGTCCCGCAGCGTGTAGTGTGTATATATGTATAGTGTGTGTAGTTACCGGGCTGCAGCGGGCCGGGGTAGGCCGCCAGCGCGCGCGGCAGCAGGTCCCGCAGCGTGTAGTGTGTATATATGTATAGTGTGTGTAGTTACCGGGCTGCAGCGGGCCGGGGTAGGCCGCCAGCGCGCGCGGCAGCAGGTCCCGCAGCGTGTAGTGTGTATATATGTATAGTGTGTGTAGTTACCGGGCTGCAGCGGGCCGGGGTAGGCCGCCAGCGCGCGCGGCAGCAGGTCCCGCAGCGTGTAGTGTGTATATATGTATAGTGTGTGTAGTTACCGGGCTGCAGCGGGCCGGGGTAGGCCGCCAGCGCGCGCGGCAGCAGGTCCCGCAGCGTGTAGTGTGTATATATGTATAGTGTGTGTAGTTACCGGGCTGCAGCGGGCCGGGGTAGGCCGCCAGCGCGCGCGGCAGCAGGTCCCGCAGCGTGTAGTGTGTATATATGTATAGTGTGTGTAGTTACCGGGCTGCAGCGGGCCGGGGTAGGCCGCCAGCGCGCGCGGCAGCAGGTCCCGCAGCGTGTAGTGTGTATATATGTATAGTGTGTGTAGTTACCGGGCTGCAGCGGGCCGGGGTAGGCCGCCAGCGCGCGCGGCAGCAGGTCCCGCAGCGTGTAGTGTGTATATATGTATAGTGTGTGTAGTTACCGGGCTGCAGCGGGCCGGGGTAGGCCGCCAGCGCGCGCGGCAGCAGGTCCCGCAGCGTGTAGTGTGTATATATTTATAGTGTGTGTAGTTACCGGGCTGCAGCGGGCCGGGGTAGGCCGCCAGCGCGCGCGGCAGCAGGTCCCGCAGCGTGTAGTGTGTATATATGTATAGTGTGTGTAGTTACCGGGCTGCAGCGGGCCGGGGTAGGCCGCCAGCGCGCGCGGCAGCAGGTCCCGCAGCGTGTAGTGTGTATATATGTATAGTGTGTGTAGTTACCGGGCTGCAGCGGGCCGGGGTAGGCCGCCAGCGCGCGCGGCAGCAGGTCCCGCAGCGTGTAGTGTGTATACAGGGTCTGTCGTAATGAATGGATAACCCGTTACCTACAGTTGATCCGGATGTGAGGCTATAAGAAAATGGTGTCTTCTTGCCAGGGTTGTCAACCATAAGAAAATGGCGTAGACTTTTAAACTTTTTTATAAATTTCGCAATTTTTTTCATTTATTCCGTTGCCATTTCTTCAAATTTTTATGTATTTGTATAATTCTTTTAGTATTATACTGCTGAAGACGTGTATTATGTAATTTAAATACAATTTTAGGTGTTATTCACGTTGAACATTATCAAAATACTCATTTAAAGAAAAATATTTCCAATTTTTTTTCTTTATGTCAACTTTTGATCATCTCCTGTGGAAAAAAAAAGTATGACGTTATAGCTGCCCATGATCTCAATAAATTGTCTAGTATGTGTAGATTCTAAAAAGGTATAACGATGCGTACTTTACAAGCAACATTAAGTTACAGGAGCGAGAACACTAATCAAGGTCGGAATTTTTATTTTTCGTGTTATGTTAAAAATGGTTGTAAAACTTCGTCATAATGATTTTATTCTATCAAGATACTTTGCACAAACACTATGTGCTATCGATTGGACTTGTTGTTTTGGAAAAGTTTTTGTCCCTCGCCCACGCAACAGTACACGCCGGCCGAATACGCGAACATGCATTACATTTACGGTGTATGTAATGGCAGCACCAATAGAGCTGCTAGTGTTTATCGTGTAAGATATCCAAATGTGCGACATCCTGATTACCGTGTGTTCATTAGAGTGCACAATGCATTTATGGAAGGACGATTTCCTTCAATTTTTTTCCACTTTTCTTTGTAATGCGGTCTAGTTCGATTTTTAAAATCCGTTTCATTTTCGTATAAACTTGCCGCAACATGTTTGTCGCATGTAACTATTAGAGCACAACAATTTTCATTTGTACATTTTCATTACATTATTATCGTGAAGTAATGTTATTTTTTCCCAAAAACAACCGGGTTTTCTTCTGAATATCCTATTAGTGGCCCGATAGTGTTTGTGCAAAGTATCTTGATAGAATAAAATCATTATGACGAAGTTTTACAACCATTTATAACATAACACGAAAAATAAAAATTCCGACCTTGATTAGTGTTCTCGCTCCTGTAACTTAATGTTGCTTGTAAAGTACGCATCGTTATACCTTTTTAGAATCTACACATACTAGACAATTTATTGAGATCATGGGCAGCTATAACGTCATACTTTTTTTTTCCACAGGAGATGATCAAAAGTTGACATAAAGAAAAAAAATTGGAAATATTTTTCTTTAAATGGGTATTTTGATAATGTTCAACGTGAATAACACCTAAAATTGTATTTAAATTACATTAAACACGTCTTCAGCAGTATAATACTAAAAGAATTATACAAATACATAAAAATTTGAAGAAATGGCAACGGAATAAATGAAAAAAATTGCGAAATTTATAAAAAAGTTTAAAAGTCTACGCCATTTTCTTATGGTTGACAACCCTGGCAAGAAGACACCATTTTCTTATAGCCTCACATCCGGATCAACTGTAGGTAACGGGTTATCCATTCATTACGACAGACCCTGTATATGTATAGTGTGTGTAGTTACCGGGCTGCAGCGGGCCGGGGTAGGCCGCCAGCGCGCGCGGCAGCAGGTCCCGCAGCGTGTAGTGTGTATATATGTATAGTGTGTGTAGTTACCGGGCTGCAGCGGGCCGGGGTAGGCCGCCAGCGCGCGCGGCAGCAGGTCCCGCAGCGTGTAGTGTGTATATATGTATAGTGTGTGTAGTTACCGGGCTGCAGCGGGCCGGGGTAGGCCGCCAGCGCGCGCGGCAGCAGGTCCCGCAGCGTGTAGTGTGTATATATGTATAGTGTGTGTAGTTACCGGGCTGCAGCGGGCCGGGGTAGGCCGCCAGCGCGCGCGGCAGCAGGTCCCGCAGCGTGTAGTGTGTATATATGTATAGTGTGTGTAGTTACCGGGCTGCAGCGGGCCGGGGTAGGCCGCCAGCGCGCGCGGCAGCAGGTCCCGCAGCGTGTAGTGTGTATATATGTATAGTGTGTGTAGTTACCGGGCTGCAGCGGGCCGGGGTAGGCCGCCAGCGCGCGCGGCAGCAGGTCCCGCAGCGTGTAGTGTGTATATATGTATAGTGTGTGTAGTTACCGGGCTGCAGCGGGCCGGGGTAGGCCGCCAGCGCGCGCGGCAGCAGGTCCCGCAGCGTGTAGTGTGTATATATGTATAGTGTGTGTAGTTACCGGGCTGCAGCGGGCCGGGGTAGGCCGCCAGCGCGCGCGGCAGCAGGTCCCGCAGCGTGTAGTGTGTATATATGTATAGTGTGTGTAGTTACCGGGCTGCAGCGGGCCGGGGTAGGCCGCCAGCGCGCGCGGCAGCAGGTCCCGCAGCGGGCGCAGCGCCACGCGGCCGCCGACGTCCGCGGGGAAGCCGCCGCCGCACAGCACCAGCGCGCCGCTGCCGATGCTCGCCTGCCACCACACACATACACATCACTTCCCTGCTAGTGCCACGACACTAACCTGCTATCGCTATGCATCATAACATTACTGGTAGGTACCCATTACTTGGTTTACGACAAGTAAATTTCCCGTGGGACCGAGACTTATTCCAACGGAAAGAGTAGCATCTTTTCATGCCAGGCTGTTGATAGTTCAACGTGTCAAGTGTCTTTTCCAAAATTCATAAATCGGTTCAGTTGTTTTGACGTGAAAGTAGAACATACAGACAGACGGTCGTTCTGGGTTCGATCACTAGAGTGTACCTGATATTTTCTAAATTAAGTACATTTTTATCATGCATTAATGGTGAAGGAAAACATCGTAAGGAAACCCACATGATTGATTGATTACCATTATGTACACTTACCCTAACTAACCCACACCGCACTATTTGCTCTGCAATCTCTGCATTAGATATAGTACTCCAAAATGTCTTTTGATTTCATGAATATAAATACATACACACATCAACATCGTCTAGGGATATTTTATATAAAGTTCTTAAACTCAAAAAATACTGAACAGTTTTAATTTTTTGGACACCTTGTTAAACGATTCTTGAATTTGAAAAAAGAAATTAAAAATAAAAGATTAACGCTGCATAATGTGTAGCCAAGTCTGAAGATTTCATTTACCTACAGTAACTTTTGTCAATTTTTTGTGCCAAATTTAAGTTTTATAGCAAGTTATCGGTTAATTTTGATTAAATGTTATTGTGTGCATCATGCAGCGGCGCCATTGAACGAGGGAGGAAATGTTAAGGGCAGTAGGCATGCTCCAAGCTGGGGCTACTCAACGGAATATTGCTGAGGAGATTGGAACAAGGGAAAACGTGATATCAAGGTTATGGTCATGTTATCGTGCTACTGGTGAAATGGCCGAAAGGCACCTAGGCGGGAAACACATAACCACTCAACGACAAGACCGATTTTTGCAAGTTGCCGCGAGAATGCAACCAAATGTTACGGCCATGCAGTTGGTTCAGAGGCTTCAGCCAGAGAACCAGTTGCTTGTGAATGATGAAACTGTGAGGAGAAGGCTGCATGAAGCTAATCTTCATGCTCGCAGACCGCTTCGTACTCCAGCACTACGCCGAGGAAATCGTGGACGACGGCTAGAGTGGGTTTGTGAACATTTGCTCTGAAAAAATAACCAGTGGTTCATATTGCTGTTTACCGATTGGTCGCGGTTCGGTTTCCATCCTGATACACGTTGAGTATGTGTTTAGCGAGTTCCTGGTCGTGAGAGCCGTCTGCGACACCCTTAGGAAGTCCGTCCATACCATGGCGAGACAATTATGGTTTGGGCGAAAATTCGTGTTGGTGGAAGAACAGACCTCGTTTGGATCAGAAACACCATGTCAGCTGAAAAATACTGTAACGAGGTGCTGGAACCAATAATCTACCCCGACCAACTGCAAATGGGCCAAGAATTCATGCTGATGCACGACAACGGCCGTCCGCACACAGCGAGAGTGGTGACGAGCTGGTTGCAGGAGCACGACGTACCGGTCCTAGGCTGGCCCGCTCAATCGCCTGACCTAAACCCCATTGGATACGCGTGGGACATGCTCCAAAAAAGAGCTTTAAGGAATTTTGCTACAAACATTGCGCCGAAAGTGCAACTTTTTTTGCCACTTAGCCAGACCTGGGACAATATACCGCAACCTGACTTGGATCACTTAATCCAAAGCATATACAACTTTGCACGACCGTTTTTAACGTCATGGATGGTTTGCCACTTGCAACCTTACCTGGGCTCGGCTTGAGCTATGAGACAAAAAAAAAACCTATCTAACAGGGTTGTGGGAGCGTTAGGCCTAGAGATGAGCAAGCAGACTAATTTAAATTTTAAGGACGCCTATCCGCTGCTCATGCAAGCGAGGTTCAGATACACCTATGAAATAAAAAAGGTTAAAATAGATTATTAACAATTTATTGTTTGGATAATTTGCTTACAACAGAGCAAGGGGAAGTGCTAAACGAGTATTTTTATAAAGTCATAATAAACCAATATTTTACATCAAGGTCTTTCACTTAACGCTAGACATATTATGAATAGTTACAATTTTACCTTAACTTATGTAGTACTGGTGTGATGGATGTATTAGAAGAATCAAAGCTGTATGCGCTGGTGCATATTAACATTGAGGCTTAGCAATTAATATCCATTAAAGTGAAGTAGAAAACATGGTGCTTGTGAAATGCTTGAGGTTAAATAGCAAGTGAGATGATTTTATATGGATACCATCGTTGGTGCAGAAGCAGGGAAAAGTTCAATGATCCATATTTGAAATTAAAATCAGAAACTAAATTAAAAAGGATAACTAGAATAAAAACCAAAAACTTTCTTTGAGTGGTAGAGTCTAGCTGTAGGCTCTGTCTGCAGCGATTGCTGGGCTGACTCGACCGGTGAAATACCACCGTCGCACAGGAAACCGACGTGAAGTAGGAACGATGTTCCTGCGTTTCGTTCGGTGAGTGCGGTATCCGGTGCCCAATTTTATTTATTTATTTATATGTTTTCTTAAAGGTCAGCAACACACCCCCAACACCTACAGTGTTGAGGGTAGTCATGGGCGGCGGTGATCACTTACCATCAGGTGACCCGCATGCTCGTTTGCTACCTATATTACATAAAAAAAAAAAAAAAAAACACAGCGGTCGGCAACACGCGGCCCGCGGGCCGAATGCGGCCCGCCGAGGTCTTCTCTGCGGCCCGCGAAAGTTTAAAAAAAATATATACAGGGTGATTGGTAATTCGATACATTACTTCTAAGGGGTTAAAGTAGATCTGATTTGCAGTCAATTAAGTCATATCATACCATGTCCGAAATTTTTTAATTTCTGAGTTATGCAACATTTAAGTTTTTTTATAAAAGACCCCATTTTCGAAGTTCAAATGAATCCTTTTAGTGTAAAATACAAAATTAAGTTAAATGTTTTGTTGTTTTATGGTAGCTTTATAACTAAAATGATATCAACCAAAGAAAACACTGCAAAGGTAACCACAAAATAGAGGCGTTCTAAGAGAGAGGTTACTTCTTTTATTAGTAGAGTTGTCAATCAATATGAGAAATGTACCTTTTTGAATAGCTAATGAATTGAGGAAGTTTTTAATGTAATTTTGACGCAACATTATTTGGACTTTTTTTTTAAATTGCAATTTATTGTCATAAGACTTAACTATTATTAAAAGTTGTACTTAGTTTCTTGACTTTTTCTAAAATAAGTCGATTTTTGTTTTACAAACTTTATTTTAAAATATCATTTTAGTTATCAAGCTACCATAAAACAACAAAACATTAAACTTAATTTTGAATTTTTCACTAATAGGATTCATTTGAACTTCGAAAATGGGTTTTTTTTTATAAAAAAACTTAAATGTTGCATAACTCAGAAATTATAATTTTTCGGACATGGTATGATATGACTTAATTGACTGCAAATAAGCTCTTCTTTAACCCCTTAGAAGGAATGTATCGCATGTATATTATACCCTGTATATTAAACCCTGTATATTAAATAAAATTGGACATGTTTATTAAATTTTAAACCATTGATTTTTTTGTAATATTATCATCACAAATGTGGCCCGCCATTGGTCGATTTTTTCACTATGTGGCCCTTGCCTGCTAAAAGGTTGCCGACCGCTTTAACAGACTACTGATTTTTCACAATACCGTTCAAAGCCGAATAATTTCTGATTATTTTACACTTTTCCTTGTGAAACACATTCATTGTTTAAAAAAAAAAACACTTATGATTGATTTTATTTTGTTAGTGTTGTCTGATAAATGAGCTTTATAAAAATATATAAATGTTTTATGTTATTTTTCATAAATTTTGAGTAAACTAAGTAAATTCAAAATATCCCTACACGATGTTGATGTGTGTAGTTTGATAAAATCATACTAAAGGTATTTTCCGCCAGTTTTCTTTCTAAACTTAACTTTTTGACGTTCATAATTAGGATTTTCGTATGATAGTTTTCGATTTAGGGTAGCGAATATTAAAGTTATAAATAATAATTTTAATTTTTTTACGCAAAAGACAACTTTCGTTCTTTAGTAAAAACATTTTATAAATTTTAAAATAATGGTTGTAAGTTTATAACCAAACAATATAAAGTTTAGTTTAATTTTAGAATGGAGGTGTGCCAAGTATTTCCAATTTTCTTTATAAGCATGTTTTCCTACCAACAGATGTAGGTGTTATATTAAACAGTGTCGTTTTATTTGTTATGTTGTGCTGTAGTGTAGTGTGTTATAAGTATAGTGCGTTGTAGTGCAGTGTGTTGTAGTGTAGTGTGTTATAGTGTAATGTGTTGTGTTGCAGTGCAGTGTGTTGTAGTATACCTTTATGTGCGAGGTGGCGAACTTGAGCGGCGTCATCCTGTCGGAGCGCGCCGCGGACTCGTCCAGCTGCAAGTTCAGCGACGCCTCCGTCGTCAGGTCCCTGGCAACACCACACCAGGGATATATACTCGCATTATGAGACTTCCCATAACCAAAGTCTACTTATATTTTTCATAGCTGTATGATATGAAGCTAATTACATTATATAAATTGATAGTGTATTCAACAGACAGGCATTACAATTAAGGTCTATTTTATCGTAAGTAAATATTAGTACAAATAAATACCAATTAATGAAGTTTAATAAAACTGAATTTCATAAAATACGCGCTAATAGCGGTGCACTTTTTATTGTGAAATAAGATATGTAATTAGATCGAATGTAATGTACCAAACCAATTAATGATAGCTGATGATTATAAGTCTACAATTCAGTTAACATTTATTAAATATTAGAAAAGCGACAAGTATAGCTACAGCCACATAAAAGAGTAGACACCCGAAAAAAGGATAGTATAAAAAAAAATATGGAATTCAACCTCTTTAGAGTCAAGTCGGCCATTGCAAACTTGTACAATGTTTTGTGGCAGTAGTTATACACATAGGCGTATGTATTCGTATGTATGGTACCTGTCCGAGCAGTCTGTGAGCAGCGAGGGCGTGGCGTGGCGGCCGCGCGACCTGACACACACGCACACACTACACATACACACACACTAACACCGTGTGTGCATGTGTACACACACCACCACATACTGGAGAGATGGTATGCAACCAATAGCAGAGTGAGCAATGATTGATGAAAGTGAACACCATTTGTGAAACAAAGCATAATTTATATACAGCTCGAGTTATATTCGATAAAAATGATGTCATGTAAACTATTGCTGTTTAAAAAAGGTAATGAACCTATAGCATTGGCATAATGAACGAAGAGACAAAATTCAACAAGAATTTTACGTATTATTTGTATCTATCAAAGTCCTATTTTTACTGTTTATTTATGAAATCCTCGTCAACTCGCGGAACAGAAAAACAAACTAAATGAGTGTAACTTATGATGAAGGGTTAGTTGATTGCTCTAGGCATTAATTTAATGAGTCAAAGGCAATCCTATTTTTCGGACTGTTACTAATTAATACTGATTGCTAGTCGCAGCAACTGAGCGGCAACACTTCTCAACCAAACATTAAAATATTGTTAGTTATATCAACAAAGCACCTAGTGGTGACAGTAACACTGTGTGTTTAAGCATATTGTCCCGTGTGCGAGTGAGTTCTTACGTGTCGTTTCCCTTGAGCATGTTAGCGCTGGACCGCCCCGAGTGCACGGAGGCGCGGTCCTCGCGGCCCTCGTACCCCGGCACGCCATATGCTGACGCAAACAACACTATATTATATTCGCTCTATTATTTAAATACAAGTTGTCCCGGAAGACCTTGTTCTACTCTATTTGACACCTAATATTTGACAGACGGGAACAGAGTGGTTTATAAGAGAAAAGATAATTAATGTTTTTACCATTTTCCTCGTATTTTTTATGTTATTTCTCCATAAGAACCTTCCTCAGACAAATACAAAAAATAAATCATCGTTATCGGGTTTTGTTTTGCGCTTAGCAACACATTAACAATCGGTTGTTATGTAAAACGCAAAATTATGCAGTACTTATCAGAAGATATGTCGGATTATCGTGAATGAGTTGTATGCAGCATTTAAATAACAACAAACTTTGTATTGTCAATAGTACCATGGTTGAACTTTATTCTTTATAAATTCCATATTCTATGGTTCCATTCTTAGCCTCTTAAGAAAAGAAGGAAAATGATTGTGAAAACCGTATCAAAATTCATTGCGTGGTTACAAGTTTGGGGATGTAATATACAGACAATTTCGTTGTTATGTAAAGTTTTTTTTTATTATTATTATTTAGTTGCTTATTACAAGTAGTGTATGCGTGTACTCACAGAGCGCGGCGGGCGGCAGCAGCTGCCGGTAGATCTGCAGGTAGGCGCGGGGGTCGGTGACGCGCAGCCGGCTGTAGTACTCGTACTGCTGGCGGGTCAGGTAGCCCTCGTAGCCCGCGCCCGCGCCGTAGCCTGCCGACACGCACACTAGAGTGTTGTGCCTACGTCTATGTGACGAGCTGTGTCAGCAACATCACAATCGAGGGCAAGTCTTCATGCTGTTTTTGTGTTCAGCATTTGTTATTGAGTATCATAGTTCCTGCTTTATAGGTGAGATTTTTCTTTTTAGTTTTGCATTTAGAATAATAATATAGCTAATTTATTAATTTTTAAGATAAAGACACTGGAAAAAGAACGCGGGTCTGCGAGCATTACGCGACTGGAAATCGCCGTAGCGGCGCGGTAGCTCAGTGGTCAGGGCATTAGACCGGTTATCTAAAAGTCCTGGGTTCGATTCCCGGTCGCGTAATGCTCGGAGACCCGCGTTCTTTTTCCAGTGTCTATAACTTCAAAATTACTTTATAGTTGTTTAATATCCCAAAATATCTCCTCCATAAGAAATGACTCTAAAATCTTTTATTTATTAATAAGTAATACAAAATGTGATCCTTAAGAAATGCGGTTGTCGGCGCAAGAGTTTTGCAGCGCCACCGCAGTAGTCTCCTTCCACTACCCGCCATTTTGTATAAAAGCAGAACAACGCTTCAAAGCAAGTCAGTCTGCCAGCACTATCCACTTCGGCAACACGTGTTCATAAATATTATCGTGCAGTGTTTTTGATTGTTATACGTCGAAATAATTACATGTTATAAGTGGTAATATTAATAATTAATAGCTAAGGATTATTAATTGATTGAAATTGTGATTTTGCAGGTACTTATTATGTCAGTAAAATATATTGTTGATAATGGAAGACGATGCTTTTAATACACATCTCCCCTCCTCTTACATCAGAAGAGGGGACGTACCAACGCCAACCAACAACGGCCACAACAAGGAATACAATGATGGTATGGATGTGAAAGAGTGGGTGGACTTGATTACGAGGACACAAACAGAATACAAATTGAGGAACCATGAAACACGACGCTCAAAGGCCGCGCTAAGTCATGGGCTGAAATGAAGAATGATATGCTCCAGACCTTTGAACACGAATAGAGATTTCCCCCACATTCTTAAATTTCATAGTTATTTTTTTTAAACGAGGTTTACAATATCCCCGAATACATTACAAATGTGTGGCAAATGTTTAACAAAAAATATCTTTTTTGTTAAATTACCAAATCCAACAGGACTGTTGCTATTGAATTAACTAACAGATGATGCCCTAAGAACCGATTGAACAGGAAATCAAACACGGTTCCAGAACTTATTGCTATTGACAAAATTATGCGGAAAAAGAAAGCAATACCAAGAGCAGGTTTAGAAAGGACAAACAAAAAAAATGGGACACCTTTCTCGTTAGTGTAATCAAAATGCGACTGCTAAACGAGAAAAAGATCTGAGAGACATAAAGGAGGCTGGACCTGGTAACAGTAGACAAAAAAAAAAAGAAACGTCCAGAATGTTCGTACTTTAAAATTGCGGGTGTAAACGAATAAATGCAAAAAAAAAAAAAAATTTTTTTTTTATCAATATTATATTATATAACAATTGTTCTCCATAGTTACAAGAGTTCGTTTACAGATGGTATTTCAGAAATTCATTTTACAGCTGGTGAGCTACGAATTCGATGTGTAAAAATCCTGATAAAATAGTAAGTCGTCAACCTTACAGATTAGCACCTGCCGAACGACGTTTTTGGAAATTGTGAAGATCGCTTATGCGTTGATTTTACGGAACTTAACTCGAATAACGCGGACAATATGAA
This sequence comes from Emmelina monodactyla, assembly GCA_916618145.1. Taxonomy (NCBI): domain Eukaryota; kingdom Metazoa; phylum Arthropoda; class Insecta; order Lepidoptera; family Pterophoridae; genus Emmelina; species Emmelina monodactyla. The sequence goes on from OU745304.1 coordinate 11,733,555, forward strand.
TACCTAACTATGCCTTTCGGACTTACAAATGCACCATCAGTGTACCAAAGGGCTATCAATACTTTATTGCAACTTATGGTAGGTACATGGGTTGACAGATATATATTTGGTTCCACATAAGAAACCCATTTGAGCATAGCAAAGGATGGAGACAGTCCGAGGTTTTTTATATGAAGGTATTAAACGAATGTCATACTCTCAACCGCAATATGCATAGGTTACATATAGCCAATCAGTTACCTTATTTTTGATTTAGTTGCATTATTTTACTTATATTTTGTAAATAGTATTTAATTAGTCATTAAAATATCGGGCTATGTATTGTATATTTGGTATTTTTTATATTTTATTAATTTAAGATTTAGTGTTTCCTATTTCAAAATTATAATTTCTGTGTCAAATAATCTTTTAAGTCGTGATAACTTTGATGATTTGATTTGATGTGATGGGACTTTAATTTAAAATATTGTTGTTCTGTTTTTATGTCTGCGGGTAGGTTATTGTAAACTTTAATCAACATCGAATATGTTCCGGTATTGTGGAGCATTATTTTCGAAACTGGTGTTATTAACTTATTTCTTTCCGGTCTCAGGGCAAATCGTCGCGGTTCCTCGTCCATATGTTTATATTTTTGTGGATAATTCCGTTTTATTACAGAAATTCAGCTTTGTTTTGATCCAAACGCAGAATGAATAGCGCCACGTAATTTGGTATTTTAGTATGATAACTACACCAGCTGAGTCAAAAATACCACAGATGTAAGATCAATATAACATTTTCATCACTTCTTATACGGGCGCAAATTTACAGTAATTACTGACTGTAATGCGGTGAAAGCATCACTACTTCCACGAATTCATAGGTGGTGGGCTTTTTGCAAAACTTTGAGTTCGAAAGAGGAAAATTTAGACATGCAGAGTTATTAAGCTGAAAATCCTTTTCAAACTATCATGAGCATCACGACTAAGGACGACTGGTTAATAATGGAGCAACATCGGGACCTCTTAATCCACAAGATTATTCTTGAAGTCCAGAATAATAACAACATTCAGTGTATTCCTATATAACAAGAGTAATTTTAATAACAAATCCAATTTGAAAAAAGTGGTCCCACAGTCTTACCAATGGAGTCTCAGCATATGGGCTGAGAAAAATAAATAAATATCTTTTAGCGAAGCTTTGGGAGAATTGTTGGTTTCCTAAAATGTCCAGTACTGTCTTTTTGGCGCACCAAAACATATTGTTGTCGATGGCGATGGCGCATTTGTATCCAACTACAAGTCGTTTTGTTAAGAATATGGAATTCAATTACATCAATGCGCCGGATATATAAGTAGAGGGTAATGGTCAAGTAGAAAGAGTTATGCGAATAATAAAAATTGGCCAAGTGCGAGTCCGACTCGCGCACGAAGGGTACAAAGTTTCAAGTTTCTACCTGTTTATTAAGATCGAGTAAAAATTGCTTATAAATTACGTTTGTTGTATGGGAGCCCCCCTTTAATGTTTACTTTATTATTATTATTTATTTTGGAAGGTAATATACACGTAAATATTCTGTGAAAGTCGGAAGCGTCTACCTGTTACCGTTTATATGGGGACACCCCTTAATATTTTATGTTTTTTTTTTAATTTGTTGTATTTTTTTGTTATAGCGGCAACGGAAATATATCATTTGTGAATATTTTAGCTTTATAGCTATCACGGTTTATTAGATACAGCCTGGAGACACAGACAGCAGAGGCTTAGTACCCAGAGGGTAAAACGGGACCTTAAAAAACGGTCAAACTCCATCGAAATGCTAACTGGCAAAAGGGGATGTGTGCCTCTAGAATTACTGAAGCTTATTGACGAAGATAATAAATGTATTGATCCACAAATCTTAAAAATATTCTAATTTTCTTTTAGGATTACCGAGCAATCCGAAAAAGACAAAGTACGTTACGATAAAGGAAAAGCGAAGTTAACGAGATTTGAAAAAGGAGAATATGGCGTTTTCAAAGAACCTCGTAGACTGGGTACCAAACTAAGACAAAAATATGACGACCCGTTTGAAGTTAAGAAAGTTCTTCCATATGATCGATGTGAGATGTGGCGAATTAACGGTAGAGGAAGATCTAGAAAAAGTTGTCACGAGCATTTAAGATCTACAACTAAATTCGGGATTCAGAGTTTATGGCCATGTCGGCTATGAATAAATATGTAATTTTAGGAAAAACTGACGCAGATGAATTCACGGAAACGTTGGTTATATTAATTGTGTTATCATAACCAAAATGAGCGCTGAGGCTCTGAGGTGTAATTTGTGTAATTTTAGGAAATACTGACACAGATGAATTCACGGAAACGTTGGTTATATTAATTGTGTTATCATAACCAAAATGAGCGCCGAGGCTCCGAGGTGTAATTTGTGTAATTTTAGGAAATACTGACACAGGCGAATTCACGGAAACGTTGGTCATATTAATTGTGTTATCATGACCAAAATGAGCGCTGAGGCTCTGAGGTCGTGACCAAGATGAGCGTTGAGGCTCTGAGGTCGTGACCAAAATTAGCGCCGAGGCTATGAGGTCTAACGTGCATTTAATAAATGAGTTCCGTGTGTGATTTTATTACCATAATGTTTTTTGATTTCAGTGTAACCAAAAAAAAAAAAGTGAGGCACAGGGACGTGCCTACTGCAGAATGGCCGTGTCGGCGCAAGAGTTTTGCAGCGCCACCGCAGTAGTCTCCTTCCACTACCCGCCATTTTGTATAAAAGCAGAACAACGCTTCAAAGCAAGTCAGTCTGCCAGCACTATCCAATTCGGCAACACGTGTTCATAAATATTATCGTGCAGTGTTTTTGATTGTTATACGTCGAAATAATTACATGTTATAAGTGGTAATATTAATAATTAATAGCTAAGGATTATTAATTGATTGAAATTGTGATTTTGCAGGTACTTATTATGTCAGTAAAATATATTGTTGATAATGGAAGACGATGCTTTTAATACACATCTCCCCTCCTCTTACATGTAAACATGTTGGAAATTCAATCCATGGTTGTTGGATTCTGGTTTGTGTGTATAGTGTGCGGCATCGTACCCGGGTAGAGACTGGCCGCGTCGCGGGGGTCGCGGGGGTCGCGCGGGTCGCGGGGGTCGCGGGGGTCGCGGGCGTCGCGCTCGTGGCGGCGCAGCGAGCGGCGCAGGCGGCGGCGCGCGTCCTCGTCGGAGCCGGCGTCGCGCCCGGGCGAGTACTCCTCTACAACAACACAACGCTCACAAAAAGCACCGGTCGGCACGCAACACACACCGACCTTATTACACCTACACGATTTCTGTTGTTTCTGATCAAATTCGTGAACAACTCATACTCGTCATTTTGACAGATCACTGACACCTTGTAGGGAATAAAAATTTAATAATGCATTAGACTTTAAGAAACAAAATTTTTGAACTGTCGATTTATCTAATTGCTATATCGTATAAAAATAAAAACGTGCTTTATCAGAAAAACGCAAGCAGTGACTCCTTGAATAAGATGACAGCGTAAGAAATAATGTTAAATGTAGAATTATCGGTTTGTATCGGTAACAATTTTATGCAAGCTAATTGTTGTTGTAAATGTGTATAGTACAATATTGATTGTTTTGTGAGACATGTAACGATAAACGCATGTTGTTACATGGCGGCAATGAAGCGATCAAGCGGAACATCCGCCGCGCTGCATGCACACATGAGCTGCGCACACGCACACTAATATACCTTTACTGTCTCTACTACCGTTTGGCTCTGCCGAGAACGTCACAACTGCACAGTAAAAGTAAAAAATATTAACATCGCCAACTGACTGGCGGGGGCGTTCCGCGGTCACAGTCATTGTTTGCAAAAATAATCGAAGCTTTCTAAATCAAGAAACAGAAGGTCAGTCACTGCGTGTCATTAAAATAAAAAGGCAAAGAAAACATGTGCGAGTGTAATAAGTACCTCTTCGTCGCGGTCGGTCGTCGCGGCGCTGCGCGGCGTAGGTGCGCGAGGTGTCGATGTCGCGGTACTCGCGGCGCCGGCGCTCGCCCCGCTCCCCGCGCTCCCCGCGCTCCCCGAGCTCGCCTCGCTCGCGCGGGCCGCGGCTGCGTCGCTCGTCGTCGGGCCGCGGCGGTCGCCACGATCCCTCTCGGCCGCGCCTGCAACAACGTCACTGTAGAAGCGGCCGGGTCGCAGCGGCGCTGCTCACGGCGGCGGTGGCAGGCCCCTCTTCTCCACTGGGCACGATGGGCACGTGCCCAGGACCCGCAATCAATTGGGGCCCCCTACTCGATTACCAAACCACAGATAATATAATTATGACCAAATAGTTACTCTACTCTCATCCGAAAAACAGGCTTAGGTAGGTATCGAATATAAGCTTTAATATTCATCGCAAAAGATACAGAACAGGCACAAGAAACTAGAGAAGCCCTTTGTCTGTCCAAAAAAATAAAAAAACTAGAATTTATTATACTAATAGAAGTTTTAAGCTCTACATTAGAAATAATAAACTTAACAAACAATTCTCTTCATAAAGAAACAATAACACTAGAAGTAGCAACTAACTGGTTAACTGCACTTGATAAGTATATTTTTAGCCTCAGGGATAAATTTGATTACTTCGAATCGCTCGCCAAAGAAAAAAAACCCGGAATCTGACTACAAGGACCTATCTCAAAGAACCAGACCAGTCTACCCTTGACCACGGCATTTGCACAAATGCCGAAACGTCGGAAAATCTAAAATAATAAAATAAACGCGTAAAACCCGTTAAAATGAGTTTAATTTCAAGGATCTCTTCTTGTTGGGACCGTGGGGCAGTGCAGACGTGTAGTGAATTAATCAGTGACAGCCACACGCCGAATTCACCGCGCTTCCTATATCCATTTAAATCCTGACTAATCGTGATGATTATTGTAAAGTTGCTTAACGTTGTGATTAATACACGCCCATACATCAAGTTCCAAGTTTTATTTCAAAGTTCCCGCCATGATCGAACCCAGGGATAATGAATTCCCCGTCATATGTTTTTTGTTTATTGTAACAAAATTGTGCTACGACTATTTATGGTCATGGGGGCCCCAATATCCTAATTCGCAGGGCCTCTAATAGGTGAAAGACGGCCCTGGGCGGTGGTTACCTGCGCTCGCGCTCGCGGTCGCTGCAGTACTCGGTGTCCTCGGTGTCGTAGCGGCGCTGGTGGCGGCGCTGGCGGCGCTCGTCGCTGCGCTCGCGGCGGTCGCGGCGCTCGCGGCGCTCGGGGCGGCGCTCGGCGCGCGGGTCGCGCTCGCGGCGCGGGCGGTCGCGCTCGGAGTCGTCCTCGGAGGTGTGCCGCGGCGGGTCGCGCGGCTCGGGCGTGGCGGAGCGCGCGGCGCGGTCGGGCCCGCGGTCCTGCAGGTTCTCGCCCTCCATGTCGGGGTCGCGCGGCTCGCAGCCGTCGGGCGTGGGCGCGTCCGTGCGGCGGCGCGGCTCGGCCTGCTGCCCGTCGGCGCGGCGCGGGAACTCGGCCTCGGTGTGCTGGCCGGGCACCATGCGCGCGAGCCCGGGCGGCGGCTCCTCGCCCTCCTGGCGGCCCAGCACGAGGCGGCGCAGGCCGGGCGGCGGCGCGTCGAAGTCGCCGCTGGACAGGTGCGCGGTCTGCAGGTACTCGTTGCGGTCGTGCTGCGGCGCCACCTCGAGGTTGTCGGGCAGCTCGTGGCGCACCGGCTCGGCTCGGAACGGTGCCGGCTGCGAGTCGGGCCGCTCAGAATTGTCTGGGGTGGTCTCCAGGTTGGCTCCGAATGCCGCCTGCGACCTCGACTGGTGATTCGCTCTACTGACGGCCGCCGGGGATGACAGGTTCGTCGATGACATTTGGTTGAACCCGGAAGCTGGGTGGTTTTTCGCTGCACTCTTGTGTGAGAACGCACCCGACTGTTTGAAGGGATTCTGACCTGCAGTTGCCTGATAGCCACTGGCCGGTGTAACTGGAGGCGGCGGTAGTGTTGGGACAGGATGAGTGGCCGGCGGTGGGGGCGGCATTTGAACTGGAACAGGAGCCATAAAGTTGTCCGGCGAGATTGACGGCGACGGTTGTGTTGGATCAGGTAGTGAATGGCTTGTGGATTCGACTTCGTTCATGGCTGGTTGACTTTCCAGGGGAACGTTCTCATTATTGTTTAAACTTAATTCCTGGACATAATTACACAAATCAGTTTGCTCTGTATTATTTCTACTGTTAACATTTTCCGTGACCTTCCTCTCTGCCGGCTGTGTAGGCCATTGGTGGTCGTGGTCATGTGAATAACCCTCATCCCTTTCAGGTGGAAAATAATTAAAATTGGTCGATTCTGTATTAGGACCGGGACTGCTTTTACTAGAATTTCTAGATTGATTTTCACTTCTGTATGTCCCCTCGGACTGTGTGAGCGGGCCATCGCTCGACTCTTGCGACATCTGCGACTCAATAGACCATTGTGGAGTGAGGTTATCTGGGTGGAAACGTTTGCCGAGTGCGAGATTAGGAAGGCGTTCTTTAACTGTTTCGTCTCCGAGTGAACGGACCTCGCTGCCCTGCGCTGGCGTGGCGCGACTACTTGCAGCGGTAGAGTCCACCGTGTCGTCGACGTGCGTAGACGCAGGCGGTACGCTCGCCAGAGGCTGAGGAGCGTGACTAGCCGGAGGTAGCTGCTGGGTCACCAGTGGGTCCTGGCTACCTGGCAGCTGGGGGGTCACGGGTGGAGCCTGGCCCACTGGCGGCTGGGGGGTCACCGGTGGAACCTGATTGACTGGTGGGATATGGCTAGCTGGAAGAGTTTGTTTAACTGGTGGTGTATAACTCACCGGTGGAGTTTGTCTAACAGGCTGAACCTGACTCTCCAGCGGAACATGACTTTCAGGATCAGGTTTCGAAAAAGTTCCAGCATCACTTATAGATGGTAAAGAATTATTTTGAACAGAATCTACTGATTGATTTTCTTGATGTGGCACTGAGTTTGTACTTCCCATATTCCAGCTCCAATTGTCCGTGGAGGCAAAACTTTCCTCAATGACATTGGCACTGCTGAATGCATTCTGCTGCTGTTGTGGTGGCATATGCTGAGTGGCGGCCCGGGCTTGCTGGGTCTGCTTTGATGCTTCATCCCATCCCCAGTCCCAGTTTTCCTCCCAAGCATCTGTATTAGTTTTGTTCTGATTAGAATTTTGTGGTGGTTGGTTTGGATAATAGTTTTGTGAATACATTTGTTGCGTTGCATATGCTTGATTAGTTGGATAGTTGTGGTTGTACTGTGCAGACTGCTGGTAGTTGTTGGCATTGCTGTACTGCTGCTGTGGGTAGTTGGCATACTGCTGTTGTTGGGTTGGCTGAGTATACTCCGGCTGCCAAAACTGCTGCTGGACCGGTGTAGCCCCACTTTGGTACTTTCCCTGCGGCGTCTGACTATAGTTCTGCAACAACAAATTAGTTCCATTGAATGTGGTTCTTCATGTTAGTTAATATAGTTAAAAAGTTTTTAGTGAAGGTATAAATTTAAAGAGATCAAAATTAGTGTTTTTTTAACAGGACAGACCATGTTATGATTCTTTTAAGTTTTGATTACATTACAGAAACACGACATTATTTTATTTCAAGTAATGATTTTATATCTAAGAAATAACATTATACTTTTAATAGGAGTTGGTCGAGCTCAATATCTTAGACTTACATTACATGTTAAGTTAAACTTTTATGTTCTGTTAATAAGAATAAAGCTTTGATGATGATTTTAAGATTGGTATTTAAGTTACAAATAAATAGTGTTCATATGTGATTCATTGAAATAAAAGTGTTTGTAAATGTCTTTTTGGTGCTTCAAGGAATTATTTTGCTATATTAAAGATCTTTAAACAAGTATCTGTTTCTAATTCTGGAAATAAGATACCAACACTATTCATGGAATTCAGTACAGCATTTTATTTTGCCATCAACTTATTATTTTAGGCTTGCTTTATGAACTAGGTAGACATGTCTCGAAATTAACATCCTTTTATGGTCAAAATATTCGAATGTCAAGAAGTATACTAAAAAAAAGAGCATACAAACTTTGATTTCTATAATGGTAGATATCATGCATTTTAAGGTGCATACTTAATATAATGCCTTTATACATACAACATAAGATAAAAGTGCATAATAAAGCTTGTTTTTTCTTTATAGTACACCAAAATATTTCTTTACCTAAAATATTCTCCGTATGATATGAAGTTTTCATCCTTAGGAATCAAATTACACATTTATCATACTTTAGTATTGCTAACTATGCATAATTAATTAGTCTTGCAAAACTACTTAACAGCAGTGAAATTATAATGGACAACCTTTTGACTCTTTTGAGTGAGTGTAACTAATAAGGAAAGAAGGTAGAATTTGTTTATTAGACGATCAGTGACAAGTGTCTGGTAGGTGGCCAGGGTAGGTCCACGTCACACCGACGTCGCTGCAGCGTACCTGGGACGCGGCGTACGGCGGCAGGTCCGGCGGCGCCGCGCCTCCTCCGCGCTTGTTCCACGACATGCTGCTACCGCTTCTTACGTAACATTCGACGCACAACTGCTCACATATGTTGCCGGAACTCCTTCAGCTGTTATCTCGATCATGGAAACATAACTCACTCACTTTCACTACTTGACTAATTGCCAAAACCCTTGTAAACACGTCACTTCTCTTTTTTGTATACAAAACTATATATACAGCGCTTGATAAGTAATATACAATTGAATACGATTATTTTACACAATTTTAGAAAGGTTTTGTTGACAAGAACCCATCGATCGCGAAAGAAAGTGCCTTGTTGGCTGACAATTGTTGTCTGTGGTTGGTTGGTAACATTTGACAGTTGACAGAAGTTAACTTTGTATTACGGTCCGAAATTACTATCAGCGCGCTATATGACTATTTGTGTCCAAACGGTTGGCCATTAATACGAAGTGTGCACGTCTCTGAGCAATCTTTCGTCAATGGCGTCATCGTTCAATGCTATCAGTGCAAACAAAAGATAGGTAGTGTTTGTGATTGTGAGAAATCATTTACGGACGGCCCATTTGCACGCTTACCAACGTTTTTACTGTATTCTATTAATGGACCACAACATCTATAACAAGAGAGTAAGTTAGTAGCCTATTCTTTTTAACCTGTGATTCATTCGTTGAATGCCTAAAGTAACTTTTATATACTGAAATAGAGACCAATCTCGGCCCCTATAGTGGCAACGTCATAACTAGCGCCATGATACACGCGAGTTAGCAACTTTTAACCAATATACATATGTATAGATTCAGATAGCAGCTACTACAATGTATACGGATAGACTTGAAATGATACGTTAGTAGGTATAGATTTTATACATTTTATTTTCTCCTTTTATATCATTTTTGACAATATTTGTACGCTTTATTTTGAAACATGTCCTTAACATCACAGCTGATGTATATTAATCGGAGGAACCAAAGCTCAACTCAACGGTAAATATAGCAAAAGCAGTAATTATGTGGAAAAACTAAACATGCAGTTGTGGCTAACACAAGGCAGGCAGTGCCAGACACCATATTTAGTGTTACCAATTATTGAAATCACTTGCTTCTTAATTAAAATAATACATTGCAAAAAGTGTATTTCTCATGAAATCCGTACTAATAAGTGCGAAAAATTAAAAATATATTTGATTATAGCAGTAATGTGTTCTAATAATTGCATAAAACTATTTGAAAATTTGTGTCAGTCTTTTTACATACAATTTATATTAAGCAGTAACACTCAAATGATTGCAGCGCCCCTGGTTTCTGTATTTAGTACTAACTATCCATTATAATCCTACCAAATTAAAAGTTGCATGAAAGCAAAACAGTACAAGGAAATAAGTAAATCCTAATTTTCGACTATTAAGCCGGCTGTACACATGGGGCCAAGGGGTTGGGCCAACGTTTTGGGCAAAAATTATGGATAACCAAGATTGCTGTTCACATATTGGCTTACTGATCAGTCTGCATTGGCGCTTCAAAGACGGACGTAGAAGTTCTTGCAGCCGCGGCAATTTATTTTACAGAGATTTTAATTACCTATTACGTACATGTGCACCAAAGTAGAGTGACTTAAAAGAATTGGCAAAAGAAGGTGGTGGATGGTGACTTTGTTTTTATTTTTATGTAGTTCATGCCGTGGATTCCAAATTTTTCCTTCATGTCGATACAATTCTATGAATTGTAAAACCTCATTGCTTGTACACACCGGCGCCGCCATCGCTATCGGAACATGGGAACGTAAATTTCACTCACGCGCAACGATACCGTCTCCACTGACGAGTAACAACGAACTAAACAAGACACCAACGTGTGAACGCTGTTTGCGGAGCGCGCCAAGATCCTTTGATGTGTGCACAAAAAACCGACACTATTCGGATGGCCTGCCAATGTTGGCGCCAACTAGACCAATTAAGCCAACATACCGCCAGGAAGCCCTCTACACATTGGCCTAACACGTTGGCCCAACACCTTGGCCCCATGTGTACAGCCGGCATTATACAGTGTCATTTCCATCAGTTTTGTACTAAAATTGAGCTACCTGGTTGAATGTACGTTGGTTGAATGAATGTATTCTGTGATTGTGATTCTATTCTATCAGCGTTGCCAACTCTACGTCTTTTTACGTAGATCTACGTATTTTAAGCCTATCACGCGAATCTACGTACTTAAGTCCCAGAATCTACGTATTTTCGATCAAAATGATTCAATTGCACAATAACATATCTTGTTAGACTAAATGGGCATTATTTCCGTTACTTTCGAGAAAAAAAAGTTATTAAACGTTCTAATTTAATATTTATTATAAGGCGATTCGTCTCAAATGTTTCCTTTACTGGCCCAATTTTAGCAAATGCTTTTTGCAATTTTAAACATTGCCACATGAGCATTTATAAACTAACATAAGAAACAGATTTTTCCACTGAAACGCTAACAAGCTTTCCTTTCACGAAAAATGGCTTGAAAATAAACCGCGAGCCTTCGCAGGAACACATTTAATCATTTTAATAAATATATGTATACATTTAATTCGTCTGGAATTATTAAAAAAAAATTGAATAATTAAATTAAATCGATGACCATGTAGTCATATAGATAATGTAAAAACTAACCGGCTGCTGGAATATTTATTTATTATTATTATTTTTGTTCGCGGGGATATCTTTTTTGTCCATCTGTCTATACGCTGCCTGTCTGCAACTTGTAGGATCTTATAAATTGACGTTTTATTTGCTTTTACCTAAAAAGTACGTAGATCTACGTATTTCTCATATGGAAATGGAACTATTTCTACGTAATTTTCTAATCTGGCCTACGCCTTTTTCAAAATCCGAGTTGGCAACACTGTATTCTATTCTCTATTCAGCAATTTTGAACCTTAGCACCTGTCAATCAATGCTGAGATATTTCTGAATTTCTTTACATTCTGCGATTTTGTAAAATAAATAAGCATATAACAATTTCTAGTTTTTCAGGAAATCGAGAACAATTTCCATCAAACATTATGTTAAAACAATCTTATCTCAAAGTGCAAAATTCATTCAAAATAGTAAGTAAAGTGAAAACTAACCTATTTATTTATTTGTTTAACCCTAACAAATAATATTTTAAATTTATTTTAGAGTTTTGTGTTGCTTAATTGACAATCCAAAGAAGGAAATATAGAACGAATTTAGATCTAAGCAAATGACTTTCAGCCTATCCATATCGCAAAATTATGTGTTGTAAATGTTTACTAGTAAGTAGTTAAAGTTTAATCATATCACTTTTGTTGATCCTACTTTGTAACCTGTTTCAGATAAGAGTAAATTATGTAACCAAACCTCCCAAACCTGAAATTCCAAAGAATCCATTATCTTCAATATATTCTGCTACAAATCAAAAAAGTAATGGAATTATTTATGACAAGAAGCCATTCAAACTATCTCTAGAAGCAGGCAAGACGTACCATTGGTGCTTGTGTGGCCGCTCTAAATCTCAGCCATTGTGTGACGGAACACACAAAGATGTATTTTTAAAAATCCAACAAAGACCTATCAGGTTTACTGTGGAGAAAACTAAAGATTACTGGCTTTGTAACTGTAAGCAAACTAAGAATAGACCTTTCTGTGATGGAACTCATAAGCAGAGCGAAATTCAAGAGACTTTTACAAAGGTGTAGCTTAAGTTTGATTATTACTTTGTTAATTTAAATATTTATAGTCTAGTTTTTAGAGTTAAAAGTTTCAATACCACAATTGTTTTTAATTTCAAGAAGTCTTTATTCAATAGCAAAATATTAAGAAAAAATGGCAACCATTTTGCTGGTTCAAATATATGTTGTTACTTTTTCCTATTACCAGTAATACATAGTTTAGGTCAGTTTCGTTACTCCATGTGTGATGGATAGATGAATTAGGCCATATTTATATATCAACTCAACTCAGATTGAACTTGACATTAATTAGTAAGGAACTTGAAAAATCTTGAGTGTTTCAGCTGAGATAGATTTTGATAGTGATTTATAAATATGGGCCTAAGTATAGGACTAATTCTCAGAATGTTTTTCAACAAAAACCAAGATTTAACAAATTTTGAAATGATACTTATATGAATACACATCACATAAAGTCAGCATAAAGTAGGTGTCTAATTTTTCACAAAATAATTAAAAATACAGTTTCTTGATCTACCTACATGACAAATTCATGAAATACTTCTTTTAAGTGAGTGCCATACCTTTTGAGTCAAAAGCCAACAAAGGATCACTACCTTAAAGCAGTTTACTGTAAGAAAATACTAAGGCACTCTTTTGTCCAAAATGTTATCCTAATCCTAACAGAATAAGACAGATTCAGGTACATTTTAGTCTTTAATTAAAATTTTACAAGGACGGAGTTTAGTGAAGCTAAATTAACTGTCTTGTTCTAATACTCAGCATAGGAAAAGATCGGGGATATTTTAATTTGGGTAAGAGAATGTTTTCAGAATCGGGGCCATTGTAGGAATCTTTTCTAGGACTAGAAACAAACAAACAGCCATTAATGCGTAGGTACTTAGGTATTATTTAAGAGATTTTAATAGAGCTCCGTTATCCTAACCAAAACTATTGGATAGACCGTTTTCCAGTTTCCACCGCCAAAGTTTTTGAGTATTTATATTTTTACTGACACGTGGGGTTATTTGATTTCAAAACGATTAATTATACGGTCTAACTAAAGAATTTAAGACTTAAATTTTTGGATGTTAATTAGCATCAGTTACCAGATAACATTTCCAAAGAGTGTATTTTTAAAATTTATTATTTAAACGTTTTTGTTATTTGTAAGATCCGACAATAAAGGAAACTGCTATAATTTTCAGGAAACGAATATATTGCGTATCAGCTTCTTATTCTATTACATAACCCTTAATAACAATTTATTTAAAAACCCCAATATCCTAAACCGACCAAGTTTTTTCCAAAAAGCCCTGTTTTTCGTTTTCGTCTTCTCTCCATTTTCAAACCTGTTCTTCTCTTTTTTTCTTTTTTTTTTGTCATACATGCCAGTATTCCTTTCGAATATCGATTATCGGTATGAAATTTAAACGAACCTTACATATTATATTTGAATACTTAAGTTTTAAATCTGCAAATTAAGCCTAACTCAGTCCAATTATGAATATTCTTTCTGTCTATTCCAAAGCAAAAACAAAAACCTCACAAAAACTTTACTTTTAATTTTTTTTGCATTGAGAAAAACCTTTTTTTATATTAGCAACTCTGCTTTCATTTTGACTTTGACATGACGGATGACGTGACAATAATCTGACAGCTTATCTCGACCGTCGAACTCGAAGAATATTTTTTATTTAGTACTGTCTATGTTTCGTGGTAAATAGCACAAATATCAATTTGGAAGTGCAACGAAATTATAGGCGATAACTGCGCAGCAGTACGATTTCATCCGTATTTCGCTTGTTCTCAATAGAGCAAGTCATTTAAGTTTAGTATTTCGCTATTGAAGCTTGTGTTTTTTGAAGTAGGCAGTGTCCGTAGTACCTACGATGGCTGATGAAGAAGTTAAACTATTCACCCGCGACCAGCTGAAGGCGCGCAACAAGCGGACAGATGCGGTGCTCATCATCCACAACGGCGTCTATGACGTCACCAAGTTCTTAGATGAGGTTGGTTCTGACATTTTTCCTGTTATTTAATTAATCAACAAGTAAGAAAAAAAATCATTTTCATTTGACCTTGTCATTACTGGAACCACATATCAGCGGGTCAATTACCGTATTTTATGCAGTGCTGCTTAGTTGCGTTTACGTCTTAACCTCTAAATCCGTTAACCGTAATGACACGAAAACCAAAGGATTCACAAAGTTTTTAACGCTTAAACGTAACGTGTAGGTTTTCCTGTCATTACGGTAATACGGATTTAGAGGTTTACACGTACACGCAATTAAGCAGCACTGCATAAAATTACGGTAATTGACCCGCTGATTGATAATAAATTGATAAGTCTACCTAAAGTGTGTACTTGACTGGTATGGTACATGTTAATACAATTAAAAAAATATGTGAAAAAACTTATAAAGTTACATTCTAGATAAGTTTATCTATTAAACTTTTGCTTAACTTATTTATTTATTGTGTAATTTTTAGAAGGTTACGCAACATCAGTGACAAAGACTGTTCGTTAGCCACATTAAATACTAATTACATAAATTGGTGTCATGAAATAATGATTACATTGTTTGGTTAAATACAATTTATTGATTACTAATTCTTCTTTATTCAAATTGAACTAATGATTACTTTGTTAAGTTAAATATGATACTTATTAAAATTGAAAACTGATTATACTTTATTTTGTTAAACATAGCTAGGAACCTTAACAAGTGTATGTTAGCAACATTAATTAACTTATTTTTGAAATTGAAGGTTCCTCAGTGCTAATTAATGTTATAATATAGGTATTTTTTTATCTTTCACTATGGCTATTGAATGTATAGCTGATATTTAACACAATCAGAATATTTCATTAATTTAATACAAAATTGTGGTCTTATATTCTTCATTTGTGGCTCAGTTTTGAGATATGGGGATATGTAGACACAAATTGTTAATTTCACCACTGTATTATTTGTTACTAGTGGACGCCCGCGACTCCGTTCGCGTGGAAGTCGGTTTCCCGTGGGAATGAGAAGTTTTCCCGCGGTAAAAAGTATCCTATGTCCTTTCCCAAGATCGGTTCTTTCTTCACACCAAATTTCATCAAAATCTGTTCAGTGGTTTAGGCGTGAAAGGCTGTTATGACTGGTTGTTAATTTAATAGCTCAGTTTTGTTGTTATCGTCAGTAATACATGTATGGTGGTCGAAATCGACTCGACGCACATGCACACCTAGTGCTGCGCGCAAAGCGATTTGGTCTATCTGTGCTATTAAAAAAACATACAAACTGATAACTTATGTAATATTTATGGTAGATAACATATAACATCTTTATTTTTGTTAACAACAAAAATAGTTTTTACGCTATCTGCCTTATATCTTATTCACAATATAGTCAGTAAATAACGATTGTGTATGGCTCTCTGGCTTCACTCAGTAGGTCGCCCATCCTTGGAATTTCTAATTGACATTCCGGCATACCGACGTGACTGGGAGTAAATTCCGAGCCCCAACCTCCCCTAGACCGCGAGTTAGTGACCCGCTCGTGCTTCGCAATGGTTTAACTGGCTCAAAAAGCTTTTAGAGGAATGCTTGCATAGGTACATATTCGAAATAAAAATCATAAAAGATGATTAAAACCGTATTAAAATTTGTTACGTGCTTTACGTGGAGTTTATGGAAAAACCATGAAAAGTGCCTTTGCTTTATTTTATAATACTTACCTATGTAATGATGAGATGACAAGTGGATGACAATGACGATCATCCCTTAATATAGTCTGTGTACTTTTTGCTGAGTAATATTCAGATGAATTAGATGATTAATTCGAGACAGGACAATAAATATTATAACAATGAGTAGTAATTATATAACACAAATTCTGTTAATAAGCTAAGTTTTTCTGAATGATCTTTAGGTCACCATCCATGTGCCTACAAATAATCGACAGCCTGTTGTTTTAATTTTAACGAATTGCGTTTTTTTTCTGACGTTTCTTAATGAAAAAATAATGATGAGCAAATACTGTGATATATATTTCAATATTATAAGTAAGTAATGTCGTAACTATGTTTGCTAATGATACATAAAATAACTTATTTAACTGCCACCAGTCTGTTTACTTACAGACTAGCAATAATAAGCACAAGTTGTATTTGTCAGTACTGCATTCAATTGCTTCGAATTCAAATAAATATAACAACAGTAAATACAGTTGTCAATATATAATAGGTAAAGCATGACAACTAAAAATACTTTAGAATTTAAATTTCAAATAATATTCACAGCGTTGGTATAGGCAATGAATAGATGGGAATATCCCAAAAAAAGAAATTATTCTATAATTTTGTTTTAATCTAAATTAAAAGTGATTAGATGAGAAGTACTTGAACAAAAACGTTGTACCAAACACCCTGTATAGTATTTATGAAGAGGCGGATGCTATATTGCAACCAGACTTTATTCAACATAATCTAGGAACTCCGACACATTTATTCACATTTTTAAATTTAAAAATATGTATAATAATGAATCGTAAATAATATATAGGCAAAATTGTAACCGGCTTGATCTTTTAGGCGCCGCTATCAATTTATTTATTAGGAAGCTACATAGACCAAGAATGATAATTGATTCATAATATATGTCGCACTGTGTATGTTAATATAGTTGACAATATGGCAGAAAACTGGGAAGAAATACACCAATTAGCATAAGTAAGATTATTTACATAAAACCTTGCTGATAGGAAGGGTTAAAGTTCATAACTTTATTTATGGTATGTTTAACAATGCTAACATGAAGCTATTCTCTACTTCAATTGTTACGTAAATTTTGATAATAATATGACGTAATTGTTGAAATATCTGATGGTAATGTCTCCGGCAGCATCCCGGCGGCGAGGAGGTGCTGCTGGAGAAGGCGGGGCAGGACGCCTCCGAGCCCTTCGAGGACGTCAGCCACAGCTCCGACGCCAGGTAATCATCTATAAGGGTGTACATAGATCATTTCCTAAGTGTTATAATTGTTAATGGCTGTGATGTTAACATTTATGAAAAATATGTTTTCCAATTTAACATTCGACATTTTGTTGCTTTTGTTTGTTAGCATTTATGGTCGTTTCGTTATGCGTGATAGGTATCATATCAAATACTTCACAACCACCTGAGGTGTCAAAAATGTTGCCTAGATTTTATTTAATCTGTGAATTTATCGCCTATTTATATTAATTAAATCATTAACGCTGACTGGACTGGACTGTTAAGCGAATGATTCCGGGTTCAATTCCCGGGTCAAGCCAAATTATCTATCTATAGGTTCTCCCCGGGTTCATTGTGTTGCGTCGCACAGTTGTGGTAGTCTAGAGATTTCAATGTAGTAGATAAAACATAAATGTTCATAAAGTACTAAGGTGCAATTTATTCCATACTGAAATATCTTGCAGCTGACCTACAAATGGAGAGTTTCAGGAAAGTTAAATAGTTTTGAAAAGCAATTTAGTGTGCCGGTACATGCTAATGACATGTTAATTTGTCTTTTTTTCCTTTGAATTTTCCTATAACATATTATATTTACCTGCCTACATAAGTTTTGCTCACTATTTTGAGAATTTCTTTGTATTACAATTAGCCAACTAGTATTTTTCCCACTTTGCGGTTTCACTAGCCATTAATTGAGGGGTTTCTGGCCATTTTGGGGCTTTGTTATTTTCCTGCTTTACAGTGACCGTTGTGTTAATCTATATAATGTGTTAAGTTATAAATATAATTCTATCCGTATCATCTAATAATTTATAAATTAAGTATGATAGACATGTGTATATTGAGGTGTTGTCGGTCGGCAGGTCGCTCATGAAGAAGTATAAGATCGGCGAGCTGGTGGAGGCGGACCGCACGGCCAGCAAGGCTGCGTACGCGCCGCAGTGGAACAACGACCAGTCGCAGGAGCAGGGCAAGTGCGTAGTCGCCTAGCCATAGTCACCACTGCACACCCCATCTCTCTCTCTCAGCTCATCTACACTCTTCACTCACGTCTCGAATGTTCCGCAACGCTCTCTCGTGTCTGATAGCAGCCACTCACCAGCTCCACTCGTTCATTACATACATCGATACGATTTAGAATTGCATGTTACAACGACGGAGATTCAGACGTCACGGTCGTCATTATACAATTTAAATTAAATGTTTACCAGAGCTTACCTATAAACTGACTAGCAGTGCTATAAATTTGATTTGTTCGTTTTATTGATCTGAAAATCTTAAAAATCTAGCAATTATTATTGATTTAGAATGATGTTTTCGTAGTAGGACTTTCTAAATTTATGCACGATAACATATCTGCCTTGTTTATCAATAATGTAAACTTAAATGTCTTTTTTATCATTTTAATCGCGACACAGTGGTACTTATCCGATAATGGTTTTCAAACCGTGCGCTGAGGTGCAAAGTACGCTTGTGATTGTAGCGTAGAATAGAACGTCACAACTAACGATAACATTTAGCTCGCTGCTTTTACGAACACTATTTTTGTGAATTACTAACTCGCTACTGATTAAAAATCTTTATAATCAATGACATGTATTTAATGTAGCATTATACTGTGATTTAAAACTTAATATTGTTGTTGATTTTGGCTTTTTAATAAATAAAAATCTGCTTTAGTTTTATGTATTTAATAAATTATAAGCAGTAGGTATGTAGTTACTTAGTTTTTTAACATGTGTTGGTGCTTTATAAAATTATCTAATATATTATTGCAGTTATCTAGAGTACTAATGTTAGAACAAGTATTTAGTGTAATGATTTGGCTCTTAATATCTATAAATTAAACGTTTGTAACAAACAACGCTGTTTTATGAATAAAGTGTATTGGGTTATCAGTGCGTGTCTCATCATTGCTTATTTTTGCCTTTTTAATAGTGTTAATTACCACGGGCGTAGTTGTACCGTTGTACCGGACCGCGTGGCCGATGACGTCACCTGCTGCAGCATGTGTAATGTGGCCACTTCGACACCTCCACTTATTCAATAAATGATTCGTGATGCCTATTGACCTGACTAGCACTTAGTTAAATCTTATATAAAAAAGTAGATACAATCAAAAGTATTCAAATGCTATCATTGCATATTTTTACATAACCTTATAAAATTAAATATGAAATTAAAACAAATAAGTGTGTATACTGCAAACACAACCATCTAGTGCCTAACGACTAATGCAATCATTATTCTCTACACGTAGCTAAATTAATATTTACTTACCTTACCTAGACAAAACTGTACAACCAAATGACTCAACTCAAGGTTATCCGTGGCACCTAATATATCGTAAAGCAATATTAGTGTAGGTTGTTTTATAACGATGCGTGACTTGTCTTTTTCGATTCTTAACTATTTTACGCACACGACACATTCATTTCATTGTACTTTCCAACATTTCATTATTCATTTCAAGGTGCCCTTTTAATGTTTTGTAAGTTAGTGTGTAAGTATCTAAGTTGCCAACATAGTTTTTCTTATTGGTCATATTGAAGTTTTAGGTTTTCGTAACGACTCATCTATCACCATGTTTAGTTTTTCAAGTGATGAGCCCTACACACCTAGCATTGCAGTGCCTAGTACGCTTGTGTTGGTAGGTTCATTTATTTATGAGATAAGCTTGCAAAGAGCAAGCGGGTCATATGATGGTGAGTGATGACCGCTGCACATACACAATTTGGTTTGTATCTGCCTCCTCGCAGCGTGCATGAGCCCCGGCGCCGGGCGCGGAGTGTGCGCGTGTGTGTGTGTGTGTGTGTGTGCGTGTGTGTGTGTGGGCGCGCGGTGTGTAATGGCGCGTGTTTGTCTGCAGCGCGTGGAGCTCGTGGCTGACGCCGCTGCTGCTGGGCGTGGCCGCCACCATCCTGTACCGGTACCTGTTCGCGTAGACCCGCCCCCGCCCCCGCCGCGCCGCGACCCTGATACCACAACGATATCATCACGTCTGCGGTACTATTTTGCAGTTGCTTCAAATATAATACATCCAAATATATTATATTTTTTATGAAGCAGCTTTGCATTCTTGCTAGTTAATTTATAAAGATACGATTGTATTGTTAAATATAGCAACCAAAAAATCTTACAACAAATCAATGAAATGTTCTTATTGATTCATGAGTTATTTTAATGTAAGCAGAATTTGGGCGCACGGAGCATTTTGTATGTAAGTAACACAGTAACCAACGATAGCGCATCCCCGGCGTGTGGCGGTGCCCGCGCGCACCTCCAGCCATCGAACGCTGAGAAAACGCTAGTGTGGAGTACCACAATAATTACATCTATTCCTGTTTTAGTTATAAGGCCACAATTCTGAAACATTTATGTATTTTATAAGTGTAAAACGTAAATTTACATAGATATATGTATAATAAAGTGTATGGATATAAGGGTATATTTGGGTGCTGTTTTTGTAGTTTGGGATTGCTGCTTGTGTAAATGGCAGGCATGGTCAATTAATATATTATGTTGCATTGTATTCACTCACTTTTGGGACCTACTTTATTCGATATGCACCTGGTTAGGGCCGCTGAAGTACCACAAATCACCTGCAGCCAATACATACAGGTTATATTGATATTTCAATTAACTATTTTATATTTATATTTTTTGTAAGTATTTAGATGTACACTTTGTACATTTTTCTACCAGTGTCTGCATTTTGATTCAGCTACATGCCTGTTGGCTGCAGTCATTGTCATAGAAGCGGGTACCCATTAAATATTGTTTCGCTGTAAGTTATTACTGTGTTGGGAAAGGACCATTTTTATTTGTCTTAGTTTAATAAGCATTAAATATTAAAAATGTTATAAATTAGAAAAACTTTTATTTTTATTTTCCCCTTTAATAATCTTTAAGTTAAAAAAATATGAATCTAGGTATATTAATATTAATAATGATAAATTAAATTTCACTTATGTAGTTAAAAGTTAATTAGGAACAAGATACACACACCTCTTCCTTTTCTGACCTAAAACAAAAAAATATTAACATAATAAGGTCATTATTTCAGGAAATTTTATCAAATAAGATACTGAGAAGCATTAATATAAAGTTACTGATAATCCTTGAGGTAAGTAACACATAACAAATAATAAATACCAACCAAGCAAGGATACACTTGGAACAGAAACTGCTGCAGCATCTCACACATTTGAGCCGACACTGCTGGCACAGAGGGCTCTCACAGTAAGCACATGGCTCTGTTCTCAGGTCTCCACATTTGCACTCTTTCTGTTTGCCATCACACACCTACACAAATAGGTGATTATTATATAATATATACATATCACAATTAAACCAATGTTGTGTTAAGGAAATATACTTACTACTATCATCCCTTCATGACTGAGGGCTCCATCATTACCAATAAAAAGCTGCTTAAAGTGATCAACTTTATCAGCCTCACTTTCTTCTGTACTAAGATTGCAGCTAGGTGTTGGAGTCTTCTTTGCACCCCTGAATAAAAGCTCTAACGTTTTTTCTGTAAACAAAATTAACGCCAGTTTAATAAATAATTAATAAAATAAAAATATCCATCTAACTTTCTCTTTAATTTGAGGGTAACGATTGAAAATAATAAGTCGTATCAGTAAGTACCGTAAACTGTCCTTAATCTATCTTCATTATTATTAAACTGTTTAAGACCAACGTGTATTTTGCTTTGTGTAATTATGTCATCAACAAATGGATTAGCCCTTTTGTTCGCCATTACACCAATTAAATAACATTTAACGGCAAGAAGATGTCGCAAAAATCAACAAACAAATTACATGTCAATGGTTAGAGCTAACTGTCACTGTTCAATGTCATGTCAAGTCAAATGCTTGCCCTGCGGTTCACTAAAGGAAAAAGTTGGTAAGCGCGCAAACTTGCCCCTTGCCGCTAAGAATGATCACATCACTCACAAACGTTAGCACTGGGGCCTTACCACAACCTCTTATAGCAAGACCTAAACAGCCTTGTTTACGTTTTTAACCTCTTAATTTGCAAGTTCTAAGTAAGTTTGTTTCCGTTTCAATTCAAAAACCGTTCACCTTTTTATTTTGTATTGAATATTTTTTACCATGACGTACATTATCAGTGAACGGAACGTCTTATTAGCAGTCTTTAAAAAGGTGCTGCTGAACCAACTTTTGCAGGAATGTTGTCATTAAAAAGTTTGTTGGTAAAAGTGTTGTAGTTAATTGTTATGTAGAATTTATTGGGGATGTTGCGGAAATGTAATTTCGGATCCGGATACGGATATGAAATTATTTCGGATTATCCGGTAGTTTCGGTTACGGATATTAGATTCTAGGAATTTCAAAAGTAATACAAAACAAATAGATAATAAAATTTATATAGAGGAGGACGATGGGTGAGAACAATGACGTCATAAACACTGCTACATTGAGCTCAGAGAGAGAACCAACACTTTGGTCACAGTTCTGTAAGCGATTTACGGAACGCAGCCAAAAACAACTTGTCGTAACGTGTTTCATTTAGATTTTTAGTTTCCACCACTATCCGAAATTATCCGAAACATTTAATTCGGTTCCGGTTACGGATAGGGATATTTTTTTATTTCGGATATATGGTAGTTTAGGTTACGGATATGGATATCCTTAACATCCCTGGAATTTATATAAAACATAAACCATAAAGTAAGTACGGGGAGTAGGTAGTGTTGTGAACAAAATGATTGTGCAATATAATTCTCTTCTTTTTATTCAAAAATTGGGGGGGAAAGCAAATTTTCTGTAGTCATCATTTTAATCATAATTAATGAAACAAATTAATACCTAGCAAATAATCTAACCGTTTGCACGCAAAAAGTGCAGAAAGCGCGCTGACAGCAATTTCGGACCGTTTAGCAAAGGGATTTTTTTTTTACTGTCATATACTGGTCCGAAATTGCTGTCAGCGCGCTTTTTGCACTATTTGCGTGCACACGGTTGGTCCATTAATACGAACGTGTGCACACTCTGAGCGATCTGACGTCATTAGTGACGTCATCGTTCAGTGCTAACGGTGCAAACAAAAGATAGGTAGTGTACTGTGTGCAGCAATGTCAGATGAATGTCAGTCAATGTCAAACTGTCAACTGAATACTTTAATTAGTAAGATCTGAACTTTTGGACAAGTTTTGTTGAACGTATATTGTTTAATGTAAAGATATTTAGCAGATTCATCGGGAAAACCTCAACATGCAATCTTACTGACCCATATTAAACCACCTGTCATTTTGACAGAACGTTCTAGCATATGTTCGTACCAACTAGTGGACCAAATTGATTGCAGTGCTAACGTTTGTGAGTAATGAAATCTTTTTTGGTCCACCCATTTGCACGCTTACCAACGTTTTCACGTATTGTATTAAAGGACCACGACATCAATTGTTATTTCTGTCATATGTCATATCCTGTCAGTGTCAGAGAGATAAGTCAGCTGATTATTTTATTTTTGCTGTAAAGTAACATAAATATTAAATTATAGCGATTGTATGTGGTGGAGAAACTGGAGAAGAGTAGGGGCAACTTGACCAAAGAGTAGTTGTCTGCCAGTTCAGTACAAAAAACAATACAATTGAATACAAAAAATGCATTTACGTGCTAACAAGTGACTTTAGTACTATACATGCTGCTTCTATTCTAGTATGATCTCGTTTGTGATTGGTGCTGCGCTTCCAAATATCAGCATTTAGTTATCGTGAATTGTTCTGCCTTCATTTGTTTGTTATGAGAAATAATATAATGTCTAAAAGTAATGGAACTCAACCACAAGAAGAAGAGATGCAGTCTGACAGTGATTCTGGCGATAAAAAGAAATCCAAAGGCTCTACCATTGAAGATAAAGAAAGTGAGTAGCGTTACATACGCCGCGTCCAGCTCGTGTGATGTATATTTAGAGTAATTGTTGTTCAGTGTGTGAGATGCGAGCGCTGGAGGCGGCGGTGCCGGAGCTGCGGCGCGCGGTGCGGCTGCGCGCGCGCGTGGGCTCGGGCACGTTCAGCGTGGTGTACGCGGGGCAGGTGGCGGGCGCGGGGGCGGGGGCGCGCACCGTGGCCGTGAAGCACCTGCTGCCCACCGCGCACCCCGCGCGCATCGCGCACGAGCTGCGCTGCCTCCGAGATATCGGGTAAGCAGTCCAGCAGACAGGTAATAACAGTGGAAGCAACAGATAGTCCAAGTGCTAGACTTAGAAAAGTTAAATTGCGATTTGTAAGCAAAGGTCTGCTACAAACAGTACTTCACTAAAATATACTAAAGATCTTGTTTGCTTTTATTTTTGCATTTTTATTTGAGTTGTGTGTTAACTGAACAACCTGTTTATTTGCAGCGGTAAGCACAATGTTATTGGGTTGGACCTGTGTCTCCGTCATTTAGACAATGTTGTCTTTGTAATGCCATTTATTCCGCACACAAAATTTTCGGTTAGTTTTTCCTTTTGTTTCTGCTTTTATTAATGCTTACAAATTATGTTATTTATTTTCCATTTTTACAGCAATAATGTATTTTCAATGTATGTATTTGTGTTAGAGACTAATATCAAGCATTGGCTTTTATCGTAATGTCAGTGAAGGAGTGTGTAGTAGTGTATGGACGTGCTGCGCAGGAGTACGTGGAGCTGATGGACGCGGAGGAGACGCGGCGCTACATGCGCGCGCTGCTGGCGGCGCTGGCGCACGTGCACTCGTTCGGGGTCATCCACCGCGACGTGAAGCCCGCCAACTTCCTCTACGACCGGGAAAACAGAAGGTCACTTGCTGCACTTATCTTCTTATATTTATACCCGCAACTAAATGGCTTTTACCGTGGGAATCAGGCTTTTTCCCGCAGTAAAATTATCGTATTTTCTTCTTCCCTGGGTGTCGAACTACCTCTATTCCAAAATCAAGACAGTCGGTTCAGCCGTTTTTACGTGAAGTGAACATAGAGACAGACGGACAGACAGACATACACATTTTCACATTTATATTATAGTAAGGATAGACCTACAAAAAAAGCCCTTCGCAGTACCTGTATACTGGGTGTATGAGAACTGCTTTCGAAAACAAAAACCGGGCATTGCTGAACATTTAATTGTTATATCTTTTATAGTTATGGCAGCGTACGTAAAATAAGTATCTTTTCTGGTTGATTTTTACACCTTGTGTCCGAAAAACCCAAATATCTTACGGAACCCTATTTTTTCCAAAATAAAATATAGTTTCATAATTTGAAAGCTACATTATGTTACTCGTGGATAATGTAGCTTTCGAATAGTGAAAGAATTTTTAAAATCGGTCCAGTACTTTTTGAGCCTATTCGACACAAACAAACAAAGTTTTCCTCTTTATAATATTAGTATAGAAGTATAGATACGTAACTAACGTAAACGTGAAAATTTCTCAATTGCTATAGATATGTTGTTGCAGGTACATGCTGGTAGACTTCGGGCTCGCGCACCGCGTGGTGGACGGCGAGCAGCGCGACCGCCCCGCGAAGCGCCGCGCGGAGGTACCCTCGAGCTAGTCCTCTAGCCACAGTGCCGCACAAGTAGGAACCCTCTGTAATATCTACTGTGTTGCAGGACAGCTCGGGTCCTCCTGCGAAGCGCGCCGCCCTCTCTGCTAACAACTTATCAGCTCCTAACACAAGGATAAGAATAGACAACGTGCCTCCCTTCCTGGTACGTATTCGTCGACCTGCTTCCGAAGTGTTAGGCAGATGACTTACTTGTGGTAGAGTAGGGTAATACAAAGCTCTAAGTGTTGGCAGTTTTGATATCAACAGCTAGCCATATTCTACTTCTAGTAGTTACAGTTTCAAGTTTAAAAGGTGAGGTGGTGTAATTACTGGCACAGAAACCAAGCACCATCAAGTATCTTGCGCCGACTCCTACACCTTATTGTTGCAGCCAACTGCTTGCTAGCACTTGGACATACACATAAAACCAGAGTTAAAGTTTGATATTTTTATAAACTTTGATGGTGTGTGATTTAAACTAGGGATGTTACGGATATGGAATTTCGGTTTCGGATACGGATATTGAGTTTTTTTATATCGGTTTCGGTTTCGAATACGGATATGAAATTATTTCGGTTTCGGTTACGGATACGGATATTTTTTTATTTCGGATATCCGGTAGTTTCGGTTACGGATATGGATATCCTTAACATCCCTAATTTAAACCACATGTATAAAAACTATCTCGTATTTGATGTGATTTGTTCGCGTAATTTTTTTCTTATCGATCATCCGTGTTAGCTTTGTGTTAGTTAGTTTCCATTGACCAGTGAGTGAGTTGTTACCTTGTGTGCAGCGCGGGGAGGGCGGCGCGTGCGCGTGCGCGGGCGCGGGCGCGGTGTGCGGCGCGTGCGCGGCGCGGCCCTCCCCCCGCGCGCCCCGCGCCGGCACGCAGGGGTTCCGCCCGCCCGAGGTACCCGCACAACACTACTAGCTACGACTGCTAATCATTTTTGTTTTTACATTTAGTACCCAAAGGGTTGAAACGAGAGGATTCCGTTGTCATTCCGTCCGTCCGTCTGTCTGTCTGTCTGTCTGTCATCAGACTGTTTTCTCATAACTAATGATATACTAATTGCCTCTATACCAACAAACACCAATAACAATATAATAAACATTTAAGTACTGCAAGATTTGATTCACCCTGAATAGCATGGTTTTCTACCAAAAAAATCGACAACAACAAATCTTGTAGGCTATATCAATGATATCACACAAGCCATTGATAATGGTGAAGAAATACATGCACTATACATACTTTAGCAAAGCCTTTGATTTAATATATCACAATTTACTTCTCGGATTGACTAGTTTTAACTCAAAATAAAATATAACATTAGTAAATTCTAGTTTTTTTTTGACTAACTGATTGACTAGTTATTTTTAGTTTTAACCAAGCCATTTATTTAGTAAAAACCAGTTTTTGATTTACCGATGGTAAGATTTTTTCATGTCTGATAATAATCATATTTCGGAGTTCAGTTTAAGTGGTTTGTACTGGTCCCTGGTTAGTGGGTACTAGTGTGGTTGTGGCGGCAGGTGCTGCTGAAGGTGGTGCAGCAGCGCGTGGTGGTGGACGTGTGGGCCGCGGGCGTGGTGCTGGGCTGCGTGCTGGCCGCGCGCCTGCCGCTGCTGCGCGCCAGCGACGACGCCGCCGCGCTGGCCGAGGTACGTAGCAACGCGAAGCGTGGCCGAGTAGCAGTATAGGATAAAATTAACAATGTATTTCAATGACTCAAGTCCGGTGTGGTGAACAGTCGGCGTCAGTAATGAAGTGCGCGTGTCGCAGCTGGCGTCGCTGCTGGGCTCGGCGCGGCTCGTGGCGGCGGCGGCGCGCGCGGGGCGGCGCCTGCTGCTGCCCGCGCGCCCCGCGCTGTGCCTGCGCCGCGTGTGCGCGCGCCTGCGCCTGCGCCGCGCCGCGTCCGCCGCCCCCGACCACACCGCCGCCGCCGACCACACCGCCGCCGCCGACCACACCGCCGCCCCCGACCACACCGCCGCCGCGTGCGCGCGCTGCCGGCAGCCCGCCAGCGACTGTCTCTGTCCCGACCCCACTCCGGTAATACTACATTCAAATTACTGAACTGAAGCTAATTAAGAACATACCTAACAGAAAATCAAACTTACTAAGTGTCTTGATCTGGAATTATCTTGTGTTGAACTTTTAAGTAATACAAGTTTCTCCGTCTACTTCATTTTATCGTTTTAAGTGCGTTTCTTGTGGACTGGCCGAGATGTGTTGCAGGCGACGGGCATCAGCGCGGGGCGGTGGTGGGCGGGGTTCCCGGACGCGGCGTTCTCAGTGTGATGTTGTGTTGCAGGCGACGGGCATCAGCGCGGGGCGGTGGTGGGCGGGGTTCCCGGACGCGGCGTTCTCAGTGTGATGTTGTGTTGCAGGCGACGGGCATCAGCGCGGGGCGGTGGTGGGCGGGGTTCCCGGACGCGGCGTTCTCAGTGTGATGTTGTGTTGCAGGCGACGGGCATCAGCGCGGGGCGGTGGTGGGCGGGGTTCCCGGACGCGGCGTTCTCAGTGTGATGTTGTGTTGCAGGCGACGGGCATCAGCGCGGGGCGGTGACACTGCTGGCACAGAGGGCTCTCACAGTAAGCACATGGCTCTGTTCTCAGGTCTCCACATTTGCACTCTTTCTGTTTGCCATCACACACCTACACAAATAGGTGATTATTATATAATATATACATATCACAATTAAACCAATGTTGTGTTAAGGAAATATACTTACTACTATCATCCCTTCATGACTGAGGGCTCCATCATTACCAATAAAAAGCTGCTTAAAGTGATCAACTTTATCAGCCTCACTTTCTTCTGTACTAAGATTGCAGCTAGGTGTTGGAGTCTTCTTTGCACCCCTGAATAAAAGCTCTAACGTTTTTTCTGTAAACAAAATTAACGCCAGTTTAATAAATAATTAATAAAATAAAAATATCCATCTAACTTTCTCTTTAATTTGAGGGTAACGATTGAAAATAATAAGTCGTATCAGTAAGTACCGTAAACTGTCCTTAATCTATCTTCATTATTATTAAACTGTTTAAGACCAACGTGTATTTTGCTTTGTGTAATTATGTCATCAACAAATGGATTAGCCCTTTTGTTCGCCATTACACCAATTAAATAACATTTAACGGCAAGAAGATGTCGCAAAAATCAACAAACAAATTACATGTCAATGGTTAGAGCTAACTGTCACTGTTCAATGTCATGTCAAGTCAAATGCTTGCCCTGCGGTTCACTAAAGGAAAAAGTTGGTAAGCGCGCAAACTTGCCCCTTGCCGCTAAGAATGATCACATCACTCACAAACGTTAGCACTGGGGCCTTACCACAACCTCTTATAGCAAGACCTAAACAGCCTTGTTTACGTTTTTAACCTCTTAATTTGCAAGTTCTAAGTAAGTTTGTTTCCGTTTCAATTCAAAAACCGTTCACCTTTTTATTTTGTATTGAATATTTTTTACCATGACGTACATTATCAGTGAACGGAACGTCTTATTAGCAGTCTTTAAAAAGGTGCTGCTGAACCAACTTTTGCAGGAATGTTGTCATTAAAAAGTTTGTTGGTAAAAGTGTTGTAGTTAATTGTTATGTAGAATTTATTGGGGATGTTGCGGAAATGTAATTTCGGATCCGGATACGGATATGAAATTATTTCGGATTATCCGGTAGTTTCGGTTACGGATATTAGATTCTAGGAATTTCAAAAGTAATACAAAACAAATAGATAATAAAATTTATATAGAGGAGGACGATGGGTGAGAACAATGACGTCATAAACACTGCTACATTGAGCTCAGAGAGAGAACCAACACTTTGGTCACAGTTCTGTAAGCGATTTACGGAACGCAGCCAAAAACAACTTGTCGTAACGTGTTTCATTTAGATTTTTAGTTTCCACCACTATCCGAAATTATCCGAAACATTTAATTCGGTTCCGGTTACGGATAGGGATATTTTTTTATTTCGGATATATGGTAGTTTAGGTTACGGATATGGATATCCTTAACATCCCTGGAATTTATATAAAACATAAACCATAAAGTAAGTACGGGGAGTAGGTAGTGTTGTGAACAAAATGATTGTGCAATATAATTCTCTTCTTTTTATTCAAAAATTGGGGGGGAAAGCAAATTTTCTGTAGTCATCATTTTAATCATAATTAATGAAACAAATTAATACCTAGCAAATAATCTAACCGTTTGCACGCAAAAAGTGCAGAAAGCGCGCTGACAGCAATTTCGGACCGTTTAGCAAAGGGATTTTTTTTTTACTGTCATATACTGGTCCGAAATTGCTGTCAGCGCGCTTTTTGCACTATTTGCGTGCACACGGTTGGTCCATTAATACGAACGTGTGCACACTCTGAGCGATCTGACGTCATTAGTGACGTCATCGTTCAGTGCTAACGGTGCAAACAAAAGATAGGTAGTGTACTGTGTGCAGCAATGTCAGATGAATGTCAGTCAATGTCAAACTGTCAACTGAATACTTTAATTAGTAAGATCTGAACTTTTGGACAAGTTTTGTTGAACGTATATTGTTTAATGTAAAGATATTTAGCAGATTCATCGGGAAAACCTCAACATGCAATCTTACTGACCCATATTAAACCACCTGTCATTTTGACAGAACGTTCTAGCATATGTTCGTACCAACTAGTGGACCAAATTGATTGCAGTGCTAACGTTTGTGAGTAATGAAATCTTTTTTGGTCCACCCATTTGCACGCTTACCAACGTTTTCACGTATTGTATTAAAGGACCACGACATCAATTGTTATTTCTGTCATATGTCATATCCTGTCAGTGTCAGAGAGATAAGTCAGCTGATTATTTTATTTTTGCTGTAAAGTAACATAAATATTAAATTATAGCGATTGTATGTGGTGGAGAAACTGGAGAAGAGTAGGGGCAACTTGACCAAAGAGTAGTTGTCTGCCAGTTCAGTACAAAAAACAATACAATTGAATACAAAAAATGCATTTACGTGCTAACAAGTGACTTTAGTACTATACATGCTGCTTCTATTCTAGTATGATCTCGTTTGTGATTGGTGCTGCGCTTCCAAATATCAGCATTTAGTTATCGTGAATTGTTCTGCCTTCATTTGTTTGTTATGAGAAATAATATAATGTCTAAAAGTAATGGAACTCAACCACAAGAAGAAGAGATGCAGTCTGACAGTGATTCTGGCGATAAAAAGAAATCCAAAGGCTCTACCATTGAAGATAAAGAAAGTGAGTAGCGTTACATACGCCGCGTCCAGCTCGTGTGATGTATATTTAGAGTAATTGTTGTTCAGTGTGTGAGATGCGAGCGCTGGAGGCGGCGGTGCCGGAGCTGCGGCGCGCGGTGCGGCTGCGCGCGCGCGTGGGCTCGGGCACGTTCAGCGTGGTGTACGCGGGGCAGGTGGCGGGCGCGGGGGCGGGGGCGCGCACCGTGGCCGTGAAGCACCTGCTGCCCACCGCGCACCCCGCGCGCATCGCGCACGAGCTGCGCTGCCTCCGAGATATCGGGTAAGCAGTCCAGCAGACAGGTAATAACAGTGGAAGCAACAGATAGTCCAAGTGCTAGACTTAGAAAAGTTAAATTGCGATTTGTAAGCAAAGGTCTGCTACAAACAGTACTTCACTAAAATATACTAAAGATCTTGTTTGCTTTTATTTTTGCATTTTTATTTGAGTTGTGTGTTAACTGAACAACCTGTTTATTTGCAGCGGTAAGCACAATGTTATTGGGTTGGACCTGTGTCTCCGTCATTTAGACAATGTTGTCTTTGTAATGCCATTTATTCCGCACACAAAATTTTCGGTTAGTTTTTCCTTTTGTTTCTGCTTTTATTAATGCTTACAAATTATGTTATTTATTTTCCATTTTTACAGCAATAATGTATTTTCAATGTATGTATTTGTGTTAGAGACTAATATCAAGCATTGGCTTTTATCGTAATGTCAGTGAAGGAGTGTGTAGTAGTGTATGGACGTGCTGCGCAGGAGTACGTGGAGCTGATGGACGCGGAGGAGACGCGGCGCTACATGCGCGCGCTGCTGGCGGCGCTGGCGCACGTGCACTCGTTCGGGGTCATCCACCGCGACGTGAAGCCCGCCAACTTCCTCTACGACCGGGAAAACAGAAGGTCACTTGCTGCACTTATCTTCTTATATTTATACCCGCAACTAAATGGCTTTTACCGTGGGAATCAGGCTTTTTCCCGCAGTAAAATTATCGTATTTTCTTCTTCCCTGGGTGTCGAACTACCTCTATTCCAAAATCAAGACAGTCGGTTCAGCCGTTTTTACGTGAAGTGAACATAGAGACAGACGGACAGACAGACATACACATTTTCACATTTATATTATAGTAAGGATAGACCTACAAAAAAAGCCCTTCGCAGTACCTGTATACTGGGTGTATGAGAACTGCTTTCGAAAACAAAAACCGGGCATTGCTGAACATTTAATTGTTATATCTTTTATAGTTATGGCAGCGTACGTAAAATAAGTATCTTTTCTGGTTGATTTTTACACCTTGTGTCCGAAAAACCCAAATATCTTACGGAACCCTATTTTTTCCAAAATAAAATATAGTTTCATAATTTGAAAGCTACATTATGTTACTCGTGGATAATGTAGCTTTCGAATAGTGAAAGAATTTTTAAAATCGGTCCAGTACTTTTTGAGCCTATTCGACACAAACAAACAAAGTTTTCCTCTTTATAATATTAGTATAGAAGTATAGATACGTAACTAACGTAAACGTGAAAATTTCTCAATTGCTATAGATATGTTGTTGCAGGTACATGCTGGTAGACTTCGGGCTCGCGCACCGCGTGGTGGACGGCGAGCAGCGCGACCGCCCCGCGAAGCGCCGCGCGGAGGTACCCTCGAGCTAGTCCTCTAGCCACAGTGCCGCACAAGTAGGAACCCTCTGTAATATCTACTGTGTTGCAGGACAGCTCGGGTCCTCCTGCGAAGCGCGCCGCCCTCTCTGCTAACAACTTATCAGCTCCTAACACAAGGATAAGAATAGACAACGTGCCTCCCTTCCTGGTACGTATTCGTCGACCTGCTTCCGAAGTGTTAGGCAGATGACTTACTTGTGGTAGAGTAGGGTAATACAAAGCTCTAAGTGTTGGCAGTTTTGATATCAACAGCTAGCCATATTCTACTTCTAGTAGTTACAGTTTCAAGTTTAAAAGGTGAGGTGGTGTAATTACTGGCACAGAAACCAAGCACCATCAAGTATCTTGCGCCGACTCCTACACCTTATTGTTGCAGCCAACTGCTTGCTAGCACTTGGACATACACATAAAACCAGAGTTAAAGTTTGATATTTTTATAAACTTTGATGGTGTGTGATTTAAACTAGGGATGTTACGGATATGGAATTTCGGTTTCGGATACGGATATTGAGTTTTTTTATATCGGTTTCGGTTTCGAATACGGATATGAAATTATTATTATTATTAAGTGACATTAAAACTGCTTTTGAAAGGGTAAACCAGGATCTTAGTGCCATTTCTAAATGGTCTAAACAAAACTCCTTGGAGCTTAACCCAAATAAATGTAAAGTTCTGGTCCTAGGGACTCCCCACCAAGTTCAACAAGTGCTCCAGTTCAATGAGAATATTGAAATTGATAATATAACAATTGAAAAAGTGACATCAGCACGCAATCTAGGTTTAGTAATGGACGCAGGTCAAAAATATGAAGAACACATTAACATTAAGATCAGAAATGCTTTTTATAAACTAAAAATGCTGTACAAAATTAGGAACTACATAACAGAAGAACTACGTCTTACACTGACAGAACTCCTGGTGCTCTCTCACTTCAATTACTGTAGCTCTGTCTTTGCTCCACGATTGTCAACCAAAACAGAAAGAGCCATTCAACGAGTTCAAAATGCCTGCATTCGTTTCTGTTACAAGGTACCAAAAAGGGAATACATTACTCCGTATCTTAACAGAAAAGGCATTCTTAATATGAAATTAAGAATGCAACTACAGTACGCATGTATAGTTCATAGGATTATATGGAACAAAAAACCTATGTATTTATTTGAAAAATTGACTTGGATTAAAAAAAGCTCAAATAAAGCCACTAGATCTGCTACCAACAATCTAATCAAGTGCCCAAAATATGTTACGTCAAGATACAGGGGTTGTTTCAGTTTTGCTGCTGCGAAAATTTGGAACGACATTCCACCACCCTTAAGGCAAATGTTAGGGATAAGATGCTTTAAAGCAAAATACAAGCACGCTTTAATAAAAATGCAATGTGCAGCAGAAAATGTGAAACGCTCTTTCTGGAAAGAATTTAATATAAAAAAATATTTCTAAGTGTTAAGATGCCATCTATTTATAATGTGTTTACAAGTACAAGTATTTAGTGTTGTTTTTATTTTATTTTACTTTATTTGAATATAGGTACACACTAACTTACACGAGCAGGTGCAAACACCCTCTAACACACATACACACACATACATACACACACACATACACACACGCATACATATACACACACACACAAACTTTAGATAGGTAGGTTAGCATGTGGGTCTATCGTGGCCTTTAATATCATTTACTTACTTCTATCTAACACCAAGTCAGAAGTCAGGTGCGACTGAAAAACAGCGCTGTCGTATTTGCGACAGCTCCAAGCTGAGGCGTTACCTTTTGCCATTGTATGATATAATTATTTTTTTGTTTTTATTTTATGTTTAATTTTTATTTTTTAATTGATTAATTGTACCTACCTTACCTTAATGGCAATAAACACATTTTTATTTTTATTTTTTATTATTATTTCGGTTTCGGTTACGGATACGGATATTTTTTTATTTCGGATATCCGGTAGTTTCGGTTACGGATATGGATATCCTTAACATCCCTAATTTAAACCACATGTATAAAAACTATCTCGTATTTGATGTGATTTGTTCGCGTAATTTTTTTCTTATCGATCATCCGTGTTAGCTTTGTGTTAGTTAGTTTCCATTGACCAGTGAGTGAGTTGTTACCTTGTGTGCAGCGCGGGGAGGGCGGCGCGTGCGCGTGCGCGGGCGCGGGCGCGGTGTGCGGCGCGTGCGCGGCGCGGCCCTCCCCCCGCGCGCCCCGCGCCGGCACGCAGGGGTTCCGCCCGCCCGAGGTACCCGCACAACACTACTAGCTACGACTGCTAATCATTTTTGTTTTTACATTTAGTACCCAAAGGGTTGAAACGAGAGGATTCCGTTGTCATTCCGTCCGTCCGTCTGTCTGTCTGTCTGTCTGTCATCAGACTGTTTTCTCATAACTAATGATATACTAATTGCCTCTATACCAACAAACACCAATAACAATATAATAAACATTTAAGTACTGCAAGATTTGATTCACCCTGAATAGCATGGTTTTCTACCAAAAAAATCGACAACAACAAATCTTGTAGGCTATATCAATGATATCACACAAGCCATTGATAATGGTGAAGAAATACATGCACTATACATACTTTAGCAAAGCCTTTGATTTAATATATCACAATTTACTTCTCGGATTGACTAGTTTTATCTCAAAATAAAATATAACATTAGTAAATTCTAGTTTTTTTTTGACTAACTGATTGACTAGTTATTTTTAGTTTTAACCAAGCCATTTATTTAGTAAAAACCAGTTTTTGATTTACCGATGGTAAGATTTTTTCATGTCTGATAATAATCATATTTCGGAGTTCAGTTTAAGTGGTTTGTACTGGTCCCTGGTTAGTGGGTACTAGTGTGGTTGTGGCGGCAGGTGCTGCTGAAGGTGGTGCAGCAGCGCGTGGTGGTGGACGTGTGGGCCGCGGGCGTGGTGCTGGGCTGCGTGCTGGCCGCGCGCCTGCCGCTGCTGCGCGCCAGCGACGACGCCGCCGCGCTGGCCGAGGTACGTAGCAACGCGAAGCGTGGCCGAGTAGCAGTATAGGATAAAATTAACAATGTATTTCAATGACTCAAGTCCGGTGTGGTGAACAGTCGGCGTCAGTAATGAAGTGCGCGTGTCGCAGCTGGCGTCGCTGCTGGGCTCGGCGCGGCTCGTGGCGGCGGCGGCGCGCGCGGGGCGGCGCCTGCTGCTGCCCGCGCGCCCCGCGCTGTGCCTGCGCCGCGTGTGCGCGCGCCTGCGCCTGCGCCGCGCCGCGTCCGCCGCCCCCGACCACACCGCCGCCGCCGACCACACCGCCGCCGCCGACCACACCGCCGCCCCCGACCACACCGCCGCCGCGTGCGCGCGCTGCCGGCAGCCCGCCAGCGACTGTCTCTGTCCCGACCCCACTCCGGTAATACTACATTCAAATTACTGAACTGAAGCTAATTAAGAACATACCTAACAGAAAATCAAACTTACTAAGTGTCTTGATCTGGAATTATCTTGTGTTGAACTTTTAAGTAATACAAGTTTCTCCGTCTACTTCATTTTATCGTTTTAAGTGCGTTTCTTGTGGACTGGCCGAGATGTGTTGCAGGCGACGGGCATCAGCGCGGGGCGGTGGTGGGCGGGGTTCCCGGACGCGGCGTTCTCAGTGTGATGTTGTGTTGCAGGCGACGGGCATCAGCGCGGGGCGGTGGTGGGCGGGGTTCCCGGACGCGGCGTTCTCAGTGTGATGTTGTGTTGCAGGCGACGGGCATCAGCGCGGGGCGGTGGTGGGCGGGGTTCCCGGACGCGGCGTTCTCAGTGTGATGTTGTGTTGCAGGCGACGGGCATCAGCGCGGGGCGGTGGTGGGCGGGGTTCCCGGACGCGGCGTTCTCAGTGTGATGTTGTGTTGCAGGCGACGGGCATCAGCGCGGGGCGGTGGTGGGCGGGGTTCCCGGACGCGGCGTTCTCAGTGTGATGTTGTGTTGCAGGCGACGGGCATCAGCGCGGGGCGGTGGTGGGCGGGGTTCCCGGACGCGGCGTTCTCAGTGTGATGTTGTGTTGCAGGCGACGGGCATCAGCGCGGGGCGGTGGTGGGCGGGGTTCCCGGACGCGGCGTTCTCAGTGTGATGTTGTGTTGCAGGCGACGGGCATCAGCGCGGGGCGGTGGTGGGCGGGGTTCCCGGACGCGGCGTTCTCAGTGTGATGTTGTGTTGCAGGCGACGGGCATCAGCGCGGGGCGGTGGTGGGCGGGGTTCCCGGACGCGGCGTTCTCAGTGTGATGTTGTGTTGCAGGCGACGGGCATCAGCGCGGGGCGGTGGTGGGCGGGGTTCCCGGACGCGGCGTTCTCAGTGTGATGTTGTGTTGCAGGCGACGGGCATCAGCGCGGGGCGGTGGTGGGCGGGGTTCCCGGACGCGGCGTTCTCAGTGTGATGTTGTGTTGCAGGCGACGGGCATCAGCGCGGGGCGGTGGTGGGCGGGGTTCCCGGACGCGGCGTTCTCAGTGTGATGTTGTGTTGCAGGCGACGGGCATCAGCGCGGGGCGGTGGTGGGCGGGGTTCCCGGACGCGGCGTTCTCAGTGTGATGTTGTGTTGCAGGCGACGGGCATCAGCGCGGGGCGGTGGTGGGCGGGGTTCCCGGACGCGGCGTTCTCAGTGTGATGTTGTGTTGCAGGCGACGGGCATCAGCGCGGGGCGGTGGTGGGCGGGGTTCCCGGACGCGGCGTTCTCAGTGTGATGTTGTGTTGCAGGCGACGGGCATCAGCGCGGGGCGGTGGTGGGCGGGGTTCCCGGACGCGGCGTTCTCAGTGTGATGTTGTGTTGCAGGCGACGGGC
Organism: Emmelina monodactyla; assembly: GCA_916618145.1. Lineage (NCBI taxonomy): Eukaryota > Metazoa > Arthropoda > Insecta > Lepidoptera > Pterophoridae > Emmelina > Emmelina monodactyla. The sequence continues at coordinate 11,770,987 of OU745304.1, forward strand.
ATCAGCGCGGGGCGGTGGTGGGCGGGGTTCCCGGACGCGGCGTTCTCGCTGCTGGCGGCGCTGCTGGAGCCGGACGCGGACCGCCGCGTGTCGGCCGCCGCCGCGCTGCGACACCCCTTCCTCAACACGGACTACTCGCGACAACAACACACCTAGTGCCCAACACCTTCATATGTGTTTACTCTTTGTATTACATACAATAGTGATAATGACATATAAATATAAACAAAATTTGCTCAATTTTAGATATAGGGTGGGAGTATCCCTAATTGTTAAGTTTGTAGAGTAGATATAACTCAACAGTGAGATTAGGTTTACTTACATGTTTTTTCAATAAAAAAAATTGTATAAAAACTGATGTATTTTATATTTTTATTTAACATTCAAAAACATGTACCTTCTTATTTATAAAAATTCTCTAACTACATATGCAGGGTATTTGGAGGTTGAATAGCATCCCTATTATATTTTCGTGTTTGTTATACCTACCTGTGATTAAAGGAGTTCACAGACAGAGCAGGTAATGTAAAAATGTAAATTACAGTACGATACATCTCGATAGATCTTCCATAGAAATCGCCAGGAGACCACACACAACAGCTATAATGTATATTTTTATATCTTCGTACCTTAAAGATACGAAAATATACATTTACATTTCGATACATCTCAGTACATTTTAGTATACATCTCTCTTCGCATAGGGTGTTCAAAACAGAGTTACCAACTCCTTAACTATAAATAGCAAGTAACTCGATGGGTCCATAGTATTATAAAATTAAATATAAGAACACCCTGTACAACACCTTAGCAGCTGAAACGAGCGTCAAGCGGGACGTTAACCATTGGAATGAAAGGAAAGATACATTACAGTACCTGCTGTGTGTGTGATTCTTTAAGATAATTTAAAGCTATACATCCCAGGATGTAATGTATAATAATATACATTACCTGCTCTGTGTGTTAACTCCTTAAGGCTACGCATTTTTGTGCACATGGGATGATATCAAAAAGAAAAGATATCACAGAAGCATTTAGTACATTTATTTAAATTAACTACGTGTTACGTGTTTAAGCTTATGTTGAGACATTAGTTTTGGTGCATCTTCTGATCACTTCATTCAAACAGGCAAGAACTCCACTGCCCGGTACTATCACACAAATTATAAAGATTTCCAAAAGTTGGGGTTTTGTTGAAGCCTCCTCTCAAAGTTCTGATACCATGTGTGCAACGTGTTGAGAGGGATGTACGACACTCCCGGCGTCGGCGTCATTTGGTCCTGAGTCACCGAGAATGATGCTACAAAATTGACCAAACTGTCTAGCATCTTTTGGGCAAAAGTTATATAATTATCAGCTTGCTGTGCCTAAAACAAACAGTTAATGTAAAAAATATATAATGCAGAGTTTTATAACCACATAATAATTGTAGATCCTTACAACAGATGATGCAAGCAGTTGAACATTAGCTTCTGGTTCTATTGAAATTCCAATTTGAGCATTGTGGTTTATTTGTTGATGACCAAATGCACTGCTGAATTTATTTTCACCTGCAAACATACTTAGGTTTATAATATACTAGTGGCCGTCTGCGACTCCGTTTGCATGGAAGTCAGTTTTCTGTTGGAATGAGAAGTGTTCCCGTGGTAAAAGGTACCCTATGTGTTATTCTGATGTATATAACCTATATTACTGCAAAGTTTAATCCAAATCCATCCAGTAGTTTTTACGTGAAAGAGAAACAAACATCCATACATACTCACAAACTTTCACATTTATAATATTAGTAGGATGTATAACCATCTGATTAACACATACTGTTAAAATATTAAATTTGAGGATGCTTTATTGTATCTTTAACTTACTTGAAAGCTCATGTAACTTCTTTAGGTTGCCAATCTTAAATATGGCTGAGGGCTTGGAGTTGGAAATATGTCCTAAAAGCTGCCAGTTAGGCGGGGCTGAGGGGTCCGGCCAGCTCCAGTAGACCATTGCCGCCGTGCCGTGAGGCAGCGGCATCATGCCCGTCAGAAACACCACGCAGTAGCTGATGCTGTCTGCTTCCGAGATAGTGGTCAACAACTGGGTCTCGGACACCGGTGTGAACTCTGTCTGCACCTATATACACACACAAAAAAAAATCTTAGAATCAACATTATTTTGGTATGAAGCAAGTATACTAATCACTCACCAGCCGCCCAGACACTATTAGACCAAATACATTGGACATTTTTAGTTATCTTTTAATAGAACTCTTAACGTCTATAAATATACAAACACTTGTTTCGCTTTCATACATTTATAAAACTAAATACAAATTCTTTCTAGAATAATCAAAAGCCCACATTGCATTGCTTTGCAACAAAGCCGAGTTAGAAGTACGGTTAAAGAAATAAACCGGTAAAGTAGATATTAGTTTTCAGGATATAAAGCACCTTTATAACAATGGAATAAAGTTCAAATTTGTATTTCATATCAATGACATGTAGGGTCAGTTTTAACTTATCCGCATTATTTCAAACGCAAAATGAAGTAAACATGCGTTCTGATTGGTTGTTTTATTTTATGACAAGTGACAATGACATACACCTACGTTTATTTTTATTTAATTGCGGCAACCGTCACTTTCTTTTGCAGAAAAGTTCCGAAGAAAAGTATTTCAATTTTTTGCTTTGCAGTAAACTCTAACTCGAAAACAAATTTTTGGATTAACATTTTTTGCTTACACCACATTTGATCTCGTGTTAGTGTCTTTGTTTGACCCGCTGTTTTACAGTTTGAGTAAGGGCCGATTTTTCAATAGTCAGTTATCTATCTGACAGAAAATCAGCATGTTTTCGTTGCACATCGAATATAAATATTTTTTGACATGTGTATGAAGTGACAATGGAAACATACTTATTATCAGTCGGATAGCATTTATCTGACATGAACGGTTTTCAAAAAAAAAAAGAAAAATATAGTTCATACAAATTCGCTAGATGGCGCTGAACAAACTAAGTACGCAGGTGGGCCTTTAAAAAAGTAAAAGGATTGAATATAATAATAGATGAGTCCAAAGTAATCAGAAATAACCAAAGAAATCCACGAATAAAGAAATACACAACATAGACAGCCTGTAAGCGTCAGCCAACAAACAAAACAAACATATATATATATACCGCTGCACCACAGACGATATTAATACAGCGGTATATATACCGGAATGCTAAGCGGATGGTTCCGGGTTTAATCCCTGGGTCGGGCCAATTTTGACAAAATAGTTTTACCTTTTATTCAAATTCAAATCAAATCAAAACAAAACCGACATAGATATTGCTAGAGAAAAAAATAGCTTTAGGTATTTTTTTTCTATCCTTTTCCCTTTTTAAAGGTAAACCGGCGTCCTTAGTTTGTTCAACGCCATCTGGCGAATTTGTATGAACTATTTTTTTTTTTTTGAAAACCTCTCATTGAAAAATCATTCCTAAGTAAATAAATTAAAATATGCCAAATAATTTTGGGGTAAATTCACAAAGGTTTTACCTAACAAGGTTTCTGGCCACACGCTCAGATTTAATTCCATCCTTTTCATTGCGATCAGTTGGTAGTTGATGGTCATCAGCCTAGGTATAAAATAAAATAAATAATTTCTTTCGTCTAGTTCCTACGGCGAAAGATCTCTCATCTTCTCTTATTTAATGATGGCGTCTCAACTCAGATTATTGCCGTAACCTAACAAAAACCATAAAGTGTTAAAAAAAAGTAAGAGAGATCTCTTTTTACCGCCAAATACTTTTTTTTGTTAATTTTGTTATAAGTAGTAATGAAAAGTTATGACAGACAACTGTTCATTCAACCATCATACGGAGTAGGTTAGTAAGTAAATAAAATACTGATAACCTAAGAGATAAGACCAATAAGAATCGGAGCTTATTCAAAGATAGTTGGTTCCTACTCAAAGTAGTTGTACAATTTATTTTGATAATAATGTTTATAGCAGTGTCCAGAGTTTATAAATAATGTAGTGCAGTGTTTTAACGGTATGTAAACGGTTAAATCTATTTGAAGTTAAGTAAGTAGGTATTTGTGTATGTTAATTTAAATATTCAAAGGTACACCACCACCACTACCGCACCGATCGGAAAATATCTAAATAGCAACCAATTAGTTGGATGGAAATAGCGAGGCAGGACGTACCTACTGAGGCTTCGTTATGCTATAAACTTACCTTATTATAATATGTATACCTATGTATGTATGCGCATGAATATTAAGAGACGTTCACACGGTGCGCAAAACCGCGGAACGCACTGCCCGCACCGCGTCGAATCAATCACCGTGAATCCCACTGTTTCACGTGTTGGTAAAGAATCTTTACCAATCTTTAATAAAGAAACACGGTAAATGTCATAAAGTACGTACCTGCATTAAAAGGCGACACTAAATTTCGCTGTTGTGAGTTATTACTTTTTAAGTTGATAAAAGTGAAGCCCGATTATGATGTTTTAAAAAAAGTTCATATTCTGGGTAAAGCTTTTTGAGTAGTTAATTATATTCCGATTTATTGATGAGAGTTTGGAACTTTCGTCTTTCGCTTATTTGACAAATTTCTTTAATAAAGACTAGCCACTTCATATATAGCTATCGGAATTATGGAATTTGCCTTGCTAAATCAGAATTTATAGAGATCCCGAGCATGGATTTTTTTTTTATCTACCTTCATGGCTTATTATTGTCGATGATGTTGAGAACATAACATAAGCTCAAAGTGAATCTCAAGATCTAACCCTGAGCAAGGGCCATGCTAACGAAGGTAGGTACTGACAATTATTTAATAACTTTTATTGACTTAACTTTAAATATGATTCCCAAATTCAGAAACCCCCTAATAAAATGGTTGGTTATAAACATACTACTTAATATATTTTGAACTTGTATATGTTACGGCTAATACCAGAAGTGCGGCTACACCTAGTTTTAGCCGGTTAGAACATCAATAGGATAGGTTAGTTAGGTTACTTTTTTGATACCACCCAAAAAAGGACTACGTCGACTTAAGATTGAAGCCAGTTTTTATATACATAGGTTTAATTTTTTTTTCACAGTTTTCCATATTAAAAACACTTCTAACCGGCTAAAACTAGGTGTAGCCGCACTTCGGGTATTAGCCGTAACATATACACAGGTAAACAAGTACAGAGTCAACCAAATACTAGTTTTGAAATGGGTACTTACATACACAGACTAAGAAGAGATGCTTACATATATCAATAATTAAAACAAATAATATCATATCATAGTTTATTCATAATTGATTACTCACACACTAAAATGTGGACCACCAAAATTAAATGTCGGTTGGTAGTAAACAACTAGGTTTCCTTGCAGAACTTAACTATGATATTATTTTTATTGTCTATTTAGCATGTATGCCTAAATATTGAACATCTTTGCTTTCCATTATTAGAAATATTTTTTTTTACAATCAATCAATTCACTTTCCAAGATGCTCACTATTTTAGCTTTGATTTCAAATACACCTATGAAAGTTTTAGACAATGAAAGCTAGCCAAGTAGAACTGCCACCTCAAAATAGGAAGGTACCTAGGTACCATACCATACATTCTAATCTAGAAGCAGCAGTAATAAATAAGAAAAATAAGTAGTAGTGTCAGACTGGCATTTACCACAAGATCATACATACAGCTTAATTTAATATGACAATACTTTTGTAATTCATAATAGCTTTAACATTTTACAATAATATTCTAAATACAGTGGTTTTAGGGCAAACTTTATGAAGATTGATTGTATCATAATTTTAAAGGAACATTTTCACTACTAATACTTGGTTAATTATGCACACTATAAACTATTTATAGTGAGTTAAATTAACATTACTCGAGGAGAGTATTCTAACACCTTAACGCTGTTACATTCTATACTATGTCCCTAAACAAACGTACAACCACTACATCTTACAATAATAGTTGGTATTATTTAAACTGCACTAAATAAACTGTAACATAAAAATTAAATGCCAGATAAAATTATTCAATAGAGATGCTAATTATTAATAGTTACTTATGTATACAGTAGCAATTTACTTCTTAGTTGCTGCACCTCTCAGGTGCTTCACATTTCTGTCATGGAAAATAATTACAAAGCTTAAAAAATACTTAAGCTATAACTATTTTACAATGTATTCGAAATCAAAGTAAAGCCAACAATTACAAAATAAAATAAATAATTATTTGATAAAACAAATATTCTAACATAATAAAATTTGATATATTTTACAACAATTTATTATTATACTGAGTTAGAGGACTCAGTTATCCTCATGTCGCATTGATTGTCTGTCACTTATTTACTTGTATGAATGTAATTCTGTTACTGTTTCATGTAAGGATAAGTGATTTCAGTCAATGGCGTGAAGGTTTCCTTGATAGCCTGGGGCGAGGTCCAGCGCAGGACGTAGCTGGGCCCGCCGGCCTTGTCGTTGGTACCGGACATGCGCCCGCCGCCGAACGGCTGCTGGCCAACCACGGAGCCCGTCGACTTGTCATTGATGTAGAAATTACCTGCTGTGGTCTTTAGTTCTTCCAGAGCATGTTCAAGGAAGGCTTGATCCCGGGCGAACACCGCGCCTGTCAACGCGAACCTTGTTGAAGATCCGACTAAGGCAAGAGCTTTGTCTAAATCCTTGTCGTCATACACATAAATAGTCAGAACAGGGCCAAATATTTCTTCGGTCATTAACTTGTCGTGAGGATCTGTAGTCAGTATTACGGTCGGCTGTACAAAGTATCCCTTGCTGTCATCAAATTGGCCACCGGCAAGAATTGTGTTCTTGGAATTACTCTGGGCATTCTTTATGTAACCTGTAATTCTAGCGAAGGCTTTGTCATCTATGACAGCTCCCATAAAACTTGTAACATCAGTTGGATCACCAACTTTCAACTTGCAAAGTTCTTGCACAAGGCCATCCTTAATTGCTTCAAAAAGTGATGCGGGAACATACATTCTTGAACAGGCAGAACATTTTTGGCCACAGTATTCAAAAGCTGCTCTTACTGTTCCACAGACAACAGATTGGACATCTGCTGTGGGATGAATGAAATGGTAGTTTTTACCTCCGCATTCTCCTATAAGTCTGGGATAATTATTATACTTTTCAAGATTTTTGCCAACTTCATTCCAAATCCAGTTAAAAGTGGGCACAGATCCAGTGAAGTTAACACCGGAAAAATGAGGAGACTTTGTTATAGTGCGGCCGAATGTAGGGCCATCAGCCGGTACGAAGTTGACCACTCCATCGGGCAGACCAGCTTCACGCATTATATTGAAAATACGCCAGTTAGATAACAATGCCGTATCTGATGGTTTCCATATCACGGCATTGCCCATCAAGGCTGGAGTGTACGCTAAGTTTCCGCCAATTGCCGTGAAGTTGAATGGGCTTATTGCAGCAATAAATCCATCGATACCACGATAGCGCATCGAGTTGAGAGTCACTTCTGGATTCTCTGAGATGGGCTGATATTTACAGTTTTCCTTTAAAAAGTGTAGATTAAATCTAAAAAAATCAATGAGCTCAGCAGCTGAGTCGATTTCCGCTTGAACAACTGTTTTGGACTGTCCAAGGATAGTCGCCGCGTTAAGGCTCTGACGGTACTCGCCTGCCATCATATCTGCAGCTTTTTCCCAAATGCGTGCTCGTTCCTCGAAGGGCGTGCGATCCCAGCGCTGCTGTGCCACCACAGAGGCCTCGATCGCGCGCTGAATGGTGGCCTCGCTGCCGTAGTAGAACTTGGCAATGCGGTGCGAGTGGTCGTGAGGCATGACCTGGTAGCGCGGTTCCCCGTCGCGGATCTCCTCGCCGTTGATGACGATGGGCACTTCCTCGGTGGTGGCGGCGGTACGGCTCAACTCGTCCTGCAGCGCGCACAGCTCCGAGGAGCCGGCGCAGTACTCCAGCACGGGCTCGTTGACGACGGGCGTTTCGTTCATCTTCGGCAGGCGCACCACGCTACTCAAGGCGCGTTCGCCGCCGCGCCGCCCCGCCTCCAGCACACTCCTCCATGCTCCTAGCATCATCCTCACTGCTGGAACAACTCGGTAATAACTGTTACGTAAGACTCACTAACGCGCCGCGCGCCCGTTCTCTGAGCGGGGGTCTGGCTTGAACGTAACTGTGACTGACAAAAACTGTTCGCTCGCAGGTAAATAATTGGAGGTCGTCGAGTGACCTTCACAGATTTACATTTTCTAATAAGCTAGGAATCAAATGTTTCCTTTTATATATTTACGATTGTTTCTGTGGTAATTTTATTTAGGAAAGGATTAACAGCCTTGAAAGTTAACGGTGTTTATTGTCTTTTATGTTTTAACTATCACCGATCACAGTTACAACAAATGAGTAGACTTATGACAGCTTTGCCTGTAAGGTTTGAATCCTCTGACTGAATACAAACAAGAAGAAGACAGACATTGACATATAAACCATAGACACGTAAGGACTGTTTCCATATCGCGGAGGAAACCCATGAGAGAAAAATCATGCTATCAAAGTCGTATTTCAAAACGAAACTTAACTATGCTAATCTCTCACTACATTAGTTTTTTTTCAATTTATATTTAAAAAATACAAACAACAATTTTACATAACAAAAAGAACTACCTAACCATTTTAGGTTTGTGTGGAGCTCCATAAGAGATATCAAAAATCAGATGAAGAAATTTTAAAGTTCGACTAGCTTAAACCTAAGTGTTATTCTATAATATGAATATGACCATTAGTCTCTTATTAATAAAAGCGTTATTGCTTACCTACCTTAGTCGTTTTGTGGCGTTAAGATTAATACTAATCAGAATAATAATAACAATGCAATTCTTAGTAAAATGATAATTTTGTAGATTGCACTCGTACGGAAGAAAATCGTTTTAACGTTTTTAATCTTTCTTTTAAAATGTAATATAAGATCTGTTGGATTTTATGTTGAACTACATTCAGAATAAGTTCGTTTGCGTGATAATGTGGCAAATTTAAAATTATTAAAGATACACTGACTTTGGAATATTGATTTTATTACTTACATAATTTATTATGTTAATATATTCAGAAACTCTATTGCGTTCCCTTCCTGCCAGCGGGGCTATTGTGTAAGCCAATGGTAAACGAATGTCATTTTTTCAACAATTCTGGATAACGTTAAAATTGATGAAATTTAAAGTTTTTTTGGATTTATAGGTAGATTATATTATTAAGCCCAAATTATATGATATTATATAGTCATTTCATTTCATTAATTTTAACCCTTTCCAGAATTGTTGAAAATATGTCATTCCATTACAATTAGCTTACGCAATAGCCTCGCCGCCGCCCCGTTCGCTGCTTGGTGCTGCGTGAAATTCCTACTGCTTTCATAAAGAATGCTAATTCTTTCTAAATTAAATAATTTTACCTCTTTTGTGCAATATTTGTTATATTCAGAGGCTCCTTAATCAAAGTTAAAATTTTCAAAAAATACCATGTTAATCGTCGTTGGACGCAGTAATGAAACGGATTCTTTTTTTGGGCTTTAGTCAATATTTAGAACCATTCATAGACAACATGGATAGGGCTTACTACGCTATGCGCATGCTCCGTATAATGCCAACATACGCACGCTTTGTTTTGTGCTGCGGTTTGTTTTCGATCGATGTAAAAAGCCCGGGTAAATACCTAACACCTAGCAAGCAGCCAATTAAGCTTCCACGTCAAAATTAGATCTGCGATATAAATGGCACGAAGTTTTATGTAGGTACCAACATTATATCAATATTGCAATAGATACGTCTCTAAAGGGTCTTATTACGAAAGTCGCTTATGCACTAGTTCCTATGCCTCAAATTCTGATACTTTTTGAGACATCTAATGTATATTAGATCAAACAAAAATATAGACTTATATTTATTTATTTATTTAAGACATACAAAACATTACAAATAAGAAACATTGTATTATTACAATCAATCGATGTATTTAGATTCATAGCGTACCTACCTACCTCTCTTTGCTACACATCCATCAACTAGTTAAGAAAGAAGCTATAATAGAGGTTATACCCTTAAAATAATATAAGTTACAGGAGGGCTAAGTATATCATATATTAGTAATAATAAGATTCCAAATAATAATAATAATAGATAATGATGATTAGCCTTCACTCTCGTTCTGACTAGATAGATAGCACTGCCTGAACACAGATTCTTTTTATGCGGGTACTAATACTTAGTAGACTAAGGGCCGATTTTTCAATAGATAGTTAAAACGCCAGATATCGAACAGACAGATAGCTTTAACTGAGGCGAATAATAAAGTTTCAATTTTTCAATGGTCAGATAACCCTCTGCTAGCTATCCTAATGATATTTGTGCAAGAAAGAGACATTCTTATATATTTTACAGTTGTTAGAAAAGGACTGTAAACTTTCAACGCATTGACAGCGGGTGTCCCAATTGACAAAAAATTAGGTATGACATCAAGACTTGCCGTCAACGATAATACATAGATATACCGAAAACTAGATGGAGCCCACCGAAAAAAAATACAAATAAAAGTTACAAATACAATATATTTTAACATGTGTCTGTAAACTTTGAGAAAGTATTTCTATCTTATTATATTGATTGCTAAGAATATTTTTGATGCTTTTTTAAAAAATCGATTTGGTATTTCATATACTCAGAGATACTTTATGTTACTGTATGTCTTAATAACTACTTAGTATTTTAATATAATTCTCAAAAAATCCTCATTTTGATATAGCGTATCTTTAGCAGTGTGTTATTTGTGACACGCACACATCAAACGTATTACTCCATCTAGAAATGTATACATCTTTGATGTCAACAATAGCTTATTGCACAGATATTCAAAATTAAACCTCTTGTGATATATATTTTTGTCTCGTTTTGATAACTATACATTATTGTCTTCAAATAAAGTAAAATATCCATGGTTTTACAAAAAATAAGCAAAACACAAATAAATTATCCTATATTTACATACGCATGATGACAGAAACGTCAAATAATCTGTTAGATAACTGCTTAACTGAGGTAAAAAGAGGCAGCTAAGTTTATCCGCCAGTTATCGAGTTTAACCTTCTGTTAGAGCTTATCCGTTAATTGAAAAATTCACAATCTTGCTATCCATAGAATAAGTCCTATCTGAAGGCTTAACTGACTATTGAAAAATCGGCCCTAAGTTTAACCTCTAACAGAAGGTTAAACTCGATAACTGACTGAAAATCTTAGCTGCCTCTTTTTGCCTCAGTTAAGCAGTTATCTAACAGATTATTTGACGTTTCTGTCATCATGCGTATGTAAATATAGGATAATTTATTTGTGTTTTGCTTATTTTTTGTAAAACCATGGATATTTTACTTTATTTGAAGACAATAATGTATAGTTATCAAAACGGGACAAAAATATATATCACAAGAGGTTTAATTTTGAATATCTGTGCAATAAGCTATTGTTGACATCACAGATGTATACATTTAGATGGAGTAATACGTTTGATGTGTGCGTGTCACAAATAACACACTGCTGAAGGTATGCAATATCAAAATGAGGATTTTTTGGGAATTATATTAAAATACTAAGTAGTTATTAAGACATACAGTAAAATAAAGTATCTCTGAGTATATGAAATATCAAATCGATTTTTTAAAAAAGCATCAAAAATATTCTTAGCAATCAATATAATAAGATGGAAATACTTTCTCAAAGTTTACAGACACATGTTAAAATATATTGTATTTGTAACTTTTATTTGTATTTTTTTTCGGTGGGCTCCATCTAGTTTTCGGTATATCTATGTATTATCGTTGACGGCAAGTCTTGATGTCATACCTAATTTTTTGTCAATTGGGACACCCGCTGTCAATGCGTTGAAAGTTTACAGTCCTTTTCTAACAACTGTAAAATAAATAAGAATGTCTCTTTCTTGCACAAATATCATTAGGATAGCTAGCAGAGGGTTATCTGACCATTGAAAAATTAAAACTTTATTATTCGCCTCAGTTAAAGCTATCTGGCTGTTCGATATCTGGCGTTTTAACTATCTATTGAAAAATCGGCCCTAAGTACTACTAAGTATTAGTACCCGCAGTTAGTAGTACTAGTATTTTCGTCAGAATAGTGTGTAGTTAAAACTCTCTGCTTATTGAATGACACTAGATCGGGTAGTTTCGAATGTGGTACTCGACGAGCTGGTACAAGTGTATAAATGTAAAAGTTAGACCACACAGAGAGATTTAATAGGATAGGTACCTACTCCATTTTACTTTTTTCCACACAAAATATAGACTTCTTTTAAAACCTATAATTACGTAGACGTAAGTTGTTAATTTATAGGCGATAAATACAGTGTAGGTGTACTTAGCGTTACAAACGAACCGATAAGGTTTTTGAAGAAAAGGTATTTTGATATTGCTATCTCTTTTTTCCCGCCGTCAAATAGTGATTGATGCGTAAGAGAGATAATTGCAGGCGAGATAAAATTATGCAGTTGACAAATTATTATTCGTTTGTTCGTTTTCCTCACTCCCTCATTATTTAAACCGATTGTTATAATTTTAACAAGTAATAGAAAGATAAAACGTATTAATCTTCAAAACCACCAAAAAATATGGATGGAAAAAATTTCCAACATTTAAACTGATCAGTAACACCAAGTACATCATTCGACAGAGTTGCAGTGTGGGTGTGGCTAAAAATTATACAAAATACCTACATTATAGCGCCAAGAAATTATAACTAAATAAATCATTAGGTAATAAGGAGAAAGAAAACATGGAGATATCTACTAAAAAATTGAATAAACATGACAAGAAACTAAGTAAATTTTACAAATCTATAAAAATATTAACACAATAACATACAGACTTAATGTTTCACCTCTATTCCAATATAAATAAAACGACCAAACTAGCTGTGTAGGAGTTGATACCGAAATATTTTTTATTGCAAATACTGATCCTACTAATATTATAAACGTGAAAGTTTGTAAGTATGTATGGATGTTTGTTATTCTTTGACGTAAAAAATACTGGACGGATTTTGATGAAACTTTACAGTAATATAGGTGATACATCAGAATAACATATCATATAGGGTACTTTTTTCTTCGGGAAAACATCTCATTTCCACGGGAAACCGACTTTCACGCGAACGAAGTCGCGGGCGACCACTTGTATGCAAATAAAACTAAGTAAATATCAGGAAAACCGTTTCCTAGGAGTAACGAAACTAACATTGTGAGACGAGAAGATATTTTAGACAAATTCTCGTCAATTTTTTCAAATACCTACAGGGAAACCAAGGGAGCCGTCCAAAAAGCCTACAAACATCTTACTGTAGCAAAACAGATAATGTGCAGCCTCCTAAGTCAAGTGGCATGACTAAAAACTTTGCATTTTATATTTTCAATTTAACAGTTGCAATTGTTATTCTATACTCGATAAGCAAAGTTTCAGGCTTCCAACTCAAAAAATTACGGACTTGCCGACTAACCTATGCCTGCTACCCTACAGGGTAATTTAAAATGCGTCACATTCCTGGTAATGGATTAAAGTAGAGCTTACTTGCAGTCAATTACGCCATATTATACCATGGCCGAAATTTTTTCGTTTCTGACTTATGCAAAATTTAAGTATTTTTTATAAAAAACTCTAAGTAGTTTTGAAGTTCTATTGTAGTGAAAAATACACAAAATTAAGTTTAATCTTTTGTTGTTTTATGATAGCTAAATTAGTAAAATGATATTTTAGATCTAAATTTGATAAATAAATTCCGTCCGATTTAAAAAAAAACATAAGTCGAGGTTAAGCAACGTAGGCCGCGGTCAGTCCTAGGATGGGTGACCGCTATTGGCATTATATCCCGAGTTTCTCCGTGCTTCGGAAGGCACGTTAAGCCGTTGGTCCCGGGTACTTTTCTAACTCCTACTCGTCAAGCCAAGTCAGGTGCCTTGAAAAATACTGACAGTACCACGACAGGAACCAAGTCAGAGGCCCTAAAAAGGCGGTTCCTAAAAACTGGCACTAGATGAATATGTGCTGCAAAAGTGCATATTCATCACATGAAAGAAGAAGACCATTATTCACATTCTTAAACTAACGCAATCACTTTGGTCGGTATAGACTATACCCAAGGTGGTCTAAATAGAAAAGATAAGGATAGCATTGAACGTGTATGAAGTTCGTGCCGCGGCTCCGCTAGTCATCGTTACGTAAGTTCTCGGTCGTTCATATTTTCGGGCACGTGACGGACGGAGTCATCGCGCGTTTCACGTTTTTTAACATGTTACCTACGTTGCGATTGCTTAAAGAATATCGATCAAAAGATTTTCAGCTCACACTAAAAATAAGTAGGTAGTTATTGTAATAAGCGCTGTAGTGTGTGTAAATAGTTAGAATACTCTAAATTCGTAAAACTATTTAGATTGCACACTGGTGGCGATTCTCACCGTTCCTTAACTAGTCTAAATTTAGAGAAACTATTATTTTAAAATCCCAAATTTACGCTTAAGTTTATTCTCATCTTTTGTAAGTATTTGAATTAAAAAGACATCGCCGAACCATTTAACGCGGTTTGATACTGTCCATATGGCCTATGATGCCATTGTTTTTAGATCCTGATGGATTATCTGTTAATTTTTACGCGTCAGATAAAGTTATCCCCTCCTGTAGCGTTATTCCATCTACCGCCCATCCCCGAGGAACCTTACAATGCAGTCCTTGTAGTCGTCTCATGGCGCGTTCTAATTGCACGTGTCTAATTTTAGTCAAGAGATTTAATTGAATTTAAGATATGTATTATCGTGAAAAGGGTGGAAACGCGGTGATTAGATGGGATTGAGTGAAAATAAAACAGTGTAATATTGGTATATATTTATTTGCCGATCCAGCATCAGTACAATTTGTTTGTTTGTTAAGCACTATAGACGACAGCTGGTCGTGTTTGTACCCCGCGCGCGAGGGCGGGCTCTGCGCATGCTTCCTCTTACTTTATTGAATAAAAAACCACTTAAATAAGTTTAAACAAGAAATGCCGACATTATAAAATTTCAGGAAACGCTTATAGACCTAAAGGAACTCTTGGATACTTTGTATTTTGAGGACACATGAGCAAATCCCGCACACCGTCTTATCGTAAAATTAGAACGTATACCTTGGGTTACATAATTATTTGTAATATAACATGTACAAATTGTCATGTGTTATAATTAATGCGTAAAGTTACAACTAGGCATTGGCAAGGTGGCCCGCGGCCGCGACTCTATACAAACATAATATGACACTGTTATAGCGTGCCTGTGTCCGCTACTACTCCCGCGAGCGCCGGCCGCCGGGCGCCGGGCACCAGGCGCCGGGCACCGGGCGCCGGCCGCCGGGCGCCGGGTCGACTCGCGACTGTCCGTCTCGTGGTTGCGAAGCGCGCTGCTGCGTGCACGCACGGAACTACGTTCACTTCACTCATCTTATTTCAATTATTAAATAAAACATAATAACTTCAAAACATTATCAAAACTTAAATTATTACATTAACAGATAATTTGCCAATAGAACATGAATATCTTAGAATACAATTGAAATTTCCGATTTATAAAATAATAATAATTTAAAACATGTTTGCCCCAGGTAGGTATGTATAATCTTAAAGCTAATGAATCTCTAGGTTCTAAATATTACACTGCTGTCTCCGACGCATGAGGGTCGAGTAGAGAACGTTACATTCTGGGAATGGTGTTCATGGAATGAGTAAGTTTGGTCACTAGAATCAGTACACGTCAAGTCCTATGAGACTTTTACAACTATATATATAAAATGCTTACACTAAAACGAAGTATATCATAACATTAGTCGTATTACAAAGATTGTAAATCTCGTCTAAAAATGCAGTTTTCATTACCAGCTAACAGTCGTAAATTGTTGCAGTCCAGTCCACGGATCCCGGGGTCCGGATAAAATCGATTTATCAAAAATATTAAACAGAATAATTTTGAAAAGTAGATTTCCGCGCATCGGAGCGCCCCGAGGCGCCCCCGAGTGTTGTTGCGGCGGCGGCCGTGAGGACGCGGCGCCTCTCTGTGGACACGATGCTGCTTTAGAAACCTCCTTCTACATCGGTTAATCTAGTAGTCGCACAGTGTGTTTGAGTCGGACAAAAACTTTAAGATGTGTTTGGAATATGAGCTTCTATGAGCTAATCTCAAAAACTAAATTCGAATTAGTGATATACATAGTTATATATGCTTGAATAGTCAATTTATCGAAGAAGGCTATGGCTATGTATGTACTACAACACTAAAAGCAGAAATGAAAAATGTTGTAGAAACGGGTAAACCTTTGAGAGCTTCTCTGCGTGCACTGCGTAAGCGAAAAATCAAAAATGTTTTTTTTTCTTATTGAAGCAAGTCTGTCTGCGTGGCATAGCTAGTATAATACAAAATGGTTTTATCCAAAAGCGTTTTATTAAGAAATGTTCTCGGGAAAATATTGCAGGGACAGATGGCGCAAAGTAGAAATACTTTTATAGAAAATGCTTGCTCATTTTCATTTAGTTTTAGGCGGCCAACTTTATGAAAATTGAATGCGGGACTTATAGTGGATAAATAAATAAATAATACTATTATATTTATCATTATGAGTCCCAGAAAACTTTTCAAAAACGTAGCACTAGGTAACTAGGTAACTAGTGCTACGTTTTTAAAAAGTTCAGGATATTTATTGAATATCACACAGAAAATATCGTATGGCAACAATTGCTTTGAATAAGCTTTGAAGTAAGAATGCGGGACATGCAGGACACACTAAAGTTTTCTGGGACTATTTTACTATTTTTTGCAAAGCGGGATTACACCTAGCAGTGCGGGACTGTCCTTCAGAATACGGGCGGCTGGCGGGGAGTGTGTGTGTGTGTGTGTGTGTGTGTGTGTGTGTGTGCGTTTGTGTGTGTGTGTGTGTGTGCGTGTGTGTGTGTGTGTGTGTGTGCGTGTGTGTGTGTACGTACAGAACAGCAGGTCGGGCACGATGCAGCGCGCGTCGGCCCACGACCGCGCCTCCCCCCCGCGCGCCCCCTCCCCCTCCTCGTCGTAACTATCCACGACGTCTCCGTTGCTAGCGGGACTCGCTGCACAACACATACACGTTATTTAATAAAGTATATCATCATCATTACATAGTATAAATCCAAGTCGCTAATTCTGTCTGTTTGTATGTTTGGCCGCTAACTCCTCCTAAAGTACGTAACGGATTTAAATGCGGTTTTCTCCATATTTTATGGTATTTATTCATTTAAGTTTGTAAATAAAGAACGTTTAGAAAAAGTTTTTTAAGTTAGCAAAAATGCAAGTGTTCGCGAGCAAGTCGGCAAAATTACACCATTGCGAAGCGTGGGCGGTTCGCTCGTTTACTATAAAACGTATATTACAAAATACAGTCAAAAATGATGTGTGTGTGTATATATATATGTGTGTGTGTGTGTGTGTACTCACGTGGTGCATGTGCGCCGGCGCGGGTCACTCCTAGTTGGAAGGCGTCGCGCGGGGTCTTGCTGGGTCGGTAGCTGCACAGCGCCGCGGATGCTACACAACACAACAACTACGTCTACAACTGCTCTATTGTACATGTTCTAGCAACTAGCAAGTAGCCAACTGCAACCATCGCACGGATAAATGTGACTCGTTATCGATGAATTACGATACGTAATCTACATACTTTTCTTATTTACATAGAGATACAAACCACAAATATATATTCACGATGTAGCGTCTCTTTTGACACATGATCACCATAAACTTAATTTTCTTAATATTTACTTTTTTTGAGGTGATATAGTGAGCATGCGGGTCACCTGATGGTAAGTGACCACCGCCGCCCATGACTACCCGCAACACTGTGGGTGTCGGGAGTGTGTTGCTGGGCCTTTGAGAAAATTGGGCACCGGATACCGCACTCACCGAACGAAGCGCAGGAACATCGTCCCTACTTCACGTCAATTTTCTGTGCGACGGTGGTATTTCACCGGTTGAGTCAGCCCAGTAATCGCTGCAGACAGTGCCTATAGCTAGGCTCTTCCACTCGTTAAAGTTAAAAGAGCTTGCCTGATAAAATCGATACTCAGACCGACCGTGCCTCTGGCCTAGAGATACTAACTATAAACAATTAACGATGTTCTCAACATGGTTGTTTCATAGTGACGAAGTCGAAGCGCAAATATAATACTGATGAAGAAAAGTTGAGAAACTTGGAATGTTGTATCATCTGAGCGATAATCTGAGACTGTTCAGACAAAACAAGTGCTCGAGCCCAACACTTCTAGTTGTCACCTGACTAAACATAACTAACACAAGGCAATGCCGTCAGATCAAAGTCAGAGATTCTTTCTGAAGTCGTAATTTTTTTTGAAAACTTCTACACCGCACGAACCTACCCATCTGCATCTCTTTATTAGGATAATACACGAGTCAGCCTGACGAGGAACATCGAACTTGGCAAGCTTCTGTCTGAAGTGTGGTGGTGGATAGAAAACGTATTTGAAACTACCGCCCCAATAACCCGAACAGAAATTACGTTACGAATCGTCTAGCAAAAACATTTTATATATTGCGGGCGTGGTAGAAGTGGCGAGTCCGTTCACATCGATCGCTAGGCGATTGCGCGAGTGTGTCGTGTTGTCAGAAGTGGAACATATGGACGACGATGACGAAAATGTTATATCGCTTCTAGCGACAAGTTCCTACTAACGTGGAACTCACTTCACGGTATGTCCATCATAATCGTCCTTCTGAGACCGCTATTAAGTATGATCAGTAAATTTGAGTTAACTGGTAGAATCGGTACATAATGTGCTAGCACCACCGAGTGTTCGACCGGGTTGTTCAAGGAAAATTATCGCAGTCGTGCGCCACAGTGTTGACACTGCACACAATCTGAAATTGTCAATAACTTGACGATCTCAACGATAGAAGTTATTCAAAATAAGCGAATAGTGGATTCAGCGAAAGGATATTGTAACGTAGTGTCTTTTGCCGGATTCAAATATTCGCGCCATTTGGGTTTCTGTTTTGGATACGATCGTCCAATCAGATCGTCGATCCACTCGAGGTCATTTCATTTTAAGGATGCCGAATATTTGTAGCATTTGTTTTTAATTTAAAAAGGGTTTTTATTTAATGTCATTAGTATTTGATTTATTAAAATATATATTATAAATGTTATTGTTGAAGGGCAAAACGTTCGTTTAATCAATTGCTTTGCTAGAGATAATTTATTTCATGTCGGTTTCGATGTTTTCTTTTGGATTCTGTGTTAAAACTATAGACTTGTAGATGTCTGGGTTTTAAAGTTGGGAACTCTAATTTTGTGAGATCTTTTTATTTTCACGCCGCCAAGATGTGACGCTGAAAAGTTTTTAGACCGGCTGCGGCTGGCTTTTCATATGTTTTTATTACAATTAGTATATTGTATTTCCCAACAGTCCCCTGCCAAACAGCAACGTTACAATATGGCTTTCAAGTCTTACACAGAAGAGAACCAGAGAAACTGGGTGCAGCAAATAACGCCAGCCGGTCATACACATCCCCGTGGATTCGCTCAATTCATTCAAGAGTCGTTGGGTTTTCCATGAAAATCTTTTTTTTCAGACGATGTGCATTTCCAATGGTTAGGCTAGGTCAACATTAACAAGCAAAATTTACACATTTAGGCCTCTGCAAATCCAAGACGGGTTGAGAAGCTTTACATAATGAACGTTAGACCTGGGACCATACCACTAGCTTTTAAAGTCCATCACGATTCCCGGCAGTTATAAAAAAACTTTGTTATGACACACAAAATAAGACGTTATGGTAGAAAAATCCTAAACAAGGCTGTTTAGGTCTCGCTTTGAGATCTTCTGGTAAGGGGGCTGGAGGTATGGTTCGGCTGGGGCGTACACATGACGACGTTATGTAACCTTTTGGCAGGTTTTGTAGTTCTTAAATCTCACATCCGGAGCGGGTTACTGAGAATGTGGGAAAACACAGAGGAGCCAGAGTGAATGTTGTTTAGGAAGTTCTGTCACAAACTAGAATGCTGACAAAAGAGACGAGACATCGTGAACAGAGTGTTATAATGCTGTTGAGTTTCTTTATTTCGTAGGAAAACTGGTTTGTTTTATTAATAAAATACTATAATATAATGATGTTTTTTTCTTAATTTTAACTTGCTGTATACATATGTGTTGAATTGTTGCCTAGCTTACTATAAAGTCAAATTATATTGTATAATTTTGGTGACAATTTGTTTTGTGTATCTTTACTAAATAAATAAATAAATATAATATTTGACATCAAAAAGAAAATTAAAGTGTATTACTTCAATTGGTACACAAGCTTTCTTCAAAATAGTCTGGCCACCGAGAGAATGCGTTTGTGACATATGCCATTAGTGTTGGGGTAAAAAACCACATTGATAAAAAAAAACAATCAACATTAGAAAAAACTTGTTTATCTTATTAATATTTCATTTATTCATGTTGTTACGAGTAAAGGGTTCTAGATGAAATAAAAAAAAAAAATCCAAACAATTTTGTTGTATTGCAGGTACGTAAATAATTAGATTAAGGTTACTTGTATAACGTTAATTTTGAAGCTAAGCCCAAGGTGGAAAAGAAGTAGCAAGAAAATCCAACTGCTGCCTTTTTACAAACGAAACTCAATAGCATTGTATTGGCAATGATATGGTATCCTACGTCTCAGCACCCGATAACCGTACTGCAGAGCCAATTCATCTATTTCATATCGAACATTTGCCGATTTATTTTCTTTCTCTAACCGCAATAATTCGGCTTAAAGCATGTCCATATTCATGTCGATATCATGTTTTTATAACCAAGCTACTAATTCTGTTTTTTATTAGCAATTGATTGATAACTTTACAATTGACTGATATTTTTACCACATCCCTACGAAAATATCATAAGTACATAACCTTGTACTGTTTAGAAGTAGTCTGTTTACATTTTTAAAAATATATATTTTATCATTAATTATCACCCCTTCAGTAAGCCCTCAGTTATAAAAGTTAAAATCAGGGTGACTTAATTTCATTTTATTACTTATTATTTGTTTGTAGGGTAAAAATAGACGGCTTTTTTTGTTAATTTAGTAAACGGCATTTCAAAGTTACCTCGTCATTTTAAACACAATGTGTCAGAAACGCATTCTCTTTGTGGCCGGATTATAGGTGAATTTTTTTTTGCAAAAAAAACTAAAAGTTAATAAACAGCTGACTAATTTAGATAATTTCAGTAATGCGTGGTTGATTGATAAACGGTACTGGCAGTTTGAAAAACAGGATAGATTTGCAATTCGTATCAATATTTCATTCAAACAGAAACAAAGAAAATAAAGAGTCACATTTATTAGTGGTTGTTTTGGACCTTTAAGTACGATGAAAATACCGAAATTCATAAGTAAAATTGTTAATGTTTTCTTATATGGTCATTGCGCTGATTTACCTTTTTACAAATAAACTGTCGTAGATACTATTAGCCATTGATATAGTTATATAACCACGTGTACAACCTTACAGTGAACAAACGCGTAACGAGCGACGTCTACATGTAGCGGCATGAAGCTACACGATGATTATGTAGCTATGAAACTAATCAGAATTACACGAACATACGGCTAGATTGAAACTAATATGACGTCAAAGATCAAATGAAGAACACAGTGCCCTCGTACTAGGTGCCAGTGGTTTATAATCTAGTAGTAGCAGGTCCTAGCGGGTGTGTCTGTCTGTCTATTCTACACGAAGGTCTGGTCGGGCACGCGCGATGCCGCCAGCTGCAGCAGGCGCCGGCACACAGCCGCTGGCGACACGGAGATTAACACTGTTCATCTTACAGGACATCCATTCATTGTCAAGTGACATTCAAATGTTACAAGCATTTCTTTATTAGGTCAATCAACGTTTTAATACCTTCGACATACATAATACGAGTATATATGGTTGAAACCTTATTTAATGTTGAACTTTGCCTGCAGCATAATGGTTCTTTCGTCCCGGATTTTCGTAAGAGGCGACTAAGGGATTGACCAACTATAAGAAGGACGGCGGCGTCCTACTGAGTGTGTGTCGGGTGTCGTCCCCCCGCGACTCACCCATGTGTGTGTTGTTGTGCAGCGCCTGCGCCTGCGGGTGCGCGTGGTGCGGGGGCGGGGGCGGCGCGGGGGCGGGGGCGGCGCGCGGCGACCCCGGCGGCGACTCCTCGCACAGCGACGCCTCGGACGGGTATTCGTGCGTGCGCGTCAGCGACTCGTCGAACTGCAGCTTCAACTGGAATCACACAAGCTAATATCACAATGTCTCCAAGTTAAAAGTTTATGTATATGTATTTAATTTAATGGTATTTGGCACTTAGGCGTAAATATTCTGTCATTACACGGAGTACAGTTCGACGACACCGAATAAAAAACCATAACATCATTAAGTATCATTTTCATCTTCATCATTCATTACATAGTAAAAAGTGAGGTCGCTAGTTCCTAAACTACTTAACGGATTTTAATGCAACTTTCGCCATTTTTAAGGTAATCTTTTTACCTAAACGAATGAATAAAGAACAGTAAAAAAGGGAAATTATATAAATTAAAAAAAACATGATAAAGTATGCTGCCATATGTGATTACAAATCACAATAATCATTGTTTGATTATTGAACAATGCGGTAAACGTCCACAGTACTGAGAAAGTGGACCGCCGTGGGCCCGCGACTCCGTGGGAGAGCTCCGTGAACCTGCATTATATGCTAATGATGTGATCGCTGTGCCGCGCCATTGACCTGCGCGGTGAAGACTCGGGTCGTTGTTCTGTCTACAGCGTGCACTGAGTGGAACCCTCGTTACCTTGCTGACGCGGTCCTTGTTGGGCCTGGCGAGCAGGGACGACTTGCCGTTGATGAGCACGTTGTCGTTGACGAAGGTGACGGCGAGCGGCGAGGGGGCGCGCGCGTCCGCCTCGTCGTCCGAGTCCGCCCCCGCGGCGCCCGCCCCCGCCCCCGCCACCGCGCGCGCGTCCAGCACCACCACGCCCGGCTCCGCTTCCTGCAGACCACATACACTCATGAGCGATGTACTACATACTTTATTGGACCAGATGGGAGCAAATATTCGTAATTCTTTTGTTTTATATTACTCATTATATTTAACTATTTTTTTGTAAACTTTTAACTTATTAAGCAGCTATGCACGTTCACTATATTAAATAAAAAAAAAACTCATGTATTTGCCTGTAATTGGGTTACATTTCTTTCTACATTTGTAATTTTTATATAACGTGTACTTAAAATATGTCTGTAAATATCAACCTGTTGGCAAATCTTATAATAAATAAATAAATATGCGTAATATTTTTTTTTATTTTTTGTTACTCGTTCCTAGCCAAGCTAGTGTAATTCATTAAGTTACTTTAATGCAGATCAATTTTTTGGCCGGGAACTGGGGGCTTTGCGTAAAGGAAATTTTACATACCTAACTGCTAAAAAAATTGCGACATACGTATTTAAAATGTCACGTAAACGACGCATGATACTTTGTGTTTTTTTTGTATATGTTTTTTGTATTATCTTTGTAGGAAATGTCGAATTTCAAGAATAAACATCCTCATTTACTTTTGTTATGAAAGCTTAATACTGAGTAGACACCAATCTATTTATGTACACAGTAACTGATTGAACCCAATATCTGTGTACGTACGGTCATAAATTTATTACTAATACATTTATGTGTGATATATTTCACGGAATAACCAAATTGCAGGAATTATGTCGGTGATAAATTTTAATCGATATGAAGTGAGTAAGAATGTTTATCAATATGACAAGGTGATCGGCGTCGGGAGTGGCGTCGGTGTTATCTATTAGTAGGCAAGTTCCTAGCCCGGTATCAGCGGCGTGGGTACATGCCCGCAGCCGCGCGTGAATGTCAAGAGTGAGCGCCGCGCGGAACCCGTTTGACGAATGTGCGCTGGAATCTGGTCCGACGTCCGGCCGCCGCGCCGCTTCAACTAGATGCTGCTTTTGGCTATACCCCTTTCTATACCTTGAGCACTTTATATAAAACCTCCACGAATTAGGCAGATGAAAGTTAATTACCCACGTCAAAAGGTGTGGAAAGGAACTTTCTATTGGATTTGTAAATGTAACCAACATACATTAGATCGGCCAGTAATGAAGACGCCACGTAATTGACGATTTAATCAATATTTACTCGAGCGAGTCAGTTTTATTTCTAGTGTAAGTTGAATCATCACATCCGTTGTTTTGGTACAAACACGAATGATTGACACCAATAAATAACACGAGTCGGGGATTGTTGCGAGTACCTCCTCGTGCGGCGATACCGACTGCCGAGCTCAGCGGGAAATAACATGGCATTATCGAAACAGGAAAGTTATTTATAAATGCAAAACGCAGATTAAAAACCTCATCACAAATAAAAACATAAAATTATATGACCCTAACGTTAATATAATAACTTTTTCTAACGTTATAAAAAGATTGTCTACAAAGGAAAGTGTAAGTGTAGTGTAATTAGTTTAGTATAGTAATTAGCTATCGAATCTATCAGTGGATGGTATTTCAGTGGCTCCGTGTAAACAGCGCACAGTCGGCAAAAGCAACTGGGTCACACGTGTATCGACACATCGGAATATTACAGTAGTCGTAGGTAGATAAACAAGTGCGTATCAACTCAAACATCTAACTCCTCGGCTACAAAGTTTTCACTTAAAACGTTAATATTTTCCTAAACTTACTGATTCACTTTATGGGTTTCAAACTAAAATTAGGCTTAACACAGATTGGCAATTGTTATAAGCAAACTGTGTGGGAGGTGGTGCGTGCGTGGAACACGTGGCGGGGTCGCACATAATTATACCAGCCGACTAGGAATTTACCATCCACGGCGGCACATTAAGTTAGCAAGTTCATAGAAAAATACCGCCGCTGTTTACGATGCAGAGATAATGTAACTACTGATTAATTTCTAAGTGCAGATCGCACTTAGATGATGCATGTATGTATGTATTGATGGATGCGCGTGCCCAGCTCTGCGACGTGAGAGACGTGACGGACGAGACGCCGCGACCAGCTCGGTGCATACATCGATCATGGGATTAACGAGCCACTGGATTAACAATCACCTGATTATAGTGGAATTCTATCTTTATACATATTTATTATGATGTATCAGGATTTAGGTAGAGATTAAAAAAACACAAAAAGAAACAACTGTTCAACGAATAATCTCCCTATCTTAATGATTGAGATTACAAATGTTAACATTTCAAGGACGCCGGCGAAGGTGAGCGATTTAGCGGCGATCTATCGTCAAATACATGCGATCGAATCAATCGTTTATTTAGGTTTTTTGCAGAGCGACTCATAAACATGTCGGTAACAGTAGCATAGCTATCAAATATTATGAAGTTATTTCACGCCACTAAACTCAACAAAGTACTAAAGATATTTATGCGCCGCAGAAAATATAATCTTGTTGTTGACTTTATTTCATATTTAGTTAATCATTCATTTAAGGTTTCTTCTATGAAGACGAAAGTAAAGTGATCCTTTAAATAAACTAAAGCCAAATTGCTGAAGTGAAGGATAAAACGCGAATCTTTACGCCTGAATACTGTCAGATGGCTTCAATTATCCGATTGGATGGCATTACATGTGGTCACACGAGTGAACAGTGATCGAGTAAACAATGTAGAGTAGAGGCCAGTTGGTGTCGGTGGTGGCGGGGTGTGGTGGCGTGTGGCTGCAACCCGACCCCCGCGCTGCGGTCTCGTGGACCGCCGTGCCACACACCGCGCATATCCGATACACTCGCAATAAGCACACTGTCGTTACGTCTATAGCTGGTCAAGATGAGTAGGTCACATGTTACTATGGTAATGATAACATTGCGGAAGCGGTGTTTAGGTTATCTGAGTTATTTCAATAAATTATAACCGAACCGTTTATGTAAACATCGTATCGGAGACAAATTACCTACCTATTTATTTTGGCAGATATGTTATGTTAATGGCCAGATTACTGAACTGTGACGTAACCAATAATGTATTCACAACACGCTGAATAATATATTAAGGTGCTATCAAGTTTCACTTTCTACCGTGATTAATTTATTTTAACCGATTCGAGATTTGTTATTCGTTAATTCAATCATAAAATTATATTATTTTTCTAAAAATGGAAAAATTCTGCATACCTTGCTATACGATTAATATTTTAATTGGACAAGCCATTCTATAACTCATATCTCGTAATGATTCGAATGTGATATGTAGTTAAGGTGTCTGCTATGTGGGGTGTGTGGTGGGGCAGTGTTACATTGCGCCGGCGATTGTTTTCATTCTGCCTCCAGTGCCATCCTACTGTTTATGTAATACAGGAGCAAGCACCGACAACCAACACCGCGCCGTGGCCCGTGGGGCGCAATCGATCGCAGTGGACCAACAGCAGAGAACAACACGCTAAAACAACGCCACACGCGGAAACATCTCGTTACAATCATAGTTAACTAACCCACAGATTTCAATTATCCGCATTGAAGCCGCGACCGCGCTATCGCGGTTCCCATTGCCACTGTTATCTAAGCCTCGTTGTATTTCTGAGTAGTATTGTACATAATTAGTGTTACGAAACGGAATTTTTGCATCTTCCAAGTGGTTATTCGAACGAGTGGGAGTTGTGTAACCGTGATTAGAGATGCGGCGGTTGTGTCGCCATCGCGGCCCCTGCGCCGACCGCCGCGGGCGTGGTCAGGTGGCGGTCCTCGAGCGGGACTCCTCTGCTAATTGACGACGCGGCAGCTCACACCGCGCCGCGCCCGGTAGTGGTGTCGGAGGAGTTAAAGGATAAACACACAAACAGACACGATTAGCGACTTTGCCTTATGTTAAGTATGTAAAGGTAATTGAAATTTCAAATAATTTGCTTTTTTTCTTTCTCTTTTAGAGTTGTCTTAGGTTTTAAATCAAAGAGCTAGCCTAGCAACTATTCATGATCAATAACAAATGCTCATTATGAAATTGTGAAATTACAATAGGTAGTACAATACAACGCATTTGTGCCATTAAAAAGGGCCATCAGAACCATTCACCGCGCCATATCAAGAACAATTCTTGTGGCCACAGGTGTGTGTTGTATAAATGTGTATGTGTATGTGCACACACACACAGGCACGCGGCGCGCGCGCAGCTGACACGCACACAATCAGAGCAGAACGCGTGATACCCGCTCCACTGGGATCGCGCGGTCGCGGAGCAGCTTCCGTCGAGCCGCGCCTGCGCACTCATCACTTTTACATGATGGATGGTGTATAGACGTGGTGGGTGTCTATACACCATCCATCATCTAACCGTCTCTTCTTCGGAATACTTGCATTCTGACATACTTCAAAAAGATCGTGTATAAGATATTAAAACAGAAAAACTAGTAGTAAATAGATGACGCCATTACTTTTACCGCCACTTGTAAATTACCTACGAGTTTCGATTGTGATGCAAT
Source organism: Emmelina monodactyla (assembly GCA_916618145.1). Taxonomy (NCBI): domain Eukaryota; kingdom Metazoa; phylum Arthropoda; class Insecta; order Lepidoptera; family Pterophoridae; genus Emmelina; species Emmelina monodactyla. Next base: position 11,798,590 of record OU745304.1, read on the forward strand.
CGAGGTATCGAGTGGAATTTGAAACTAACATTAGTGTAGATTTCACTGTTGGAAAGGCGCTTTTGTCTAATTAAACATATCTTCACGTACGCAGTGAAATTGTAGTTTGTATGAGTGTGTCTACATTAATAAAATATATCTTGCAGCGTATTGAGGTGAGTGCTGCCGGCTACGACCAGAGGAGTAGATCGACGGCAGACAAGCCTGATAAGTGATAACATTTTGTATGAAACTTGTACTTGTTTTGTCTACTATTTCAAAACAAGTTTTAGTAGTTAGTTACCACCTTATACATGGGAGAGGTCAATAACAAATTGTAGAGATATTTAAACATTTGTATTATTCATAGAACTCGATCAAACAAATAACTATTATACTGCAAAGAAATATAGACAGAAAACTCTGTGGGAGTTGTATGGCCGAATTACATCAGTGACGTCACGGAAGCTGTCATTTGGTATGCGAAAAGGAGCCGCAGCTAAAGTGGACTCCTTCGATCTAGAATATTCATGCATTGGCCTTTGCAGACACGTTTAATTGTTGTCTTGCTCATGTTTTATTCAAATCCAGTGAAAATGCAGCTAATGGATCTAAAAGTCAAGGCCTTCATCTTAATAAGTATAATAAAAATTTATTGAACACCTTTACCTGCATGTTTATTCAAGTGAATAAGGTAGATTCATAAATAAGAGTCTTAAAAAATTATGAGTGATTTATCAACCATATCACTGTAGGTAGAGTGTTAATCCTATAGGTAGGTAATTTATGCAAATTGAGTAGTGATAGAATCATAAACATGAAAGTTTTTAAAATTAGAAGATTAAACCCAAGCAGCAAATGATTGCGAGATTTAAGAAGTCGCGTAACTAGATAAGGTGTAACCCAATTGCAGGGGCTTCCTCGCGGGGTGCGGGGGCGCGGGCGGCGCGGGGCGCGGGGGGGCGCGAGGGCGGCGCGGTCGAGGACGGCGCTCCGAGCGGCGCTCGCTGTTCTCACAGCATACCGCGGCGACGATCGATTTCACATACGACAATGCACACAGGAAGAAAGTTAAATAACTCATTCAACATTACTTTGCATTATACGTGTCGTTCTTATAGGAGCCAACTTCCGCCCCCACGCTCCAAGCGTGGGACAAATAATGGGAATTGATAGCAAAGTTTGCAGCAATTAATACGTATACCACGAACAAAAAGAACTACTTTGTTTGTTGCCAGTTGGAAGTGAAGAGTTAACTCATAAATCATTAGGCGATGGCGTGAACATAGTTTTCCTGGTTCCGTCTTCAGCGAGAGTCGGGTGCGGGAGGTGGTGGCAACAGACGCGCGCTACATAATGGCGGCTTCAGTTTTTGTAGACGCACGTAATCACCGGAGATCGCACGTTGTCGTGCGCACGTCAATCTAACCGTTAACTACGCACTCTCACCTCGCTGAGAAAGCTTTTTTGACAGCCATTGTGGAGGCATTTGCATACCGGTTTTTATCATTAGAATACCTCTAACTGGCAATCAATGTATGCTGTGCTGTTACGTGTTGATTCCATTTCTTATATTCGCTAGTAGGTATGTACCTCTAAAGAAGTTGCGATATAGGCTTATAAAATTGACAAAGAATATTTAAGTTGTTAGGAAAGTGAAACAATGAATATAGTTAGGTAGAGGTTGGTATCACGTGCGCTGGTGCGTCGGCGGAACAAGAGCGCACCGTTAGCACGCACGCCGCGTCACCGCGCCGCGGGGCACGACGCACGGCCGACTGTTGAGTGACCGGGTTCCATCTGCTTCCAATTCTATTGCTGAAGATCCCATTCGGGCGCACATTACATTCTATAACCTATATTGAGTAGGTACTTGTTTCTTGTTGACATTTAAAATGTAATAACAAAATTCCTGATTGAGATTCAAGTATTGTTTCTAATCTACAACATATTGAATGTCAATTATAGAGCAGAGTACCGCGGCGACGGACGTTCCCACGCTCGTCTCGAACCAGTCGCCGCCGGGCATCGAACCTGCCGCACACCGCCGCTATGTACTCTTCCAAAGCCACACACGACAATCATTTGCCGATCAAAAATAAATAACATGAAGTAAACGTTCAAACAAAACAAGTCACTGTGGGTCGAATGCCACTGTCTTTATTTAACTTCAAATTACGTAAGAAGAGTTAGCTCATTGAGTGATCCATATCGAAATAAGCCCCATTTTTTTTTGGTTTTCCAATCTAAAGATTATCAGCTCCGAGCAACGAAATCGACATGGTTTAGTTCCAATTAAAATATTCGAGCGTCAGACGGATGACGGATCGATACAACGCATAAGTAACTAGCGGTGCGGTATCGGGGTCGCGTAAAAACGAAAGCGTAATTACGTGTCCGATGGAGCGCGGCCGTGACACTCGCAGCCGCCGGCGCCGGCGCCGGAGTCCCCGCGACCAACTACCACCGGCAATGCATCCACGAGAGGAGACTTAGTACATAGTTTACTGAAGTGAGGGTTACAGCAGTAAACACATCGTTACACTTTACAGTAGCTGTAGTGTAGATGTAACATAGCTGGCCGAGGTGTTCGCAGTTTCCGCATAAACAGTGTGGACCGGTATGCGACCTCACCACTTTCACCGGTCGCGGTACTTTCGGCGCTCGCACCACACTCCAGAGTTGCGCAACGACCTGCCGCGGCCGGGACCTGACGGAACCGGTTCCATCATCTAGATCACTGCTGCAAAATGGAGTTGAAAGGTTGGGGAGTGAAGAGGTAGAGATGCAAGTTAGGTGTCATGTGGCGATGTGTGTTGTGTGTATGTGCATATTGAGACTGACCTTGAATGCGGCTCGTCGGTTGGCCCGCAGCACGACGCCGTCGTTCTCGATGTAGTCGGGCACCGCCGCGCGCGACACGAAGTTGAACACGACCGAGGTGGCGGGCGCGGGGGGCGCGCGGCGCGGGGCGCGGGCGGCGGGGGCGGCCGCCGGGGGCGCGGGCGGCGGCGGCGACCCCGTGCGGAAGCACTGACCGTTCGTCAACACCTTGCTACCCTCGCTCGGCAACGTCGGTTGACATGCATTCTGTGCTTTCGGCTTGGTTTCCACTTTATAAGTAGGCTTCTTCGCCGGTTCGACAGCGACAATCATGTCTTGAGCTTTTGAGATCGGTTCCGCTTTAACACTAACCTCGAGTTTAACAGGAGGATCGATTTTTATTTTTCGTTCGGGCTTCGGCGAAAACTCCGGCTTCGACGCAGGTTCGAACTTCGGAGAAAATTCAGGTTTCGGAGAGACTTCAGGTTTCGGAGAGAACTCAGGTTTCGGAGATATTTCTGGTTTCGGTGCGATCTCCGGCTTCATCGAGATTTCTATATGTGGAAGCGCCGGAGCCTTCGGAATCTGTTCGTCGAAAGTCGGCGATAGGAGAGAGCGCAGAGGCAGCGGTGAGGGGGAGCGCGGGGGCAGCGGCGAGGGGGGGCGCGCGGGGGGTGGGCTCCACCAGCGCGGCGGGCGGCGTCGCGCGGCGCTCCTTGTCCGCGGGCGGGTCCGGCGCCGGCTCGCACGACGCCGAGCGGTCCAGCGGCGGCGCCGGCATCGGGCGGATGACGCCCACGCGGCGCGGCGGGCGCGGCTGCGGCGACCCCCGCGCCCAGCGGCGGCAGGTGCGGCGCGCGGCGCGGGGCGGGGAACGCGTAGCGCACGCAGCTGCCGGCGCGCGCGATGCCGTCCAGCGCCGCGCGGGACACCGCCCGCGCCGCGCCCTCGTCCGCGCCGATGGCCGACACGTCCAGCTCGCCGGGGCTGCCGGGCCGCGCCGCCTCGGGCGTGGAGCTGCGCGCGCCCCGGGCCGCGGCGCGCCCGCCCCCGCCCCCGCGGCGCGCCCCCGGCTCGAACTTGCGCAGCGCGGCTCGCACGACGTCGGGCGGCGGGCGCTCGGTCTCGCGCAGCAGCGGCTGCGGGCGGCGCGGGGGGGCGCGGCGCGCGCGTGCAGGCGCGGGGCGCGGGCGCGGGGTCGGGCTCGAGGCGGCTCAGCGCGTCCACGGAGCGCGCGCGCTTCACGGCGTCGCGGCGGGGGGCGGGCGGGGGCGCGGGCGCGGGCGGCGGCGCGGGCGCGTCCAGCATGTGCTCGAGCGAGGCGGCGCGGCGCAGCACGGAGGGGCGGCGGCGCGGCGCGTCCCGCAGCGCCAGGCTCAGGTAGCGCGACTTGAGTCTCTTCACGATGCCGGGGCCGTAGCGCAGCTCCTCGTCCTCGTCGGGCGCGGGCGCGGGCGGGGGCGGCGGCGGCGGCGCGGGGGGCGGGGCGCACGGCCGAGATCGCGCAGCTCTTCGCTGCAGCAGCTCGCGTTTCCATTGCGGTAAACTCCCGTTCGACATCACTGAGTAGTACAATGTCATCAGTACTAGGGATTTAACATTTTTTCTTTATGTTTCTCATTTATTCACTAGAAACCATAAGCAATTAATTTTATGCTTTGCCTAAAATAATTATAACAACACTAGTGACCGCCCGCGACTGGTTTCCCGTGGAAATGATGAGTTTTTCCGCGGTAAAGAGAACCCTATGTGTTATTCTGATGTATAACCTATATTACTGCAAAGTTTCATCCAAATCCATCCAGTAGTTTTTATGTGAAACAAACTTTCACATTTATCATATTAGTAGGATAATGTTTTAAAATATGGGATAAAAAATGGATAATATAAATGAATCTAATATAAATAAATGTATAGTTGGTGCTACTGTAGCATTTTTATCGTTATTTGTAATAGCTATCTTGTTATTTTTGTGATGTAGGTACCTTAATACTCTGCCAAAGGATCAAAGTTCTGGGTTCAATTCTAAATATCTCAACTAATTTACAAATTATTTCTTTTTCTCTTATAATGAATTTTAATGCAGTACCTAGCAGTTAAGTTACACATAATTTCAATAACTCCACCTCTTTAATAGACTATAGAACTTGAATAAGGTGTGTAGAAGAAAGGTTTTGACTTGATTAGTGCAAAGATAACAAAAATAGCAGCAGCACTTCAAAAAATCTTCATCAAATATATTTTTTTAATTTCAAATAAAAGTAATATAACCCATTATTACCACATTGGAGGCACTTGCAACAAGTTATTCATCACATATAAAACAAACACAAATGTTGGTTGTTGCGGAGTAAGCTTGAGTGCAAGCACTGTTTAGATAAATAATGTTACACACCATGATAAATAAAGTAGCAACTCAAAATGTTAAATGCACAGAGACTCACCGTGGAAGTCCTGGGAGGACTCCAGGATGGTTTCAACCATCATCTTGAGAAGGAATCACCTCACCGCAACTGATATCAAAACAGCGGGTAAATCATATTGCAGCCACACACACATTAAGCTGTTTTAATTAATACTTTGTGAAAACAACATAACTGTTACAAGCTGCATCTTCATTACATACATTAACACAAACTTTTAGCAAAAAATAATTATAAGGTCAGTGATCTTGTAATTAACAGTTCTCTAATTAAAATACATATAAACATAGGAATAAAATTGCACAAATAAAAGTGTAAGAGCTAGATAAGCACAGCTGGTGAATCACTCTTAATCACCCATCAGTGGAGGATTGATGGTGATCAAAAAATTGTCGTATTGATAAACAAACGAGCGCATTGAACGGCGCGGGCGGCGGACGGCGGGCGCGGCCGAGCGGCGCGGTAACTGTACTGCCTGCTGGCGGCGAGCGCCCGGGCCGCGCTCGGCGCCCCACCGCCCGCACCAACGCATTCCACTGCACATCACCGCATTCATTGCACTTACCGGCTAAAATTCCATCGATGCTTATTCTACTCGACTCCTAAAATGTTGACACGAGCCTCACAGGCGAGGCATGCTTGAAACAAGTTGGCTATTATAACGAAAACAATATGCCCTTATTTTACTTCTTCTACAGTTTATCCGACGACCGATTCAATTGCATAAAACAAACTTCTAAGTACCAGACAATTTTAATCAGCCTCTAAAACATAACTATGGATATCTTATAAGACCGTCAGCACTGTTATTACAACTTATGTGTTATAGTTAGTCACAATCACAATCACGTCACATTTCCATCACAAAACACACCACAACACAATCACAAAAGCCGACGCCGTTTATCTAGCAGAAAGAAAGAAAGGCAAGCAAAAAAGCAAAAAACCTAAACTGAGTCAGGGCTGCCAATTAAAATATAATTTTATCGGTACTTTCGAGATAAGAAAAAAAAGGTTATTCGATTTGTGTAAGATGTGAAAAGTAAAAATACTGGCCTGGTAAATAATACTTCTTTAATTTTTTTTTGTACAATAGTATAATTTTAATAAATTAATATATTAAAAATGAAAACATGTAATTGGTTAATAGTTATAAGTGTTTATTACCCAAATAGATATAAAAAACTGTATGTTTTCCAAGAAAAATGTTATGTAAAAGGTATAGAGAAAGAAATTTAATCAATTATCCATTTTTTATTTCTGACATTGTTTTAAGTACACACGATAAAACCTGAATGACACATCAAAATATATTTCTTAAACATCAAAATACCAAAGAGATTCTAACACCCCCTCTCAATATTGAATTGCTAAATTCAAAATTGCAAACTGAAAAACATTACTAAAACACTCGATAACATTTTAATCGACAACTTTCCATCACTAAAATAATATCGATAACATTAACGTACATGTCCCAACACTATAAACTAATATTTAAATGACATGACACAACTTGACATTTCAATATAAATAAACAATATAAACAAACTCTTCAATCACCTAAACTTCCTATTCAAACTTAAAATATAACTTTCTTTGAAAACTTTACAATAAAATGAAAATTAACTACCTATTACATTACTCTCATCTTCTTAACAAAAATATTATGTTTTATGGAACATAAAGGCTTAGTTAACACATCGGCTACATTTTCATTAGTTGAAACATATGAAATTGAAAATAAATTCTTATTTACACAATCCTTTATATAATGATACTTAATGTCAATATGTTTGGTGCGTTTACTGTTTACATTGCATTCGATCATTTTAATCGCACTTTGATTGTCCACCAAAAGATATGCAACTGTGTCCACATTATGAAAAAATGAACAAATACCTTTTAAATACACTAACTCCTGTGCTGTCATTGCTGCTGCTATATACTCCGCCTCTGCTGAAGATAATGACACAGTTGACTGCTTCTTAGAGTACCACGAAATCAAATTACCATTATAAAATACTGTACAACCACTTACGCTTTTCCTATCTAGTTTATCACTTCCCCAATCAGCATCTGAGTAAGCTAATAATTCTTCGGAATCCTTTGACTTAGTATAAGTTAAACATTTACTAATTGTTTGTTTCAAATACCTTAGCACTCGTTTGCCTGCAATCCATATTGTATGTGTCGGCTTATCTAGGTACCTGCTAAGAAAAGACGTAGCATACGTTATGTCTGGTCTTGAAATGCTTGAAATATATATCAGACAACCTACCAACTCTCTATAAGGTATATCTTTCATTATTTCTTCATCCTGTAGAGTCAAGTTTTGTTCCATAGGAGTTTGCGCTCCCTTACACTCTTCCATACCAAATTTCTTTAGAACCTTTTCTATTAATTTCTTTTGACTAATTTGTAAATTCTCTTTATCAAATGTAATTTCCATACCTAAATAGTCTTTGACTTCTCCTAAATCTCGTACCTTAAACTCTTCTTTCAACATGTCAATAACTTTATTATTTTCATTTTCTTTCCCCATAACGATAATATCATCTACCCATATCAATAGCCATACATTATTTTTCTTGTACAAACAGAAATCGTGTTTCGATTGTTTAAAACCTTCTTTTAACACATAATTATGGAACCGTTCGTTCCAGCATCTGGGCGCTTCTCTTAATCCATACAAAGCTTTATACAGTCTTAGCACTTTTCCTTCAGATACTTTAACTCCTTCTGGCGGTTTAATATACACTTCAACATTCAGGTCACCATTCAGAAAAGCAGTTGGCACATCCAATTGCCTTGTTTTATAATTTTTCTGTACAACTTGACTTAACATCATTCTTATTGTGGATACTCTTGCTACTGGAGAATATACATCATAAGCACTTTCCGTCTGAAATCCTCTTGCAACTAACCTGGCTTTCTTTCGACCGTCTGATTTTGTAGTGAATATCCATTTCGTATCTATAGCTTTCTTACCTTTTGGTAATTCAGTTTCTTTCCACGTCTTTAAACTTTCTAATGAGCTTATTTCTTCATTTACAGCTTTTTGCCAATCTTCTCCTCTATTAATAGCTTCAACATACGATTTTGGATCACAATTTCCCATTAAACAATAAACTACATTTGCATCTTCATAGTCTTCATCATATTCTGCATTATCTTCAACTACATAATCTTTTAAATAATTAGGTGATTTTCTAATCCTCACCTGTCTTCCATTTCCATTTTCATTTATATCTGTTTCGATTTCCTCAACTTGTTTCTCTTTGTTAGACTCCTGTTCTGTCTCATTATCAATACTTTCTTCATCGATATAATAGTCTCTTTGTTCTTCGTCTGCTTTTTCCTTTCCTTTATATTTAATATCATTTTCATCAAACCTTACATCTCTCGATATTATCACATCATTCGTCTCTGGATCCCACAAACGGTATCCATTCGGCGCATAGCCGACCATCCTAGTTTCTTTTGCTCTTTTATCAAACTTATCTTGTTTCGGCATTATAACTGTCCAGGCTTTACATCCAAATACTCTTAAATGTTTCAGATTTAATTTACCTCGATAAATCTCTTCTGGAGTTCTATAATGAATTGCTCCTGATGGACATCTATTTAATTGATACGTAGCACACCAAATAGCTTCACACCATAGTTCCCTGGGCAATGCAGATTCATTGAGAATCGTTCGTGCTTTGTTGCAAATAGTCCGATTCATTCTCTCAGCAACGCCATTCATCTGTGGAGAATAGGGTACAGTATACTGAATCTGAATACCTTTATTTTTACAAAATGTCTCCAATGTGTTATTTCTAAATTCCCTGCCGTTATCACATCGTACATTTTTAACTCGAACTCCTTTGTCATTTTCTAATCTATTTACATAATGAATTAAATTTTCTGTTGCTTGACTTTTGTTTTGTAGTAAGTAAGTAACACAAAAATGTGAATAATCATCAACAACTACTTGATAATAACGCTCACCTTTAAGTCCTGGCGTTCTAGTTGGTCCTGCAATATCAGTGTGCAGCAGTTCGCCGACATGTCTTGATCTTGGTCCTCTTGTACGTTGGAAAGGTAGTCGAGTAGACTTTCCCTCTAGACATGGCCCACATATTTTGGGACTAATCGATAATTTTAAAATTCCAAGACCCTTACGGTTAACATGCCCTAAACGTTTGTGCCAAAGTTCGGCCTCTGATGACGTTGTACTATTGCAAGTAGCATGGACACAGTTGCATATAGTTTTTAGAATAAATAGTTTGCCTAAACAAGATCCTAATATAATTTGATTAGCTGAAGTTGTAATTTTTACAGCGTTATGACTAAATTCGACAAAATTTCCATTAGCAACCATCATTTTGACAGAAAGTAAATTAAAAGTTAAATTTTTCATTAGTAAAGCATCTACTTTTACTGAGATTCCACCTACCAAAAATTGTATATTCCCTACTTTCTCTGCCACAAAGTAATCACCGTTCGCTACATAAATTTTAATCGGATTTTGCAGTTTCCTAACTTTTATCATGAATTTCTCATATTTTTCATGAACAAGATGATGTGTACAGCCCGAATCAATTACCCAGTTAATTTCGTTTTCCTTCTCAGTGTTAATACAGTAAGCCATACCTGTACTAATAAACGTAGTAGCTCGATCGTTATCATTTTGTGCTAACATATCCCCTGAAAAATGTCCTGTTTCCCCTGTGTTCACATAAGCTCCTCTTCCTCTCATGCTTCTATATGGCCTCGCACGTCCGCGTCCGCGTCCTCTAAATTTATAACAATCTTTTGCTATATGTCCTGGTTTCTGACATCGATAACAGGTTACTAGAAATGTAGTTTCATTAGAGTTACTTGAATTTGGTTCTTTATTTTTCAATTTCAGCTCTTCATCTAGTAATCGCGCTTTCACAAAATCTAGCTTTAGGTCTCCCGCCTTATTATCTTCTGTCGTTAAATCTGTATTGCACTCTATCGCAGTAATAACCGTATCATATTTTTCATCCAATCCGGTTAACAAACAAGCAATTTTATCTCTATCATTTAACTTCTCTTGTGCACATTCTAGCTCTCTTACCAACTCATCGGACCGTTGAAAATAATCTTCTAGGCATTCATTTTTATCTTGCTTCAAATTGAATAATTTTCTTCGCAAATGTATTATTGATATTATACTTTTCCGTTGGAATGTTAACTTTAGCGTTTTTATAATATCTTTTGCAGTTCTACATTCCTTTACGAAATTTAGATATTTGTCTGGTATGCATTGCACTAAGATACTTCTTGCCTTCGCATTGTCCTTTAACCAATTACCTTTTTTATCTTCTTCAGTACTTTCTTCTCCTATCGTATAAGACAACTGTTTCTCATCTAAAATTACTTCTACTCTAAATAACCAGTTGTTAAAGTTCTCAGCTTTTAATTGAGGAAAATTTGTAGTAGCCATTTTCCTTTTTTTTTTATATGTATGTATTTACTTTATTTTCCATCAATCTTACTCTTTTTTTTTCTTACTCACACGATTTTTCTCTACACACGTTTACATTTTATTTACTGGGACTGGGCCCATAACCTTTGTTATGTAAAAGGTATAGAGAAAGAAATTTAATCAATTATCCATTTTTTATTTCTGACATTGTTTTAAGTACACACGATAAAACCTGAATGACACATCAAAATATATTTCTTAAACATCAAAATACCAAAGAGATTCTAACAAAAAAAAAAAAACTAAACAAATTCATTCTTAACTACTTATTTTATTTATTTATTTAGGCACATCAACAATAAAAACACATTTTTCTTATTAAGTCTTTTAATCTGGTGTTTACATTAATTATAGACGTTTACAGCATTATTTTCAACATTCTTTTTTTTGTCTACTAAGGAAACGACAGATTGTTTTTACCATAACATTGCAAAAAAACCCAACAAAATGCTGATTTTTTATTTAACGAATTCCTTTAGAATAGATTGAAAACTACTTAATTGGTATCACTGTTTTTGACATTGACGTTGTCAATAGATTGTCAATCTTTTTTCATATGGCAATTGCATGTATAAAATATCCTTTTTTGTTTCACCGTTGCAATTGTTAATAGTAATTATTAATAATTTCAACTTTAGTGATCAACGACAGAAGATTCTCATAGACATTGTTGTCTTGGTAAATTCTTCTCAAAGCTGAATTAATATTTTAGAGCCATTATCGTTTGCCAGTAGCTTTCCGCCCTGCGGTTTCACCCGCAACTAAATGGTTTTTCCTGTGGGAATGAGGCTTTTTCCCGCAGTAAAATTATCGTATTTTCTTCTTCCTTGGGTGTCGAACTATCTCTATTCCAAAATCAAGACAATCAGTTCAGCCGTTTTTACGTGAAGCGAACATACAGACAGACGGATACACATTTTCACATTTATATTATAGTAAGGATAGAACTACAAAAAAAGCCCTTCGCAGTACCTATAAGTGAAAGCCATGTTAGCCTATACTACAGTAGCTACCTATAATGCTTGTGATAAGGGCGCTGCAGTGCTTTACAATATTATTACGTTGTTATAAAGGGTTTCCACGCGAACAAAGTCGCGGGCGGCCTCTAGTTTCACCATAACTTCAAAACCAAAAGTCCAATTTTAATAATTCAAAGACCAAATACTATCTACATAAACTGTACTTAGTGATAAAACAACTTATTTTGATAAGGATTAATAGCATGAGTAAAATAAACGCGTTTAAATGTAGTCCAAAAAAAATTCAAGATATTAAAATAAAAAAATGATTGTTGTGCCTTACTCGGCATAGATAAGTATAGTGTGTCGCGGACTTTTATGTAGATATTTATAAGATGTACAATTAATTAGAACATTTTATGGTTATATCTTTTATAGTTAAGGCAGCGTACGCAAAATAAGTAACTTTTCTGGTTGATTTTTTACACCTTGTGTCCGAAAAACCCAAAAATCTTAAGGAAACCTATTTTTTCCAAAATAAAATATAGCCTATATTACTCGTGGATAATGTAGCTTTCGAATAGTGAAAGAATTTTTAAAATTGGTCTATTAGTTTTTGAGCCTATTCGACACAACCAAACAAACAAAGTTCCTCTTTATAATATTAGTATAGACAAGATAGTACTTAACAATTTATTGATTAAGCTTGTCGATATAGAAGGTTCCTTTTAGAAGCGAGTTTGCATGTAACTGTTTGTTACTCAATTATAAGGATGATCGGGGATACCTCCTCAAGTGGCCGCCCTCAATTTTGTTCCCTGGGATTTTTCCGCAGAACTTCGCCGCGCGCTGCCGCGGCATACTCTGCGCGCTGTATGGTCATCATCAAACCACACACTCCTGCACGCTTCGCTCACCGTGTCGTACCTATTATTTTAATATATGAACAAACAGCGCATACCCAAAATTGAAAATTATAATTTTAATAATCAAGGTTTTCCGATAGTTATGACAAATTACATTATTCTAAAGCATTTTAGGCCTGCCACCAATTGATATTAGGGATTTTGTTGAGTAGTAAAGTAATAGTGTTCTTTTAGTTTGGCTAATTGCCGATAGATGGCTCTGTGCGTATATTAAATCGCGCTGATAGTATTTTCATACGGCTAGTAGCGTTTACAAGCTTTATTTTTGAATATATGAATCCTTTTGTCTTGAGAATATTGGTTTCATTGCAAATCCCATTAGAGGCTTATTTTGGAGATTCTTTCATGGTCCATCGAGTCGGATATTACGGCTGTTAAGTTTTGAGTGAACCGAGTGCTGAAGCTGGCTAGTTGCTGCAAAGTGCCGTTGTTCGAGAGGGCGCTTCACCGAGTGGTCGCAGGTTGGAGCTTTTGGCAACTGACACCAGAGGGCGCTGCGGTAGTATCACACAACGGATGAAGACAGTGTTTGTGTAGTGAGTGAAGACAAACTGTGAGTACTTTATTATACCTACTTCGACTTAGAAGAATTTGAGAATAGTTCATGCATGAATTTTCTAAGTGTCAGTTTAGGACTTAGGATTTAGGGCAAAAAGTGAAACTACGGGGAATCCATGCCCAAATTCGGCCAGAATAGTCTAAACACTTAGAAAAATTCTGAACAAAATTGAACTAAAATATTTTTTTAAGAAATTGAGATCTTAGAAGAATTCAACAACCAAGTGAATACAGTAACGTGTTGTAATCTGTGGTATAATAAGACTTTATTTACAATTTTTAGTTTTATATTGACAGTTTTAAGGTATATTTCTGTGTTTTATATTATTTGCTAATTCATTCATTTATTATAATAAATTAAGATGGCTCATTTGGATAAATTGCAATCAGAATTAAAAAAACAAATTGAAAAGGATGTTATTAATTTTAAGAAAACAGCTAAAGCTAGAATAACACAGTTTTACATAGAATCTCGTTTAGAAAATCTTGATGAACAGTGGAGTACATTTAATGATAATCACAGTAAAATTATTTGTGAGATTAGTCAAGACATTTATGAGAAATCCAGTTATTATGGTGTTACTAAAGAATGCTATTTTGTACACAAAGCAGAACTGAGAGAGGCTCTCATGAAACTGCAACCTGTCTCGGCTCCTAGTACATCACAAACTTCGGAAAGGGTTCAGTCATGTCCGGTAAAGTTACCCAAAATATCAATTCCAATGTTTTCTGGAAAATACGATGAATGGACTAGTTTTCGCGATTTGTTTACATCTCTTGTCCATAACAACAAGTCATTAGATGATGTACAGAAACTGCATTACCTTAAAGCTCACTTAAATGGGGAAGCAGAACAGCTTTTGCGACATGTTTCTATCACTTCAAGTAATTATAAGGTTTGTTGGGATCAACTTGAAAGTCGATATAATAATAAAAAACATTTGTCTAATTCCATTTTGAAGCGGCTACTAGGGCAAAAGATTTTAATTACCGAGAGTTCAAATGCAATCAAGGATTTATTAGACACAACAACCGAATGTCTAAATGCATTGAAGAATATAGGTATCGATGTTTCAACCTGGGACATTATAGTTATTTATTTGATTGCAACTAAATTAGATCCAGAGTCCAGAAAACAATGGGAGAGCAAGATAAGTGATTCAGTTGACATGTTGCCTACGTTTGTTCAATTTAAAGAGTTTTTAGAGCAAAGGTTCAGATCATTGGAGTTTCTTGATAGTAAGTCACCTAGACATTATAATAGAAATGTTGCACTTAATAAATCTCTTCATGTCACCACTGACAATAATTGTCAATTTTGTTCCGAATCACATAAGCTATTTAATTGTAAAAAATTTGCAAATGAAAATGTAGACGCACGTCGTAGTTTTGTGCAAACCAATCGCATTTGCTATAACTGTCTTGGTACCAACCACTCTGTCTATTCATGTCGTCAAAACACAAAATGCCGTATTTGTAAAAAGAAACATCATTCTCTACTTCATCCTAAGTCAGTCTCTAATTCAGTTGGCAATTCATCGGTTTTTATGCAACCAACTGAAAACAACGTCGTTAACGTCGCTACGACGTCTCAGGACGAGTCACCCAACGTAGTTTCCTGCTTTGCGACCAGCTCTAGCCAAGTGTTGCTGGCTACAGCATTGATAAAGGTGCAGTCGCCAAAGGCAGGTGAGCTTACGTTTAGATCATTACTTGATCAAGGTTCGCAGGCTTCATTTATCACGGAGTCAGCGGTGCAGTTACTCGGGTTGCGGAAAATACCACACCAGAGTCAGATATCAGGTCTTGGGTCTTGCGACGAGGGCAGCTCTATGTCCTCACGGTGGGCGGTTTATATAAACATTCAATCGCTCCAAGATCCTACCTTTGTTATTAAGGTTAAGGCTCACGTGTTGAGTAAGATAACAACATTTCTTCCTGAACGGAAGATTGATTTAAAATGTTTAGCGGAATATCCTAAATTTAGATTAGCTGACCCTACATTTTATCAACCTAATAAGGTTGATTTGTTATTAGGAGCAGAAGTTTACGCACAAATTCTCATTGAAGGTTTTTATAGAGGCCCACCTGGCTATCCGATAGCTCAAAATACTAGACTGGGCTGGATCTTATCCGGTAGCGTAAATTCTGAAAATATGTCTGGTAGGTCAGCATCGGTGATTAATTTACATACTGCTGAAGTTAGCGACAACGAGTTGCTAAAAAGGTTTTGGGAGTTAGAGTCCGACCTTTCTCTTGTTGCAAACGAACCACTTCTTACACAGGAAGAGCAACGATGTGAAGAGCTTTTCACAGCTTCAACAACAAGAGACAAAAGCGGAAGGTATATAGTTAGATTGCCATTTCGCGAAGAAGTACCTCAATGTCTTAATGGTAATTTGAGAGATATTGCTACAAGGCGTTTTTATTTACTAGAACGAAGGTTCTTAAGGAATCCTCAGTTACATGTTCGGTATTCGGAAGTTATGCAGGAATATATCTCTTTAGGTCACATGGAACGTGTACCACAACAACAACGCAACGAACCAAAAGTTGTTTATTTACCTCATCACCCTGTTATCCGAGAGGATAAAGCTACAACTAAGGTTCGTGTCGTTTTTGATGCATCCTGTTTAGGAACTAACGGCGTCTCTCTCAACAAGGATTTGATGGTAGGTCCAACTCTACAGCCCGATTTACGTCATATAGTTATGCGTTGGCGTAAATATTCTAAATGTATTACATCAGACATTATAAAAATGTATCGGCAGGTAAAAATATCTACAGATGACGTCAACTTTCACAGAGTCCTTTGGCGTAACAACCCTGAAGCTGAAATAGAACACTATCGTATGCTGAGAGTTACATTTGGAACCGCTTCGGCTCCGTATCTAGCAGTTCGAGCTTTGCATCAAGTGGCGTACGATGAGGGCGATCAGTTTCCATTAGCGAAACATAGAGTTTTAAATGAGTTTTATATGGACGATTTAATGACTGGCTGTGAGAGTGTGGAAGAAGGCATAGAAATCTGTAAGCAAATGTCAGAGCTTTAAAAGTTAGGTGGATTTGAGCTTCAAAAGTGGTCGAGTAATTGCAAGGAATTATCAGAAACTATAATTAGTAAGACAGGTAATTCAAGGGTAGAGTTCAAAAATGATGAAGTTCAAAAAATACTTGGGCTTGGTTGGAATCAAAATACAGATGCGTTTCAGTATTCTGTAACACTTCCTGACATCTCTACACCAATCACCAAACGAAAGGTGATATCAGACATTTCGCGGCTATTCGATCCGCTAGGTTGGATAGCCCCAACAATTGTTGTGGCGAAAAGGTTCATCCAAAAATTATGGATGTCGGGTGTAGAGTGGGATCAGGAAGTACCAGCTCAACTATTGAACGATTGGTTAGTTTATCGCCGAGGTTTACCTCAATTGAGTAAATTAAAAATTCCGAGATGGAATGGCACCAATGACGACGATAATTGTAGAGAGCTGCACGGGTTCAGTGACGCCTCAAACGACGCTTTTGCAGCGTTCATATATCTGCGTGTGATAAAGAAAAGCGGTGAAGTCGTTGTCAGTCTTATCACATCCAAAACGAAAGTAGCTCCTATAAAACAAGTCTCGATTCCACGTCTCGAATTGTGCGGAGCCACCTTACTCTCTAAACTACTGGTTGAAGTGGCAAAGGTTATGAATATAACTAAGGAAAATGTATTTGCTTGGACCGATTCGTCTGTAGTTTTAGCTTGGCTAAGTAGTCACCCAAGCCGGTGGAAAACCTTTATAGCAAATCGAGTCTCGGATATACTACAAGTTTGGGAGAGCTCGCAGTGGCATCACGTGAGGTCAGAAGATAATCCGGCAGACTGTGCTTCTAGGGGCTTGAAAACATTCGAGTTGGTAGAGCATAGGTTGTGGTTTGAAGGGCCTAGGTGGTTATGGGAAAGAAATATAATTTACAAACAGAGAGAAAGAAAAGACACACAGTTAGAGGAAAGGAAAAAGGCTTGTCACACAGCAATAGCTAAAAAAGAGGAAGAGTCCTTCTTTACAAAGTACTCATCTCTAGGTAAATTAGTTAGAATAATTGCTTATTGTAGAAGATTTTTGAAAAGAAAAACAGCTAATAATCAAAGAAAAACATCTTGGTTAAGCCATGATGAGTTGCAAGAAGCTCTTAATGTGTGCATTCGTCATTTCCAGCACGAATGCTTTAGTGAAGAGTTTCGGAGTCTTACTAAGCATTCAAAGATTGATAAAAACAGCAAAATCTTTGCTTTACCCCGTTTGTTGATGCTAATGGAATCCTAAGAGTAGGCGGTCGTTTAAATAATGCAGATATTTCTGAGGCTATGAAACATCCGATACTGTTACCAAGTAAATGTCATTTTAGTTGGTAACAGTATCGGATTTTGTTACAATGCGACGTTGGTCTTGTGAATATTTGGTTCAATTTCATCAGAGACATAAATGGCGTTCTCAAAAGAACGAACCGCAAATAGGTGATATTGTTTTAGTAAAAGGGGATGGTCTTCCGCCTGCAAAATGGCTCTACGGCATTATAATAGACAAGCACCCTGGTTTGGACAATCTTACGCGTGTGGTTAGCCTCAGATGGAAAAATAATGTAATAAAAAGGCCTATATCTAAACTGTGTATTTTGCCAGTGACTTATTAAGGTCAATATTTGTATACATTTTGAAATATTTTTGCTATAATTTTAAGATATAGTTATAAGGTTTAAAGATGGTATTGTTTTAACTTTAACAGTTATAAATTGTGTTATTGTTCTTAGTCACAAAATGTTGCTTGTAACTAAGTTGTGACATGTCATGTTTAGTCATGTCAATTGAATCGTTTTGGGTTCAACTTTTAGTATTTACAATATTTACAGTCCATTGTTTTTATTTTAGTAGTTTGTTGTAAGTTTTCAATTTTTAAACAAGAGCTTAAGTTTTAAGTATATTACTATATGCTAGTCATAAGGCACATACCTCTGTTTATGTATATTCTTATATGGACATTCTGTCCATGGTGGGCGGAATGTTGAGTAGTAAAGTAATAGTGTTCTTTTAGTTTGGCTAATTGCCGATAGATGGCTCTGTGCGCATATTAAATCACGCTGATAGTATTTTCATACGGCTAGTAGCGTTTACAAGCTTTATTTTTGAATATATGAATCCTTTTGTCCTGAGGATATTGGTTTCATTGCAAATCCCATTAGAGGCTTATTTTGGAGATTCTTTCAGATTTCATTCATTATGCTTAATAATAATATGCCTTTAGACTGTTATGCCACTTAAAAGTTAAGCGACTTGAGTGGTATAATTTTTGATGATTATGTTATGATTATGACAAACAATTTTAGGACACTCGACGTTATGCGAAAAGATACCCCTTTGTAATACACACATCAACATCGTCTAGGGATATTTTGTATAAAGTTCTTAAACTCAAAAAATATTGACCAATTTTTTTTTTTTTTGAAGAAAGTTTATTTTGTAAACCTTGTTGAACGATTCTAAATTTGAATTTGAAAAAAAAAAATTAAAAACAAAAAAGACACGCTGGTATAATGGTAGCGAAGTCTGAAGGTTTCATTTACCTACAGTAACTTTTGTCATTTTTTTGTGCCAAATTTAAGTTTTATAGCAAGTTATCGGTAAATTTTCAATTAATGTTATTGTGTGCATTATGGAGCAGGGCTATTGAACGAGGAAAGAAATGTTAAGGGCAGTTAGGCATGCTCCAAGCTGGGGCTACTCAACGGAATATTGCTGAGGAGATGGGAACAAGACAAAACGTGATATGAAGGTTATGGTCATGTTATCGTGCTACTCGTGTAATGGCTGAAAGACACCCAGGCGGGAAACACTTAACCACTCAACGACAAGACCGATATTTGCAAGTTGCCGCGAGAAGGCAACCAAATGTTACGGCCATGCAGTTGGTTCAGAGGCTCCAGTCAGAGCACCAGTTGCTTGTGAGTGATGAAACTGTGAGGAGAAGGCTGCATGAAGCTAATCTTCATGCTCGCAGACCGCTTCGTACTCCAGCACTACGCCGAGAAAATCGGGGACGACGGCTAGAGTGAGTTCGTGAAAATTTGCTCTGGGAAGATAACCAGTGGTTCATATTGCTGTTAACCGATGGCTCACGGTTCGGTTTCCATCCTGATACACGAAGAGGACGTTTTTAGCGAGTTCCTGGTGGTGAGTGCCGTCTGCGACACCCTCAGGAAGTCCTTCCATACCACGGCGGGACAATTTAGGTTTGGGCGAAAATTCGTGTCGGTGGAAGAACAGACCTCGTTTGGATCAGAAACACCATGTCAGCTGAAAAATATTGTAACGAGGTGCTAAAACCAATAATCTACTCCGACCAACTGCAAATGGGCCAAGAATTCACGCTGATGAACGACAAAGCCCGTTCGCACACAGCGAGAGTGGTGACGAGCTGGTTGCAGGAGCACGACGTATCGGTCCTAGGCTGGCCGACTCAGTCGCCTGACCTAAACCCCATTAAATACGCGTAGGATATGCTCCAAAAAAGAGCTTAAAGGAACTTCGCTACAAACATTGCGACGAAAGAACATCTTTTTTTGCCACTTAGCCGGACCTGGGACAATATACCGCAGCCTGACTTGGATAACTTAATCCAAAGCACAAAAAACGTTGTAGGACCGTTTTTAACGTCATGGATGGTTTAAGTGACTACTGATTTTTCACAATACCGTTCAAAACTGAATAATTTCTGATTATTTTTTACTTATCCTTGAGAAACACATTCATTGTTACTTTCACATTTTTTTCACTTTTTTCTTTATTAAAAAAAAACACTTTTACGCAAAAAAAAAATATTTATTTTATTTTGTTATTGTAGTCTGATAAATGAGCTTTATAAAAATATATACATGTTGTATGTTATCTTTTATAAATTTTGAGTAAACTAAGTAAATTCAAAATATCCCTAGACGATGTTGATGTGTGTAGTTAAGCTGGAACACGATTGTATGGGAAGCAAATAAAAAGATTATGAAAATCTGGTAATAGTTTATATGGAAAATGGTACAATGGGAAACAAAAAAAAGTATTCTGAGAATCTGAATTAGGAGAATTGGGAACAAAAAAGTACTTTTTGGAAATTTGGTTTTAGTGCACTTGAAAATTGATTCATCTGGGAAATTAAAAAGTTTGCCATTCATTACATCTGTCTTTTAAAAGCTACCAACCGTTTTCGGGGTTTTAAGATTCGGGTTACAGAAAATCGAGACTCCAATAGGTTACCATTGGTACCTTATGTATAATTTTGAAGTTATAAACACTGGAAAAAGGAACGCGGGCCTCCGAGCATTACGCGACTGGGTCCCAGTCGGGGGAGGCCAGTCGCGTAATGCTCGGAGGCCCGCGTTCCTTTTTCCAGTGTTTATAACTTCAAAATTAATAAATTAGCATTTATAATGCAAAATTAAAAGTAAAATCTCAACCTTATGTATACCTAATGTATACGTATAATAATTTACCTTATGTACCTTGACGCTACTTAACTTTAAGTATGTACTTATTATTCATTTTACCTTTTTCTGTACTGTTTTCTCGTTCCTTCTCTCTCTGTTTTAACTTATTACAGGTGTTTCCAATTAATTACTTAGCTGTTTTGTGAGGTTCTTTAGTGCCTTGTTTGGCCCAGAGTAATCATGCCTCGAAAGTTACTGGGGCGGTGGCGTTGTGTCAACGGGTCGCCCAACTCCCTCTAATATGGTTGAGTACACGGAACAGAGAAGGTTGAGTAGGACGATAGCTGGAGCACACGTCATACTTGTGATCAGGTGCCGCCTTCGGGAAACGGTCTGCTCTGGTTCCGAATTGTGGCGCGGGAAGTTTCCTCAATTAGTTTACTAGCATTTTAATATTTTTTTACTTTAATAATGTTGAGCGGGTACGAGATAATAATTTATATGTTCACTGTATGTACACGTTTTAAATCAATATAAATTATGATTGTATAATTTCGAAAAGAGTGCTGAGAGTTTTTTCCACCAGCTTTTTCTCTCGGTCTACTACGGCCATTGATGATGATTGTAGGGGTGTCCCGTGACACCTTTTTTTTATTATTTTATTTTATGCCTTTGACAATGTATAAGATATTAGTTTTTAATCTTACATACAATAAAGTAATTTCAAGTAAAAGTAATTTAACTATTAAAACGACCTCTGTTTTTTTGGTCGGTTGAAAAGCTATTATTGACTCAATAGTTCATCAATCTATATTTGAAAGTCTTGTTCCTCTAAATGATTTATTTATCTCTGAATTTTTTGCAGTTATTAACGATTAACGTCTTAGTTTAAAACACAGTGTTAAAGGATCAGTCCAACATAATTACCTACTTATTTGCTTTTTAACTTCTTCTTACCTTTATATTGTCTAATATCCTAAACTCCAGAGTGACTGGCACAAAACATATTTAAACTTATATTTGACGACCTCTGTGGCGCAGCGGTATATAACCGGACTATTAAGCAGATGGTTCCGGGTTCAATCCCCGGGTTGGGCCAATTTCGTTAAATGGTTTTTCGATAGGTAATTGGCTCGTGTTTGGGTGTTACTAGGCTCTCCCCTAGTCCATTATGTGGTACCTATAACACAAGTGCTTACTGCACTTACTTTAGGGCCACATAGTTGGTGTGTTAGTCTGGAGATTTATTTATTACTTATTTATTTAACTAAATAAAATGGTTTAAAAGTGTGTTGCTTTAGTTTGTGAGTGATTTTCGGGAATGTTGGATTCACATTGAGAATGCACAAGAAGTTTGTAGAACATTTGGAAGGCGTATGTGCGGGGTATATAAGGGCGCGTTTGCAGGTTGCAAGTCAGCCATGCCCAGTTAAATCCCAAACCCAAAGCTTAGTCACGAAATAAATAAGGTAAGAGTACCAATTACGGCGCTGGACCAATTATTGTTTTTCATCGACATTTCTTCAAAAATAAATAGCCTGGTAAATTATTTTATTGAAATAGCAACTCTTATTAGTCGTGCCAGTATTCAAAGTGCTTTGGAATCAAATTTTAGGGCTATCCGCAATTTAGTCTTCGACAATAGCGACTTTTCCAGATATTAATTGGATTTTTTTTAATTTCTTATAAGAATCTTGTCGCAAGTAGGTACATTTATTATAGGCTTTTTAAATGACGAGAGTAACTGTATTGTTATTTTTTTGTAATTATTGGTGGAACCTTTGATAACGAAAGATTAATTATACGCTCTATCTAACTAACATAAAACCCCAATGGAATCTTACCCTTAAAATTTGGATCCGGTTATATGCCTGGACCCAATTATGAAGTTACTTTTAATCAGTGTATTTTTTAATTTTTTTTTTCATATTTTACTTGAATACTAGTAAACAGTTTCTAATTGTTTATTATCGTTTTTAAATGAGCGTTTGTCCAATTGTAAATATTTTGTGTATATTTAGGTGTCCGATATGAGATGTCCATAACTGGAGTTTGACAGAGGGTATATTTAATTATCATTATTTTGATGAAACTAGTAATAATCCTTTTTTTTATCTAAAACTTATTCTTTAAGACACTATTTGTCCAAAATTCTAGAAACGTGTATAGTAAAACGCAAAAATTATAGATGAAAAACGAAAACATAATCTTTATAACTTCCATATTTCCCTTCTACCTTAAGTAATTTTTATGTAAATGTAAAATCAAATAAAAGTTATATAAAAAAAACATATTATCTTCATTGCGTTATTATTTTGTTGGATGCCTTCCTCACCTCACTCAGGTCCTTATTTTTTCAATTTGCCACAGAGTTTTGTACTGACGTTAAATAAGGATTAGGATTAGGGTGATAAGGGGACGATTTGGCCAACGCAAACAAATGAAGTTAATTATTGTAACAAGCAGTTTAATAAGAAGCAATACAGATTTCAATCAAGGAAATATTGCTTTTAAAATGTTACTATTTAAGTCACAACACAATATTATGACTTATGAAATACCATAGTGAGATAGGTAAACATCAAGTTATTTTAAGCGGTCCTACACCGCCAAAACGAACAATAATCCCTACTAATATTAACTCTGTCTGTCTGTCTGTCTGTCTGTTACGCTTTCACGCCTAAACCACTGAACCGATTTTGTTGAAATTTGGTATGAAGAAAGAACTGAACTTGGGAAAGGACATTGGGTACTTTTTACCGCGGGAAAACTTCTTATTCTCACGGGAAACCGACTTCCACGCGAACGGAGTCGCGGGCGGTCACTAGTATTATATAATATTTTTTTATTTGATGGTTCTAGATTCGAATTTAGTATAAACCAAGTAAAAGGTAAGCTTTTTTTTAATGATAAAGGCATATTATAGTACCTATATATTTTCCCATTACATGAAAAGAACTTGTCTAACTTTTGGCAAACCCTGCAATTGATTAAGTAGGGAAGAGAGTTATTGTTATTATAATATATGTATAATAGTTAAAATGAGGGTATTGCATATAGTTCCCGGCCGTCACGTCTCGCCGCCGCCGCGTCCCCGGCACGCCTAACCCCTCCGGTCGCGATTTATCATCCGCCTAATATTGTTTGCCCGACATTTTCTGATAACATCACATGTTCCGGAAGCAAAACAAATAACCTATGCCGTTAATATACCACCGAGGTGTTAGAGTTTCAACTTTTTTTTCTTTGACGACGTTTTTTCACCTCTCTGAGGACTTTATGTACCTTCAGCGTGGAACTAAGTATGTGTTTCAAAATGGAACTAAGAAAACCGTTTTACTGTTTATAGGTACACGTAAGTAGCAAGCTGGTGCCTGCAGCAGTCGTGCTGTGATCGGCAGTCTTCCGATACTGTAATAAAAATCATTGGTATCTTCAGGGTAACAAGGAAATCTAAAAGCTATCTACATATAATAGTCCGCCCGCGACTCCGTTCGCGTGGAAGTCGGTTTCCCGTGGGAATGAAAGTTTTCCCGCGGTAAAAAGTACCCTATATAACTTTGGTGTTTCTTTACCGATTTCTATGATTATTTGTTATTGAAATAGTTTATAATGTTAACTTTTTTAATTAGGGATGACTGAGAGTGTTAAAAACGTAAGAGTAGACAAATATAATCAGAAAGCTTCGAACTGCTAAGCTATCGGGAGTTACTCGTGTTATTATGAGTCAACCATAAAAGATAGGCATATGCTGTCGTGGGATATTTTTTATATAATTTTAAAGGAGAATATTTCCTTTTTACATGATTTCTGTGTGGCTTCAACCATTAAGGATGCACACGCGACGGAAGCTTTTAAAAATGGAGTAACTTCTCCCGTTTTCCGAACATTTCCCTTCACTGCTCACTGCATTGATTATAGCGTGATGAAAAGTATACTATAACCAGCTCATGAGTATGAAAAATAATTGTACCGTTTCGTTAAAATCCGTCGAGTAGTTTTTGTTTCTATAACGGTTATACAGACAGACAGGCAAAAGTTTTAATGATTGCAGTTTTGGCATCAGTATCGATCCCTGATTACCCCCTGATATTTATTTAGGAATTATATTTCATGTACAGAATTGACCTCTCTACAGATTTATTATAAGTATAGGTATGTTGAATATCGACACGTACAAAAACGTATAAGAGTAAATCTCATATATTTAAAATTACTAGAAAATAAAAAGAACATATTGTATAATCAACTTAAAAAATATAAATTATAACTCCTAGTGGTCACCAAGAGCTATTATGGAGGGGCCGGCACATGTCGGTCTCCTAATGGAGTTTTCTTGTAGATACTGATTTAAGAATTACGCCATATGAAGTACTTCGAGGTTGTACAGTGGTTCCCTCCAACGCGTGTTGCAGCTTTTACCCTGAGACCTAGCTTTTACGCTAACTATTACTGTGAGAGTGTCATTAGAGGTTGTTACAATAATGTGTAAAAAGCTCCACTTCCGAGTAAACGTTTCACTGTAGGAGTTCAGGGGTCGTTATCTAGAAGTGCCGACGCCACTCTCTGCTAGTCTCGAGAGATCTTCATCAAGTATTTAGGTGACCTAACCCAGATCCAACAATCCAAAATCTGCCATTTGCCGCCTAAACAAAAGCTTATAAACTTAAAAATAGGAAATCGAATGCGCGGCAACATGGCGGCAACTGTCCGCAGCGAGCTTTTAAAAGCTTAGTCCGAGTAAACCTGTCAATAAATCGGACAAAGTAAAAAGTTCGAGCCGTCCATTTTATGTTTAACTTCCATGTACAGATTGTGCACGATTGATTTACTGCACTCACTCTATCTCAACAGCTCACAGCTGCATTATCTAAAGCGGGCGTCCATACAAAATGCATTTCACCTGAAAGGTGAGGTTGAGAAAAATGATTGAAATTCCGAGAGCGGCGCGGGTTCGGATTGTCGGTTGTGTGCAGCGCGGGAGGCGGGGTTGTGTTAGTCGGGGTATATTTATGCGCAACAAATCTGAATCGCTACAAATATCTAAGAATTGTAAAACAAGTCTGGTTTTATTGCTGGAATCTGGTCTGTAGCGGTAGGCAGTGGGCGGCGATCGTTAATCATGTTGATGAAAGAAATTTTGCCAACACGCTGAGTGCTATTAATCTATCGAATGGCGACATGACGTCATGTTATTGGCTGGATATTGGTGATTTCTTACTTGATAATTGTTATGAGTCTCGTTTATTAAACATGCTATACATTCTCAGAATGATATAATATCTCTTTGGTTTCTTTGAAAGAAGGCCGCCCTAAATCCCCGAAATCTTTATGCCAAGAAAATAAAAAAATTAAACAATGGAAAATGCTCAACCGGCTTCAGGACGAGGCTCTCAAGTCCCACAATCGCACAATTGACCCGGAAACGGTAATTTCCGTGCGATAAAGTCGAGTGGTGGCGTCGCACGACCCGCCCGCGACTCGACGGCGATCCGACTCGTCACCTAATGGATTGCCCTCTCTCGCGCTGCCGTTGTCGCCGTATACTCATTACACTGAGAATACTCTTCGGTATTACTTCTTCGACTCTAAGCCCAAGACTCCTCATTCTTCAAAATTGGATCGAGTTGTTGGATTGGATTGCTGCTATGCTATATAGTTAAGAAAAAGTACAAACGAAAAAGCTTTGGATAATCCGTTACTTGACGGAATCTATATTTTCATATTGCTTGAAATTAAACTCATTTTAATGGGTTTAACGCGTTTATTTTATTATTTTTGTTTTTCCGACGTTTCGGCATTTTTGCAAATGCCGTGGTCACGGGTAGACTTCATATTGTTTAACTATTTGTCTACATAATAAAATGTTAAAACTTGTGTGTTTGTAAAAAAACTTACTGAATTTAAAAAGTAATGTTAAATTTAGTTATTTGTTGAGGAAGTCATGCGGTTTTATATCAATTGTTTGAATATAACGTAGTTAACAATACGTAACATAGAGTTGCATTTCCAGTGAGCAATTCCGTCCATCAATGTCGCACCGCGGTCGGCGTGAAATTTGCAAAAAGAGCAATTAGTGGACGCGCCGACACACGGCCGCGGGCGGGGAGCGGGGCGCGGGCGGGGGCGGCGAGCTGCAGTTATTGTAACATCAAAAGGCAAGATTGAGTTAATTTATTTCCACCGCCCTATGAGTTTGCAATTTTAATATAATTTTATATAAAAAAATTGATAGCCTAACTAAAGCAAATATGTAGTATGTACAATGATCAATGAGTGTATTATTCAAACACACCGATTAAAATATTTCAAAAGAAGGAAGCTGAATTGAACTACAGATTAGGGTGGGGGACGCCGGGGGAGTCATATTAGTAGTAAGTGGGCCATGATAGGAAAATCATCTGCGTTTAGTGAGAACTAGCTAAAATACACAAAAAACGTTTATTTAATAAAACTTATCTGTAGATTAATGTAACATGAGTTTAATATGAAATCTCATCACTTGGAACATACGTATTTGCTCTAATTTTACCAATTCTCACAAAAGTTTACTTGTTTGAGGTTATAACACCGACACAGTCTTACCACCTCACGATGAATTGACATCCTCTCTTAAAATGGCGTCGCGTATGTTATAAAAAACACATGCATTTTTGTCTATGGTCACTGTCACATATACCCGCTTTTGAAATGCTTTGGATAATGTTATCATTCATTTTTTAAAAGTGGGCCATGTTGGGAAACGGGCTATCATCGGGCACACTACCTTAGAGTGAATTTAAACATGAAATAATTGATAAAAGTAATAGTTTATCCCCTTTCGTCTGCCCGTTTCCATCATCTTCTTAGGCACACGTGTTATAACAGAACGTGGGAACCAATAAAAATGATGAGCTAAGGTATTTAAGCATTGCTACTGTGATAGCGTGCAATCATTTAATTAAATTCTCAAGAAGATAGAATAGATAGAGTGCTTATTTTAAATAGAACTCTATCTAAAATAGATTGGTTGGCTCAATAAGGTTTATAATAGAAACGAAATAGAACGGATAGCCGACTAAGATTCGAGCTAACTTGTGTTGTTTAGTTGACTTGGAGTTTACGTAAGTAAGAGCACAAACTAAAGAGGTTTAGTTTTCTCAAAGTCCGTCTTTTGTTGTTTTGTAAGTAGATCAACGTAGGATCTCACTCAACGTTGGAGTTCTTACTTGTTGTTACTCAACAAACGTAATTCATGTTGCTCTTCTTGCTCAGAAAAAAAACTTAAGTGTATTGTTTCATGGCTAAGTTGGTGTTGTCCTCGATATATGAATAATAAGCTAGGAAGGAACTCAACAGTCGTCGCGTTGTAGCGGTGCATGTGGTCGTGTCGCGCGGCAGTAGGCACAAGCTGAAATTGCGCGTAAATTGCGCTGTAAACGTCCACACTACCACGGAGTTTTGAATTTTGTTAGGTTGGTTTCAACTAGCGATACCAATCATACTTTTTACTTTATTTGCTAAAGAAAATTATTTTAATTAAAGAAACAGTTAGGGATTTGAAAAAAAGTATTTTTTCTTCGTTGCTCGACTATTTTTAAGGAAACCTGTAGCTCGATCACTAATTGCCTATATATGGAGGTAATCTACTTGGCTGTTATCAATTTAACTCCTAACTTAACTAAAAAAGTGCACTCTACACACACCTTGTGCTTTAATATCCAACGATACCCTACAGCCGTCTTATACTTATAATATAGGGTATACAAATAAAACACTGAAACACATTTTGTAAATAAGGCCCAACCAATTCTAGAATCACTCCCAGAGATAACACACTACATCCAAACTCACCAACATTAGCTCATTATAATATTAGTACAGTCACATTACATTTACCTTTTTCTATATGTCTGAAGATAAAGGCGCGGGTGGTATCTGTGTTATGATTAAGTGAAAGCCTTTGTATTTCGTTAGGCATTGTTGGTGTTGTTATATTACATGTAGCCCGAGGGGCGCAGTTGGTCTTATCATACAAATAATTGCTTTGAAATGGTTTGGCTTATATTTACTCAACCAAAAAAAATATTTGGTGCCTACAATGTAGGAAATCTACTAAAAAATGCAAAATTAGCTGTACAACATATCTTAGTATTGATGATTATGGACTGGCATATTTTAAGGTTATTTCAATATCCCTTAGGGTTAGATCAAGTGATTACAAATCACGTTCAATTTCCTATAATTTTAATGGGCAAATAAATACATAGTAAACAATGTCACGTGCTACTGAAGACATGCTTCTACAGCTGCAATTCCTAACCTAGAAACAAGGAAACAATCCAGGACCTGACATACAAACTTGAAAATAAAAAGAAAACAGTTGTACAGTCGTTGTAAACAGGAAGTTGATATGTTGCAGCTAGCGCCAGGACTTGCGGCCGGCGCGCGGCACACTCCGGCGCACAGCGCGGCCTCATCCCGCTAATTGTAAACTTTGTTATTAGACAGCATTTCTCAACAGAAAAACAACCCGCAATAAATCAGTCTGCCCGGTACAATGACTGGCTTTTTTACAATTTCTATTTCAAAATGTAGAGTCAGCGGCCGCGAGCCTCCCCTCCTGCGACCGCTGAATGTCAAGATGTTCTCAACCCCGCGAGCGGGTTCCGGCGGGGCGGGGCGAGGGGGACACGGGGGGGGGGTACTTCGCGCAGATTACAATCTTGATTGAACGGTTTGACGGAATTCATATTCTTCCTTATTTTATTGATTTATGATTTCGTTGAATAAGGTTCAACCTGTAGATTTTAATTACTGGCAAGAGCAATTTAATGCTTTCAGTTTACTCAGCGCCTACTCTGGCCCCTACCGAACCCTTAGCTTGTACCTATTGTATGAACCAAATTTCGGTACAGCGGTACATTGGGTGAAAATATCCTCAACGATAATCTTTATTGTTCTTTTTATTGCTTTTTACGAAATAAATGCAGCGATATAGCTGCGAGGGTGGCCCAAATAAATGGACAATTAAATGAAGGTCTCGTCTCGTGCTATACCCTCGGAGGAGCGAGACAAATGTGCTGTGTGTAGTCAGTGATGAGCCAATATTGTGTACAATTACCGCAGAGCCGGCGCATCTGTCAGGCCGCCGCGCGGGCACGGGGCACGGCCGGGGCACGGCCGGGGGCACGGGGGCACGCCGCCCGAGTGCCACTAATGTGTGTGTAGCACGGCGAACTGGGAAGTGAATGCTGGCGCAATGTTGTGTTTACAACCCAATAATGACTTGTTAAAAGCTATGCTTTCGAGAAGGTTTCAGACACCGAGAGCGAAAGCAAGAGTCTCTACTGTCGCCAATGTCACAGAATATTCATCCTCACGTTCCGGATGATACAGTCGTGAACCAGCTGGATTTGTATCTTGAAAAGTATTTAATAGCCGTAAGTCAGAAAAACACAAAACATTTTGCTCATGTCGAGAAGTTTTGATCTAGTAAGCAAAATGTGAGTTACAATGAAGTAAATCCATCACCGCTGCCGCCGCGCCGTCGCCGCGCCGTCGCCGCGCCGTCCCCGCGCCGTCCCCGCGCCGTCCCCGCGCCGTCCCCGCGCCGTCGCCGTCACGTGCCGCGCCGTGACAAATCGCACTACTGTAGATTCCATTCCATTTTGATCTGAAGACTCGTACGTTATAACCCTAATCTCCTGAATTATTTATGAAGCGAACGTTTTTAAGCGAAATACGTTTGATACTCGTTTCAGCCTCTCAATATAAAATTATTTATTCATGAACACTTAGTAACTAACTATCTACATTCAGAATATAATTGATATGGTAACTTTGTTTCCACAAAGGTAACTTCATTAGAAACAGCTTTTCGCCCGTAGCTTCGCATACTATAACTTTGTATGGTTTTGCAATAACTTCAGATTGTTCAGAGACTCGCTAAACTCCATGTTCATTAAACGGGGACTCAGGTCTGTTTTCATATTGAGATTGGTATAAAGCGCGTAAATGTATATTTTTAATTAGAATCGCTATCGGCTTATTAATATTTTTGTACATAAGTTGAACAATATGGTCATAAATCTTAATATTATTAGTTAATACTTACTTACTTTAATTTAATGAAAGTAGTAGGTTTTTATTTTATCTTTATTTGCGACTAGCTTTCCGCCCTGCGGTTTCACCCGCAACTAAATGGCTTTTCCCGTGGGAATGAGGCTTTTTCCCGCAGTAAAATTATCGTATTTTCTTCTTCCCTGGGTGTCGAACTATCTCTATTCCAAAATCAAGACAATCGGTTCAGCCGTTTTTACGTGAAGCGAACATACAGACAGACAGACCATTTATATTATAGTAAGGATAGACCTACAAAAAAAAGCCCTTCGCAGTACCTATATATATCTTAAGTGAAAGCCATGTTAGCCTATACTGCAGTAGCTACCTATATGCCTGTGAAAAGGGCGCTGCAGTGTTTTACAATATTATTACGTTGTTATAAAGGGTTTCCACGCGAACGAAGTCACGGGTAGCCTCTAGTTTCACTATAACTTCAAAACAAAACGTCCAATTTTAATCATTCAAAGACCAAAAATATCTACATAAACTGTACTTAGTGATGAAATAATATATTTTGATAAGGATTAATAGCATGAGTAAAATAAACACGTTCAAATGTAGTCCAAAAAAATTTCAAGATTTTTAAATAAAAAAATGGTTGTTGTGCCTCACTCGACATAGATAAGTATAGTGTGTGGCGGACTTTATTGTAGATATTTATAAGATGTACAATTAATTAGAACATTTTATGGTTATATCTTTTATAGTTAAAGCAGCGTACGCAAAATAAGTAACTTTCTGGTTGATTTTTTACACCTTGTGTCCGAAAAACCCAAATATCTTACGGAACCCTATTTTTTCCAAAATAAAATATAGCCTACTCTACCTATATACTCGTGGATAATGTAGCTTTAGAATAGTGAAAGAATTTTTAAAATCGATCCAGTAGTTTTTGAGCCTATTCGACACAAACAAACAAAGTAATTGGTTCTAAGAGACTTAGCATATCGCTTTGTACAAAGGTGAGATATCTCTGGGCAGTTAAGGTTCCACTGCAAAAATTTTGGCCAAATGATCCGATCTCCAAGAATACCACACCACTCAGTAATTGAGGATCGAACCTGAGCTCTAACTTCAGTTGTTTGGCAAGGATTGTCAATTGACCAACAATGCGATTTTTTTTTATTATAAATGATGCAGTTTGAAACATTACTTTCATCGATCCATAAAAATGACCTTACATTGCCATAATTATTGCCTAGCCAATTACTATAGACCAGCCAACGAGCAGGATCTAGGTTTTATTTTAAATGCTTTAAAGTTGTGTTTTTTTAATCTCTACTTTCTCATACTAAATGTATGGGATTGTTTAATGTAAAGTTTTTAGATATTTCTAGTTTAATTTTCAAAAGTTATAAGCGTTAATTTACTCATTAGGTAAAGTACTTTCAATATCAGTTTAAAGTTTTTTGATATTTTTATGAGTTACGGAATAATCGCCTGTGCACACTTAACGATTACACCCTGTTTACAATAATAATCAACCGCTTACTAAGAGGTATCCAACAAAGAAATCCTTTGATGAAAATAGTAAATACTATAAACATAAATATAACGGAGCGGCAGCATGTTTTGACCTATCTTCGACATCGTGTGGGCGTTTCTATAGGGAATCGAGCAAATATGAACACCAAAGTACTCACAGAAGTATTTTAATAAAGGTTCTTCAATTTTTCAGTAATAAAGCAAACATGTCACACACAGAACGAAACGAATGACAGTTCCTAGTCGTGAGGCAGTTGTCTTCAGGAAAGTCCGTGGTAAACTGGCCTCCGCCAAGACACACTCCTTTCTTCCTAGACTCTGTCTTAGCTGGCAACTTTCGTGTAGAGGCGCCCTCTGTGCGTTACCATCATCGATAGTCGCGCCATCTATCTGAAGCTACCTGCTGCGCTTCGTTGAGTGACAACTATCATGACCGTCTCTGACACGGCCATCCTGCTGAACACACGTCCTCGTGTGTTTATTCTAAAACAACAAATATCCAGCACAGTAAATGTAGTTCGGTCATTCTGACCAATGTGATTGATCCAAAATGTATGGCATTTAATAAACCTTGAGATATAAAATCAATTTTATTTTCTTTCATTTCATTTTCAACCATTCCAAAAAAAATACCTTTTAGATCAAACACAATCGATACTAAAGTTAACTTATGTCCAAACTTATCAGTAAGCTTGAAATAAAAATATTGAAATGCAAGATGAACCAAGTACCATTTAACATCATAATTCAAAACCAAATCAAAATTAACAAATAGGTTGGTATCTTATTCGTGGCCTATGGCTTTACTTTTTTAGCCAACCATAATAAACCTCCAGTTTATTGCTATGCATTTACAATGCCGAGTCCCCTGACTCTATGGTCTCTACAAGACCCGACCTCCGCCAGAGCCACCCGCGTACCGCGTATCCACGCCCTGCACAGCAGATACCGACTTCCAACGGACTACGGCTACGAAATGGCTCCGGTACGGTCCGACCAACCGAACTAAGATTCCTCACCCTCCTCAATATCCAACTCATCAATTTCCGACGGTACTTGGCCCTCAGGCATCTTTCTCAACCTATCTTGGGAATACTTGTACGTACGCCTAGAATTTAAAGCTCGTAACGTGTATCTATTGCCGCCTAAACTCCAATCACTAGAGATCATGTACCATGGATGAAGGCCATCGCCTTATCACAAAAAACAAATCATTGAAACACGCCACGACACGAGTGAACACCTCTCTATCTCTACGGCCCCGGCCGACTAGCAACATCACCATTGCTCTCACATACGCGCATCCACCACATGGATCACCCGTGTTCATCCTCAGACAACACACGACTCGGTCTCAACAGACCCCGACCAGCCAGATAGAGCTCTCACTCGCGTTTACACAAAAGCAATTAAACTTCGCCAACGCATTTTCATTTCATCTGGTACATGACCAACCAGCAATCTCAATAATTTTGACAGATCTATCGTAAAGTCGCCATTAAAATAGTTATTCAGTAAACAATGAGGTAAAATCTCAAGAAGTTGGGTATCGAACGTTACATGACATTTACTAGTTCTGTGCTGAATACGCGTCTTTGATCAATAGGTACCAGATTATAGCAGCAACCTTGTCAAATTGTTTATTATCAACAAATTAAGCGTCTTAACTTTACTAAACCAACGAGCATTCAGCACCAAAATCGTAAGAGAAACAATACGGTTCACCTTGTATGCAAGACCACCCGTGCCATGGTCCACGATGCATAAGTCGACCCGCAACTCAGTGCACGCGGCTTGCCTCACATGTAGCAATGCAGCGCCCTCGCTGTCCGCTGCTGCATCGTTGGGTTTGGTCATCATGACGGTGTAGCTCATCATCGCGGCTCCAACGCTGTTTTATGTAAACGACAGTCGCATCGGGTTTAGCTGTATTTCTGAAACAAATTATATCACACAGCATCACATAGTTCGGCAAATTTAGCTCGTAATGAAAACAGAAACTCTCACCGGGTATCGTGACGCAGTATCCCAATTGGCGCACTCTATTGACTCCACTGACGCCACTGACGCCACTGACGCCACTGATATTCTCTTGGTTGCGCTGACTCCACGCGCAATACATCTTGTGTCATACCCAAAACGTGGCACTTGTAACATATTTTTTTTGTTTGTTTTGTTGGATTGTATGATTTGTATGGTTTACTAGGTATATTGCATTTGAGATTACAATAGGTAGTTCTTGCTCTTGCTCTTATTCCTCCCTTTAAAAAATGTTTCTTGTAAGCCAATCGCAGTAGTCTTTGTTCAAATAGAGATACATTTGCAGATACAGTTTTACTGCTTTTTTGTTCTATATAGATCCTTCCTTCCTTTTAAAATGGTTAGTGAAATCGTAAATAATAGATTTGCAATTTTCAACTGACGTTTCTGTGTCACAGGATCTGTCGCTATGCGGATTTTTAAGGCTATGCAGGTTACAGAGATGCTAGCAAGTCGCCTATTTAATCCTTTGGTATAAATTAAATCTGCTTGTGATCAGAACTTTAATTTCGATCTTCGACATTCCTCAGTATAAAATCTGTCGTTTTATAATTGCTTCCATACTGTAATAATTGCCATGACTAGTTGAATATCGCACAAAATATTTTCCCATAACACAAATTTACTGTTGCAAAGTGATCTGGCATCCACGTCCTTCTTTCCAGGGTTGCAATCAGGTAGCTCCATGAATTTGTTTTCGGTACATCTGCGTGCGCATGTTTTCATTTTGTTTTTCAAACAATGCATAGCAACGGTCAATTTCTTTATCTTTTTCTTCATTTTGAACTAACACAGATCATCCCAGCAACGGTCAATTTCCTTTTCTTCATTTGCTCGATTGCATCCCGCTTCTGATAACGGAGCGGCAGCATGTTTTGACCTATCTTCGACATCGTGTGGGCGTTTCTATAGGGAATCGAGCAAATATGAACACCAAAGTACTCACAGAAGTATTTTAATAAAGGTTCTTCAATTTTTCAGTAATAAAGCAAACATGTCACACACAGAACGAAACGAATGACAGTTCCTAGTCGTGAGGCAGTTGTCTTCAGGAAAGTCCGTGGTAAACTGGCCTCCGCCAAGACACACTCCTTTCTTCCTAGACTCTGTCTTAGCTGGCAACTTTCGTGTAGAGGCGCCCTCTGTGCGTTACCATCATCGATAGTCGCGCCATCTATCTGAAGCTACCTGCTGCGCTTCGTTGAGTGACAACTATCATGACCGTCTCTGACAAATATATAAACAATAGTTTAAATAAGTATTAAAATAATACTCGTAAATATAATATATATGTAGGTATAAATTAAAAATAATACAGTCATCTTTATTTTAAGATCTTTAATATTTCACCTTTAAATGTTTGTTTTGTACAAATGAATGGATCTACAGTATTAAATCTTCTTTCATACGCACTGAACATTCACATTTTAATATTATTCACGGCTTTTAATATTATTTCGACAGTAGTTGGTGCAGCTACCAGGAACATGGAAGAGTGTGTCTTGTGCGAGTATTAGGTACATTGAATTTGATGCGTTCGAGAAGCTCTTTACAATCAATGCGACTCCGTAAGATGTCAAATAAGAAACCCATATCTAATACAATGCGCTTTGCTTCGAGTGAGAGAAGTCTGCAATCATCAAATATGAAATACTGATTTTTTTTTAAATTTATAGTGTAATTGTGATAAAAACTTTTTTCATTGATATACTTGTTTTTGAGGTTCACAATTACAAACAATCAAGTATTTCCATATAGTAGAGATCACGTTAGTCCTGTGGATGGAAAAGATCAATAAAATACCTGATGAGAATTCTTGAAGGAATCTTTATTTTACGAGTGATGTAGCCACGAAGAAGGTTTAGTCGTAAAAGTTTACGGCGACCTGAAACTCCTGAAAGCCTTTATTTCAATTTGTTTCTTGGGGCGTGGGTCCTGTAAGCGTTTGATAAAACTTTTAGTTTGGAGGGACAAGGGTAGTGAAATAACTGTGCAGATAGGTGAAGTGGGGTCGATGGACAATGCCTGCGCCAGCGCGTCGCGGCGTCGGTCGGTGTTTGTTATTGTCGGGGCAGGTCTGTCGACGTCGCCGGGTTCACCAGAAGGTGTGAACCCTGACGCAGCACCCGGTGTTATCATAACACTATTCATTTCTGGAATGAGTTCACCATCGGAAGACTAACTTTTACTTATCTTGCTGTTCGAAAATGTCTGGAAACATTCATTAAATAACTCCAGTTCAAAAAATGTTTTTGATCAATTAAGGTTCGCCAAAACAACTTTTCGAATAACGCAGACTCGTCGAGATTATATAAGGGGCTATCATAGCATTATTCCAAGTAGGTAAATAATTAATTCTACGAACTCGATTTATTTAACTTAGCAAATAGTTGAAGTCCGAGCGAGGCTGGAGAGCCGCCACCGGACTTCGTTCTTGGAAGGATATGTGTAGGTTCATGTGTTTATATAAAGTACAGTAACCTGCGGTATGGTGTCGTTAAGGTAGTAAACTATGTCGTAAACAAGCCTCACCCGCCTCACCCGGCCGTCGATCGTAAACAGGAGCAGGTGAGCAGCCCGCAGCCGGCGCCGTCGCGGCACAATGCTTGTTCTAAACGTTACAGGCGCTATAAAACACAATCTTGTGCACCAGATTGAGACTTCACTCAATTACCTACTGAAACCTTTTCTGTAAGGCGACTAGCGATAGCGTGCACTCTTGCGTAATAGCCTATACTAGCTTGTGGTTGCCAGACCGTAGTGAATTTATATAAGCTTACAATTTTACAGCATATGCCTTCAAGTTCAACGTAGGTACATCTACGTACACGACATCGCTATTATTTTGTCAGTGGCAACTACCAGCCAACAAACTTTTTTAAAAATGCTTATTACTACTTAAAAACTTTAACTACCTATTTAGCATAAAGCTGTCAGGTGTTGTGAAACTTTCAGTTTTTAATACGATGACAAAGCCCTGGAGCCACTCTGAATCGATGTTTCCTTTCCCGAAGCCAACGAGCCGACTGCTCTGGAAACTATCCATCGCGTGTTATCTGAACCAAATCAGAGGGAAATAAACAAGCGTGGAGAGACCGTTCTCCTCGGGTAGCTTAATAAGGAAACATTGCAGTTTCTCATGACTACTGTTTTCTTACCCTAACTGTGACAGATATAAACTGTGTACATTTCTTTTCATATCTTGGATAAAATAAAATATATAACAATACCTAATGATCCCAATTACCCTTTCCTTGTTCTACCCCTCAGGCGTGTGGGTACACTAATCTGTATGTCGAAAAACTGTGAATCGACGAGATTAAAATATTATGTGATTACGATGATCTGTTCGATGTAGAAGAGAACACGATCAGGATTATCTCTCAGAGCCAGAGTTATTACCACTCGTTCACTCGACACAGGGGCTGTGAACCTCATTAGTTGCTCGGCTGGTTACCTCAAATAAAGCTTAATTAATGCTATATTCATCAAATTGAAATTTTAACCCTCACCACGACGAGTATTTTAGAACCAAAACATACTTTGAGGGTATAATAAGAGTAAATTAAGTTATAATCAACGCCAGCAATTCAGAAAATGTGTGGGCTAAGATATTAACTTAGCTTTGATAGGCTTAGATAGATTAGTTAACTACGACCTTTCCACTCTCGTATCCTTTATTATGATAAATAAGTAATTATCCATTACCGTCTACGAGTGAAGTGTCTAATTGCCAAGTGCCACAGTATGACGTCAATGGCTGGATGACAGACAGACGATCTGTCAGACAGATCCAATTACAGGCGAGAGTAGTGTGGGGGTAGTGGGCGGTAGGTTCAGCGACGGATCTCTACAAATACTATTACAACCCCCAGCTCAGATGTAAATGACGGCAAATTGACGCAGACAGGAGGCTTCACCCGCGCTCACATTCAACGCGGTAATTCGATCTTTGCATTGTACATATTCATCCCTTTAAACATTTCTATTAATAATATAAATGTGCAAGTTAGTATGATTAGATGTTTGTTACCCAATCACGCAAAAACCCGCGTTTCGCGAAGAAATCATGTCATGAGGAGGGAATTACTAATGCTTTAAAGAGGAAAGATTTAATCGAATTGAAAAAAATCTTTTAATTACTGGAAAACTGCGTTATTGAAAAGAAACACAGGCCGGTGTCAGTAGGTATAATTATATAAAACGATGATTTTAGCATAAATTTATCATCAATCTGTAAAACAAGTCTGAAGAAAAAGCGGCGATATGTAACCGAACCCGCGTGAATTCAATTTACTTCAATACCATATACTGTGAAGATTCGCGGCGCCACCCACCTGCCTCCTATCAACATTGTGCAGGAACGCGGTTTATGTAAAAACAATCATAAGTATGTTCTCACGGTACTTACAAGCTCTGTGTGGAGGGCGCAGGAGATAGTATGAGTAGTCAGAACGGACCAATGGCTAGTTATGATCTACATAACTGTATGTATTTGTATATACAAATGTGCAAAGAATAAAATCGGTTAAGTAGTTTAGGAGTCCCTCGCGGTCAAACAACTTGACACGTAATCATTATCATCATTACATAGTAAACATCCAAGTCGCTGATTCTGTCTGTTTGTATGTTTGGCTGCTATCTCCTCCTTAACTACGTAACGGATTGTAATGCGGTTTTCGCCATCTTTTAGGGAATTTACTCATTTAAATTTCTAAATAAAGAAAAATCTGATAAAGTTATTTTAAGTTAGCTAAAATTCAACTTAACGGGAACAAGTCGCACCAAATTTCACCATTGCGAAGCGTGGGCGGGTCGCTAGTTAATATATATTAAGAAGATATAATAAAGCTGTAGAAGAAAAAATTCGGTTCATTAAATAAATAACTACAAGAGGTTACTGAAACGATGTAAATAAGTATGTAATGGATTTCAATTTGAATTGTTTATGTCAGGCAGGGGCGCAACCTTTTAGCAGGCAAGGGCCGCATGGTGAAAAAATCGACCAAAGGCGGGCCACACTGTAATAATATATCAACAAAAAATTTAATGGTTTTAAATTTAATAAACATGTAAAAGCGTGGTGGATTACGGCTCAAACCCTCTCGCTATCCGAGAAGGAGGCCTGTGCTCAACTATGGGACATGGCTATTTATTTATTTATTTTTATTTATGTGAAATTTTATTTTATATGTATATTTTTTTAATACA
This sequence comes from Emmelina monodactyla, assembly GCA_916618145.1. NCBI lineage: Eukaryota > Metazoa > Arthropoda > Insecta > Lepidoptera > Pterophoridae > Emmelina > Emmelina monodactyla. Next base: position 11,838,059 of record OU745304.1, read on the forward strand.
TTCGCGGGCCGCAAAGAAGACGTCGGCGGGCCGCATGCGGGTTGCCCACCGCTGGTTTATGTAATGATGTATGTGATCCGTCTAGTATTCACATACTACCTTAACCGTAATCCTATAATGTTTCATGTGTTTGTATATGTGTACAGTGATTCTGATATCGTACATATTGAATGAATAAGCTGTTTTAGTTTTAGCTTTGTTGTTGAAATTTCAACTTAATCGGAGTATTCTTGGCTATGATCCAAAATGGAGTCGCGGATAAATGTATTCATTGTAGTTTTGTTGTTACTAAATATTAATTTGTTTAATCATTTGTCAAATGAATGCTAATAGATTGCCAGTTTAGCTCGTGTATCGGTTCAACTCAACTGTTCAGTGATTGATGGATAGTTGCAGCCGTCAATGATGTTTGATATGAACTAGTTTATTATTTGAAGCATACCAATAGCGCAAGATGGTTTCACAGTAAAGTAAAACTATCTGCGTGTTTACAATTTATATATTTCTAAAATTAAATATTTTTATACATACATTAAAAAAATCCGATAAAACAATAATTACTACCTGACACAGCTATAACAGGATGTTCCGATATCAATTAATTAGGAAAGTGAGAACTAATTTGAAAGGATGTCAAGGATGATACAGTGTGATATACCTACTTTAGTTTAAGATTGCTGGGAGTTTTTTTCCGCCGGCTTTTTTCTCTCGGTCTACGGTTAGGTAAAGTCGAAGTTTGTAACATTGACGTTCATTAAGTATATGTTACATATCTATGATGAATAAAAGAATTTTGATTTTTAATTTTGATTAATTTTAATAATAATTACCCAGGATTAAACAGAAACAAACGAAATTTCACCTCAAGCTATTTACACCAACTATACCGTTTCCTAATATTCTTTTATATTCTTCTCAAGATTAAATTTTAGCTTAGGTGTGTATCTCTTTGGAAAGAGTGAAAGTGGAGCTAAACGAGGTGTAGTTGGATCATATCTGTGAATATTTGATCGCGGCTCTGATTCAATCATCCCTCGCCTGATCCCGCGGTAACCGGCTCACACCGGCTCACGCCAGTAAACTGCCGCGGAAACACGCCTCATTGCCAACAATGAGCACTTATACATTACTAGCGACCCGCCCGCACCTCGCAATGGTGAAATTTTGGTCAAATTGTGCATGATAAATAAAATTTTGGCTTATTTAAAAATACTTTTTCTGAATGTAAAGAACATTTACAAATATAAATGAATCCCTTAAAGATAGAGGAAAACTGAATTTCAGTCCCTTACGTAGTTTAGGAGGAGATGGCGGACAAACAAACAAACAGACACCATAAGCGATTGGATTTATACTATAATAATGATAATGATTTATGCTTAGTAATGACTAGCGACCAGCCCACGCTTCGCAAGGGTGTATTTTTGGTGACTTGATCAAGAAACAATAAATTTTAGCGAATTAAAAAAACTTTTTCCGATTGTTCTTTATTTACAAATTTAAATGAACAAATTCCCTAAAAGATGGCGAAAACCATATTAAAATCCGTTTAGTGGTTTAGGAGAAGTTAGTGGAGAAACATACAAACATACACGATTAGCTACTTTATAGATTTATACTATGAAATGATAATTATGATACCACGAGTTTATTGTAAAAGGTTTGTAATGATTTTAACATATTAAGCCGAACCACATTTAAAATATAATCACTCATAAGGGTTAAACTCAATTAAAATATAATTTGAGGGACTTAAATTACTTGGTTATTAAAAACAACAATTTGTAAATATTTTAACTGAAAATCCTTTTCAGAAATTAAGGGTTCTTAAAGTACTTAAATAACCTTAAAACGGGGTTGCGCATACGAGGGCCAAACTGAAAGTTTTTAGAACTGGCAACTTAAAAGCATTATATTAAAAAAATAAGTTTAAATTTTGAAAATAGAACTCTTTACCAATAATATTGAGTATACATTTCATTCATTTGTCATTTGTTTTACGATTTGGCGGCAAATTGAAAATTGTCTGTGCACGTCAGAATGAATTTAAGCCGAGAAAATTTTCGTGCAATGATTTTTTATGACTTTCGATGTCATATAAGTCAACAAGAAAGTTATGATAGACTTCGATTGGCTTTTCACGATGAAGCCCCATCTCGTGCCACAGTTTACAACTGGTTTAGTGAATTCAAACGTGGTCGAACTAATCTCACCGATGATTTGCGTGAGGGACGGCCATCTACAGCGACGACTGAAGATAATATCAGTGTTGTGCGGCGTATGATAGAGACTGACAAAAGAGTGACCTATCAGCAGATTCGGACAAGTCTAGGCATAGGTATGAGTCAAGTGCACAAAATCCTCCATGAACATTTAGCGGTCAGGAAGCTTTGTGCCCGCGCTGGATACCGCATAATTTGACCGAGGCTCAAAAACTTTGCCGTGTTGATTGGTGCCGAGAAATGATCCAAAAATTTAACGGAGGTGACTCAAAAGCTGTGTTCGACATACTAACGGGTGACGAAAGCTGGATTTACTGTTATGATCCGGAAACCAAAAGACAGTCTGCTCAGTAGGTGTTTCCTTCCGAAGAGTTGCCAACTAAAGTGAAGAGAGGTCGAAGTGTTGGAAAAAAGATGGTGGCCTCGTTCTTCGGAAAGACAGGTCATTACGCGATTGTTGTCTTAGAGGATCAGAAAACGGTTAATGCAGAGTGGTACACTAACAACTGTTTGCCACTTGTCTTGGAAAAAGTTCGAGAGAAACGACCTCGCAGCAGGATCCTCCTTCATCACGACAATGCCTCGTCGCACACCGCCAGGCAAACGATCGACTATTTGGCGACCTCAGACGTGGAATTACTGGGTCACCCGCCGTATAGCCCCGACCTCGCACCCTGCGATTTTTATTTATTCCCGAAAATAAAAGAAAAACTTCGAGGAAAACATTTTATGGACGCCGAAGAAGCAGTGGCTGCGTTTCAAAACGCCGTCGAAGAGACCCCTAAGGCCGAGTGGGCAAGGTGCTTTTCTCAATGGTTCTATCGAGTGCAGCGATGTATTGATGTAAATGGACGCTATTTTGAAAAGTTATAATAAAACTAATAACTTGCTAGAATGCTTAGTTTTTGATTTTCTAAGAACTTTCAGTTTGACCCTCGTATTCATTTAGTTTAATTACAAATACCTCCGCGATACGACGCAGGAAATACTGGAAGCCCAGGTCTGGAACTGCTGGTGTGGCGGCTGCCTGATTATATATGATTACACAGGATTTTTTATATTTATTACATATCTTGCACATTTATAGTTACATATCTTGCACATTTATAGTTTAACTAGTGGCCGCTCGCGACTCCGTTCGCGTAGAAGTCGGTTTTCCGTGGGAATGCGAAGTTTTCCCGCGGTAAATAGTTCCCTTAATTCTTTCATACATATATTTTTGCTGTCTAGAACCGTTTTCGCAGCGCACGCAACGGAAGCCCTCAAGGATGAATAATTTTCCCCGTTTTTTTCCCATTTTCCATTTTTTTATTCGCTCTTAATAGTTGCAGCGTGATGTTATATAGCCTAAAACCTGCCTCGATAAATGGTCTATCCAACACAAAAAGAATTTTTAAATTCGAACCAGTAGTTCCTGAGATTAGCGCGTTCAAACAAACAAACAAACAAACAAACTCTTCAGCTTTATAATATTAAGTATAGATATTTCGCCAAAATGTGTAATTGAGTATTTTATGTGATGCAATATTAGTATCAATAAATTATCACTACGCTTAAGATTACCAATAAAAACGTTGCTTTTATAGTGGTTGTATTTTTTATGTTCTCTCATAAATTCAAAGGAATTCTCTCATTATTTAGTATGTTGTTTATTTATATATCGGGTGTGGTGTGGTACGGGTAGTGTGGGTATGTGCGTACTGCGCCGCGCCGCGGGGATGAGGCTCTGTATTAAATCTGCATAACTTGCCTCGCCGGGGGTCCGCGGGGGGGGGGGGGGGGGGGGGGCGGGGCGCGGGGGGCGGGCGCGGGGAACGTTTACACAAGTAGGTGATTAAAATAATTAAATAAAGCTGTTACAGTCTACAGACGCCGGCTCTGCCCCAGTTTAGTCGCCATTTGCCAATTGCAAGCTTCAAGAACGAACTTGTTAGAAATTAATTTCGTTAAAGAAATACTTCTAAGTTTGATCCCCTTTAGTGCTTACTTATGAAATTTGCAATGATAATAAAGTCACGCGCAGTGTTGGTTCAGCTCGCTGGTTCAGCTCGCCGGGAGTTCATGGAGCGTGCGATGTTGATCCGTGATTAGTGTCGGAGTCGGCGCGCACGACGCGACCGTCCTCGACAGTGTCGCCGCGCACGATCTGTGTCTGGCTCGACTAACGATAGAGCATCCTCTTTTTATAAGATCAATTAATATAAACTCTGTTTACATTTAAGGAAGACAAATTTCGTGAATTTTTTTTTTCAAGTTGCGTAGTTCATTTAATATTTATTTTACGTTATCCGCTTCATTATCATCATCATTACATAGTATAAATCCAAGTCGCTAATTGTGTCTGTTTGTATGTTTGTCCGCTAACTCCTCCTAAACCACGAAACGGATTTTGATCCAGTTTCCGCCATCTTTTAGGTATTTTTTTCATTAAAATTTATAAATAAGGAACATTCAGTAAAAGTTTTTTAAGTTAGACAAAATGCAATGTTTCGTGAGCAAGTCGGCCAAAATTACACCATTGCGAAGCGTGGGCGGGTTGCTAGTATTTTATAAATAATAAATGTGTTTGGATTGGCCAATGTTGTCAAAATTGTAACTGCGTAAGTACGTGTAGCAGCCGAGTGTTATCAATTAATCAATGTTTATCCTGTTATTAATTAATAGCAGGGGTGATATGATAGTAGCGGTGGTAGGCGGTGGGGGTGGTGGGGCGCTGCAGGCCGGAAGCGGCGGCGTGTGCGCTGGTCCGAGCACTGACTCGTGGCATGCAGATTAGCTCGTCACGCCGCAACCACCGACCCAACTATCATACATGTATCCAGGCTTACATTGTAATGGACTGTGAGAAGAAATTGGAGCGAATCGTGCAGCAAATGGGCCGGATGGTCCCGGGTTCGTTCTGCTACATTAGAGTAACGCGGCGGGACCTTCTTAAAAAGTACTTCTAATTCGTGGATAATTCTTGTTTCAGCTATCCTTGTTATTATGTTAAAACTATTTTTTTATAGTTCCGTGCCTAAAAAGAATAAAAGAACCCTTATAATTATGATCCCTTCGTTGTCCGTCTATATTTTTGTCTGCACTAGTATACACTGTATAGGTATGTACTACCCTCTACTAAAGATGCTGTTTGGAAACTTATAATCCCACGTAGCCAAAAGATACAAAGTGTATAGATCACTTTCAGTGAAAGTAAAGTAAAGAAATACATCTTTTTTAATAATTATAATAACAATAAATCTCCAGACTAACCCACAAATAATGTGACCCTACAGTAAGTTGCAGTAATCACTTGTGTTATAGGTACCACATAATGGACTAGGGGAGAACCTAGTTACACCCAGACACGAGCCAATAACGAAAAAATCATTTTACGAAATTGGCCCGACCCGGGGATTGAACCCGGAACCATCCTACCACAGAGGTCGTCAATAAAACAAAAATATTAAATGTGTTTCCTCACTGAACGTTGCACATAAAGTAAAATAAAATATTCAGTTCGTAATTTTTAAGACTTGGTAACTAAAATGAACTAATTATTTGCATTCCCAGAAGTTAGCACGACGGTATCGGTGCGCGAGTTCGACTCGCACTGGATACTTTTTCGATATATTTTTCTCGAAAACCCAACATTTTTCAAATAAAAAATAAAGTAAGTACGAGGTCGGAGTTTTTTTCTCTCAAAGGTCGACTTCACTCAGTAACTGAATCCAAAATATAATTAAAAAACTTTGTGTGCGTCGTCCGGGGCGCGGAGGAGGCTCGCGGGGCTCCTTGATAGATGTGTTCACTAACTCAACTTGACTCAGTTCAACTCAACTATGTAGGCGCAGGAGTACCACCTGACATAGTTCGGCAACTCTTCGTTAAACGTTAACCAAAATAGCTGTTTATTTTGGACGAGTTAGTAGATAAATATCACGTTACAACAACCTACATTATTTCACCTTGTTTTGTTAAAGTTTCAATGTTGTTTTCGTCGTCCTTTCTACTTTCAATTATCGTTTAAAGGTAAGTTTGGTTTTGATTTTTTTTTTAATAAATTTCAATAAGAATCCTCAGAGCATCATTTAATTATTTCGTTTCAGTTCATAACAATGTAATAGAATATGACAAGAAATTCTTGGAAGAATTATGAAAATATCTATGTTTATTGTTTTTTATTAAAAATATTGTGATTGTCAGCACGGCGCTGGCTGGTGTCGCGGCCGCACGCAACATGTCGCGCCGTCGCTACAACTTCATTGCTATTCCAGCTTGCTGCATACGTAAGCAGAGAAACAAGATCGGATGGTAACATATCGCTCTGGGCTCCATTTAATATGATATACGAAGGTCGAAGGTGAGCCGACTTTAGGCCCGACACGCCAATATGTACCTTATACCGTGCTCCCTCTGAATCATAACATCGTGTCCTGTCAGGATAATATTGCTTTAGGATTTATTTGTGGAACGCGAACTGAAAACAATATAACGGTGAGATAAAAGCACTCGCTTTTTATTGAGGACATTGAAAGGTATCGGACCGCAGAGTTCACAAACATTCATTCACGAGGACTACCTCAAAGAGCTTCAGTAATGGATTGCCAATATACATCTGATTTTATAGTCAATTTTAGGGTTACTTCTTTGAAAAACATCAAAAGGTTTTGTTTGTTTTTTGAAAGCATTATAAATATCTTTAGAAAGTAGCGACGGAGTTTGTGTGGCAAATAATGTAAATTATCTTGGAGATATTCTACTGAACTGCGCGTAACATTTATATACAATGGACATAAAAGTGTGTACATAAACAGAGTGTTGTTACTTGCAGAGTGAACCAGATTTTAATATAGAATTTTTCAATATAGAAAAGGTCATCGGGTGTCGCCAGTGGCGCACGAGTAGGTACATCGCGCTGCATCCGCTATCAAACCAAACAACATAATACCGTTATTGAAACGGTAACATTTAGTGTTGTGTGAAACTGTATCTCATTGAACGGGAACTTCAGAATTATAGACACGGTGGGACGATCCGAAACAAATGATCGTTTGAAATACCAATCGAATTCTAATTTCCGTTGAAGCAGCATTAGTTAAATGACGTTTGTTTGTAGTTGACAGCGACGTTTTAGCGGGAGGCAGAGTAGGGGGTTGGGGAGAGTGTGAGGCAGTTAGTGGAAGCCGATGGAAATTGGTAAAAATGTGAGGGCGGGGTAATGGACCGCGGCGGCGGCGGCCGGGTCCCCGCTGTAACTCATCCCACATCGACTGATTTCAAAACAGTTTAACGACTTGTTTCTTAAACGCGAGACTTCACGTAATAACAGTGTAAGTGTGGTTAAGTGGTTTAAAACCATTTTTGTACTTATTCATATTATTTAATCCTCTAAACTTGCACTTATTAATATTTATAAAAAAAGTAAGATAAAAACAGTTATTGTACGCGTATTGTGCGACTACTGCTCTGCGACGATTGAAATACACTAAAGTGTCATGCTGATGGAACACGATAATCATGTTGTTAATAAAACATTAATGAAGCCGGCTGGCAGCCCGCCAGCGCCCGCGCGGACCTCCGACCTCCGCCGATTACTTACTTCACTACATTATACATATTGCTTTTTTATATAACATGTTTACGTATAGCAACGTAATTATAACTCAGTAAGTACTGATAACATAATCTTATCTTTTTTCTTTCTAATAATATAAATGCGAAAGTATATGTTTGTTACGCTATCACGCAAAAACTACAGAGCTTTGTATATAGATAAACTTTAATCTGAAATAGCAAATAAGGTACTTTTTATGGGACCGGAGGGTGGAAAACCAGTATGACAATAATTCAAGCTTTTTTCTTTGATCTCAAAATATATGAATAAAAAAGGTATGATCAAAAAACTTGTGAGAGACAGAACAAAGTGGTGTCACCTGTAGTTCTCACATACACACACACACAGGCTGCATACAGCCTGTAACGCACGCAGCGGTGGCCGCGTCGGCGGAGGAACTGCCAGCAGCGGCGCGTGCACCGACCACCGACGGCACCCGCCCCGCCCCCCCGGCCCGCCCCGCCGCGACCCCTCACCTCAACTAATTGGTAATTTAACGCACCAAATAATCTTAACTACTTAACAGGACTTTAGATTGCAAAGCTTACACTTGAGATTTGAGATTGAACCCTCACATCACCAAAGTTCTGTATAAGTCCGCGCTACCGAATAAGTAAGTAAACTAATATTAGAAATTCATTGATCGTTCCTCAGCGGAGGTGGCTTCTGACGAAACACGAACAAGTTGACAGCTATGTCGTTGAAGTGGTTTGCTCGAGTTTGTTTATGAGTTGAATAACTCGACGACGCAATAAACGACGGCAATAACCGAGCAGTACCGGCGTTGATGTGCGAGTCGAGTGCCGCGGGGGGGTGCGGTGGTCACGGGGAGCGGAGGGCAGATATATTTGACTAATTGAGTGCGACGAGCATCATCGCATCAGATCCAATTGCATTTCCGTCTTCAAATATCTGATATTTGATTCCAATGTAAACAGGTTAAACGCCCTCCGCTAGTTACCCCCCCCCCCCTACCTCCCGCCGCTCGGTTTTTATCTGGAATTAGAGGCGGCTCGATATCGACGGCGGCTATTTACAGAATGAGCTAATGAAGCAGAGAGGGTCACAAAAAGCGCGCAGTCTCGACAGCAGCATTAGCGGATATTTGTTTCAATTGTTTCTTACACTCAGTCAATTAATCAGCGGCTTCTAATTGCAGCCGCGCGCGCCGCCGCGGGGTCGCGGGGGTGTGCCCACGTCCACTAGCTGGGCACGGGACCCTCCGCGGGTAGCGTGATGGATTGAGGGATCAACGTTACAGAACAAGTTTCTTACTTGTGAGATGAGACAAGCTTTTTGTCTATGTTTCTAAGTTCTAAGTTTCGCGAAATACCTAATTAAATGTAGGAACAACAAGTAACCTAACAAATCGTTGACATAATTAAATAAAGCCTCATTTACACGATACCATTTTCTTGCCTGTAGCGTACAATTATGTAGAAGCAATACTTGAATTGCAGCGTATAAACTACATGCCATATTCTTTCTCTACTAGGCAAGTTTTGCATTCAAAAATGTTCTCGGTTTAAACTGTACATACAATATTTTCTTGTGCAATACTTGAATTCAATAGGTTTGTCACTTGACTTTGATAGTCATTTTATCCGAAGACGTCCAACACTTGAATGAAAATATTCGTCTGAGCAAATACGGTCAATTCTTGAAGCAACGTGCCAGTAAATGGAACAGGAACGTACAAGTCGATGTTTAGACAAGACAATTCTTGAAAGCGATAATCTCCTTACCATTATTGTATCAATGTAAACAAAACACGCTGGCAATTATTTCTTTTCAAGATTTGCATTCAATGATGGCGTTCAACTTTATAAATAATCTCCCCGTGTAAACAGTTGCTTACAATTATTGAAATGCAAATATTGCGCTTCCACTATTGTATTCAATTATTGCTATTGAACGTGCAAGAAAATGGTATCGTGTAAATGAGGCTTAACTGTTAGAGAGAAGCTGATTAAAGGTATTGTCAGAACTCGTCCGAAGAGACGAGCGGCGCCGCGGCCCCGCGCTAGTGCATTCAACATAGTCACAGAGGCGGAGGGCTTAAAGCCTTCTCGCTACACTTTATCACGAGCCATTCATAATAAATGAAACTCCTGATAACGCCTAATGTATAGCTCTTAATGTTTTTGTTATGGATTATATTCATAAACAACTGGGGAGAACCCACACAGACTACAGGGAATTTGAAACTGTTTGTATAGTTTACTACATTGATGCCACCGGTATGCATTGAACCTGAATCCTATACGATATAGCATCGGCACTCCGGGCAGGTCGTTAAATATTGCATTTATTGTTTCGATACAAAGCAATGAAATGCATGGAGCCGTGTGCGGCCGTTACTTGCACGTGCTACAGCAGCTACGGTGCTACGCCGTAGTCGCGCGCCGTAGCAAGACGAACTCAACGCGGCATATGATGCCCATTTTGAGTTAAATATCTTTCAATCTAACCATATATTTAGATATTACTTACTACAAGATATCGTAATTTAGCGATAGGCATGTAAGACTTACAAATAAATTTGTGTTCATAAACCAGTGCGAGAAGAGTTACACAAGCCCTTAGAGCAATTACGACAAAACTGTTTAAAGATTAGGAGTGAGTATGAATCTACAATATACTTGAATTTAATTTAAATAGTATCCTCCGAATCCGCGCCATTGTAAATAAAATGAATTATTGCAGCTACATGACTGTTGGTTTCCGATTAAATCATGTCGGTAAAAGTATTAAAATACAGTGATTTAATGATGGTAAAAATGGTCTGATATTTTATGAAATATTAAATGAATTAGTCCCTTTGAGACAAAGTTTCTGAGCGAAGATGAAAAATGCAAAATATTTTAAATAACTTTATATTTTCGCAATGTTGCCTCTAATTGGTGATTTTTTAAATAAAATAAATAAATAACCGTTAATTAGCCTGCAGGTGGCCTGCAGACTATTCATGATACACTAAAGATACAAAGTAAATTTAACCCTTTATTTACAAACATATAACCGGCAATCAATTACATAAATCTAACCTATTTCAGGTATAGATAATGTTACAAACAAACAGACAATGCTTTCTCTTTAATTATTGTAAACGTGGGACCCGCAACGTGGCATAGCTATCTTTCGAAACTGACAATCACTCTGGAAATAAATCATTTTCTGTCTAACTTCAGTTAAATTAGGCAAAAATCAAATTTTTATGCTTCATTGTAACCACAGATTGTTACCAAAATATTTATCAAGAAAGTATAAAATAATAGAACGTCTAATAAATCTGTTATTCAATATAAAACAATATAATGAAGGCAACTTCAACCTCTAATGATTCGTATTTATAAAAATGAGTTTTCCACAAATGTTTGGGAAAATACAAGAAATTAGTAGTGAAGTAGATTTATTGAGGTCAACAAGGAGGTTTATTTATTGCGGAGTTAGTTGCGGAGTTGTAGCGAGCCGCCATTCGAAGGAAGCTGTTCAATCCGAGCCGGTCAACAACTGCACAATCCATACAGTAGTACAATTGATCAATTCTTTGTTCCTCTGTTACTTTATCAACGACTGAAAAATATGAATATGTTTAATATTTGATAGCATCAAAACAGTGTATGCCATCATGAAGTCACGCCAGCAACCGCGCCGGTGTCGGAGTCCGCCGAGCGCCGCCGAGTGCCGCCGAGCGCCGCCGAGCGCCGCCGAGTGCCGCCGAGTGCCGCGCGAAGTGACCAACTATATTGAATGGTAATTGCTTGTTTTTACAACAAACAGCCAATCACGATTCGACAATGTTTATGTTACCTACACAACCCGCACGTATCTACAGTCGTCTGCGTTAATATGTCATTTTCGAAGGGAATTAACCGTGTCCAATTATATACATGAGTTTCACAAATAACTCACTGCCAACTCAAGCAATAATCGAGTCCATTTAAAATAGAATTCATGCATCAAGTTGGCAGCAAAGTTATTTATATGCTTAAAACAATTTGTGTATTATGACGAGATATTATCAAAGAATTATGTTTGGTAGAGGCTGAAAATTAATATTTAGAGCTAATTAAAGATTTACTTACATTGTGGCGCCGGAATTTAATCAAAGCATACTTCCCCTGATGGGTTACATTTTAACCAATTTTGAGTTTAAAATTCTAACCCGAACCACACAACAACGAGAAACTTGTTATTGGTTTACACGCAGGTACACAGCTTTAATTCTTGAATTGAATACAAAGTGAGTAGAAATTTCTTTTCTGTTCTGAAGTAATGAGGTTGAACAAAAGTATCTCCAGTCAATTTGTGAAGCCTCTAATGTACTCTGAGTGTGATCCGCGCCGCGCCGCCGCCGCGCCTCGGGTGATTGCTTTCACTAAATATTAATACTTTCCGTAAACTTGATTATTTGTAATTGAATATTCAACATCCGCTCAGCTGTGCGGAAACACTCATTATATGTTTCTTAACTTAACTTCAGCTGATATAAAGTTAATCGTTTATGCGCGTATTAGATTATAAGTAGAAATACCATTATATTATAAAACTATAAATGTGAATATTAATATTTTCAGAACTTTTAAATGGTAGCACAGTTTATGTATTTAAAAAGTTATTATTTTGAATCGTCTTGTCAGAATTGTATGACGTACTGTTTCTTGATTGGTTTTTGTAAACCGCACCAATCGCAAAGTAGCTACCGTCACGTGATTAAGTGGGGCGATTTCCTGACTTTGACGGTAGGAGAAGTCTATAAAAGCACATATTGTGGTTGGCTCGGGTCACTTTTTCAATTGGCCGTTGCATCGATAACAAGTTAAGTACTTTGTATTCATTAGTCTGTAATTCTGTAGAAATTAGGTATATTTCTATATTCTTTGTGTTATTTTATTTTATAATTTTATAAATTGTGTTAAAATACTTTATATTACAACTACCCTTTATTCATTTCCCTATTTATGTGTAACTATCAAGGTGACAAGTAAGTAATAAATATTTATTTGTCTTTCTTATGTTTCCTTTAAATATCCTCCACCAAGAAATTACTAGGAAGGTAGTGTAATAATCAGACTTTTATTAATTTCATAATTAGTGATTTTGTAGGTTATTAATGAATAGTTGGTTAAGTCAAATTAAATAACTTAAACTGTTAGGGCTTCATTTGAGGAAGAACCCAGTACCTACTCTATAAATAGGGCTTTTTATATAGGTAAACTATTATCAGAAGTGGGATCGAATTTCAAACACATGTAAATTAACACGTGTTTCTACATTTTCAGGATGGATATCTCTGCATTCCAAGATTTCCTCAAAGCGATCCAAGATGCTGCGTCGGCGCCTCGGCAGCGAGATGATGACGTCGCCTTGCCCACGTTCAACCCTGCTACAAGCGACAGTGGTGCTGAGTCCTGGTGCGTCAATATTGAAACCCTCGCCAAGGAATTCAAATGGAGCAGCATTGCTACTGTTGCTAAAGCCGGTAAGGCCTTAAAAGGCTCTGCTTTATTGTGGTTTGAATCATGGGAACCATTAGGCGGACGATCTTGGGAGAATTTCCGATCGGAAATAACAGATCTTTACCCTGAAAGAAAAAATCTATCTGAAAAACTACAGAAAGCTGTGTCACATCGGATTCTTCAGAGTCGTATTGCGAATATGCTAGAGAAAAGTTAAGATTATTACGTGGCACTAGAGTTAATTTTACTGATACACAACTTACTGAATTAATTTGTGGGGGCATTAGTGATGTAAATGTAAAAATGGCGTCTTTCAATAGCAACGTTAAGAACCCTTCTGAACTAATTGCTTTGTTTACTTCATATGTTAAAACAAAAAAAACGTCCATTAGAGCAAAGTAATGATAAGGCCTTCCATAGTAACATTAAACGGAATAGAATAGAACAACGACCTAATGAAGCTAAATGTTTTAACTGTGGTAAATTGGGGCACACCAAGGCGCAATGCTATAGGAAAGATAGCCAAGTAAATTCGACAACAAAATTTGAATCAAAATCTAATGTGGTTTACGATAGATTTTGTACTTATTGTAAAAAGGCGGGTCATACAGATTCAATTTGCAGATACCGACCCTCAGTATTAAATACTAATAACAAAGTAAATCAATCAGAAAACGAGGTTAATTTTTTAGGCAATCCGAATTAAAATTAACGAAGGTATCCGTTAATGATGTAATAATTAATGCTCTTATTGATACCGGAGCTAATTGTAGTTTAATAAAAGAATCTATAGTAAAACGTCTGGGTTGCCGCCTTTTGCCATGTAATTTACGTATTTGCGGAATCGGTGCAGGTACATTAAATGTGTTCGCAAAAGTTTTAGTTCCCGTTAAATTTTCGGATTTGTTGATTGAACTAGATATATTAGTTGTCAATGATGCTGATTATGTGTATGATTTATTAATAGGACGGAATGCTATTCAACATTCAGATATTGAAATTATAACGGATAATTTCGGTTCACGTTTAGCTAGAAAATCATTTTTTTAAATCTACCCTCAAAATTAACACGTTGCAATTCGATCCATTAACTGACCTACATAATGCAATGACTCATTTGGATATTAAAATACAAGAAAAGATAAAAGTTATTTTTCAAAAGTATCCTTCGGTGTTAGACGATATAGGTACAGTAAAAACGGGAGAATTAAATATAAAATTAAAGAAAGATGAAATCGTGTATTACAGACCGTATAGATTGGCACCGATAGAAAGGGAGAAGGTTAAAGAAATCGTCAAAGATTTATTAAATAAAAAAAATATTAAAGAAAGTAATTCATCTTTTGCAAGTCCTGTGATTTTAGTAAAAAAAAAAAGATGGAAGTGATAGAATGTGTATAGATTTTAGAGCGTTAAATAGATTGATTGAAAGAGACAGATACCCTCTCCCTCTCATCGAGGACCAAATAGATAAGTTAGGGCGAGCGAAGTATTATATATCTATTGACATGAAAAATGGCTTCTATCAAATACCAATAGCAAAGGAATCAACTAAGTATACTGCTTTTATAACCCCGGATGGACACTATGAATTCCTCAAGATGCCTTTTGGTATTTGTAATGGTCCTTCCGTTTTTCAGAGAGCTATTGTTAAAGCGGTAAAGCATTTGGATTTCCTTTTAGTATATATTGATGATATATTGATACCTTTTGCAACTATCGAACAGGGTCTTAATTATTTGGAGCAAACAATTTCAGCGCTTGCCACATCTGGTTTTACAATAAATATCAAAAAATGTAATTTTTTCGTTGAACATATTGAATATCTAGGTAGACATATCTCTCAAGACGGTGTTAGGCCTAGTGAATCTAAGGTGTCTGCACTTATTAATTCACCAGTACCCAGAAAAGTTAAGCAAGTTCGGCAATTCATGGGTTTAGCTAGCTATTTTAGAAAATTTATACTAAATTTTGCCTCTCGAACAGCTTGCATTACTAAATTAACTAAAATTAATCAAAAATGGGAATGGGGGACGGAGCAGGATGCGGCCAGAAAATATGTTATAGACAGTTTAATTTCTAAGCCATTATTAACAATTTTTGACCCGAAACTACCAACAGAGTTACATACTGATGCTAGCTCGATTGGTTTCGGTGCAATTCTTTTACAAGAAAATAATAACGTTAATAAAGTAGTAGCTTATTACAGTAAAAGAACAACTCCAACAGAAGCAAAATATTGCTCGTATGATTTAGAGACGTTAGCAATTTATAATGCCCTTAAACATTTTAGAGTGTACCTTCTTGGTATTAAATTTAAAATTGTGACTGACTGCAATTCTATTAAGGCAACAATGTTAAAAAGAGATTTGTCCCCAAGAGTTGCCCGTTGGTGGACTTTTCTACAAGATTTTCGGTTTGAAATTGTCTATAAAAAAGGTAAATATATTAGTCATGTCGACTTTCTTAGCCGCAATCCTGTTTTAAACCCAAAGCCAGAACGTTTTGAGCCGTTACCTGAAGTAAATGTAATAGAAATTGATGAAAATCATACTTCTCCGTCATGGCTAGAAATAGCACAGCAAAATGATTCAGAAACTCAGTCTTTAATGTCACAAGTGGTAGCCGGTGAAGTTGATTCGACTCAATATCTAATTCAAAATAACTTATTGTATTATAAAACAGAACCAGATGCAAAGCCGAGGTTGTTCGTACCAAAAGGTTATAGATTAAGTATTTTACGTCTCTATCATGATGAAAACTGCCATGTAGGTTTTGATAAAACAATACATAAAATAAGAGAATATTTTTGGTTCCCTGGAATGGCAGCTTTTGTTAAAAAATATATTGGGTATTGTTTAATTTGTATTGAAAGAAAAGGACATTCGGGTCCAAAACAAGGCTTATTACACCCAATTGACAAAACTGCCATCCCCTTTCACACTTTACACTTAGATTGTACCGGACCTTTTACAGTAACTAATGAAGGTTTTAGACATATATTGCTAATTGTAGACGGATTTACCAAATTTTGTTTACTTAAACCTCTTAAAACGTTAAATACTCAAGAACTTATTCCAATTATACGAGAAACGATTACATTGTTTGGTACACCTTCATTGGTTATCACAGATCGCGGTACAAATTTTAGTTCAAACCAGATTCAGAATTTTTTTAGAGAATTACATATTGATCACCACATGATAGCTACAGGGACACCTAGGAGCAATGGGCAATGTGAGCGATATGTATTTACTGTTATAAATATGTTGAGCACAATGTGTAGTGGAACGTCAGATTGGCCAAGCATGTTGTGGAAGGTTCAACAATCAATAAACACCACCGTTCAAAAATCCACTGGATTTTCTCCTCTGCGTTTGTTAATAGGCGTTGAAGCAAACATACCTAGTGTTCAAGCTCGTTTAAGTGAAATCCCTAACATTAATATCTTAGAACCTGATATAAATGTACATGTTGATCGACAAATTGCTAAGCAAAGGCTACAACTTGTAGCAGAAAAGTTTAAGAAACGTTTTGACTCTGTGAGGCGAGATAATAAAATTTATGAAATAGGAGATTTAGTGTATGTTAATCAAGACCACAGACGCCATGATAAATTAAAACCAAAATATAAAGGTCCCTATGAAATTACTTCTATACTACCATATGATCGCTATGCTCTAAGAGGACTTAGAAATTTAAGAAACATTACCGTCGCAAAAGATAAATTGCGATTTTGGCCAGGGGAATGGGTAGAAGATAATATTGCTATTGAAAGTGCCACGTAAAAACAAAAAAAAAAATACAGATAATAATAAGAAATATGTTTGTATTGTTTTATTTAATTTTTACATAGGTACTTAGTACTTTTGCAACTTACTGTACTTTAAATTATTATTTTTTCTCATATAATTCCGCTGGTCGGCCTTTTGATTGGTGTTGGCGGATCTCACCGGCAGCGGGTGAATGCTGCCAACATGTCTATTCAACTGGCATATAATTCCGCTGGTCGGCCTTTTGATTGGTGTTGGCGGATCTCACCGGCAGCGGGTGAATGCTGCCAACATGTCTATTCAACTGGCATATAATTCCGCTGGTCGGCCTTTTGATTGGTGTTGGCGGATCTCACCGGCAGCGGGTGAATGCTGCCAACATGTCTATTCAACTGGCATATAATTCCGCTGGTCGGCCTTTTGATTGGTGTTGGCGGATCTCACCGGCAGCGGGTGAATGCTGCCAACATGTCTATTCAACTGGCATATAATTCCGCTGGTCGGCCTTTTGATTGGTGTTGGCGGATCTCACCGGCAGCGGGTGAATGCTGCCAACATGTCTATTCAACTGGCATAATTTATTATTACTTAATTGGTATTGGTTTTCTTATGCTAATGGAAGGAAAATGTATCATATGATATGGGTAAAATAAACAACATCAAGTGAACTATTTATTACTATTATAATAATGTATAAAGTACATAGGATTCTTTTGTATGTTTACCGATGTTCCTAGTTGTTTTTGTCTTTAATTTCTAGATCCTAATTGATTTCTAGACTTTAATGCAGATATTGTATATATATAGGTACATAGTTATTAATTTAGTTATTTTCAGTGGCTTTCTGTTTATTTCATTTGTTTTAAGTTATTTGTTTAAACTTATAAAACCCACTTTAAACTTTGTATTGATGTTTGTTATATGTAAAAACTTGTATTATGTACTTCGAGGACGAAGTACTGTCAGTATGGCCGTATTAGATTATAAGTAGAAATACCATTATATTATAAAACTATAAATGTGAATATTAATATTTTCAGAACTTTTAAATGGTAGCACAGTTTATGTATTTAAAAAGTTATTATTTTGAATCGTCTTGTCAGAATTGTATGACGTACTGTTTCTTGATTGGTTTTTGTAAACCGCACCAATCGCAAAGTAGCTACCGTCACGTGATTAAGTGGGGCGATTTCCTGACTTTGACGGTAGGAGAAGTCTATAAAAGCACATATTGTGGTTGGCTCGGGTCACTTTTTCAATTGGCCGTTGCATCGATAACAAGTTAAGTACTTTGTATTCATTAGTCTGTAATTCTGTAGAAATTAGGTATATTTCTATATTCTTTGTGTTATTTTATTTTATAATTTTATAAATTGTGTTAAAATACTTTATATTACAACTACCCTTTATTCATTTCCCTATTTATGTGTAACTATCAAGGTGACAAGTAAGTAATAAATATTTATTTGTCTTTCTTATGTTTCCTTTAAATATCCTCCACCAAGAAATTACTAGGAAGGTAGTGTAATAATCAGACTTTTATTAATTTCATAATTAGTGATTTTGTAGGTTATTAATGAATAGTTGGTTAAGTCAAATTAAATAACTTAAACTGTTAGGGCTTCATTTGAGGAAGAACCCAGTACCTACTCTATAAATAGGGCTTTTTATATAGGTAAACTATTACGCGTATATTAAATTTTGAAAGCGAGTATTATTTCATACATAACAAAATATTATTTATATATAAAATATTATTGATACAAATATACAACTCTTAAAGTTTGCTTATGCATTTCTGTTTATTAGCGTGCCTTCTGTTTTTATTAGAATCTAGAGAAAGAGCAGTAACTAGTTAATACTTTGTTAGAATGAGTCGTAGAAAAAAAAGTTTTTTTTTTATAATCACCTTGAAAGAAAAAGGAAGGATTGATTATTTTTTTGTGTTCGTATATTATCAGGTTCCAGAGGTGTATAGAAAACGCTATTTATAAAATAGTGATGTTCGCAGTAGAAAATTTCGTTTAATTCAAGCGCCTCTTTTGAGTATGATATAACTGCAGGTATTACATGTTTTTATTGCAGCATATATAACGTTATGGAAAGGATATTCTTTTCTGTGCACCATGTTTTTGTGATATTTATACGTTTCGTTCGTATCATCTAGTAATTGTTATTGGGTTAACTACTATTAAAATTTATATAATTCTATATAGAAGAGTGGTCGGCGGATACATCACTGTCATTTAAGATGAACTATTGCCTGCTTGTGTGACGTGTGGCGGGGGCAGGTGCGGGGGGGTGTTGTCATGTTGTTGATATGACAGTTACGGAGCAGGCGGCGAGCGGTGGGGGCACGCGCTGCCACTACCGGTCACTTACAAAGGTTAACTCGTAGAGCTAATTTTTAAAAATATATTACCTAGGCAATCAGATCGCTCACCTGGAGTTGAAAGCGCTCAACTTTTGTGTGAAATCAAAGTTTTGTTACTGTCTCCTTTAGGAAAACAGAATCGTTATGCAAATCAAGAAGCAGTTTAATAATATGTTAAAAATCTTGTCACTAGCGAGCACGGGCCACGACACTGCTTCATCGCCGGGTCGCCTGTCAGCGTCACCTGGTCGCGGGTCACTGTCCATCGGTCGCAACACTCCAATCACGGCGCTGCTTTATAAACTACTAGCTTTCCGCCCTGCGGTTTCACCCGCAATTAAATTATTTTTCCCGTGGGAATGAGGCATTTTCCCGCAAAAAAATAATTGTATTATCTTCTTCCCTGGGTGTCGAACTATCTCTATTCCAAAATCAAGACAATAGGTTAAGCCGCTTTTACGTGAAGCGAACATATAGATAGACGGACAGACAGACATACACATTTTCACATTTATAATACTTCTAGCGACCGCTTCGCTTCGATCACGAAACATGAAATTTTGGCTAACTTAAAGACTTTTTTCTAAATGTTCTATATGTACAAATTTAAATGAATAAATTCCCTAAAGTATGTCGAATACCTCATCAAAATCCGTTACGTAGTTTCAGAGGAGTAAGCGGACAAACATACAAACAGGCAGAATTGGCGACTTGGATTTATAGTATGTATTTATGTAATGATGATGGTGATAGTAAGGATAGACCTACAAAAAAGACCTTCGCAGTACCTATATACCTATCTATATCTTAAGTGTCTATATCTTAGCCTATACTGTAGAAGCTACCTATATGCCTGTGATAAGGGCGCTGCAGGGCTTTACAATTTTATTAAGTTGTTATAAAGGGTTTCCACGCGAACGAAGTCACGGGTGGCCTCTAGTTTCACTATACGAGGGCCAAACTGAAAGTTTTTAGAACTGGCAATTTAAAAGCATTATATTAAAAAAATAAGTTTAAATTTTGAAAATAGAACTCTTTACCAATAATATTGAGTATACATTTCATTCATTTGTCATTTGTTTTACGATTTGGCGGCAAATTGAAAATTGTCTGTGCACGTCAGAATGAATTTAAGCCGAGAAAATTTTCGTGCAATGATTTTTTATGACTTTCGATGTCATATAAGTTAACAAGAAAGTTATGATAGACTTCGATTGGCTTTTCACGATGAAGCCCCATCTCGTGCCACAGTTTACAACTGGTTTAATGAATTCAAACGTGGTCGAACTAATCTCACCGATGATTTGCGTGAGGGACGGCCTTCTACAGCGACGACTGAAGATAATATCAGTGTTGTGCGGCGTATGATAGAGACTGACAAAAGAGTGACCTATCAGCAGATTCGGACAAGTCTAGGCATAGGTATGAGTCAAGTGCACAAAATCCTCCATGAACATTTAGCGGTCAGGAAGCTTTGTGCCCGCTGGATACCGCATAATTTGACCGAGGCTCAAAAACTCCGCCGTGTTGATTGGTGCCGAGAAATGATCCAAAAATTTAACGGAGGTGACTCAAATGCTGTGTTCGACATACTAACGGGTGACGAAAGCTGGATTTACTGTTTTGATCCGGAAACCAAAAGACAGTCTGCTCAGTGCGTGTTTCCTTCCGAAGAGTTGCCAACTAAAGTGAAGAGAGGTCGAAGTGTTGGAAAAAAGATGGTGGCCTCGTTCTTCGGAAAGACAGGTCATTACGAGACAGTTGTCATAGAGGATCAGAAAACGGTTAATGCAGAGTGGTACACTAACAACTGTTTGAAACTTGTCTTGGAAAAAGTTCGAGAGAAACGACCTCGCAGCAGGATCCTCCTTCATCACGACAATGCCTCGTCGCACACCGCCAGGCAAACGATCGACTATTTGGCGACCTCAGACGTGGAATTACTGGGTCACCCGCCGTATAGCCCCGACCTCGCACCCTGCGATTTTTATTTATTCCCGAAAATAAAAGAAAAACTTCGAGAAAAACATTTTATGGACGCCGAAGAAGCAGTGGCTGCGTTTCAAAACGCCGTCGAAGAGACCCCTAAGGCCGAGTGGGCAAGGTGCTTTTCTCAATGGTTCCATCGAATGCAGCGACGTATTGATGTAAATGGACGCTATTTTGAAAAGTTATAATAAAACTAATAACTTGCTAGAATGCTTAGTTTTTGATTTTCTAAGAACTTTCAGTTTGACCCTCGTAACTTCAAAACCAATTTCAAACGTCCAATTTCAATCATTCAAGGACCAAAAATTATCTGCATAAACTGTACTTAGTGATAAAATAATTTATTTTAATAAAGATTAATAGCATGAGTAAAAAATGGTTGTTGTGCATCACTCGACATAGATAGGTATAGTGTGTCGCGGCATAGATAGGTATAGTGTGTTCGGTAGGTATTTATAAGATGTACAATTAATTAGAACATTTATGGTTCTATCTTTTATAGTTAAGGCAGCGTACGCAAAATAAGTAACTTTTCTGGTTGATTTTTTATACCTTGTGTCCGAAAAACCCAAATATGTTATGGAACCCTATTTTTTCCAAAATAAAATATAGCCTATGTTACTCGTGGATAATGTAGCTTTTAAATGGTGAAAGAATTTTTAGAATCGATCCAGTAGTTTTTGAGCCCATTCGACACAACCAAAAAAAGTTTTCCTCTTTATAATTTTAGTATACTCGTAGATATAGATATATCGAAGGCGACAGGATACCTTCGACATCAGAGCCGTCTTCAAAGGCCATCTATAAGTTGTGGGCGTACGTGGGTAATGTGTTAGTATCAATAAAAGAAGTTATTCTGTTTCAGCGATGTAATTATCTTCTCTTGATAGCTACCAGTAGGTCATTTGATTAATTCACAAGAAGGCGGACAGTTTCAACGCGGACACCAAGAATTACACTTCCGACCGATCGTCGCCACAGCTTGAGACCATCTCCCTCACCCTGACGGCTGCTCTCTCGGTGTCACATAGACTCTGTCAAGCACCATATTTGGTACTGGCAATCAGCACTCTTCTTGTATCAACCATAAGCGCACCCATAACATTCGTCAACACACTATTACGACTAAACAACTTACATTATGATTAATTAATTATGTGCTCGCAGAGCGAAGGACACTCTCTCCCAAGATACAGATATTTCTATTTTGGAAGACTGTAGTCAAATTGTGGTTGTAAACTGCCTTATATGTAATTTAGTTTTAAGCATCAAACCTGTGTAATAGGGTGTTGTGGAAATAAATTATTATTATTATTATAAGCATAGTCGATCTCCGACAGATATGTAGTAGTTAGACGGGTCCGCTCTCTGGTCCGGCAAATAACGACTTTTTGAGTATTATAACTACGTCATAAACATAAACTACGAACGTAAATGGAAAGCTTTCAGTGATCGCCTGCGAAAATTAAACTTTATCTCGAACTCGGCGAGTGCTGCTATTTATTTAACTAGTTCACGTGTAGTTTGGTAGTGACCCCCTCGCCCCGCGCCCCGCTCCCCCCGCCAGCAGTGAGCGCGATGTGCGTGCGCGCGTCCTCGCTCAGCCGGTGTTCCTCCACGTCGCGTCGCAGCAGCAGCTAGCGGCAGCGGGCGCGCACGCGGGGTCGCTCTAATTGCACCGAACAAGTCCCGCAACTTGCCAACACGTAACTTCTACAAGCGTAGTTTTAGACTTTTCTTATAAACTTATCGTGTGTAGAAAAGATCACGTAATTTTCTTTGAACCTTCCGTTGACAGAGTTTTCTTCCAGTTCGTTAAGTAAAGACTGATTGTAACTTTGTTTTCGTTGGAATTCGATTTTGTCAGCTGTGCTAATACTATGAGATCTCGGTAAAGTAAGTCATTGGTGTTCGCGACACACCTGAGCCGTCTTTGTGTCGACACAATGTGGGGGGCGCTTCCTGGCGTCGCGACCGACGTGTGGGGCCGAGCGTGGCCGCGGGCTGCCGCCTAGCTACCAACACAATGAAGCACGCAACCTCTGCCGATACGAGGCATTCAATTTTTCGTTTTATTCAATACACACTCCCGCTTCAGCATAAATTACGAAATCTTGGTGTGCTCTACATAATATAAGTATACTACCCGGGCTATTCTCTGAGGCGAAGTACAATAGGTTTAGTCGGCGAGCGTGTTCGGCTGAATCGGCTTTACTGTTGGTCGCGTCTGAATGCCCCGACTGCCGCGTGGTGCCCCGGCCGTGGCCCCGGCGGTGGGCCCCGGCCGTGAGCCCCGGCGGTGGCCCCGCAGGTCGCCGCAATCTCCTCCGCGTCTTCACACACCACCGACTACCGCTTGCCTCAACACGCTTACTGATTCGAATTCATTTCAATTTTATTTCAATAACAGTTCACTACCAACTTTATAAATACATCTATACTAATATTATAAAGCTGAAGAGTTTGTTTGTTTGTTTGAACGCGCTAATCTCAGGAACTACTGGTTCGAATTTGAAAATTATTTTTGTGTTGAATAGACCATTTATCGAGGCAGGCTTTAGGCTATATAACATCACGCTACAACCATTAGGAGCGAAGAAATAATGGAAAATATGAAAAAAAACGTGGAAAATTATTCATCCTTGAGGGCTTCCGCTGCGTGCGCTGCGAAAACGGTTCTAGATACAAAAAATATATGTATGGAAGAATTAAGGGAACTTTTTACCGCGGGAAAACTTCGCATTCCCACGGGAAACCGACTTCAACGCGAACGGAGTCGCGAGCGGCCACTAGTGTAAAATATTCTGTACATGCGTAGGTAGTACGAAAGTTTTGTAATTTGATTTCTGATCGTTCAATGTGATATCAATAAATGTTGAGGTATAGTCCTACTAATATTTTAAATGTGAAAGTTTGTGAAGATGTATGGATGTATGGATGGATGTTTGTTACTCTTTCACGTAAAAACTATTGGACGGATTTGGATGAAACTTTGCAGTAATATAGGTTATACTTCAGAATAACACATAGGGTACTTTTTACCGCGGGAAAACTTCTCATTCCCACGGGAAACCGACTTCCAGGCGAACGGAGTCGCGGGTGGCCACTAGTTTGATATAACATTAGTGAATCCTTATGTAACAGTATCGTCCACGAGAATTGCCGGTAACATTTCAGTGTATTGTTGATACATTGATTGCTGGCGGGTCCCTCCGACCATCGCACCTGATTCCCGATTCTCACAATCTGCATACCTCCCCCCCCCCGCCCCCGCACCTCGCCCCCGCTCCCCCCGACCCTCGACGCGCGATCCTGTTCAAACAGCACACACAATACAATCGATCAAGTATCAATGTCACACTACAAACGACGAGGCGAATACAATACGAGATACAACACACAGCTTCAATCCAGCCACGTCCTCGGCGCGGAGTTTGAATCAATTCTCTTTTAATTTGTTTCAGGAGTCGGTGCGAGGCGCAGCTGCGGACGGCGGACGATCCGGCGCAAAAACAATGTCCCTCGTCCGTCATTTGTCACGTTGCTTCATATTGTATCTGCACCCCCCCCGTGCCCCGCGGCCCCGCGCCGGTACCTACTCGTAAATATTACTATCGAGTGTCCTACATTTGTGTGTACACGAGCCGGGAGCTGACCGCCACATTGATTGATTCAATTAATGCGGGATTCAACGAGGGGATCGACTTTTTACCATTCGCCGTGTCCGTCCGTCCGTCACAATGCCCGGGTACCTGCGAGGACCCACCGCCGGGCAACGAACACAAATTGGAATTGCTTAAATTGATATTTATTTGTTAAGATTACCCAATTATAGGAGCAGGTCGAAGTAAATTCCAATATCGCTACATCGTGCTACGAATAATTATAGCGGCTCACGACTGATACGATTTTGTAGTTACGGTGTACCAATTAATATGCGTAGTAAAGTAACCATTAAATTGAAATAATTATTTCCAGCGTAAATTCAGAGCTCAGTTTACATTTACATTTCAATTCATAATTGTACAATATTAAATTTAAATTTTAACTCGAATTTGTGAGCGAAATAATACGTTGTTTATTGTAGAAACCACCATTTTATAAAGACGAGCACTATCTTCTTATTTACAACAACAGCGTCGCTAATTAGTGAAAGCGTCGCGGCCCCGGCCTCCGCGGGCGTCACTGTACATACTTCATATTACTACAAAGAAGATCATTTTAATGACTTTGATAACTTTCCAGATAAACACGCCTTTCGAATAGCCCCAATATAAGCATTTGCTTGTGGAACCAATACTCTAAAGTACTTTGAATAAATTACTCATTTAATGAAATCGATCTCAAAATCATTTGGTCGCTTCTATTCGTTCCTCGCTCCATGTGATTGGAGTGAACACACAAACCGCGTCATTTAATCAACAAACTCAGTTATTATAATTTAATCGAATGTATTACAAACTGACGAATATTGTAATAAGCGTTATAAATTTTTTATGTGTTAGTTTTAAATCAATTATAAACTTTATAAATATATTTTTAAAAAGTATTATATTTTGTCTAAATCGAACGAACGAACAACCATGAGTCAGTTTTTATTCATGTTAAACAATAACTTTGGAAGAACGTAAATATGATTATTGGTAGTCTTATTAATTATATTAGACTTATTTTTTCAAGTTATCTGCTTGCTGCAGAGCGATCGTTGGAAGACTAAGTGACGATGCCCGTGTGAACGTGCCTACGTACTGTATCCGCGGGGAGGCAGTGCCGGCAGCCGGCGGCGGCAGTATTGAAAGTGTCGAATGTAAATAGTGAATGTAAGCATTAGGCAGCGACGACGCACTTTGTCGCGGGAACAAAGCCGCTGCGGGACACGACCCCGCGAGGCAGTGCCGCCCCCGCCCCCGCCCCCGCCCCCGCCCCCGACCCCGACCCAACTCCCGCCCCGACTGCACATACTTTTTGTAGTCGGTTTCCACTTCAAACGAATGAAAGACCCGAATTAAAAGCACGCTTTCTGGGGGTTAATACTGTCCGCGTCCGTAGGCGAACCCCTTTTTTTGGGGTTCCTGACTCAAGTTACCCTACACGTGACCCCTGGGTAGTGCCAAATGGACTGTAAAAGTGGTAGAGTTTAGCTGTAGTCACATAGACTATAGCGTAAATTGGGCTGACTCGACCGGCAAGTACCACTTACGCACAGAAGACCAACGTGAAGTAGGAACATTGTTCCTGCGTTTCGTCTGGTGAGTGCTGTTTCCGGTGCCCATTCCCCCTTCCCACCCTAAGTATGACAGCGGCATTTAAAGAGTTGGTACCCCAGGAAGGTACCTGCTCTCTTGGAGCAGGAGAATCCTTCCCCGAGCCCCCCAGCTCGGGCTGCCCTTCGTACTCTGGGGTGGGCACAATACCGCGACATACTTCCCGGGGCAAACGAAGCAAGAGCATGCCTAAGACCCCTCCCACGTTATCAGTGGATTTTTGTAACATTCGAGGGGTCCACTCCAACCTAGCTGCCGTCCATCAACACCTTGAGACAGCAAAGCCGGCCATGCTCTTCTTAACCGAGACACAAATATCCTCCCCACCCGAATCATCCTACCTCACCTACCCTGGCTACACGCTTGAGCATAGGTTTTTGCCTCATGCCGGGGTATGCGTACACATTAGGGAGGATATTAGTTACCATCGCCTTGGGAATCTTGAAGCCCGTGACCTGTCCACTCTATGGTTGCGTGTAGACTGCGACGACCACCCCCGCATCTATGCGTGTATCTACAGGTCACACAGTGGTGACGATGAGACGGAGCGACTCTTTGAGCGTCTCCAACAAGCGACAGACCTCATTCTTGAGCAGTTTCCTTCCGCCGAAATCATTTTGTTGGGAGACTTCAATGCCCACCACTCTGATTGGCTCGGTTCTAACAAAACCGACCACGCGGGAAGAACTGCTCGGGACTTCGCCCTGGCTTATGACTTTAAGCAACTGATTACTTCGCCCACGCGAATCCCAGATGCTGAAGGCCACACACCTTCTTTGCTGGACCTTCTGCTGACCTCACACCCCGATAACTATCAGGTGATGGTCGATACCCCTCTCGGGTCGTCGGACCACTGCCTGATACGGACAAAACTGCCACTCACTTGCCCCTCCCGTCCTAGATCTACTGGAAGTCGGCGTGTTTGGCACTACAAGTCAGCAGATTGGGATGGAATGCGTACTTTCTTTGCTTCCTACCCGTGGAGACAGGTTTGCTTCTCATTGGATCCCAGCGATTGTGCACAATCGGTTGCCGATGTCGTGTTGCAGGGTATGGAATTATACATTCCTAGTTCTGTGATACCCGTCGGCGGCAGATCCCAGCCCTGGTTTAACAAATCCTGCCAGGCAGCCACTGCTGAAAAGCAGCAATGTTACCGGGCTTGGGCTTGCGCTCACACAACTGGAGATCCCAATAGCGTATCGCTAAAAAAGAAGTACAACCTTGCCTCCAGGTCATGCAAAAGGGCCATTGCTAGGGCGAAAGCTGAGTACGTCCGCATAATTGGCGACAGACTTGTGCGTTTCCCATCTGGGTCTCGTGCATTTTGGTCATTAGCCAAAGCGGTACAAGGCAACTTCTGTCTGTCGACCTTTCCACCATTGCGCAGGGATGACGGTTCGCTTGCCCACACTGCAAAAGAAAAAGCCGATCTTCTGGGCCTTCTTTTCGCATCCAACTCGACTTTGGACGACCAGGGAAAAACACCTCCGAACATCCTGAGATGTCAGAGTTCTATGCCAGATATACGGTTCTTGCAACGCACCGTACGTAGAGCTCTTCTTTCCCTGGATATCCATAAGTCGAGCGGGCCTGACACCATCCCGGCAATTGTACTAAAGGTCTGCGCTCAAGAGCTAGCTCCTCCCATGACGCGGCTCTTTCGGCTCCTGTACTCCACCGGCGTAGTCCCTAATTGCTGGAAGACAGCACTAGTGCATCCGATCCCTAAAAAAGGCGACCGCTCAGATCCAACTAACTACCGGCCTATTGCAATCACCTCTATACTCTCCAAAGTTATGGAGAGTATGATTAACACTCAGCTCTTACGATATCTCGAAGATCACCAATTGATCAGCGACCGCCAATACGGTTTCCGTCACGGACGGTCAACTGGTGATCTTTTACTATATCTGACCCATCGCTGGGCAGAGACCGTAGAGAGCAAAGGTGAGGCCTTAGCAGTTAGTCTGGACATAGCGAAGGCTTTTGATCGGGTCTGGCACAAATGTCTTCTAGCCAAATTACCATCATATGGACTACCCGAGAGATTGTGTAACTGGATCACCAGCTTTCTTACTGGGCGGAGCATTAAGGTTGTAATCGACGGTGCATGCTCTGACTCCCTGCCCGTAAATGCCGGTGTTCCTCAAGGCTGTGTGCTCTCCCCTACATTGTTCATCTTGCACATAAATGATATGCTGCAAACCAGCGGTGTACATTGTTATGCGGATGACAGTACCGGAGATGCACTGTACCATGGCCAAGCCAATCTCAGCAAGGAGTCGGTTGTCGAAAACCGGAACAAGCTTGTGTTAAAAGTTGAGGCCTCTCTAGACCTGGCCTCCTTGTGGGGTAGCGGTAACTTGGTCACATTTAACCCCCTCAAAACACAAGTTTGCGCGTTCACCACTAAAAAAACCCCATTCGTATTAGCCCCTACATTTCAGAACACTCCTCTTTGTATAAAGCCTATGATCGAAATCCTCGGTGTCGGCATATCGAGCGACGTTCAGTTTCATAGTCACTTGGAAGACAAAGCCAAATTGGCTTCTAAAAAGCTTGGAGTGCTTAACCGAGCGAGACAGTATTTCAAACCGGCCCACCGCCTTCAACTATACAAGGCACAGGTGCGGCCCCATATGGAGTACTGTTCTCACCTCTGGGCAGGAGCACCTCAATGCTTACTTCTTCCATTTGACAAGATACAACGTAGAGCGGCTCGAATCGCCGGCAACCGAGCTCTTTCTGATCGCCTCGATTCTTTGGCCCTGCGAAGAGGTATATCATCTCTTTGCGTTCTGTATCGTCTATACAATGGGGAGTGTTCTGAAGAATTATTCGACCTCATACCAGCTGCACAATTCCACCACCGCACCTCCCGCCACAGATTGAAATTCCATCCCCACCACCTGGATAGCTGGCGCTCGACCACCGTCCGTTTCGGGCGGAATTTTCTGCCACGCACTACGCAGATGTGGAATGAACTACCTGCAGCGGTATTCCCGGCTACATACAACATGGGGCTCTTCAAGTCGAGAGTATATTCCCACTACAAAGGTCGGCAACACACCCCCAACACCCACAGTGTTGCGGGTAGTCATGGGCGGCGGTGATCATTTACCACCAGGTGACCCGCATGCTCGTTTGCCCCCTATTAATATAAAAAAAAAAAAAAAAAAAAAACGCGCCAGAATCCATGTAATTGAATGAGCTCGCAAAAAGAGACCCGCTTCAGCAACATCGTACCTAATGAGAACCCTTCCCGCGGTCCCGCGGCACACACAACTACCGCCGCCACATCCACCAGGCGCCGTGTACGCGGCTCGTATTACATTACAACAAGACGACATTATAATTGGGACGTATTTGTATTATTTATGAAACACAAACAATCTCGATCTGAACAAAAAGACCTGACTTTTCCGAAGTTAACCTAATGACGACAATAAATAAAGTCTAATTGGGACATTAAATGTTCTAATTTACTGACTGTAGGAAAAATATCTCAAGAACTTAGGATTTGTTCTTTGTTTCGTGATTTTTACGAAAACAACTTAACCAATTGAAATTTTCACAAAACAATCTCAAGTATATTAGCCGAGTGCGTATACGAGAATATTACACATAAACCTCGGGGGTGATTGATACGTGTTTAGCTTATTTTTATGGTAAACAGAACCTTACGCCGAGAATTACCTTTTTTCTGAATATAAAGATAATTTATTCATGAGAATATTGCGGCAAAGAACATAAGGTTATAAGTATCTGGTAACGGGGCGCCTGGGATCAAACACGGCGGCGCTCGACGCGGCTCACACTATTTGACACTATTTGTATAACTTACTAGGTTTTTGCCCGCAGATTTGCATACCTTCTATTACCCACGAAAATGTCAAGATTTTCACAAACAACAGTACCTAGATTGCCTACAGTTATCTAATTCCCCTACCACCACGACCTACGACTCTGAGGACCGTAAAGAGGCGAATCTATTACTTTGACATGAATTGCGTTTTTGTGGCTTGTTTATAAGAATTCGTTGAAAAGCTCCATACAGTAACTATAGTGTAAATCTATATGTTCATATTTCATTAAAAAAGTTGATTGCCTGTAATCAATGCCTACTTCGAACGGAGGCGCTTAAATCTAGAAAATGAATGAACTTTATTAGCTAGTATTCATTACGAACGACACACTCCAGTTTAATCTATAATAAAAAGAACGAATTTATGAATGACCTTTACAAATAAAAAGATTTGCTTACCTATAGGTATCTATTTTCTTGGGTCTATTTTCTACTTCCAGTTTGTGTAAATTTCTCAAGCATTAGGTGAATGAGGTGTACTTCATTATTATTACGTAGTATAAATCCAAGTCGCTAATTATGTCTGTTTGTATGTTTGGCCGCTAACTCCTCCTAAACCAGTTAAGGTATTTTAATGCGGTTTTCACCATCCTTTAGGTATTTTTTTCATTTTAATTTGTAATTAAAGAACAATCGGAAAAAGTTTTTCTAAGTTGGCCAAAAATCTATGTTTCATGAGCAACTCGGCCAAAATTACAGCATTGCTAAGCGTGGACGGGTCGCTAGTTTAATATAATCTATGTATTACAGTTTTCATTCGTGTTTGAATTTATTTAATTGATAGACAGCTACGTTAATAAAATAATAAATAAAAAAGCCATTTATTTCTTTACCAAAAAAAAACATTGAGTTATTTGTTAAAAGTATAGAAAAGAACATAAAAAAATTATGAAGTTAAAATAAAAACTAACTAATTTAAAGAACTAACATAAAAATTGGGAAATAAACATAACTTAAAGGATCGCTATTTACAAATTGTTTTTTTTTTTTAAATAATCCAGTGTTAGTACAATTTTTTTTTTCCTTTTCTAATTATAGGTAAAGATCCCGTTGTGGGTATAGGCCTCCTCCAGCTTTGACCATGCATCTCTGTCTTTTGCTTTCTTCATCCACTCGCTGCCCGCCACTGCGACAATGTCGTCAGCCCAGCGCGCGTTTGGTCTGCCTGCTCTTCGTTTTCCTCGATGTCCACTCCATTCTGTACATCTTTTTGTCCAACGGTTGTCAGCATATCTTGCTAGATGTCCCGCCCACTTCCACTTTAGTTTAAGTGCGTGTTCGAGAGCATCTTTTTGTTGTGTTTGGTTTCTGATGTAGTCACTTCGAATCTTCTGGATTTTTCTCACTTTCAGTATACTTCTCTCAATAGCACGCTGACATGTAACAATCTTATTTTGTATTTGTTTAGTATGTACCCAGGTTTGGCTAGCGTATGTAAGGCTTGGCAAAATACAGGTGTCGAAGACAGTTTTTTTCATTTTTAAACCGTAGTTACCCTTCAAAATCAAAATTTCTTTATAACACCAAAACATTTTCCAGGTGATGGAAACACATCTATCTACTTCTTCTGCTGTATTGTTTTTACTGAAAGAAACCTGTTTGCCAAGATATACATACTTTTCCACGGTCTCGATTGTTGAGCCATCAATGTTAATAATATTTTCATCTTTGTGGTTCGTCATTATTTTGGTTTTTGAGGCATTCATATGAAGACCCACCTTTTTACTTTCTGCATTAAGTTCTTCGATCATATCCCTAAGGTTATCACTATTGGTGGCGAACAGAACGATGTCGTCGGCAAATCTGAGATGGCTGAGGTATTTTTGATTTATTTGAATTCCTTTGTTTTCCCAGTTTAAGGATTTGAAGACATATTCCAATACGGCGATGAACAGTTTTGGTGATAAAGGATCACCTTGCCTTACACCTCTGCCTATTGGTATAGGTTCTCCTCTGGTTTCTAGTCGCACCATGCTTGAACTATTGCCGTAGATGTTTTTAAGAACGTTGATGTAAACCGGGTCCACATTGCATGACCCAAGTGCAGTCCAGATAGATCTATGGGATATACTGTCAAACGCTTTCGTATAGTCGATGAAAGCGACGTAAAGTGGTTCGTTGTACTCTTTATATTTTTCCAAAATTTGTTCTAAAACCTGCGTTATAAGGGAGTAAAATTAGCTACTTTTATTAAAGTACTAGTAATCACCCCGCAGCTTCTCAAATGCCAACTTTAGATTTGCATTTAAAAAAACAAGCCATCTTCGTCCCAAAGGTGGTCCCACCGGCCTCCCCGGCAGTTCCACAGGCAGTCTCATCGGCTTCACCAACAATCACATCGGCTCTAAAAGCACGTGGAAACAAACCAAAGATGTAATTAAACAAAAGTATCACAATCAAAAAGCTCCCATAGGTATCAAATATGATTAGAGGTCCAACATCAGTGAACTTTTAAAAAACTCCCTGACTCCCAAGTTTAACGTTATCACAAACAACTTCATTCATGTAATCGCATTACCCAACAAACTATAATTGGTGAAGTAATCTCAAAACCGCCACTGAGTAAAACTACTGTACTCCCAGAACTTGTACACTTTTAAACAACTTTATCAGTAATCAAGAAAGGTCACATAAAGGTTCTATTGTTCCAGCAACTAATATTGTCATAGTTTACTGTCCTCTATCATACATTAAGTTTAATTATTTGAGTATATAGTGTATGGTTTCACCAACTTAACTAATTAATTCAGGTTTTATCGCATGGCAAAAATGTTAACCACTGTGTATCTTTACTCCGCCAACATTCATTTCACGTGTAACATGACAATTTTCAGCAAAATAAAATATATCCATTAAAAGTGTGCATTGCAAATTTAGTTTTTACTTATTGCACCTTCCAAAATAAATATTACTTTTACCTATGCAGGTTTACTATTAATTTTATACATCAGTCTAAAATATTGCCTTTTCAATATCACCAGAACACACAAAATTGTCAAAATTATTTTCTTTCATAAAATTATGTAACGTAAATGCTCCTATTAACGACCTACTAAAATTTGTACTCTATTACCGACCTATTTTTTCAATCACTCATATTAGACTTAATATAGATTCCATAAAAAAACTAACTTAAAAATTTGGTTGCTAGTTTTAGTGGTCAACAAACAGAGTAAATTTGTCTTGTCTAAATAACCAATGTTAGCAATAATTTGACATTAAATGAGTGCCGCTCGACACCGACGCACTTTCCATAGTGACGCGTCTCCAGCCTCGTAAGCACACCGAAATATTACTTAAGGTAAATAACAAACTTAAAGTTGATTTATCTGCTTGCTATCACATAAAAACTATAAAACATATATTCGTTTTCGAAATATCATTGAATTTAAACATTTTAGTTGGTTTTTTTGGCATAAAATCATATCTTAATTAAGGGCGGTAATAGGATCCAAATTTCATAACTTGACTCTATTAACGATCCGTGGCGTTATTAGAAGTTTGTAATTTTCATATTTGATTCTATTACCGACTCACAGCTGAAAATAAATAACAAGAACCATTTTTATAGAAACATGTAACCGCATAGGCGCAAGCACTATACCTCTGCTCAACTAGAAGCTGCGCTGCTAGCTGTAAATGAAGGAAGCACGATATACGAAGCTTGAAGACCTATGGCATACCGAGAAAAACTACCGTGACAAGACAAATAATAAATATACAAATGAACATTATGGAAAACAATATTGTTCAACGAAGAACGACGAAAAAAGACTTATGGACTGGATTTTCTATGTCGGAAAGTCAGGTTTTCCTGTAACAAAAGACCAACTGTTAGAAACAATTGCAAAATTAGGGGAAAACTTAGAGCGCTCTTATCCTTTCAATGATGCTGTTCCAGGGAGAGGATGGTTTCTTAAGGTTATGTCTAGGCATCCTACCATTTCAAGGCGAATTGAATTAGCCTACAAGCCGATTTTAATTGCGATGAGACGGGATTCTTTTTATGTCCAAAGAAAAACAGGTTTTCGTGCGAAAGGGCAGCAAGGAAGTATATTATGTACGACTAGTGGCCGCACACGACTCCGTTCGCGTGAAAGTCGGTTTCCCGTGGGGATGAAAAGTTTTCCCGCGGTAAAAAGTACCCTATGTGTTATTCTAATGTATAACCTATATTACTGTAAAGTTTCATCCCGTCCTGTAGTTTTTACGTGAAAAAGTAACATCCTCACATACTCACATACATCCACACATCCATACATACTCACAATCTTTTACTTTTATAATATTAGTAGGATTATAATATTAAGATGTTGATTTTAAAACTGTAATAATGTCTTAATATACTTTTAACTGCATTTTTTTATTTTTTCGTTTAGATGAAGGGGCAATTTTTATGGGTCGGTAATAGAATCAGAAAAAACGGTAATAGAATCAAACCACATCTTTAGGTCGGTAATAGAATCAATTGCTCTTTCGGATTAAACAATTATTTAATAATTACTGTGTAATAAAATACTAAATTGAAGTACCGAATCCAACAGAACACTTTACAAAGATTGATATTAAATAAAAACACCTTAACTAACCTATCAGTATCTATCTATTTACTCAAAGTTATTCCTAAGACAGCTTAAAGGGGCGGTAATAGGAGCATTTACGTTAATTCTTTTGATCTTTACTTTTTTAATCTTAAATATAAGTCACATTTTTAAGTCAACGCTTTATTTCAATGCGTAAGATGAGTTAAGACGCGGATATAGGAAAACTCGTAAAAAAAAAGTTCGGTAAAATTCATAAAAAAAGTCTCGAAATAGATGAAATAATTGCAAGTTATTAGTATTTTTGTATTTTTGCGCAGTAAATACTGGTGCCGTGCCGCGAGCAGGCGCCGCGGGCGGTCGCCGCGCTCGCAACATTACATTTGTTTTTGACAGAACCATACCGAATTTATCATCGAAAAAGGCTTTTTATTAGAACCTTTACTTCGTTTAATCATCATTCAATATAAGACGAAGAATACACGGAGTAATACAAATTGATGATCGATTAGGAAATCGTACCAGTAATTTTAACATTTGCGATATTATACACAATTGTAGCACTAAGATGATTTAGTTTGTTGATATTAAATAAATAGTAAAAACAAAGTATTATTACTCAACTAGAAAACCGGTTAGAATTTGTTCGCAACATTTTCATACTTATTACATGAAGCAAGTTATTGTTATTTGAACTAAACAACTTAATCTTCTTTGTCGTAATTCGTAGTTAGGTCAAGAGAGGCAGTCTGATATACGTAGTATTACGTCATAATCTCGGAGGAGCTCGGGCGCTGGAGTGCGTCGTAACGACTCACAATAAAAAGTTTAGCGCGGGCGGGGGCGGGGGCGGGGGCGGGGGCGGGGGCGCGGGCGCGGGCGGATTATATCGCTAAACACACTGGACTTGAATAGGCTACTTGACTCGTATCAAATATCACTGTTAGGAATTTCATGTATGTACTTTATCCATAAGGATTTAGAATACAAAATACGGGGTTTAAAAAGACAGCTTGTGAAAACGAAAACTGGGCTTTGCTGGAGAGGTACTCACTCTTTACGTTTAAACTTTTTTGCAAGTGCGGGACATTTGGTACTATACGGTATATTGAGATGATTTCGCGGTGGTGACTGTATAGTTTCTCTCTTGTATCACCTAATGAATCTTATTTAACTAAATAAAATATGGTTTTCTTTTGTATCTCTTAAATTAAAAACTTGTAAGGTGGTAGTAGCGTGTAATGCTACGCTTAAGTAATTTTCTTTTTTGACCCGCTTGCTCGTTTTCTCTCTCTAATACTTGATGTAGAGAGACCACTTCCGAAGCCTGAAACTATTTATTTTTGAGCCTTAATAGTAACTAAAAAGTCACACTCTTATAAAAAAAAAAAAAATCATAAAATTATATTTTCATGCTCTAAACGTAAACATTACCCCTCCTGACTGACCCAAAATGACTGCTTCCGAAAACAAATACTCCGTTTTTGTTTTCGGAAGCAGTCATTTTCCACCCCGATATATTAAAAAAAAACTTAGATAAGCTGTGCCATGCGGTTCCACTTGCGATACTAACAGCAAGCCCCGGTCATGCAGCGCACGTTACAGAAGCTTTCAGCAGCTCCCCCGTGCTCGCAACATGTTCATTGCTGCTGCGCTCCTGTTAGTCGGGGCGGGATGTTATGAAAATAGACACCACAATAAATGGTCTATTGAAAACATTTTTTTATTCGAACTAGTAGTTACTGGAATTAGCACGTTTAAAACAACAAATTCTTCAACTTTTAATATTTGTAATAATAGAGATAGGTTTAAAAAAAAGATAAATAATATAGATTATAATATTGATACGGATCGTCAAATAAAAGTGTTTGATGATAATTCAAAGTGTTGGCACCGAGTGAGAGCGCATTAACGACGCACCATGAGATACCGCCATCGATGACAGTTACGGCCGACACAATATTTTATATTATACCGATAAAAATTTATGATTTTTTTATGTTTTCGCGTAAACGAAAGGCCATTTGCTGGAGATATGAGTCGTTATTATCATTTTCCAAGACTTGATGTAACTTCACCACATGTGACTAGCATGCTATACCTGTGGGCATTAGATTTCAATTGTTTGAGCACCAGTTTGCTATTAGCTGGGAGTCGAGGGCGTGCGGGGCGCGGGCAGCGCGGGGCGGGGGGAGGCGGTCGTGTGTGAAATTGTCGCGTCTTCCTCCGAGCCGAGCCCCGGTGTACCGCGCCCTGCCGCCGACCACACGAGCGACTCACGAGTCACACAATTGGAATACAAATCAACACAATGCCGTTCAATTATAAACTTCACATAAATCGATGAACGTTTGAAGCGACACTCGACTCCAACAATACATCTATTAATTATACACCTGCTGCGTGCTCTGAATGGAGCCGCCGCCGATACACGTGTGTATTGATGTAGATTTGTACGATCCGGCTTTCAGCGCTGGGTATACCGACATTACTTGAAGGCCATGTTTCGGGAAATATGTTGTTGGTTCTACATGAATTCAAACAATTTATATTTCAAGAGAAGGGCAGTCCTTTAAGGATTATTCTCGCTCATTAACCTACCTACTGGCTATTCCCAAGAACCTCTCAAAACTACCCTAGTTGAGTTTGAGTGCTATTTCTGGAAAATTGCTCCTCGAAATTCACAAGTTATTACCTACTATTAAAAATTGACCACCGGACATGTAAATGTCTGTTCACTCGTTAAATTTATTTGTTTTTATTGTAGAAAAGAAGTATTTTACTTTTTAATTTCGAACAACTTTTTAATAAAACTGAAAAAATCCTATAGCTGAAAAATAAAAGGAAAATACAAATAATTTAAAATGAAAAAGAATTTTAAATGCTTTTGTTGAACAGTTGTATAATGTTCGAACTTTTGCTTCTTAAGTAGACCCTCATTACCAGCACAAAGGAGCGCGTTACAATAAACGATGTTCTCC
The DNA here is from genome assembly GCA_916618145.1 of Emmelina monodactyla. Classification (NCBI taxonomy): domain Eukaryota; kingdom Metazoa; phylum Arthropoda; class Insecta; order Lepidoptera; family Pterophoridae; genus Emmelina; species Emmelina monodactyla. The sequence continues at coordinate 11,876,129 of OU745304.1, forward strand.
TCCCGACGCCGCCGCTGTAAACTAAACAAATTACATAAAAGAAGCTAAAAAGAACAAAGAAAAGCCGCGAATCGATAGGGAGGCCCGAACCGAACTAGTGAGACGTGCTGTACGTGCCTGTACAGTCTGTTATAACAATATTAGCGACCCGCCCACGCTTTGCAATTTTTCAGTACTTAATCGTGTACCGTAATTTGTGTTTGTTTTATTTTCAAGCTTATAGCTAGGTATAATTAAATTTAAAAGTTTTTATCGTAGCTTCGTCATTATAACAAAAACATGATATAAATAGAACTCAATATTCTCCTTTTAGCCCTGAACTTTCAGAAACAAATTACATCTTCAAAATTTTTTTCGTTTTGCCGGCACATTTTGCGTTTTATTTATTAGCTCAATTTCCATCGGAAATAAACTGTGAACATCAAACGTTTGCGCAGTTAATGTACCGGAGCGGCCTCTCATTACACGAATTGTTGGTCCCCTGCGACCCGCCGCCGCGATCACCGCCGCGCACACGCCGCGGCGTTCACCCACCGAGGACCCACACAACACGAGGCTGTGTGGGTCCAGTCCTAGCACCGGACTGTGCGATGAGAGGGGAGGGGCGCGGCGGGGGGAGGCCGCGGGAAATGGCTCAGAACAAGGCTTACTGCGTGATCGATGGTGATCGTCCGCACCGACTACACGCGGATTACTATAAGTGGGCGGTCAATCACACTCACTCCACTAAAAACCGAACCAAATTAGTGAAACGTGCGTGTAATAGTACTATCCATGACTTCTAAAACAGTGGTTCATTTATAATAAACCAAAATATAGCACAGACCAATCACTTCGTTGATGAATCTTTGACGTTGTAGGAATATTGTCAGAAGTTTAATTTTTTGGTAGCCATAAATAACGATTGTATAAACAAACCGCTCGTTACATTACAAGATGCAAGTAGATACAAAAGTTTACAGTTGGAGTGAATAGCAACAACAGTCGAGACCACAGCGCAATGAGCGCGCGGGCGTTGTTTGAAGCGCGCTCACCGTGACGCCGGCAGCGGGCGCCGGGACCGGCCTACTTGGGAATGTTCTAATAATAATATACAATGATATTAAAAAGGCATCGGCTGCGGGTCGTTCACGGAATGTTGGGTATCTCATCAGAGGCGGTCGGCCTTTGAGCCGCGATATTGTAATACTACGCCGTACAATGGAGGCGGTGACGCGTGTGGCGCCGTGTCGTGTCGTGTCGTGTCGTGTCGAGCCGCGTCGTGTCGTGTCGGTCAGCGACTCCGGACGGCAAACATCGAAGTAATTTGATCGCCGCCAGCAGCCGCTGTGACGTTACTACTTCTTTAGGTCTCATTGAATCACTGCACTATCAGTAGCGTAGTATTGATGGATGAGATTTGTATTTCCTTTTTGTTATTTCTATTTTCTTTGCCCGACCGACTATCAGGTATTTTTTTTACATCATTTTCCTCTTTAGAATATTTAGTTAAATCTACTTTAAATGGTGTAAAATTCCGCTTAAATGGTTATTTATAAATAAATAAATAAATCTCCAGACTGATACACCAATTATGTGTCCCTAAAGTAAGTGCAGTATGAACTTTTGTTATAGGTACCATATAATGGACTAGGGGAGAACCTAGTTACACCCAGACATGAGCCAATGTCGAAAAACCATTTTTATGAAATTGGCCCGACCCGGGGATTGAACCCGGACTTAGCAGTCCGGTATATGTATACAGCTGCATCACAGAGGTCTTCAAAATTAGACTATAAATTTAGACTTAAAGGGCGGGAAATGAGAGGTGTAACTTGGTGAGAAAGTGTTTGTTCTTAGAGGTTTGTTTCATTACAAGTCAATGTCGGCCGGTCCCGGGCCCGGTCATTCATTTTGTCAATAGCAGTCATTCGGAAGTTTTTAGTTAGCTTAAAATGTCTCCCGCATTTAATTTGTCGCTAGATTAAAAGGGTGATTTGACATCATAGGAGCTTTGCTATATGTATCCACTTCTGCATTATGTGATTTGAAGTAATCTCAACGATATTGCAGCAGCATCTGTCGCCTTGTTTCAACCTCCTTGATTATAAAATCTAGTAACATCTGATGAAGTAGTTAAAGCTAGCCAGTTTTAACAGCCACGATGGGTCAAAGACCGAGAATTTCATACAACAATAGCTACCTACAATATATTACATTCCTCTAACATTAAACCACGTCGAACATCTTAGAGTCGTCGTTAAATTCCGGCTGCGGGTTGTAAACAGCATTTAGACTCCGGATAAAAACTGTAGAACGAGAGATGTCTACTACAAGTAAATAAGTGTAGGAAAGACGAGAACTTTGCTATATTATTCTTTTAATATTTCGCTTATGGCATACCTCATATACCTTCCGTTATCAAGCTATTCCATGAATTGTGTACATCAACTAGTTTCTTGTAAATAATACACGGTGAACCAAGAATTGACATTAACCAATATCTACATTTATTCGTATAACATATATTTATAACAATAAACTATACACAAGACAATTTAAAACTTACTTCAATCTAAAAAACGTAATGTTTAAAAAATAAAAAATAAAATTTATGTGGATTAACTGTATGAAAATAATTTTTAAAACTCTAAAAAAGGATAAAAACGAATTTTACTATAAGTACCTTATTATTGGTCTACAAAATAAAATAACAACCATAGTTCTTGTACATAAACCAACTACGTAAAACACTTAACTGCGTAGTAAGTGTCTACGGCGTAGCAGCTCCGTAGTCGGCTGTAGCTGCACAGTTTAACTCATAATGCTTGTTAAAGAACTCTTACGTAATTGTATTAACTACGGGAACGTCGCTAAACAATATTGCCTGGCTCCGACCATTGCACGACTTCTTTGATAAAGTTTAGTAATACAGAGAGTTAAATATTCTCGTCCCATTTACAGCCCTGCGCAAAGCTCTCGTCATTGCCTGGTTCTATAGCCGACGGAGTGTTTATTTGTATAAGTAGTGGGAGCTGGCTATTTTGGCCGGCTTCTATGAAAGTTCCGCGGACTCTGCGGTAACTTCCAACTTAGAACAAAAGCCTCGCGACTCACTCGCGTCGCGGCCGCTGTCGTGTCTGTATGAAGAGTGATTGCACTCGTCGGTTGCTTGTCGATTGTCTGTCGATTGTTTGTCGCTTGTTCGTCGGTTGTTCCGCCGCTCAATAAACATTATTTGAATATAGTGTGTAAAGTGTGGTCGAAGCGAACGCGCGAGGCGACGCCGTCTACCACCTATTGTGATAACATGCTACTTTCTATTCTCTTGTTTTATGCTAAAAAGCGCTCGCTGTTTTTAAAAAATGAATATTACCAGATAAACATATACGAGTATGTACTCGTTCATATGAACAAGGTAATTTTAATAAAAGCCGTGCGGCTTTTGAAGTTTCAACCCCCCGCGGGTCCCAGGTCGCGGCGCCGGCGTCCGGCTGATGACGCGGCGCGACCTGCCGGACCGCACTACACATGCCTACTACAAGATTCACATCTAGACACAATGATTAATAATACTCTATCCCTACTAATATAATATTATAAATGCGAAAGTAACTCTGTCTGTCTTTCTGTCTGTCTGTCTGTCTGTCTGTCTGTTACGCTTTCACGCCTAAACCACTGAACCGATTTTGATGAAATTTGGAATGAAGAAAGAACTGAACTTGGGAAAGGACATAGGGTAATTTTTACCGCGGGAAAACTTCTCATTCCCACGGGAAACCGACTTCCACGCGAACGGAGTCGCGGGCGGCCACTAGTAATCATATATAGGCATCAGCCTTTGATAGGATGGACTTGGAAAAACATGCGTTTGATTCGGATTTTATAAACTTTTACAATACGTAGGTGTGTTGAAATACAGCGTCGCGGTCTGTTGTGAGGTCACCTCTGTTTAGTTTTTTAAAATAAAAATAAATAAAATAAAAATAAAATAAAAACAGATATAAATTGAATAAACACTAAGACTCACAGGATCAGCAATGTCTGCATATTTACTGGTAAAAGTCCTGGAGATGCGAAGAAACACGGCGATGTCCTCCAAAAGAGGATTTGAAGATGTAGAAGGAGATTGAAGATGGTGGTGAGTTAGACCTTGAGACTCGGAGTGTTGGAGCTGAAGACAGGGTGGAGCGGGCTCACGCTAGAGAAGCGGAGGCTGACCGTCGTCCACAGGAATGTGTTGGAGTAGTGCGGAGCGGGCTCACGCAAAAAGCGGAGGCTGACCGTCGTCCGAGGAGTTGTGCCAATGCTGATGCAGGCTCAGGCTCTGCTGAGGCTTACTGTCGACCACGTGGCGGCTGATGCAGGCTTGAACTACGCCAAGGCTTACTGTCGATCACGGATGGCGGCTGATGCAGGCTTGGACTGCGCCAAGGCTTACTGTCGATCAATTGACAAAGAAGTGGACCCCGACAGGATTCTTTGGATTACCAATCGTCGTTGATGACTTTCTTTTTGGTAATCCCACTTCTGACACCAATTTGTTGTGAGGTCACCTCTGTTTAGTTTTTTAAAAAAACTACAATTTATTAACCACTACCACATTTATTAATAATACACTTTTTCACTTTTAACACTATCCTCACTGCAATTCCCAAATGCAAGTTTTAGCTCTTTACTAATCGAGCTCGCGAATCTAACTGAACTACGAATGATATTTAATTAATAAAGAAAGCTTAAATGCTGAAATGCAAAAACGCGGCGACGGAAAAATACAGAATTATATGAATTGCTTACTAAGCTGTACCAGCATAGAAATATGGGTTATAACAGCCCCCCCGTTTGACGGAGCTTTATCCTTTAAGAATAGGAAAAGCGAAGTAAGATAAGAAATGGAATGGAAATCGAAAGCTTGAATTTGGGAAATGTTAACAAATTCAAAGAAATAGAAATTATTATAAAAATTAAATGTTAACATAAAAGATTTGGGAAATAGAAGTTAAATTGTATAACTAGTTCATAACAAAAATAGAAAGCTTATTAATAAAATGGAAATCTTATCATTAAGTACATAATAAAGAATTAGAAATTAAGATTTCTGTTGTTGATTCTATCAACAGACTTATATCTACGTTCAGGAAGAGGAAGAGATTGAATTGATTTATTTTCCTCTTCGGAATTTGATAAATCTGAAAGTTCGATTGAAGTTGACATTTTTGATTTGTTACTGATAGTTTTCTTATTGTGACATTGATTGTAAATATTAATACAGCATAATGCATTATTATGTTTCTTAAAACATTTGTAAATTTTATAAACACTGTATAAAAACAAAGTAATAGCGAGTATATAAGTAAAAGCAGAATAGTAAGTGCCATACTTAACAAAATGCGATTCCTTTTGAGCTTGATTCAATTCAATTTCTAATTGATCCATTTGATGAGACGCGTATTTTAGAGATTCTAGATTTATTTTACTAAGATGAATCGGTGAAAGATAAGGTAAGGTTTTGTTAAATACGTCATCTTTTTGGCAACAGTCATCTGCAGTTATATCAAAACTTATATCCAAAGGAGATTTTACAATTGTCGAATAATAATTAGTAGGTATAAGTTGAATAGTCTTAAAATAACCAATACAATCATTTGAAATCTTAACAATACCTGTACCATCGATAGTATAATCTTTAATATTATCTTTACATTTAATGGTTAACTTCGACGGTTTTGATTGAACAAATATCCACTTATTATTTAACAGTTTTTGCCAAATATCAATTTCTCCAACTAACAGTTTAGAGTTACATTCGGTTGGCAATGACAGAACAACTTCAGTTAATAACCTAGATTCACAACTAGGATTACTTAAAGTAGAATGAATAGAGTCTGATTGACAAATTGAATAGTTATTACTAATAATTTTACAAGGTTTAAGATCTTCTAATAGCGAATAAAACATTCTGTCTTCGCTTAAAGCGATAAAAGAACTTGACGGCTGAATCAAAGCAAAAGACTTAATTAATGAGTCGTCGTGTGGAGTCGGTAACGGGATACTTTTATAAACAATAAACTTATCAGCCGTAACTAGTGGTATATGCAATATAAAAATGATCTTATTATTATAGAAGTAAGAACTAAGATTAGAAACATCAATTATAGAGTGAATGTTATGAATATTTAATTGTAATGGGAAGTCTAATCTTTTATCAATTACATTGTTATGTTTTGACAATTCTAAAAATAAATTCATAGGACTAATTACACTTGGGTGTAAGATATTAAGTTTGGAAAACAAAATTGCATTTAATATGGTATCGAGCAAGTTAGATATAGTAAGTAGAGAACCTTCAATAATGTTTAGTAAAGAATTAATTTTAGAAGTATAATAAAGTAAGTTATCAGTTTTAGTAATCTGCGATAGAATTTCATTCATATTATTTATTTGCACATTTAATTTTACTTCGTTTTGGTTAAGTTTATAAATAGAAGAATTAAAATTATTAATGGTTGATTTAACGATATGTATGTTATCTTTCATTAAATTAAAAAGTTCGGTCTCGCTCTTTTGGGAAGATTCAATGGCAGCGTCATATTTGCGTGCATCATCGGCATCAAGAGTGCCAAAGAAGAATTTAAGGATTTCTCCTCCGAACTCGATAGATCGTTTTGTTTTGATAGAAGACTTTTCAAAGACAATATGAGAGAATGATTGCAATTTAATAAAATTTGTTTCTATTAAAACTTCGATTGAATTAGTGATATCTTTACATTGAATATCATCTGACTGAATTTTACTACATAGATTTTTAGTTTTAATCAAAAGTTTCTCTAAGTTAGAGAGATAAGGTTCTAAAGAAATTAGGTCGATGTGCGTTACAATTTTCCAATAGTCATTATAAAACTTCATATGCGTAGTAGGTTCAAAATAAATTCCTGGACTATGTATAATTGGAGTGACCTTGCTTTCTCCTAAGCATTGGTGAAATAAAAATCTGAAATAGATGATACAAATAGGTTTTTATCTAATAAGAAACTAAGTAAGTATAATTAGGATGAGACTTTAGTTTGTAAAACTAGTAAAAGAAATAGTAAAATTTTATAGAAAGTTAAGATTTAGAATTAAAACTAATTTAAGATAATGCTAGATTTAAGATAAGAAATAGAAGTTTAGGTATATATTCAATCAAATGTTAAATAGTAGATTTAAGTATAACGATTTAGAAATAAGATTTAGGAAGTGGCAGGTTTGATTTCGTTGGTGTGATATTTTACATGTTTTCTGCCTATTTGTAGAGAAACATTGTGCTTATTATGCACTTTAATAATTTTATAAGGACCTTTCCATACTGGAGATAGTGCCTTACGAAGCCTATGATGGTGTTTGAGATATACCATGTCTCCGGATTTGTATGTAGTTTCGCGAGAAGTGGAGTCATAGTATTCTTTAGATTTTTGCTTATTTGCAATAATATTTTCGATGGCTTTTTCTCTACTAAAGCGCATGCGATATTGCAAGGCTCGGATATATTCATGATAGGTATTATTATTACTACTTTCATATAAAGAGTTAGGTATTGATGGTTTGTGACCATATAAAAGTTCGAATGGGGTAAAACCCGTAGTAGAATGAGGGTTGGTATTATAAGCTAAAATAGCTGTGAATAAATAACAGTGCCAATCGTTTTGATTTTCTGAAACAAAGGATTTTAAATACTCCTTTAAAGTGGAATGAGACCGTTCTAAAGCGCCATTGGTTTGCGGATGATAGGGAGTTGTAAATAGAGCTTTAATTTTAAGGATTTCTGTAAGTTGTTTAAATAAATCTGATGTAAAACATGTACCTAAGTCGGTTAAGAGAGTTTTTGGAAAACCAAAGAGTGACATAAAATGAACTATATTGCGGGCTATCTCCTCACTGGTGGCTGTGACCATGGGGTAAGCGCTGGAAAACTTCGTTAGGTCATCTTGAAGGGTTAATATATACTTGAAATTCTGATAACCAGCATCTGGTAATGGACCTACGATGTCTAGAGCTAAGCGTTCAAAAGGTTTAGTAGATGTAGAAGTTATCTCCATTGGAGCTTTATTAGATTTACGCAAAGGTTTGTTCACTTGGCATAGTTTACACTTTTTTACATACTGTTCTATGTCTGAGCGCATGCCTTTCCAAAAGTATGTAGATTTTATGCGATTGTACATACGACTCCACCTGGATGTCCAGCGATTGTAGAATCGTGGTTTTCTTTAAGAATTATAGGAACTTCTACCGGAGTAGGATAGATAAGCTGATTTTTATACACATGTATAGTTACATTTGTGTTATGGAATAAATAAGTTATCATGTTATAGATTTTGTTATATGACAACTTCGAAAAAGGTTCAGTAAAGTCTGAAATAGCAATATCTGTTACATCTGGATTGTTTTGTAAAATGATGTTACGTAATTTTAAAAGAATGTTGTAAATTGTTTCGTAATTGACTTCGTCATAATGATGAACTTTTGTGAATAAGAAATAGTATGATTTCTGATTCTGAGAATTAGAAAATGACTTAATTGAATTAGGTTCACGTTCACAGTTTAGGATTTCTGAAGTATCTGTGAATTGAGACATTATTTCTGTGACGTAAGGCATAGATTCATCGAAGTCTAAAGAAGTAGGTATAGCAATATATTTAAGTTTAGTAAGATGTAAACCTTCGTTATGTTCCTGTATTTTAGAGTTAGAAATAGGCAGAGATTTAGTAAATTGTTTTTTAAAATAGACTTTATAAGATGTGTTATTGAGATTAGAAGGATTAATTGCATGAATTGGAATACGCGATAAGGCATCGGCATTAGAGTTTAATTTGCCTTGTTTATATATGATTTCATAATCATATTCTTCTAATTTGAGACGCCATCGGATCAGTTTACTTCCGGGGTCTTTGACATTGAATAACCAAACAAGAGGTCGGTGATCTGTGACAATTTGAAATTTATTGCCATAAAGATAAGGGCGAAAGTTTTTGACTGCGAAGAGGATAGCAAGAAGTTCTTTCTCGGTAGTAGAGTAGTTTCCTTCCGCTTTGTTAAGCGTGCGGGACGCATAAGCAATAGGAAGATCCTTGCCAATAGGACCTTGAGAAAGGACCGCGCCAACTGCATAGTTGCTCGCGTCTGTTGTTACTACAAAAGGCTGTGAAAAGTCCGGGTACTGGAGCAAAGGGGCAGAGATAAGTTTTTCTTTTAAGATATTGAAAGATTTTTCTTGCTCAGTGGACCATAAAAATACAGCATCTTTCTTAAGAAGTGAGGTTAGAGGTTTTGTAATTTTAGAGAAGTTCTCAATGAATCGACGATAATAACCGACGAGACCTAGGAAAGATTTAATTTCTTTAGGATTTCTTGGAACTGGAAATTCTTTGACGACCTTGACTTTGTCGGGATTTGGAGAGACACCTTTGTCGGTGATGACATGACCTAGATAAGTGACCTCGCGTCTGAGAAATTCACACTTATCTGGTTGAAGTTTGAGATTAAATTCACGAAATTTATTGAAAACCATAGTGAGTTTTTCGATGTGAGAGTTAAGATCGTGACTATAAATTATGACGTCATCAAGGTACACGTATGCGTGAAGTCTTTGGAGACCTGAGAGTACTGTATTCATCAGTCTCTGGAAAGTGCTAGGGGCGTTTTTGAGCCCAAAAGGCATTCTGGTGAACTCGTAATGTCCAGAAGTACCATTTGTGTTGACTACAGTAAAACCTGTTTTTTCTGCGTCAGCAGGATCTAGAAGAATTTGATGAAATCCGGATACGAGATCCAAAGTAGTAAAATACTTGGAATGACCTAGTTGGTCGAGAATATCGGTGATCAAAGGGATAGGATATACTTCACTAACAGTGACGTCATTTAGGCGTCGATAATCGATGACAATGCGCCATTTCTTTTTGCCAGAGGCGTCCATTTTTTTGGGGACAACCCAGACAGGAGCATTCCATTGGGAAGTTGAAGGTTTAATAATATTTTGGTTAAGCATTTTCTTGACTTGAGTATCGACTTCTTCTTTGTGACATTCCGGGAACCGGTATGATTTTACATTGGTAGGTGGTGCATTTCCCGTATTAATGGAATGTTGTATAGCGTTAGTGTAGGTTAAGGGATCACCCTCGAGATAAAAGATATCCGAATATTTAGAACAACAATCTAAAAGAGATTTACGCTCCTCAGAGTTGAGATGAGCGTGGCGAATGAGATTCAAGACACGGTTTTCACGATCTGAAGACTGAGACGATATGGAATTGATCGATTCACGATCAGAAGACATAGCAAGACTATCGTAATCGATAGGTGTTAAATGTATTTTAAAGTTTTCAATGGTAATATCATTTTCCGTAGTGTTAAGGATTGAGACATTGACTCGATTGTTAGATTTAAGTTTTACAATGGAATTAGCGATATATATACCTTCACTGACTATTTGATCAAGTACTAAAGCTTCTCTTAAGTACTTTAGTTGAGATTGGTCATTTGACACCAAACATTCAATAACAGACTCGGAACGAGATGGAATAATATATTTTATTGCACTAAAATGAATTGGCAATGTGCAACCTTGAATTGAAATTGAATTACATTTATAATCGATAATAGAATTGAAAAAGTTTAGAAAATCATGACCTATTATTCCGTCATAATCGAGATTAATCGAATCATTAATAACATGAAACTTATAAGAAATAGAAATATCAAGTAAATCAAAACACATTTGAAAACTACCTAAAGTTTCAGAATACGAGTCAGTATCATTAATACCCTTCAATTTAATTTTACGACTAGACAACTCAGGCATTTCACACAAGCTTGCTTGTTTTATAATGCTTACACTTGCACCTGTGTCTATCAAGAAACATAATTCCTTGGGAGCGTATTTTGTTTTGATAAAGATATGAGGTAATGACACCTTTTTGCTAAAAGTTTCGAATATTAAGGTTTCATCAGAATTAGAATTAGAGGAATGACTCAAATCGTTTTTCGATTGAGATGTAGTAAGACTCAGCTGTTTATCTAACTGAGATGAATTAAGACTCAAGTCGTTTTCCGACTGAGATGATTTATGATTAATATGACTCAGTTCATATTTAGAAATAAGACTCGACTCGCGTTTGGAGTGAGATGTATAAGATATAGAATTATTAAGACTCGCGTCATTTTTTGACGGAGGTGACAAAGAGCTAGAAAAATGACTCAGCTTGTTTTTTGGCTGAGATGTAAAAGATTTAGGATAAAATTCATCATAAGAGTTAGCGTAAGATTTAGGATAAGATTTAGCATAAGATTTAGAATGAGACGAATTAGGCTTAAGAATACCCTTGGGATTTTGATTTAAAGTGCCCTGTGTTAACAACTTCGGCGGACACGTAAACGAAGTTGGAATTAGTTTAAAGATTGTTCATCACAAAAATTAACCCGAGAACTACCGGGTGAAGCCATTGTATTTTTATTATTAGATATGCGGCTTCGGTCAACATTACTCGGCTCAGGATTCGAACCCGACACCTGTTGGCGGCGTTGATTGTTGTATTGTCGTTTACGACATTCGTTGATCGTGTGACCATTATTTTTACAATATGCACACGTTATGGCAATACGATGAAATGAGCTCTTATTATAAGTGTTGTGTGAACTTGACTGTGGGAATTTGTTATTTTGATGAGTGTTTGTGTGAAAGGATTTATGATAATTATTATGATATTTAGAGACAGGATTTTGTGAGATTTTATTAAGTTTCACTAACTTTTCTTCCTCGATAGCCAATGTTATGGCTTCGGGTAACGTTTTTGGATTTCTACACCTAACAATAGTGGAAATAGACGGATGTAAATTTAATAAAAAGATATTTAAGGCAAGATCTTCCATGGTGGCTACTCGTCCTGGAAGTTCTTTTGGGTCATTACAATTGTAGTGAATGTCGGACTGTAGTCTAGTAAGAATAGATTCTAAACGTAACGAGTATTTTGTCACATCCTCTGTGCTCAGTTGTTTGCAATTTTGTAGATCTACAAGGAGATGAGTGGAGTGCTTTTTCTCCCCAAAAGTTAGTTTTAGGAAAGCTTTTAATTCCTCCCAATTGTTAAATGTTTTTAAACTACATGCAACTTGTGCTTTGCCTTCCAGCTGGGACAGGATGTACTTGCACATCACGTTTTGCTGGTCGGATGTTGCAAGTGACATAGCATTGTCGCAATTAGTGAGAAAGGCGGGAAGCAACTCTTTATCGCCATTATATGATTTTATGAATTTAGTGAGCACACTAAGGGTAATTTTTTCCGACATTTCGTTTTCAGATACTTTTTTTGGTTTAGGATTCTCGGCCTTAAGAGACATCGAATAATTAGTATAAGAAATAGAAATTAAGAATTGGTAAAATCACACGTAAATAGGTATAAAGTTCACACAATGGTAAAAATGTAAATAGTAAATGTAAAAATTTTAGAAATATGGTAAAAATGTAAATGGTATAAGTATAAGATTTAGAAATATGGTAAATAGTTACCTAAAAGAAATAGAAAAAGTAAAAATAATAAAAAATAGGTATTAAAGTCCATAAAAACAGATATAAATTGAATAAACACTAAGACTCACAGGATCAGCAATGTCTGCATATTTACTGGTAAAAGTCCTGGAGATGCGAAGAAACACGGCGATGTCCTCCAAAAGAGGATTTGAAGATGTAGAAGGAGATTGAAGATGGTGGTGAGTTAGACCTTGAGACTCGGAGTGTTGGAGCTGAAGACAGGGTGGAGCGGGCTCACGCTAGAGAAGCGGAGGCTGACCGTCGTCCACAGGAATGTGTTGGAGTAGTGCGGAGCGGGCTCACGCAAAAAGCGGAGGCTGACCGTCGTCCGAGGAGTTGTGCCAATGCTGATGCAGGCTCAGGCTCTGCTGAGGCTTACTGTCGACCACGTGGCGGCTGATGCAGGCTTGAACTACGCCAAGGCTTACTGTCGATCACGGATGGCGGCTGATGCAGGCTTGGACTGCGCCAAGGCTTACTGTCGATCAATTGACAGAGAAGTGGACCCCGACAGGATTCTTTGGATTACCAATCGTCGTTGATGACTTTCTTTTTGGTAATCCCACTTCTGACACCAATTTGTTGTGAGGTCACCTCTGTTTAGTTTTTTAAAAAAACTACAATTTATTAACCACTACCACATTTATTAATAATACACTTTTTCACTTTTAACACTATCCTCACTGCAATTCCCAAATGCAAGTTTTAGCTCTTTACTAATCGAGCTCGCGAATCTAACTGAACTACGAATGATATTTAATTAATAAAGAAAGCTTAAATGCTGAAATGCAAAAACGCGGCGACGGAAAAATACAGAATTATATGAATTGCTTACTAAGCTGTACCAGCATAGAAATATGGGTTATAACAGGTCCATAGCCGGATATGTGCGGCCGGAACCGGAAACACGCGGCCGGATACACACACACACGCACGTTTGAGATTAGAACAAATTATACAATGACTGAAGCTACCTGCGCGAATATTACCTGTAATAAATACTGATCGTTCGACGTCCGCTTTCTTTCAGTTGTATGGAGTGGTTTATATTTTACCATCCTTTAGTTTGTTAAGGCACAGGAACAGTTTGTAATTTTGGTTTACTCCCGTAGTTTAAATGAATAGAATCTTATTTATTAAGCTTATTAAAAACTTGTTAAACAAGGGCATAGTTTTTGTTATTAAAATCCTTAATGTTTTTTTTGGGCAATGATGAATCCAAACTAGGCACAACTCCCTGCTTTCGCTTCATAAATAAACTTACTTGTCAGATTTAGAATGTCTGCTAGTCATAACAGGAGTTACTTTATGTGCATTATATCTTTATCTCAAAATTATTAACAATCAAATTTCATACATAGATGATCAATTTCTACACGACCCAGCAATCAAACTTTCAATTTTGAGTTTCTACAAGAATTATGACAAGTTATTAGAAAATAAGTTTTTCCTCCCAGGCTCTAGAGGTGAATAAAAATACACTTAAGTTGTTTTCTTTGTGATTCCAACGGACGTCTTGAAATAATCTACATAAGTGTCTACCCTAGATCACTTACGCTCAGTTAAATAAAATATCCGTTTGTCTGCCGGCTGAGGATGTGTCGCAGACAGCGGACACCAGACAGCAGACACCAGACAGTAGCAGATGGCAGACAACAGACAGGGGCGCGCCGGCGGAGATGAGGTCGCGCGCCGCATCGCACCTCGCGGTCACACACCTACCATCCTGAAGAAATACACTGTAGTGGCTGCGACACTTGACACGAGAGCAGGAAACGCAGCCGGCAGCTTATCTCCCAGGCGCCAGCTACACGACATGTATTGAACTCTTCAATCTATCACCCGCTGATGACACCCACGTCTGCCGCATTCAACAAACTCGATAACCCTTTTGTTATCAAACCGCTATTTGGAGAACCGCGTGACGTGGAGGACCCTCGCCGGACCGCGGGGCGGGGGCGGGGGCCGGGGCGGGGGCGGGGGCGGCTGATTTGTCCAACTAATTGAATTCCAAGCAGACACCGGCCGGTACGACTCCGATGAACCAATGTTTGATTAAATTGAACTCCTGCTCAATCAAAATGTATTTGATCCAAGGGTCTGCTTTAATGATCTCACTTAGTGTATTACCGTCCACTGCCTTCTACTATTATGCTACCTAATCTTAATGTTAGTTCACTTTACAAATACGCAATATAAAAGTCAGAACGACAGAGTAAGTTGTGTTATTAATGAAAGTTTTAATTACAAAGTTTGTTCAAGGCGCATGAAGTTGAACCCTCAATGAAGTGGTCTCGCAAGTGTTCTTGGATGTAACTCCTCGGAGGCGACGTCGTTCGCGGGACACGTCACCCCGCCCCCGCCGCCCCGCGCCCCCGCCGGCACTCGCTCGCGGGATGTTTACTCAACTTGGGGCAACAAACTTTTGTTTAACATATTATTTGAAGCATTAAACAGATTTGCACACGAGTTGACCCCCCGCACCCCCCGCCCGCGCCCCGCTCCCCCGCGACGTGTATTTGCATAAGCGTAACGGTTTAAAAGCTGCTCTGGAATAACACTAAAAGTTTATGCACAACTTTTTTAATGAATATTAGCATACAAAACATCTTCATTAATTTAATAAAACAATTACTTATACAAGAGATTTTAGTATAAGTTTAAAAGATAATAATGTTATTCATCCAAATATGCAGCACTTAAAGAATAATTTGTAACAATCTGAGTCCTGAGACCGTTCCTTTCATCGGTATGAGTGCGATAATAAGAAAATAACATTATATTGGCTGATTCAAGATCTATTATCATTATGTAATGTATTCTGTGTTAAGAACTGTAATTTTCCTTTTGTAAACTGTAAAATGAAATCTTACTATATAATAACACTAGTTTTCATCTTCTCTCAAAGGTGCTTTATCTTTGAAATGTCATTTCCCGATGTCCGTCGTAAAGTCGACGTCCACAGTACGGGGCCGTGCTCCATTAACCATTTTTATTATTTTAAATAAAAAACACGCAGAAGCTCTGTTTAATAAGAGACGTAGATAGTGTGACCTTGTTTTCATCTTCTAACTAGTAAACCAATCACCAATTATTAAAACAAATGTGAAAATTTAATCCTATTTTATTTGACATATATAAATATGTGTTTCAATATTTATAAGGTTTTTTTGGTGTTGTAATAAAAAACGTAATTGAGCTATTAACACTTTGTTCCATCACTCCACTTCTTATAGAATGTAGATTTTGCTACAAATGTATAAAATATAAAATGAAATGGCCGTAACTTTTGATGGCGTGGACGTCAAAGATTGATATTTTCACTGCATTATAGACTTGAGCTTTTGATATTAATTTCGACTTGATTCGTGCACGCGTTCCTGAATGAAGGGTCGTAATACAGAGACAGATAGACAGATAGACGGACACCCAAGTGATGCTATATGTGCTCAGTTTTTAGCAATAAAGAAACAAAATTATTGATTACAGCTTCATGAATGAAGGATTCTTACATGTAAGAAGATAGGCTCGACAGCTTGTCAGTAGCTGTTCATGTTAAGTCCTTGAAATAATTAAATGAAACTTTATAATTAATATTGGTTTTTGATAACCTTGAAATTTAAAAGTAATGCATATGTTGACAATACATACACTACTTGTACCGTCGTTTACTGAATTATAATAAACTTCCCTGTGTTGCAGAGAGATTGTGTTGATTTCCCGCCATCAGCCCGCGGCCCTGATTGTTCGCAATTTCCAACTTGGATTTATTAATTTATTCGTTGTAGAAAATTTCTTGGAATATAGTTTGTTTATAGCAAAATTTGAATATTAACGACATAAAATTTATATATTTTGCTAAATAACTGCCTCGTATTTTACAAGAGCGCTAACTCTAGTGAAAATCTTCAAAGACATGGCAGCGATTAATTGTAATTAATTCGAAAAATGTAATATATTACATAAACCATTGATTGCAGTGGAGTAACAACGTAAAGTCTTTGTACATTAACAAGTCACACTTACCTAATATTTTGAGTCTCACAACATAAATATGTATAGGTATTCTCAGAATTGGTTTATTTATTCACAAACGCCGTGTTTTTATTAAGTTTCCTTTTCCTTCGCATTGAATTATTTATTGCGATTGATAACCACTTTATATTGATAAAATTTATTGCGAGCTTACTGAACAAATATTATTGAAATGGAACTGTGTAATGCTATTACTTCTCGGAGGTACTCGATGGGTATGCAAATAGATTCAGCAGTATTGATTGTGCAAACAGCTTTGCCTGCGAAGTTATTAGCTCACCTGGCTCAGTGGGTGAGCTTCGTTAGTGAATGTTGCACAGCTGCGGCGTCTCGGCCGGAGCTACGAGCGGCTTACGAGGCTCACCAACTAGCGGCGTAGCGGAGCTACTACGCGCGTAGCACCGTAGCACCCAGCTGATGCTAACTGACCCGACTTATGTAAATTAGCAAATGGGTATCATACCTATATAAAGATTCCTTACAACGTTCATTCTAAAAACGAACAATGTTTATTCAGGCAAAGTGCGAAATTCTTTTCTTAAAGTCCGAAAAACGACAAGACACGACACTTTCCTCAAAGAATTTAATTATTCGGTTATGCCATTGGAAGCTTAATAATAGGGAACATTTAACAAAGTAGGGTGTCTTCCTGCTCCGCGCCGGAGTGGTGTTTCCTCAATTAGCCGGCGGAGCCGCCTCGCTGTCGACACGCGCCGGCCGCTTCCAGCTGAACTCCAACGAGCTACAGGCGATGTGTCCGATGGAATGTTGCTCTAGAATTTATTCCATTTCGTATATTATGTATGTAAACTACATTCGAGATAAGTTTTTTTAAGTTTGACAAATTCAATTGAAACAACAACAACAAACAAGAATAAAACTAATAATAATGCTTCTTACTAGTTCTAGTATAAGTTTAATTAAAAGGACAATTCGCTTCCAACTAACAGTCGACTTCCAACGACGTTCAGGCATTCAATTTAACTTTGAAGAAACAACAGTTTTTTTATTAGTGCGATACTACATGTACCTATCCTTACTTATTATTTAATATTATAAGTGTGCAAATGTGTTTTCTGTCTGTATGTTCCGCTTTCACGTTAAAAGGGTTAAACCGATTTTGATGAATTTTGGAATAGAGGTAGTTCGATACTTTTCACCTCTAAAGTAAACCTCATTTATACGGGAAACGCCTTTAGCTGCGGGTGAAACCGCAGGGCACCGCCCTGTACCCAGCTTGTTTATAAAAAAGTTATTGATTGAGAGAACAATTTTTTTTGACAAAAGATTGCTGAGTATTTTTTATCGCAGCCTAGTAGCTCGCGGTCTACTTTTTATCAATTTCAGATAATAACCAGAGGTAGCCGCTCCGAGGCACAGAACTTCCCGCGGAATGTAGCGACTCTTTGTGAGACTGTCGTTGTTTTTAAAGTAACGTAACTACATTGATGCAGACATTCTACTATAGCTGAGAAGGATCTTTTAAACACCATAGTGATTAATTGATAGCTCCACATTTTGTGTGGTATTCCACACGTTACAGATTGTGCTACATTCATTGTGTGCACGTCGAGTGATCACTCCGCGGGCGATATGAAACTTTCCGCAATAAAACTAAATGAGAGTTCTACAAGAACGAGCGAACATTAGCGCAAACTTACAAATTAGAATTTCAAATGCGTACTTTCTTTTGTTAGAAGCTCTGCTTTTTTAAGTTAATTGTGTGACGCGGGTGAGAGCGGGTTGTGACGTCACGGACATAGATCTGATTGAACACCCTGCGGAGTGAAGCCGCGGGCTCGCAGCGATGCGCACAGTACGCTAACTTGATGTATTTATAAAGTTCAAATAATAATTCTTGAAAATTAATTAAGCATAAAACTGTTTTCATTTAAATGTTTTATACAACATAGACTTTGCTTATTTTGGCTTAATTCAGTTTGAACTAAGTGAGTCAACATTCGGTTTCAATATTGGAAATACTTTGTAAGTTTCCAGATGATAGCATTCGAATTTCAAACTCTGTTATCGGTGGGTGCTCGGCCAGCCTCGACTGCGCGCCGGACACAAACGAGCAACCGCGAGTACACACGAGAACACGCGAGCACACACGAGCGCCGCGAGCGGGAACATTGCAATTTGTCAAATATAATGTGTTCCATTCTTCGAGGCAGGACCAGGATAGCCGCTTCGTGATAATATAGCGGCGCATTATGCAGGAGCCGAGTTAGACCATTATACTCCATCCAGGAGACGAGGGTCGCCGAACACCGCGACGATAAATTCACTTATTGTAGCCCTCGCGAGTCGCGGGGTGTGTGCGATTAGTGGAACTATCGAGGTGTGTCTAGCACGTATCTATTCGGTGGTACAGAATGAGTAAGTGATTATAAATTTAAGCAAAAGTAGATTTTATCAGTCTTCATAAATAGATATACACAACATACATTAACAATATCAATATACCAGCCAGGCTTGGAAGTTTAAGTCAGTAATCAGCGACACATTGATGGTGCGTCTGTGTGGAAGTGCTCAAGTCAGTCATTGAACTCCGAGCACTAGCCGCCTCCAAGTAATGACGTAACGACGCGTTGTTTCCTCACACAGATACTAAAGTGATTCACTGCCCTAATCACGAATATTTTGCAAATCGCACCGTTAGCGTATCGATACCAAAACAGAGTTTGACGATAGAAGCGATTACGAAGCACCTGCGTACCGCTACATTTAATTATACGACAAAAAGATGATGAATACATACTGAAACTTTCAAAATGTTCAAAGTGAAAAAAAACATGATTTAAAAAATTCTCGATTTCGCTAGATTTAGTTATTTTAACGTCCACTTGGGGCGCTGTCTAAATTGCATACATTTTTGTACGATAATGCTATTCGTGATTAAGCTACAGTTTGTTTCACAAACTTCGCCAACTCTGTTGTACCCGGGTTCGCACGCTCAGGGTTTTGGTAATAGCACCACACATTATAATAGATACATCCAAACACAGGCCCATTTCTAAAAGTAAATTCGGGGTCTTCCGATTATCAGTTCGGTACATAACGGTGGTATGTAAAGTCCTAGAGGCGCGACTCATAACTCCTTCTTACTTACATTCGTTTGTTTTTTTGGAAACAATTTTTTTTGTTGGTTTTTGTTTTGTAAACAAGTCGTCAGAAATTGCATCAGTGCTAACCTGAGTTCTAACTATCTTTATCCTTACTTGTATTATAAATGCGAAAATTGTTTTTTTTTGTCTGTTTGTTCCACTTTCACGTCAAACGGTTTTTATGAATTTTTCAATATTGATATTTCGACATACAAGAAAAGAATTAGGATAATTTATACCCCGGGGAAAATCACATTTATCTATTTCACACCGATTCGAGTCAACGCCAACGAAGTCGCGAGTACATACCATCTAGTATTATATCAAGAACAATCTTGAAATTGACAAGACTCTTCATGCACATGTGAGAATTATTTACAGTGGTTCTATTGCGCGGAGGAGCAGTTTTAGTGACGCAAGTCTTACAGGAAACTCCATCTTGATGGCTAATGGCTCTTGAGGAAATAAAGAAAATAATGACTCAACGATAATACCACCTACGTCCCTCCGTCGCTGAAACCCTCCCCGAGAGAGTGATATAACTTCAGTCCTTCGCTAAACTTTCCTTTTTACTTTCACACTCTGTCAAATATAAGACAAAAGTATTATCTAAAAAATATTATATTATATTGTAAAATTTAACTAAATCGTAATACACAAACCACCCATTTTATTTTATAATTTTTTCTATAAAGTTACGAACTGTTTCTATTTTAATAAATTAAAATGGTTCCTGGAAACAGCTTTAGCGATTTTGATTTTACACTTTGCGTTTAAAGAGGCGAAAAATCAATCTAGCTAGGTCTCATATCTGGGAAAATATGTTAACTTTATTTTCACCGGGACAGAACTCTATTGCCCCGGTCAGTACCTACTAGTTTATGATTCCAGGGAAATATAATATTTTTTATTGGATTTAAATACTGCTATTATGGCGTGGGCAAAGAGTATTGAAAATAATTCTCGATATTTAATATAAAAGTGCTTTAAGACTTTTCTAAAATATTTGAATAGAAGTCTGCATAGACTTATAACTGGAGGCATGTGCATTCATGTGTGGCCGGACTAGCATTGTGGGACATAATGCACGGCGCTGCTGTGCGCCGCGTGGCAGTGGTTACGTGCAGCCGAGTCCCTCGCCGGGTGTGAGGGAGCACTGCGAGGCAGCACTCCACCTCGGGAGATTTATCGCCGAACCTCGCCGCGACACTAACCGCCGGCGCCAACAAATCCTTTCTTTCGCTCGATTACCATAATGTACCGACATGTACCTCTAGGTAAACTATATCGAGTAGAGCAGACGGAGCGACATTGTTGCATCAACTCGTAGTGAGGATGAACTGTCTCAGGGGATTAGCAATCAGTGTCGATAGTGGAGCATTCGCCGCGTGTGACGTCACAGACGTCTGCCTCGCGCCCGCACTCTAGTCAATGGGGAGCTTTATTTAATTAAATCTTACTGCTACACTCTTTGATTTATAGCCCATTAAATACTTTGTAATCTGTCATCTATCTTTTGTCAGAGAAAGGGTGTTTCATGGTAGTTAAAATGAACAAACGGGATTTTCCAACAAAATTATTTCAGTACAATGTTACGGTTAATTTTATATCCGAAAGTAGATTAACTGAGTTGAGCAACAAAGCTGTTAGAGGAAAGTGAAGGTAATTTAGCCATTGGGTTCCCGCGGAGCCCGGGTGCAACAATATCGTAGTAATTAAGTGAGTGGGGCGCAGGCCGCGGGATCAGATTACAAGTTGTGCGCCTCCTCGACTGCTGGCGATACATACAAACATGCACACATGCGTACACGTAGATCAGTAGATACTATGTCCGTTATCAGCAACAGGCTCGACAGGACAATCAGCGCTAAAAGTTAAAAAATACTACCTACTTATATATCACTTACTACTAAAAGAGACATTAGGTATGGAACTGATACGAGTTTAATTAGAAAGCTGTCTCGGTCCAGCGTGAAGAACACTGTAAGGACCAAACATCGCTAGCCGTCGCGATGCTTACTTTTATCATAGGGTTTTTAGTCAAGGCTTCATGTGGCGTTTATTGTTTTCGGTCCCGTCTATTACGTTCAGTCAGAAGTCACGATTCAAGGTTGAACGATGTTTATGTTAATTTTATACAACGTACACTCCTCGCTCTCTTGTGGAGGATGTTTGGCCGAAGCCGGGTTTTAGTGGCAGCTCCAGTGGCTATTGTTCATAGGGTTGCCCGCTTATAGCGTATATTTTTTTTATTTAATAAGCAAGTTAGTAATATTATCGGTCACAAACAAAAGATATCAAATAGAGGTAAGTTTTTTTTTTATATAAAAATTATAAGTCCATTTTAATATCGATGAACTTAGTTTTATTTACTTCCAAGTGCACACACAACTGAACTGTATTTCAGCACGTTCGTGATATAAAATATTGTATCGACAATTCTTAATTGCTATGAGTGCTGTTGACGGTTTAGCTAATAGGCTTTGATCTTGAGCTGTACTCGACCTATACAAACACAACTAGCTTCCCGCGCTGCGGTTTCCCCGCCGCTGAATTGCTTGTTCCGTGGGAATTTATAAAAATCCTTTCTTAGTGCTTAATACATCATAAAAGAAACGCCTCTAAAAAAATTTGTGGTCCCAACTTTGATAATTTACGCACAGCGGGGAGTCAGTCTGTCAGGACTTGTTAATTCATAAGTAAAGAATAACATAACAAACAGGCGGGAAACATAGTTGACCTAGATTTTTTTTTCTTTTCAGGTACGCAACCTTTTTAACTGAAGCAATTAGGTAAATTTGTTTTTTTTGTATATTTCACGTGGACTCTATTCACTTCAGCGTATTAGTTTCTATTAGATAGCGTCTTAAAAATCTGGGTGTATAAGTAGGGCCGACCCATACTTGCGAAGGGTTGGTAAAACAACGGAAGCAGACTCACCCACTCACCCACCCCCGCCTCACCCCCGCTATGTATGGTGGTGTGTCTGTGTGGACCCAAGGAATAGTTTCAACTCGAAAGAACACAAGAAACAAAGGGACGCTAACTTCGTTCGGTCATTTTTCTTTGAGAATATCAAAATAGTTGGATATAACTTCGGAGTTCTTTATCTTAAATATAAACAAACAAAGTTGTAAACTGCACCCCCCCACGGAGCGTTGCCTACTTCTGGGTGTTTGTGTTAATCTTACAGTAATCCTTATTTGGCATAATAAATACAATTACATAATTTCCAAACGAAGAGTTTCCAAAGCAATTAACAATTTTCAGATTCATAGTCTGCAAATTTGGTAATTATTCAGATTTACTGTTGTTTGGACAGTGTTGGTTATTTATAGCTGCAAATAGCTGGATAATGTTACAATGTTTATGGCGTTACTTACATTTTGTCGGTAAGTGTAAGACCGTAGATATCACGGCATGTGTGCAGCGCCGGCCCCGCAGCGCCGGGCCTCGCCGCCGGCGCCGGGCACGCACGCGCCCGCTGCTAATGAAATGCATGGAATGGTAATGCAGGCGGCGCAGCCTCGCACACGCTGCAGCCTCACACGACAACAACTCTACATTATTTATACCTCCACTGACTACGATCTAAGCTCTAATTAGTGCTCTTGAGTACTTTAATCTTGTGTAACCGCGTGAAACAAATGCCGTTCATGTGATTCGCAATCAAAGTTATGGAAGTATGTAGGCATCCAAGTATGATGGCAGTCTTATGAATATTGTAGCGGAGTAATTCTATAGCAGTGTCTATAGAGTGTGTAGCACTAATCTGTTCTCACGGCGGCGACGGGCGGCGGCGGGGCGGGGCGGGGCGGGGGCGCAATCAACCTGTGAGTGAATACTAATTATTGACACAAATTCAACTAAGAAAGCCTCTACATTACTTCAATTTGCGTTTAGATTAAAGACGCGCCGCTATGTAATCGTGTTATTTTGTAACAATTTAAAATAATACATTTAATCTTTTTTGTCCTTTAAACATTGCAACTAAATAAAGTACGATGTTCACACGTATGTGACACACGCGTCTAAGCGGACCGACATGCACAACAAGTACTTATAGAAAAAAATTCGGCTTTATTCCTTTACCTTAGTATTTACCTAGTAAAATTTTCAATTTTCATTTTCAATTTTCATTTTCATTTTCATTTTCAATTTTAAATTTTCATTGCACCTTAGTAGATCGATATACATTTTGTTAATTAAAAAAATGACGTATTACCAATTAGTACTGAAAAGCGAGCAACAACCGATAAAGCCCGCATGTTGCTCCAGAAATATCTTTCACATTTCAACATGTGGTGTCAACAACACTGCCGGTCCTCTGCACCATGCCCCCCCCCCCCCCGGTGTTGGAGGGCCCCCGCACGCGTCTTCCTTTGAGCGGAACGTTTGAACTCAACGACGCGCCTCCTGCACAACTGCTCCATCCAACACCAAACTGTTCTAGGGTTGCTCTAAAGCTTCGTAAGCATCACATTACTTTTTTTCTACTAAAACAAAGAATCACAAGAAGCATGCGAATTCTTGTTGATTGCAAAAACCACGTCTGCAGGTCCGAGCCACGCGGCGCTTCACCGCTCCGTAAATTGCTTCACATTGTGTTGTACACGGTAAAGTTGTGCATTCTAAACGGTAATGGCTTAACCTTCTACAATGTTTAAATACATTTTTTTATAAAGAACAAAAATGCTAAATATCCTAATGCGAGAACGATGAGGGGTAGATAGCGGCCGGTGTTGGCGATTAGCCTCCAGCGACCCCAGACCGCGACCGCGACCGCGACCGCAGCCTCGCGAGATAACGTAACAAATGGCGCCATAAACTGCTGTAATCGCATGATCACGCGCCGACAAACTGCGATATATTTTCGCAATCGTCCTCCGCCCTTTTGATGTCCTGTCGCAGCGGAATGCTAAACACTCGGCGATCATAATTATGAATCCATTACGGTGTGCTCAGTGTTCCCGAGTTCCCGAGGGACGCGAGCTTGCCGCGGCGCGGACGCGAGTGAATGGAGTGACGTCATCGCTCCATTCACTCGCCCGTCGTCGCTCCTCACGCACTGTCTAACCTTGCCACTTGATTGAGACAATTAACTCATCACTTTGATATCAATGTTCTGTTACTGAGTGAAATCGATCATGATGTTTCGACTGTTCTTTTTTCGTGTACGGAATAGCATTAGGTATTGATGCGTTGGTATAATTATAGAAATTAAGCGATAATAATTAAGCGAAGGATTTGCCGCGTCGAACTCGTGCACGGAGGCACCTGAATGAACTTCTGTTTGTCAGCCCAAGAACTGCAGATATGATTTAATGAATTCAATCAATATAAATTTACCGTTTTCAATAGTATATTTTGATTGCGTTGATTTAGAATTATATGTACCATGTTACAAGTAACTAATTAGCTTTACTTGTTACTGACACAAGTTTTATTACCGACATATAAAAAAGGTAAGTGTTCTCATGAGGTGTCTTAATAGACGCTATGTCTTACATATCCGGAGCAATGTTCTCCGGAAATATCGTGGAAACCCTCAGGTGTATCGATGCGGCGGTGACTCGTGAGTGGTTATTTCTGTCCCCGCCGCGGCGACCCCCGCGACTCGGGGTGTCGCGATGTTCCGGGACGCGGCCGTCGCGCGCTGCTCGCTATATTTACTGCGGACCGCGCGTGACGTCACGCTGGCCGCGCGCCAGCTCTCACGCTCGTCAACTACATTACTCGACAAACACCACGCTAATGTTGTATTATGTATATAAATAATCACCATGTGTGTGGAAGCGAGTCACCTCTAACCCCGAGCGAGCTATATCCACATGATTACTTGTCACCGCCTCCGCTTGTTTCTTGTGACCGCAATATTTCCTCGCAAACAAATCACGTGCCTTCGAATTGTCGCCGCGGATGACGACGGAGATACTCAAATTATTTGCATTCACTTTTGTGTGACGGTTTTTTTAAAAATAAGTTACTGAATGATGAACCAAAATAGTGTTAGGTTCGCGCTTCCGCGGGATTGAATACAGATTAGCAGGTGCCATACAGTATTGTACAGTGTGTTGATGGTAGCCGGGGTGGCGGCAGGTGGTGGCGGTGTGGTGGTCGCGGCCGTGCGACCTCATGATCCCGCGAATACCTGACCATCTACAGATATTTCAGTTCACAATGGCTAAAGTAAAATGATAGCAAGTTTAATTAAAACTTTATTTTACCTCTCCGCATTTCTACCAAAAAAATCAAATATTCCGATATTAAATACGGGCCCCAAATTAAAAGTCAACATTGTCCTAATGGCATTACGTCTTTGGAAATATTTCCCGCGGGACCGATTCCGACACTCTGGAGTTTCTCACAATTATCCTCCTTTGATATTTGTATTAGTCACCCGATCACTAGGAGGAACGGCGCAACCGCGACCGCGTTCAGACCGCGCTGTGACCGCGCTGTGACCGCGCCGCGATCGCCGACCTTCATTAAGGGTTTATTACCTGATTGTCTCCGAGACCAAGTGTCGACGCGCTCACATTGTCTCCTTTGATTTATGACAGCCATTAAATATTGATGGCCTCATTTCATATAAATATACATTTTAGAGCGCACAAGGTTCGACGCTAAAACTAAATGTAACGTTAATTAATTAGATGTTTAGCAATGAGGGTGGCCTGAGTCTGGTGCAGGAAGGTGTAGTGCACGTGTGTTGATCGTTTACTAAACATTGGAAATACACAGTAACGCCAGATTAATTGATTATCCAGGATTTAAAAAAAAATGTACCTTTTTTCTTTTTCGCTAAGAAAATAACAGCACAAAAATAAAAGCAGAAAAAATACGCACTGATTTAAATTTTTGCAATTATTTTTCTTGCGAAAGTACAGTCGTTAGTGGACTCAATGTCGCGCGTGACCGCAAATTATATCACACAATTAAACAACCAATCTTCATAAAACTGAACGATCCTCATCAAATACATATATAATCGTTACGACACAAAATAATGGATGATTACATCGTGTTGGATCTGTGTGGGAGCCATCAAACTGCGGCGATTCAATCAATTTAGCTGATTTGTTCCTAATATAAATAGTGTGGTGTCTGAGAATAGCGAGATGTGGTCGGAGGCGGTGTGTGACTCGAGCCGGTGTGCGCCCGCGCCGGTTGTACTGCTGCGTGCACGACACACTCGCCGAGGAACCAAACGGAAAACAATGATGATGCTGGCCGCAGACAACGATGATGCTTGCTACTGGAGTCGAGGCTGGAGGCGCGGGGCGGGGGCGCGGAGCGCGGGGCGCGGGCGGCGAGGGCGGGGCGGCAGTCTCCCGCCGACCGGCGCCGCGAGCGGTGCGTAGTCTCCGCCACAACCAGCGATCCACTACGATACGCGCGAACTACAACTCGACTCGCCAACGACGGATTGCTTCCGAACAAAACAGTTTAGATAATATCTTGCATAACAAGTGTAGAAAAATTGAGTTAAAAATTACTGTTCGACAAGTTTATAAGTAGTGATAAATATAGAAAGCGGTGGTTTCATCGGAGAGCAGAGCGGCCGCTGCTGCGCGGGCTGGGCGGCTGGCGGCTGGCGGCTGGCGGCTGGCGGCTGGTGCGGGCGATGGCGGCCGCGGACAGCTGACGCTCCTCGCACTCCTCGCTTCACAGGTACACACTGCCTCCTTCTTGAACAAACACTAAGTGTGTTCAATTCCTTCTTTAAAGGAGGACTTATTATAATACAATAAACTTATATCAATAAAAAGTCTACTCTTTCAAAAGACATCCTTTAAAGTAAGGTTGGTATGTACAAGACATTTAAAAAAGCGTTTCCGAGGAAGGTAAAGTCTGCCCGAGCTTCCACGGATACATCCTGATGAAGTGAATGGCAACACAACAGTTTTTAACTTGTTAAAAAGGATTTTATAACCGTCAAACCTTCCCTTAAAATATCCAAAAGTAAAGACCGCACGAAATACCTTCGCGTGGCTATGACTCGGTGACGATAGTTTATATTCTTAGGAAAAATATGTTTGGAAATTATTTAAATGAGTTCATTCATTTTCTATGTATAACAGCAGATTCATACCTTTTATCAAAATGGACCTCGTTTGTCTACAACCGACGTTTGATGCCACGACCAAAAACACTTGCCGACGGAACGAGTTTTGTTACAAAACCAATATTTAGTGATATTCATTTTACTTCAGACTTTTTGTACGAATATAATGTAAAGTATTTACATTTTCTTACAGACAAATATTACATTACAGCGAAGCTACTTTACTAAGGTTTTTAAAACAATATCAGTTCTATTTATTCTCGACAAAAATGTTCGTAAACTACTTACTATTCTAAAACACTGACAACGGTGTTTTAAATAAGCTCCTCGAAGTAAGAGGTTTCTTACATAGACGGGATTTTCTCTTACATACAAATACTTTCAAATTTAACTCACATCCTATTTGTTTAAAATTCAGAATATATGATTTTTACACCAAACTGACGCCTGAAAATATTTTATGCTATAAATTG
The DNA here is from genome assembly GCA_916618145.1 of Emmelina monodactyla. NCBI lineage: Eukaryota > Metazoa > Arthropoda > Insecta > Lepidoptera > Pterophoridae > Emmelina > Emmelina monodactyla. Next base: position 11,904,350 of record OU745304.1, read on the forward strand.
TATATTCTATCTACTATTTCATATTTATGAATAATGTCAATTGGGCCCGAGTTGTAATGTCAAGTACAGAGCTCCTCCAGGACAATGGTGTAGCAGAGAGACGGGAATAGAGAATCATGATGATGATGAATTATCTAGTTATTAGTATCGGAATTAAATATCAATTATATTTTACTAACTAGTTTTTCATATGGGTTTAAAATACACAATACGGTTAATTTTAAATTTTACATTCCGCTTAAAAATTAGCTATGCGTATAAAATAAGCTGATGCTAATGATTACTCTATGTAAAAACAAAATTTGTAGTTTTTCCCCTTCTTCTACTCTCCACCACGACAAGTACAAGTGTCCTCCGCGTCCACAGATCCTACCACCACATGTACTGCTGGTGCTAAGATCGATCTGCCTGTTACGGCTATTCGTGCACCATATATAACCACATAGGAATTGACACACGAAGTCGGTGCTGGGAAATTCTTCTAAAATATGGCTCTTTATTTTTGTGTACTTGACAACGTGTCATCTAAATATAAAAGTCTAAAATATTTAAGTTATTTTTTCATTTGTAGCATATGGAAATTACAATGATTGTTTTTATTTACCTATATACAGCATTTGCGCTGTTAAAAAAATTGTTATCTATCCCACA